>CM045761.1:140886774-141568301 GCA_025200525.1 Camellia lanceoleosa | reverse complement strand
AATGGATGCAAACATACGAGTATAAGGTATGCTAATTGAAAATGTCCCTAATCTAACTATCGAAAGCGATTAAATAAAAGGGAGAAAGATGACGGTCGGAAAACATACACACACGCACGCACGCACACTTAATATAACATTATGCCCTCACGAAGGAGAGTTCGAATGAATAAGCTAACTAGCTACGCTAATTAATCTAACTATTACAAAACGAATAAAACTAACTAACTACTCTAAGCTAAATATTACAACAATTGAGACAAATTAACTAACTTACGCTAAGCTAATTAAATATTACAAATCGAAATTGACTAATTAGTTACACTAACTAATTAAGTACAACACTTGAACTAACTAGCTATTCTAAGCTAACTAAAGAAATTAAATGGCCTCGAGAGTGAGGGATGCATGCGTGCTTGGTTGTTTTCCTCCTGAAAATCCACCACCTTGCCATTGTAGCCTTTGTTTGCACATGCTTGAACACCAACGGTGCTGCCAACTTCCAGAATGCCTCTACTCCAACTCAGGAGCACACTTGTGCAATTTTTCATTGATGGCCGGTCGGCTACCAATGGTAGCCGTCAGCTACCATTGGTGGCTGATCAGCTGATACTGGTGGCCGGTTGGCCACCTTTTCCCTGAACCTCTTCTTTTACTACAATAGAGAGCAAATAGAGGCAAAGCAGTGTATTCTCAAGGTTTGTGTGTACTGCTACCCTCCTTATCATTACACAAGCTCAAAGGAGTGTAACTCTCGGCCCTCAAACCATCAACCAAGCATTTCCATGCATGATGGCTAAGGAACCAAGCTTGTACAAACTTAAAAAGTGCAAAATAAGACTCAACAAAGCCACAACCCTATCATGTATGATCAAGGGTGATGGTGACCAAGGAAAGTGGCACATTTCATCACTTTGAGTATGAAGCGTCCCATTTTCCTTATGTTCGAATTAATATCCGATCCGAACACATGCAATACAACACAAAGGCGCTTTCTCTTGCCTCTTTCACTTGTTCACTTTTGTTTACTTATTTTAGATTACCAATCCATTCTTTAATTGATTAGTCCAAAAGGTGAGTGTCCTCTAATGGAAAGTGCGCTTAAACCACAAGTGCCTTGAGCATGAAAGAGACCTCATGCCATTGAACCCCCGAGGGGATTAAACCATTAAGCACGAAGGACTCAATTTCACGCTCAAGCCAACAAGGAGCTTAAAGCCATTTTCAAAATAAATGAAAGAGTGAAGAATAGAGGGAGATGGCAGAGATTTCAATGCTGAAATGGAGTGCAAAATGACTCTAAAACATGCAAGCAACTCATGCAATTCATGTTTAAACCCTAAAACACTAAGCTAGTGGATCACTTTACACTACAACTATGCAAAAGACCACTCATACAACACAGACAACCCAAAATAGAGCCAAAGCAGCCCAAATCAGAGGCAAAAACATGCTGGAAATAGGCTAAGATAAGCTACAAAAACATGCTAACTTATGAGGCAACTAGGCATATTTGCAAGACAACAAGGAGGGGAGGCTAACCTCTCCAATTTTAGACTTCAAAAGAAGGTTTTTATCACTGAAATAACTATGAATTTCAATGTTTTAAAGGCCCAAAAAGTTTGATTTAAAGGTGATTAAAGATGGCACAAAAAGCTTCACAAGCTAAGGAACAAAAAGAGGGAATCACCCCTTAACTCACGAGGACTCAAACTACCATTTTTATGCCTCAAAAACAGAGTTTTTTACACTTCAAAAATAGCCTTAAAACAGTTAAAAAGGATGGCAAATAAAGTATGCACAATAAGCTAAAATGAAATTAGTTCAATACCTTTGAAGCAAAGTGCAATTCAGCCACTAATTCAAGCTCAAATCCCCTTCCAAGGCTAAAACAAAGCTCCAAGAGACCTCAGCTCAAAGGTGAAGGTGTTTGGTTAAGGGTTGATGTGCAAAGGTGTAGAGAAAGTAAGCAAGTGTATGCAAAAATAACAAGAGAGAGAGAGAAGTTTAAGGAGAGAAATTTTTATCCAAAAATTCTAACCTTTAAAAATGGGGGAGGACACCCCCTATATATAGAAAATCAAGGCATAAGCTTGAATTCATCCCACCATACACGTGTATAGAGATACAGTTCAGTGAGCAACAGTTGGCACAGTTGGCAAACAAATATTTGAAAAAAGGGAGACTGGTGGCCGTCGGCTTGCCGATAGGCACAAGTCATGGCCGACAAGCTGTGGGGCTGGCCGACAGGCCACCCTCTCCTTCAGACTTGAAACAACAAGCTCCTGGTCCACAACCACGCACAAAACAAATAAGGTTTAGAGGCTTCAAAGACAAGGCACTCGGCCAAGAACTTCGGGCACTCAAAATGAACACGAGCATACAAAATCATCGAGTGTTCAAACAATGACGTCCAAGTCTCGAGGACGGTAAAAAATGGGGTGCCTACAGCTTAACCTTATGAATGAGAATGCCACTGCATATTCTAAGTATTTCTCTGTGGTGCTTGTTTATTGCATTGATCAGGATTTTCAAAATTTTGATGAAAACAATGAGGAAGGAATTCCTGTGGTTTTGAAAAATATGATTCATCGAGAAGAGGAGAGGTTTACAAAACCCTTGTTGATGAAATCATTGCTTTTAATGTGGATACTAAAAAGGATCCACGTCTGGTCCAGATCGGGTCCACGTTGTCTTCGGAGGAGCGTGAGCGCTTAATCGCTTTATTATAAGATTTCAAAGATGTTTTCGCGTGGTCCTACGAAGACATGCCTGGAATTGATCTTGAGATTGTACAGCATTGGATCCCTCTCGACCCCCAGGCCTGACCCGTCAAACAGAAGTTGTGGAGAATACACCCGGATTGGGCTCTGAAGATTAAGGAGGAGGTCACCAAGCAGATAAACGCAGGGTTCTTGCTAGTATTTGAGTATCCAACATGGCTAGCCAACATTGTCCAAGTGCCGAAGAAAGATGGCAGAATTAGGGTGTGTGGACTTTAGACATCTGAACAGAGCCAGTCTGAAGGACAACTTTCCCTTGCCGCACATAGATGAATTGGTGAATTTCACCGTAGGTCATGCGTTGCTCTCCTTCATGGATAGATTTTCCAAGTATAACCAGATTTTGATGGCGCCGGAGCATAGAGAGAAAATTGCTTTCACTACACCGTGGGGAACCTACTGCTACAGAGTGATGCTGTTTGGGCTAAAGAATGCCAGGGTGACTTATCAAAGGGCTATAACCACTATTCTGCATGATATGATCCATAAAGAGATCAAGGTGTACGTGGATGACATGATTGTCAAGTCCAAAGAAAGAGAGGGCCACTACACCGCCTTGGAAAAATTCTTTCAATGGATCAAAGAATACAGATTAAGGCTGAATCCACAAAAGTGTACTTTTGGTATAATAGCAGGGAAAATGCTGGGTTTCTTGATCACACAGAGGGGCATCAAGGTAGATCTTTCCAAAATCAAGGCCATCCTAGAAATGGCACCACCAAGGACTAGAAAGGAGGTGCGAGGCTTTCTAGGTAAAGGGCAATTCATAAGATAGCTTATTTCTAAATTAACCTTGACTTGTGAACCATTTTTTGGTCTCCTAAAGAAATGAAAAAATTTCGATGGGATGACCGATGTCAATTTGCTTTTGAGCAGATCAAGCAGTACCTTCATAACCCACTCGTGTTCTCACCGCCAGAACTAGGGAAGCCTTTGATTTTGTATCTATTAGTAATGGACACAACGATGGGATGCATGCTTGCTTAGGAATCTGAGGATAAGGTGGAGAAAGCTATCTACTACTTGAGCAAGAAAATGTTGGATTATGAAACCCGTTACACCCCGCTGGAGAAATCTGACCTAGCCTCGGTATGGGCTACCAGGAAGTTGAGGCACTACTTGTTAGCTCACTCCATAATTCTAGTTTCGAGATTAGTCCCATCAAATATCTCTTTCAGAAACCAGCACTTATGGGTAGGCTAGCCCATTGGCTACTTCTCCTCTCCGAATGTGATTTGAAGTATGTCACCCGCAAGTCTCAAGGGGAGAGCAATAGCGGAGTTCCTGGTAGATCAGCCAGCAGAAGAGGATGAAGAGGTAGAATACTTGTTCCCAGATGAAGCTATTCTGCAAGTCCAGGAAGAGTTTTGGACAATGTACTTTGACGAATCATGTAATCAATACTGTTATGGGATAGGGGTGTTGCTGATAGCACCCGACAATTTCCATATATCTTTAGCCTTCAAGCTCTGGTTGAAGGTATCCAATAACGAAGCAGAATATGAGGCATGTATCGCTGGTTTGGAAGCCGTCTTGGAACTAAGGGCAAAAAGGTTGGATGTCATTGGGGACTCGAACCTAGTTGTTTCTCAAGCAAAAGGAGACTGGAAGTTCAAAAAAGAAAAGATGAAGATTTATCACCAGACCTTGGACGTTTTGATTCCTAGGTTTGAAAACTGACTTTCATGCATCTCCTAAGAGAGAACAGCAGGTTCGCTGATGCTTTATCAACTCTATCATCCATGATAGACATCCCGCTTAGAGTTTGGATGCGTCCCGATCACCATTAAGTAGAGATATACGCTGGTCTATGAGACCATCACCGCAATAGATGAAGCACAAGATCACAACCCTTGGTATTATGATATCTGGAACTTCTTGGAAAAGAAGTCTTATCCACCAGGGGCAAATGCCAAAGACAAAAGGGCAATCCAGTGAATGGCCACTCAATTTATCATCTACGGAGGTAAACTATACAAGATGGGTCATCTGGGAATGCACAAGCTATGTGTCGACGCAGAAGAATCGAAGCACCTGATGGAGGCTATCCATGGGGGAGAGTGTGGAGCACACATAAACGGGGTAATGTTAGCCCGGAAGATTCTCAAGCAAGGTTACTACCGGTCTACCATGGAGGAGGATTGTATTAGTCTTGTTCGGCGATGCCACAAATGCCAAATTCTTGCAACTCGTATGAATATCCCGCCGTTGAAATTGTACAACATGACTTCACCATGGCCATTCTCGGTCTGGGGAATTGACGTCATTGGCACAGTACACCAAAAGGGTTGAATGGGCATGAATACATTCTGGTAGCGATTGATTATTTCATGAAATGGGTAGAAGCTCAGTCTTATGTAGTGTTGGGAGCAGCGCATGTGGCTAAGTTCATCAGAATCAACATCATTTGTTGATATGGAGTCCTGAACGAGACCATTTCAGATAATGGTTCTCATTTCAAGAAGGAAGTGATCCACTTGTTGGAGAAATACAATGTGACTTTCCATTAGTCATCTACATACCAGCCGCAAACCAACGGAGCTGTTGAGGCCACCAACAAGAATATCAAGCATATTCTGCAAAAAATGGTTGAGACCTATAGGGATTGGCCAGACAAATTGCCATTTGCACTCTGGGGTTATAAAACTTCAATCCGGTCGTCTACTGGGGCAACTCCTTACTCCCTTGTCTATGGGATGGAACCTGTTCTACGAATCAAAATAGAACTCCCGTCAATGCGAGTTATGGTTGAGTGTCAAATAGTAGAGGTCGACTGGCAACAGAGAAGGTTCGAAGAAGTGATGTTGTTTGATGAGAGAAGGCTGAAAGCATTGTACTATGTTCAGGTTTATCAACGCAGGATTTCCAGGGCTTTTAACAAGAAAGTTAAGTCCCGGAATCTCAAAAAAGGGGATTTGGTGCTGAAAGACAATCGAGCTCCCATCCATGACCCTAAGGGCAAGTTCAGACCAATTTGGGTGGAGTTATTATTCTCACGGACTTGGATGGCCTAGAATTTTGCCAACCAATCAACATGGACGAGTTGAAGAAATACTATCCCTGAGAGGCTCAGTATGCCGAAAACTCGAAAGGGCGACCTAGGCAAAAGTTAGAGCATAACAAATTGGAAATAAAGAAAAACTAAGCTCGCAAGGTTGAAAACCTAGAAGGGAAGTCTTGGCAAAAGTTAGAGCGCAAAAGAAGAGTGTTAATACTCAAGTGAACCTGCACCGAACTATGTAAGGCCTGATTCCTATCTGCGGGATACGTAGGCAACTTCATCCTGAAGTTCGGTCATAAACACTTCCAACTCAACTGTCTTGTCCATGTGTTCGATCAGGTCATCTTCGTCTGTTCTTTATCGGAAAGTTTGGTTGTGATCTTTATTCTGAGAGCTGGTTACAGTGTTGAGCAGTGCTACTCAGACAAGGGGCAATTTTCCATTTTTGGATTCGGGGTAGTACATCTTGAGGATAGATTCCATGTGTGTCAAGTGGTGATCCATATCAAAAATGGTTTTGGAAAGTTTTGATAAAAGTCGATGTTGCTCAAAATTTACCTTTTACAACTTAGACCATTTTTGGACCAAAAGGAAAATTTTCAGTGCCCACAACTTTAATTTCATTGATTTGAATACAAAGTTCTCCAACTCTCAATACAAATCAAAGTTGCTTTTATTACATTCATAAAACTTGAAAAGCAAGATCAAAGCAATAAACTTGGGGCATAGATGAGTCAAGTGTTCCTGCGTCCCCCGCTCGTACTTGTGGAAGCTTTTGATGCCAAAATGGGCTTGGTTTGTGCCTCGCCAAGTCAAGCAATCGCCAGAAAAGGTGCAGCTGAAACTAGGAGCAGGGGGTAGAAGTTCTCTCGTCCTCCAAGAAGTGGGGCACCCTGCCAACTGTGAACCTCGGGTGGGAAATGATACTGGATACTCCACCCCTTCTTTTGGGTAAATCTGGTTATGTCCAAACTGACGTCGGAACCAAAAAGGGAAGTAGAATACACAGTTTGTAAGGCCAATCAGTTGAATTCCAGGTTGTCGAGTCATACTGTAGCTCATCTCGGGCAGATCAAACCGGGAGCAACGCCAAGCAATGTCGGCAACAAACATGTTGCACATCCAGTGGCACTACCACCCCTCGTTCGAGAAATCTGCTAGCTGTTGGTGGAAAAAGTATCCTCGGGCTGAGTATGTAGGGAAAAAGTCCACTACCTTTAGCTTGTCCATGAGCCACATATAGCAAGGGATGAATGAAAAGAGAGATTAAAGAGTAGAGAGATGTACACTGAGAGAAAAGTGAGAAAACGACTTTGAGAGAAAAATAGAGCATGAGCGTCAAGTAATGTGAGAAACACATATTAGAAAGAGTGCGAAACATACTTGAAGAAGTAGTGGACTCCTCGTGAATTTGTTTGTCTCCCGCCGATGGAAGGCGCCTAAGCCTATCAAAGTCTCGGCTAGTACGAAGCCAACGCAGCTCTTACCCTCTTTTAAACCTTGGGCCACTTCGATGAGTTGAATGCTAGACCCTTCGAAACTAGGGGCAAGAAGGAAATGTGCCAACATACACAAACAAAGGGCGTGTTGTCGAAAACCCCGCCAAAGATGGTCGCCTCGGTCACCGGCTTCAGAAAATCGATGGATCAAGCTGGGAATATCCAGCTCTCCGTGGTGGACCAAAGATCGAACCTCGTGTGGAGTAAGCCCACACATCTGTCCCAAAGCTTGGATGTGACCAAAACAGGTTGAGGCAAGATTTCCTCATCGCGCCGGGACTCCATTAGCACTCGAAATTCTTCGATTGTCAGGCATATGTCTTGTCCCCTGAAGCTAAAGACGCGTGTAATCGGGTTCCAGTACCTATCCGCAACATGAAGGAATGGAAAACAAAGCGGAGAACAACTCAGTGGGAAAAGTGCATTTATGCCGAAATCCCGAAAATTCACCTTTTTCGAACCATCCAAAGTCGCAATCCAATTTGAGAGTTTTTCGGTGAAAAATGGCTCCATTTATGAAGAATTTGCAGCTAAAATGGAGAAACTACAAAGTTCAATCTTCTATAGATGATAAGGCAGTGAGGGGAAGCCAAGTGTCAATAATTTGGAGGTCTTGCACATTGATGGCCGGTAGGTGCCTGGCAAGGCCTATTAGTGGCCGGCGCCTGGCCGACGGCCTTCCCTCACGGCCGGCGGGTGGCCGGCAGCTTTCATTGGGTTCTTGATGTTGTTTCGTGTCCTTCATTTCCAAGCATTGAAGGGATTGTTCACTATTGAGTTCAGAATGTCTCTACGGAAGCTCCGTACTGTGCTTTCAGTGCACGATGTTCGTCACTTGTCAACATGAACTAGGTGTATCCTTTAAATACATTGTAATTCTTTGGAGAGGTGAATCTGAAGTTGCTATTGAATTTGTTTTCATCAAATCATGCTTTGATATCTTGCATAGAACATGCATTTCTTATTCGTTGTTGTATGAAATATGCACTTCACATTGTGGCATAGAATATGCATCTCGTATGTGTTGTTGTAAGATGTGCATCTCACGGGAATTGCATGCTCATCTGGCATTAGCTCTTGAATCATGCCGGGAACGTGCATCCGCTTTTACGCATAAGCATATTCCCCTGTTACGAATCATGCATAAAATATGCTTCTCGATTGTTTGTTTCGCATAGAACATGCTATTAACATTATATCTCGGTTGTTTATATTGCATAGAACATGCATCTGTACTGTATGTCACTTGTTAAGTTTCTTTCCTATACATGCACGATATTATATGTACGGTTCTTTCAGAGGAGTTCTGGGTAAAATCATTTGTACCCTTCAGATCACATCCTTCAGCTCTTTCTCCTATCGCGTGAGATGCGTTAGGATCACACCCTTTGGTTAAAAACATTCGGGTGCGTCCCGGTGTTCACACCATCCCTTCAGTTAAAAGCATTCAGGTGCCTCCCGGTGTTCAGACCATCCCTTCGGTTAAAAACATTCGGGTGCGTCCCGGTGTTCACACCACCTTCTTCAATTAGAAACATTTGGGTGCATCTTGGTGTTCACATCACACCTCCTCCTATGGCGTGAGACGCGTTAGGATTGTTTGTATCGGTTAAAAACATTTGGGTGCATCCCGGTGTTCACACCACACCCTTTGATTAAAACCTTTTGGGTGCGTCCCAGTGTTCACACCACCTCCGTTGGTTAAAAACATTCGGGTGTGTCCCGGTGTTCACACCATCCCTTCGATTACAAGCATTCAGGTGTGTCCCGGTGTTCACACTGTCCCCTTCGGTTAAAAGCATTCGGGTGCGTCCCGGGGTTCACAGCATCCCTTCGGTTAAAAATATTCGGGTGCGTCCCGGTGTTCACACTACACCTCCTCCTATCGCATGAGACTCGTTAGGATTGTTTGTATCGGTTAAAAACATTCGGGCACGTCTCGGTGTTCACGCCACACCCTTTGGTTAAAAACATTCGGGTGCGTCCTGGTGTTCACACCACCTCCATCGGTTAAAAACATTCGGGTGCATCCCAGTGTTCACATCATTCCTTCAGTTAAAAGCATTCAGGTGCACCCGGTGTTCAAACCACCTCCTTCGATTAAAAGCATTTGGGTGCGTCTCAGTGTTCACATCACACCTCCTCCTATCGCGTGAGACGCATTAGGATTGTTTGTATCGATTAAAAACATTCGGGTGCGTCCTGGTGTTCAAACCATTCCTTCGGTTAAAAGTATTTGGGTGCATTCCGGTGTTCAAACCATCTCTTCGGTTAAAAACATTCAGGTGTGTCCCGGTGTTCACACCACCTCCTTCGATTAAAAACATTCTAGTGCATCTCGGTGTTCACACCACACCTCCTCCTATCACGTGAGATGCATTTGGATTGTTTGTATCGGTTAAAAACATTTTAGGTACGCCCAATGTTCACACCATCCTTTTTCTCTTTTCGCATGCAACGCGTTAGAACCTCAGTGGAGACCTCAGGTGCTCCTGTTGGCTATGTTGCTTTTCGTCTTTCCTGCGCATTGCGTAGCTAGCTTTAATTTTCTTACATCCTTTCTACATGAAATGTAGTTTGGCTCGAGATTCTCATGCATGGAGTGTTCATTTATTTATTTTTTTTCATGTTTGGAATAACTATACTTTGTTTCAGTTTGTTTAACTTTGGCATTTCTTTGCATAGCATTTGAATTTAAATGTTTCATTGTAAAGCCTCATTGCATGATCATAAGTTATATTCTTGCATCATGCATATCATTTTCATCATGCCCCAGAACAACGCTGGTTTGATTCCTTACAAAGGGATACGTAGGCAGCCTACAGGCACAACCAATTATTACTGTCTTTATTGTTTATCCAAGTCTTATAGCCTTGCCAAAATGGGTCGTCTCTGGTCTTTGACATTCACTCACGTCATTTCATGACTCCGAATTCTGTCAAAGAGAGGCAACTGTAGACAACCCATTTTCTACGGCCCTTCAAGACTTGAATGTTCTTGCAGGTACACTCGATGTTGAGTCTATTTGCTCGCCAAGCACTCGAAGTCCTCAACGGAGCACCACAGCTTTAAGCCTTTCAAACCCTGCATCCATTTTGTCACTTTTTGGACCATTCCTTGGTCTTTCCAGCCTGCCATTTCTGGTGGCCTCCCGACAATCTTTGAAGGTTGCTGGCCATGGCTGCTTTTCTGCCGGCCATTGATGTGCATTGCCTGCCATTAATGATGCCTTGCCAGCCATCACTGACGGCCGGCCGACCACCAGTGTTTTCCAGCAGATATTTTGTGCCAGCTGTTTGCACAGATGCTTGCATCTATCCACGCGTGGAGGGCTGGATCTCTTTGTATAGATATCATGTTTTCTATATATAAGGACCCTCTCTCTCTCTCTCTCTCTCTCTCTCTCTCTCTCTCTCTCATGTTTGAGGGTGAGAAAATTTTAGACTAAAAAATTTTCTTCTCTACAAATTTTCAACATTTTGCCTATTTTCTCTACACTCTTGCCAACACTTCCTTAACCAAATCACCTCACCTTTGAACTAAGGTTCCTTGAAGTCTTGTTAGAGCTCTTGAGGTGGCTTTTGGCTTGAGTTGTTGTTTGCAATCACTCTTCTCTTCAAGAGGTATAATAGTGGACTCTTAAGCTTGCTTTGGTTACTTGTTTTCCTATCTTTTTCCTATTGTTCTGGGCTGTTTTTGAGCTTTGAAAAACTCAGTTTTTATTAGCTGAAATTGGTGTTTTGTCCAGTTGATGTTAGGGGGTGGTTCATCCCTCTTTGTTCCTTGTTGTTAAGGCCTTTTCACCTTTGTTTCCCATTTTAAAACCATCTTTTTTTGGGCCTTTGAACACTGATTTTCAGAGCTTTTTCAGTGGTAAAAATCAGGTTTTGAAGTCCAAATTTGGAGGGGTTAGCCTCTCCTCCTTGTGTCTTGTTTGCTAGCCTAGTTGGTGCCATGTGCTAACTTATTTTTCTAGCTTGTTTTAGTTTAATTCGAGCATGCCTTTGTCTCTATTTTAGACTACTTTAGCTCTATTTTGGGCTGTTTGGGTCAGTTGAGTCTTATTTTGCATGGTTGTAGTGTAAAGGTCCTCACAAGAATGGTGTTTTAGGCCATTAGGTACCTTTTGTTTGAGTTGATTGAATGTTCTTGGTGATTTTCATTCTTAATTTCAGCATTAATCATCTCGGCAACCTCCCTCTTTCTTGGCTTTTAATTTTTCTTTGAAAGTGGTTTGAAGTTACTTGTTTGTGTAAGTGTGAAATTGAGGTTTCATACTTAATGGTTTAATCTTTTACGGGGTTCATTACCAACAGTATGAGACTTCTTTCATGACCAAAGCAACTTATGACTTGAGCTTTTCTTTCCATTGGAGGACTTTGACTCACCTTTTGGACTTAAGTGATTAAGTAATGGTTGGTAATTAAAATGGGTAAATAAAAGTGGCAACTAAAAGTGAGCCAAGATAAAATTTGCGCCTGTGTTGTGTGTTTAACCGGATGTTAATTGAACACATGGAATTTGGACCATTTCATACTTGTTAGTGATGAAATGATCCAAGTCTCTAAGGGTAACTTCTCCCTTTGATCTTCCATGAAAAGGGGGAGGTTTGTGACTTATTTTGAATTTAATGTATTTGCACCTCTTGAATCATAAGCCATCATGCAATGAAATTGTTTGAATTGGTGGTTTGTGACTTAATTTCATCAATCCTTGGATTTTCCCATCAAAATGAGGGATGAGTTGTGCAAACAATCTGTGGGAATACCCTCTTTTTGCTCTGTTTGTACTCTGTTGCAGCAAGACGAATCAGTGCATCAGTGGCCGGCATGCCACTCCCAAGGCCGGCAGGAGGCCGATAGCATTCACTGGTGGCTGGCTTGCCACTGATGCAAACCTCAGCAGGATATTTGTAAGGTGGAATAGAATTATTCTGGAAGTGTTCAACTGTGCAAACAGACACTTTCGAGGGCAGACAACCGATGTTTTTCGGGTGAAAACCGAGCATGCATGGGTCCCCCTCTGCTTCCTGGGATTACTTAACTAGCTAATTAGTTTAATTAGCATTTAATTATTCATTTGTTGTAAATTAATTAGTTGTAGCCAATTAGTTTGTGTTGTAATAATTAATTAGCTTAGAATAGTTAGTTAATTTATTTCAAGTGTTGAAATTATTAGCTAAGTAGTTATCTAATTTTATTTGTGTTGTAATAATTAGCTTAATTTGCTTAGCCTAGTTACCTAATTAGCTTTTATTCATTCAGACTCTTCTTTATGAGAGCATGTTGTAATGATGTGTATGTCTTCCAACCCCACATCTTTCTCCCTTTTATTTATCCGCTTGTAATGGTTAGATTAGGGACATGTTTCAATTACCATATTTTATGCTTGCATCCATTCATCTCATCTTGCATGCACCGAGGCTCAGCGCATCATTCAAACTGTATTGTCATTTCAATACTTCTTTGAATACGTGCTCAGATCGCATGGTATTTCATTGACTCATATGCCATATTAGTAGCCGAGCCTATTAATTGCATTATTGCATGTGTTGCATTAGGCATCTTGTATAGTTAGGAATCATGCATATTTTTCTAACTCTTTTGTTTATCTTAGCTTGAAGTACTAGGTGAGTTTTAATGTTTTAGCATGCTTGCATGAGTGTGAGTAACTGCCATGACTAGCATGCCTACCGTGAGGCTAAATGCTTACTTGCTAAACTGTTTGAATGCCTGTGGATGAAGGCTTGTTGCTTGAATTGGAACGATTCAACGAATGTATGTTTAAGCCCACTATATCTAGTGGCAAATTCAGTGTTTTATGCCCCCTTTGTTGAGTGTGAAATTCGCAAACTTTAAGCCCACTTGAGGTGGCAAATTCAAAACCTTTTCGCAAAAGGAACATGACTTGAAATGTTTCAATTCTTACGATCTAGTCTATACTTGAAATCGTAATGCTAGCCTTATGCTAGTCTAATAACCGGAACAAGAGCACATAATGTTGATAAAAATCATATCATGATTAGTAAAGTCCGATCTTTGATCGAGCGAGCTGTTGTGCTCAATTAATGGCCTTCCCCTCTCGTACCTAAGTTCCCAAGCCGAGCCAACTTTGGTGATGACGGACACGTGGCCTTTGGCATGAGTCATGGGTTTCCTAAATTTCCCCAAAACAAAAATATTTAGGTGGCAACTCTGTATCTAGCAAAGCTGTCCAATTTTGGCATTATTTGATCTAAAATCAATTTTCCAAAATGGTTTGCCAGATTTGGACTCTTTGGTGTTTATCAATTTCACATTGCACTTGTGAGATTAGATTCAGAACCGCGGGAGTCCGAACTGTAGGGCTTTTTCCAAACTTCTGAAAAGGGGTGTGAAAAAGGCGAGCTACAGTTTCTGGCAACTCTGCCGGAGAGTTAGAGAACTTGACTCGAACTCATGATATGTTATGATATCTACACTTATGTGTTTCTTTGCATTTCATTTGCATCGGTGCGCCTAAGTCACATTGTTTGCCATCTGCTATTCCTGAACGGTTTGTCGGAGGCTTGCTTGGAAAAGGTTGCCAAAAGGCTGACCGGTTGCGGGTTCTACCACGATGGGAACACAACTCTCGGATCTGGATTACCGCTGTACTGTTTGATCCTCCTTTCACTTATCGGTGTTAGGTGTGAGAGGTATATTAGGTAGTCATGCTGAGGTACCCTTTTTTGACCAATCGGACTAGTTGCATATCACAAGCCATATAGACTATTCCAAACTAGGACAGGATGCTTTCCCAAATGTAGGATTGTGGTGAAACCACTTTGTTTGAATAGTGAACTCTAGCTCTTGACAAAACTAGGATAGGGTAACCCTATCCCAACATAAGGGTGTTTTGGCTGTCACTTACTTGATATGTGCTTTTAGAGCGAAACTCTACAGGAACGTACCTATCAGTTGCAAGTCTGGGTATTAGTTTTGGGAAACAGAATTCAATGTTGAGCATGGTCCTACAGTTTTTGGTTACATCAGTGTACCGATTAAAATCATAATTGAGGTGTTGTGCAGTTTTTGATTTTTGCTTTCTTTTTGCTTTATTTCTTTTTACAAGTTAGTTTTTCACAATTGCTTCAGACAGTTCGGATACCCCCCAAGCACTTTGGACCCATATAAGGAGAATCTACAGATCCAGGGATCTTGTTGGGGGATAACCAGTGTTTGCTTCACTCCTACCAATTATGAGACAGAGGAGAGTTAGGCATAATTCACTAGTTCAACAATTGCCTGCATTCAATCAAGGACCATCTTCTACAACTAGGCTAGTAAGAGATCACTCGCCTATTCAAATGACTCAATATCCTGTAGCTAGTATGGAGGACTTGATCCGTCATCTCAAGATGCTACTCGCCAAGCTGAGGTTACAGCCCAACAAACTGAAGTGATAAACAGGCTGCAGCAACAGCAACAACAACAGCAACCACGGTAAGCAGCAGCTTCTGCTTCCCATGCACCTCTTGTAGGAATCACTATCCACATCCAAGAGAATTTGGGCAATCCAGTACACCCTGTTCCACCACAGGTCTCCAAGGCACCAATGTACCAAACGGAGCCCTTCTTCGAATTCAAAGTTGACCCTACTACAATTAAAGTCAATAAGCTAGAAAAGCTTTTCAAACAGACGCAGGTGTGGACCGGCCGAACTCCGCTCCGCGCGCGAGGGCACGAATTGTAGTTCTTAGCTACTACAGTTCAGACTCTTGTCACGGTTCTGAATCTAATCTCATAAAGTGCAATGTAAGGCTGATAAATCACCAAAGAATCCAAATCCGGCAAATCGTTTTGGAAAATCTATTTTAATCAAAAGCGCCAAACATGGAATGCTTTGCCAGATTTCAAAGTCGCCACCTAAATGTTTTGTTTTTGGGAAATTTAGAAAACCCTGGCTCGTGCCTAAGGCCACGTGTCCGTCATTACCAAAGTTGCCTCGGCTCGGGAACTTGGGTACGAGAGGGGAAGGTCTTGAAATGAGCACCCCCGCTCGCCCTGTAATAACCCGACCCTCGTACATGATTCTGGTATCTTTTCAGCCCTCTATTCTGTGTTTTTGAATGCTCATTGTCAAACTCTATTGGAAATTACGTTGAATTAAGTGAAACTTGAAAATATGAATTCCTATCTGTTGCATAAGGAAATTATCTGTCGCACTTAAACTATTTGAATATGAAATTGGACGCCTTAGAGACTTAATTTTCTGAAATTGATTTGATATTTGAAATCTGCATGATTTTTAAGCTCTAATGGGATTTTCTATGTAATTTCAATTTGGGATGATTAAACGATTAAATTTTGTCTTATTTCCTTTTTATATAAATAAATATATCTATATGAAGCTTTGAGATATCTTTGACTTAGAAATATCTCCTGTGTGCAACCTAGAAGAGGAACATTCGTGAGAGTTGGAGAGAAGTCCTTCAAGTGAAGGATTTGGGAGATTTTGTGAAGATTGTCTAAATTGAACTTAAGGTATGGAAAAAATTACTTTATCTAGACTCTCTCTTGATAATGGTTGGAAATTCTCCTTTGTTTGGAAAAGTTAAAGTAGATGTTGAAGGTTATATGTGATGATTATATGTTTAAGAACCAAATTGAGTTAGAGAAGGGACATCTAGATCTTGCTCCTTGTTATCTCATGAAAATACTCAACTATGTGTTTGAAATATAAGCTTAGATGACTCTATATGTATGTGTTTATGTAAACCCAAAATAATGAGAACTTTGGAAAGGTTATGGTTGGTTTTGTGTATGGATTCAAATGATTGAGAGTTTGAGGAGTGTTGTGATTAATTGTTGTGTGATTTAACACTTTATTTTGATGTTAAATCTATCCATTTTGAGACCTTGTTTTGTGTTTTCAAAGATGGAGTTTTGTATGGAATTGAGCTACCAAAACAGGGGCCAGGCCGCACGTGCGGAGAAGAGGAAAAAAATTGGGTTTGGCTTTCGCCACTCGAGGCGAGAAGGGACCGTGACGCGGCGGTGCATGTCCGACGAAGCGGGGATGGCAAGACGTGCCCAGTCGAAATTTTATTCGCTCCGTTTTACGTGCTTAACCCTCAGCTCTTTTCGAAATTTGTGTTTGATACCTGTTTATGATTGTACATGCAATTGAAATGTAAAAATGCAAGAAATGGTTAAAAGAAGAAAGAAACTAATATGTGTTATCTATGTGTGTAGGACACACTACAGGAGGAACCACCACTCCGCAACAACACTATGATTAATAGTATACGGAATGTACATTTATTCACCGCTAATATCTGTTAAGACCATTTTGTTTTCTGTTAAACACGACATTAACATATGTATTGATCAGAATTTGGTGACAATGTAAGGTTGACTACATTCTCAGATATTTCGAGCGAAAAAGGCTATTTTGTACATTTGGCGAATGATAGGTCGTTTCAAGATACTTCGGGCCGAAAGGCTATTCTCAGATTGGGCCAGTAGGCCATTCTGTTATAACTGTAATACTAGGCCCAAGGCCGTTCTGAAAGTAAAACAATATCAGACTCACTATTTGGATTTCATTTTTGTGAATGCACTGTTATGCATTGTGGTTAAAGTTGGTTATTAAACTGCTTAAGAACTATTATTCACTGAGCTTGTCTGACCCTGTAATTTTGTCTGATTCTGTAGGTAATCAACTTGGAGGTCAGTCCTAGCATCATTATCATCTCTCTTTTGTCAACCTAAGGACAACCAGGCACTTGGAGAAGCCCTTTGCATGCTAGTGCAGTTTTGCTAGACTTTGTCATTTTGTACTAATGTTTTGTGGGCTGAAGTCGATTTGTATCTAATGTTTATTACATGCCCAACCTCTGGGCTGGACTTGTAATTGTGTATGTAACTTAATCTCAGATGCATGTACACTAGATGTTTAATTTCGAGTCGTGGTCCTGGCATATTTGTAGTAGCTCAATGGATGTGTCTACATGTTATTCTATTATATTAATGCTTCCGTTTAGGCCCCGCATATTTTTATATAGCAGGATAAGTGTCTATTTCTTAGTAGGTCATGCCCGAAATTTTAGGGGCAAGTTTGGGGTGTGACACGCCCGATCAAAGATCGGCCTCTACTAACATGATATGTTGTTTTTGAAAACACATGTGTTCTTATTCCGATTATTATTCTAGAATTACTATGTGATGCGCACAGCATACAAGTATAGACTAAATTGCTCAAGTTGGAACAAAACATCTCATGTTTGTTTGTTTGAAAATGGTTTGAAGGTGCTACTCGCAAGTAGGCTAAGTCACAGATTTACCACCCTCAAGTGGGCTTAGAAAATATGATTTGCCACTCTCAAGTGGGCTTAAAACACACATTTTGATGAATCGTTCCAATTCAAGCAATGAAGCCTTCATCCACAAGCATTCATGCAGTTATAGCAGTTAAGCAAATAGCCTCATGGCAAGCATGCTAACATGGCAACATACACATCTCGTGCAGTATGCTAAAGCGTAAAAGCTTACCAAGTACTCCGAGCCAAAACAGAAAACTAGTTAGAAAACAATGCATGCTCCTAGCTATGTCAAGACTGCCTAATGCAACACATATAAAATTGCAACTAAGATAGGCTCGGCTATTCTAAGATGTCATGTGAATGCAACTTGATAACATGTATTCAAATTGGTATTGAAATACAATGTAGTTTGAATGATGCGCCGAGCCCGATGCATGCAATATGAATGAATGATGGACGCATGCAAAGCATAAGTATGTTAATTGAAACATGCCCTAAACGAACCATCAAAAGCTGGTAAATAAAAGGGAGAAAGACGTGGGGTTGAAAGACATTCACACACACACGCACACTTATTACAAAATCCGCCGTCTCGACGGAGGGTCCGAATAATAAGCTAACTAGCTAATCTAAGCTAATTAAACTAATTATTACAAAACAAAGCTAATTAACTGACAAGTTAACTAATTACAAACACAAAGGAATAGCTAAGTGCATCAACTACTTAAGTACAGAACCAAATAGCTAACTAGCTAAGCAAAGAAGTTAAAAGGAGCCTCGGGGCGAGAAGTGCATGCATGCTCAATCGCCTCGCTTGGAAATCCATTACTATGCCCCAACTTGCCTCTGTTTGCATTTGATTTCAGAATACTGCACAAACCTTCAGATAGCTTCTACTCTAACATGGAGACCTCCAGGAGGGCTGCCGACCACTTAATGGTGGTGTGCCGCAGACTGTAAAAGTGGTCGACGGCCACTTTTTTTCTGGTCCGGCCACCGTAAAATTCTGCCAAGCTCCAATTTGCTGCAATAGAGAACAAGAAGGGGCACAACAGTGTATTTGCAAGGTATGTGTGCACAACCACCCTCCCTATCATTTCTCAAGCTCAAGGGAGTGCGGTTCTCGACTCTCGGGCTACCAACTGAGCATCGCAATGCACGATGGCCGAGAAGCCAAGTTTGCACAATTCAATGTCAATGAATGCACAAATAACACATAAGGGCCTTCACCTCTATCATGCTTGGTCAAGAGGGTCGGCGACCGAGAAATGAGGCGCGTTTCATCACTTCAAGTATGAAACGTCCCTCGTTTTTCATGTTTGGATCAACATCTGATCCAAACACACAATGCAATGCAACACACATACAAACAATCATGCTTATCTATCAATGCTAGCAATGCATGCACAAGGTTCTAACATATGAACAATGCATGCATGGCATGTTCGGAGGCCAAGAACATCAAAGCAAGTAAAGAGCATCATGCAAGAGGCATGCAATATAATGCTCAATGGACTTAAACCAACCCCAAATAGACCTCGTGCATGCCCAAACAATGACCAAAATGCACTAAAATGATGGCATGAAAGGCAAGATAATGGTGCTCATGTAATGGCTCATCAACAAGGCATAAGTGCACAATTCTTAAACACATTGAAGGAGCGGAAAATATGAGAGCGTGGCAATGAAATACACTCTAAAATCATGTAAGAAATGACGCCAAATCATCCAAACAACACAAGCATAGCATCCTAAGGACCTTGAATCATTTAGGCTAGTCAAAGCTATTGCACTACAACCATGCATAACCAATCCTATATGACCCAAACTACTCAAAATAGAGTTGAGGCATGCTAAATCAGGGCCAAAACATGCTAAAGCATAGGCTCAAAAGGGCAAGCAAAGTGTACTCATTCATTGGCTCACAAACATGGCACAAGGCATAACCCTCAAGAGCAATGAAAGAGTGATAAACATGAGAGTATGGCAAAGATATATGCTCTAAAATAACATGCCAAATGATGCCAAGTCATGCGAATAGCCCAAGCAATGCATGCTAAGAGGCTCAAAGCTTAAGGCTAGCAAAGGCATTTGCACTATAGCCATATCAAGCAAGCCCCAAAGGGCCAAGGTGATTCAAAATAGTCCCAAGGCAGATCAAAACAATGCCAAAAACATGCTTGAACATAGCCAACATATGCTAGAATAAAAGGCATGAAGCATGGAGCATACAAGGCCAATGAGGAGGATTACACTACACATACCAAAACCAAGCATGAGATGACTTCACCAACAAAAATTAGAGTTGTAACATGGTAAAATAACACCAAAAACATGCTGAAATGGTATCCCAAAAGCTTAGGCAAGCATGCATACATATTGGCTCATGGGCAAGGCATAATGACACAACTCTCAAACACAATTAAAGAGTGATAAACATGAGAGTATGGCAAAGATATAAGCTCTGAAATACCATGCCAAATGATGCCAAGGCATGCAAACAACACAAGTATAGCATAGTAGGGGCCTCAAAACTCAAGACTAGCCAAGGCATTTGCACTATAGCTATGCAAAACATGAGTCATATGGCAAGATTGCACTACAAGTGCACAAACCAAGCAAGAGGTGACTCCACCAACCAAAAATAGAGTTATGACATGTCAAACTAACACCAAAAATGGGCTGAGACTAAGCCAACACATGCTAGAATAACAAGCTAACTCATTAGGCATGCAAGGCTAGCAAAGAGGATTTACACTACAAGTGCATGAAGCATGCAACCAATGATCAAACAAGCCAAAAACAGAGTTAGAGCATGTTAAATAAAGGCCAAAACATGCTAGAATTATAGGCTAAAACAGCAAGCATACAAGGCTAGTTTGCAAGGATTACACTACAAGTGCATAAAGCATGCAAGGGTGGCCTAAACTAAGCCAAAATAGGGGTATTCCATACTAAAATAAGGCCAAAAATAGGCTGAGATGGAGCCAAAACAAGCTTAACGAACATGCTACTTTGATGAGCCATCAACACAAGCGAACAAGAGAAGAGAGGGGACAACCCCCACCCATTTGGGGCCTCAAAAAAAACTTTCCACAACTGAAATTCCTCTGGAATTCAGTGGTGAAAAGGCCAAGAAAAGATGGTTTCAAAAGCTTAGGAAGTTGGCTCAAAAGGCTTTACAAGCCAAGGAGCAAAAGGGAGAGACAAACCCCTAGCCAAACAAGGCTTAAACCAACATTTCTAGGACTGAAATTTAGACCATTTTTTAGTTCAACACCACCCCAAAAAAAGCCCCAAAATAGTTGAAAAAGATGGCAAAACAATAGTGCACAAAGAGCTTGAAAGGTTACACTTTTACCTCTTGAAGCATAGCAGCAAGAACAATCCCAATTCTGAGCTAAAATCATCTTTTGGAGCTCAAACAAAGTCCCAAAGAATCTCAGCCCAATGGTGGTCAAGTTTGGTTAAGGGTCCCTTTGCAAAAGTGTAGGGAATTCTAAGCTTGAGGCTCAAAAACAAGAAGAGAATGAGGCTTCTAGAGGGAGGGGCTGGAATTTTGCTCACAAGATTATAGAGAGAGAGGGAGACTTTAGAGGGAGAGACTCCCCAAAACTTTCTAAACCTTCAATATATGAGCATTTGGTCAAAATATCTGATTTGGAAATATCTGATGCAGTGCACAACAGCTGGAGAGGAAAATATCTGGGAATTCTTGGCTTTCTGGAAATTTCTGGTCGACCGACCAACCCAACTGGTTGGTCAGCTACTTTTTCTGGTCTGCCAGGATCATTTCTAGTTGGCATATGGTCGTCATGCTCCATTTGTGGTTGGCACAATCCCTTAGTGGTCTGCAGGAAAAATCAGTCCTGGTCCCCGACTTGAAGCAAGCCTAACTCCTTCATCTGGATGCCCTTTCAGGTCATTCTTGTGTGCAAATTGAAGCCCCGGAAGTAAGCTTTCCAAAGGCAGCAGCCTTGCATCAAAATTCGAAGTGTGATCAGAGATATCCCTCTTTTAGTGAAGACTGATCAGTTTCGGTCCAACTGGATTGATGCCTAATTTCAACTAGCTATATCTCCCTCATCCGGACACGGCTTTAGAGATTCTTAAGTGAAAAATGAAGCCCCGGAAGTAAGCTTTCCAATGGTGGTGGCCTCATAGCTGAAATCCAAGTATTCAAAAGGATATGCCTAATTTAGCGAGGGCTGCTTGACTCTCTCTTAGCAATTCATGCCCATCTTCTTCTCCAACTTTGTTTCTTCCCTCTTCTCATCTTTTCTTCAACTCCAAACCCCCAAACAAGATGTTTTTGAAGATTTTTTTGAAGAGCTCACCTCTCTTTCATTCAGTTCTACTTTGTCCCCACTCGGTTTATCGAAAAGCGCAACATTTAACAAAATGCGAGCGTCGGAACATCGTAGGAACTTTGTTTCAAAAATATTTTGAAAGAGAGGGTTTTAAGGTCTAAAATCTTTGGTGAAAATAGTTTTGGTCCCAAAGTGGGGTACAAGGTTTGGATTTGACTCTCTCCTTGCCAAAGAAACCGAACATTTGCACTGCACAACTTTCAACACCAACTAAACCATCAGTAACGCCCAAGTCTTAAGGGCGGTAAAAAATGGGGTGTCTACAGCAGGGTGTGAATTCAATCCCTGATATCAAGGATGGCTATACTTACTCAACAGTGACCTTTCCAAATAGGTTCAAGATGCCGCATATAGACTGCTTTGATGGCTTGAGTGATCCCATGGTCCACTTGCGGTTATTCTCAGACATTCGGCGGCCAATGGGCCTTTCCAGACTTCAGAAGCTGTCGCTTTTCGGCCAGACTCTATCAGGGATAGCGGCTATCTGGTATGCAAAACTGGAAGACTCTGTGAAATGGAGCTGGGAGGAAATAGTTAAGGCCTTTGTTGCACAATATTCACACAACACGTAGATCGAGGTCACCACCCGTGATCTTAAAGCAACCCGTCAAGAGCCAAAAAAGGACTTCTCAGACTTTGTGACAAGGTGGAGGGCCAAGGCTTCGATGATGTCTACCCAACCATCCGAGAAAGATCAAATCAGAATGATAGTCCACAATCTGTAGGGGAAATTGCTGCAGAAGATGATTGTCTTACCCTTGTTCACATTTGCTGATCTCCATGAGATA
Organism: Camellia lanceoleosa; assembly: GCA_025200525.1. Taxonomy (NCBI): domain Eukaryota; kingdom Viridiplantae; phylum Streptophyta; class Magnoliopsida; order Ericales; family Theaceae; genus Camellia; species Camellia lanceoleosa. The sequence continues at coordinate 141,545,575 of CM045761.1, read as the reverse complement.
GGACTTCATATTAAAGATGCAATAAGACAAGGGCTGATAAACGATGAAAAGGAGCAACCCAAGAGGCCTTTCACACGTTGTTCCAATGCGACTACTACTGGTAACGCAACTGCACGGCCCTCGGATGTGAGTATGGTCACCACCACACCCAAGATAGCCAGCCTTTTTGCCAGTACATCCAACCCAACTTCACAAACCTTGAGCCACCAAGCTCAAAACCAGAGGGTCTTCACCCCGCTTTACATGTCCTTATCCAAAGCCATGGGCGTGTTGATCAAAAACGGGCATCTTAAGCCACTAGAGCCTCGTCCTTTACCCGATCCCCTCTCCCTGAAACACAACCCGACCAAATATTGTGCTTTTCACCAGTAGCACGGTCATGACACCGATTAATGCTATAGCCTGCATCATGAGATCTAAGATTTTACTGATAACAAGGTAATAGCACCTCTCCAAAAACCCAACGTCACTACAAATCCTCTCCCACCACATAATCAATTCCCTCCACCCCAGCATATAAACCTCATCCACACACTGGCGGTCCCTTACGACCCCAGTATATATATCACCCTTTCTCACCTACCCAAACACGCATTGTTCATCCCTAAGAGCACAGACTTGTGCCTGATGAACACGTCAACTCTCCAACCCGAACCTGTGGTGGTGATAGTGGTAGATGAAGGGAAGTTGGCCTTGGCGGAAAATATCAGTCCATCACCCGAGGGCTCTGAGGACTTATCTGAAGGGGTGTACAACCCGTGCTGCTATATTGTGCCAATCAACCAAGTCAAGCTAGAACTAGTGTTGCCAGTTGGGATGTAGGTCAGTGTAGTCCGAGAGGATGGCCCAAGTCAAGGATTAGATGATCTAGCCAACCTAGAGGAGGATGTAAACAATTTGCAGTTCTTTGATGAGCAAGATCAAAGAGACGTGCATATTGATTGGCTTGATCTGAACGGACCAACAGATAATTCGGGGTGGTTAAGTGATGAACCTGACATAGAGGAGGGAACTGAATTGACAATGGAAGAACAAAAAGCAGGAACAACTGTAGTGGCCAGAATGGACGACGACAAAGGGAAATTGCCAGAGAGCACCAGTATCAAGAATTTGGCTCAAGAAACGAGCATCATGATGTAGACGCGCCTCGCGAGAACTCCCGAGAAAATCTCGTTTTGTTCTCTAGCTACTACAGTTTGGACTCAATGTCACGGTTCTAAATCTAATCTCGTGAAGTGCGACGCAAGACCGATAAATCACTAAAGAGTCCAAATCCAGCAAATCGTTTTGGAAAACTGATTTTTAAGAAAGAAGTGTCAAACATGGATTGCTTTGCCAGATACAGAGCCGCCACCTAAATATTTTATTTTTGGGGGAATTTAGGAAACCCTGACTCGTGCCTAAGGCCACGTGTCTGTCATCACCAAAGTTACCTCGGCTCGGGAACTTGGGTACGAGAGGGGAAGGTCATGCAATGAGCACCCCCGCTCGTCCGATCAAAGATCGGCCTGTACTAAGCATGATATCTTGTTTTTGAAAACACATGCGTTCTTATTCTAGTTAATTAGCTAGAATTACTATGTCATGCGTACAACACACAAGTATAGACTAGATCGCCTAATTTGGAACAACGCATTGCATATCCGTTTGTTTGGAAATGGTTTGAAGTTTGTTACTCGTAAGTAGGCTGAAACACGGATTTTAATGAATCGTTCCAATTTAAGTAATCCAACCTTCACCCACAGGCATTCAAGCAGCTATATCACATAAGTAGTTAGCCTCATGGCAAGCATGCTGTCATGTTAACACTCACACACATGCAAGATGCTAAAGCATAAACACTCACAGTGTACTCCGAGCCAAAATAAAGAACTAGTTAGTAATCAATTCATGATCCTAGTCCATGTCAAGGTGGGTAATGCAACATGGGAAAAATGCAACTAGAAATAGGCTCGGCTATTCTAAGGTGGCATATGAGATGCGACAATTCGATACATGTATTCAAGTAGGGATTGAAATACAATGCAGTTAGTATGATGCGCCGAGACCGGTGCATGCAATACAAATAAATGGTTGCAAACATGCGAACATAAGGATGCGAAATGAAATATGCCCTAAAACTAACCATCGTAAGCGGTTAAGTAAAAGGGAGAAAGAAATGGGGGTTGGAAGACATGCATCACACACACGCACGCTTATTACACCAATTGGCTCTCTCAAGGGAAAGACTGAAAGAATATTACAAACTATCTAATTAACTAACTAACAAGCTAATTAATTATTACACAATCAAATAAATAACTAGCTACAACTAATTATTACAACACTTAAATAATTAACAAATTAATTAAGCTACGAAAACAGTTAAAGCGGCCTCGAGAAGAGGGACAAATGCATGCTCGGTCAGCTTCGCTCGGAAATCCGTTGTCACGCCTCATATTGCCTCTGTTTGCACTACTCTGTACCTCTGCAAAGTGTGAAAATTCCCAACACACTTCTGATTCACCCCATGGGTACTGTGGGAGGCCATCGGCCAAAAATCATGGTCATCGGCTAAGATAAACAGGTCATCGACCAAATGTGAAGCCATCAGCCGAACACCTGTAGCTGATCGGCACTGAAGATAGCCGATCGGCCATCTTTTCTTGTAAAATGCTCTTTTGCTACAACAGAGGACAAACAGAGCATGGCAATGCATTTACAAGACAATGTTTGCAACTACACCCCTTATCATGTTTAAGACTCAAAGGTGTGTAGTTCTCGACTCTCGAGCCATCAATCACGCATTCCAATGCATGATTGCCAAAGGAGCCAAGTGTGCAATTCAATGTGGAATGAATGCACAAAATCACATAAGAGGCCTCAACCACTATCATGTTTGATCAAGAGGCAAGGCAATGCACACACAATGCAATGCAACCTAAGCATGCAAACAACTCAAGCATGCAACAACATGCAACAATATCATGCAATGCAATTAATATGCAATAGGCATACAACCTAAACACGTAAAGATGCATTGCATAGGTATGTGACAACAATACCAACAACAAGCATGTGACAACATATAATCCAACAAGTATGCAAGATGGATGAGCATGCAACAACATGTCAATTAGTAAGCATGTGACAAAATGCAATATAACAAGCATGCAACAAGCATGTAAGCATGATGTAAAGTAGCAATTTTAAACAACATGGTAAATGGACTTAAACTAAAGATGGACAGACCTCAGCCATGCCCAAAATCAGTGGCCAAAGTTATGAATTGGAAGCATGAAAATGCAAAGCAAACATGCACATGTAAATAGTCCAACACCTAGGCATAGGAGGGAAACTTTCAAGAGCACTTAAAAGGGGACAAGTATGGACATGTGACAAACATTGTAAGCTCTGAAATCATGCATGGAAAGGCGCCAAACCAACCAAACAAAGCAAGCAAAGCATGCAAGAAAGCCTAAAGCTTAAGGCTAGCCAAGGGACTCAAACCATGGCTATGCAAGGCAAGCCCCAAAGGGCCAAGGGCACTCAAAATAGTCCCAAGGTAGGCCAAGACAAGACCAAAAACATGCTCGAAACTAGCCAACACAAGCTAGAACACAACACCAAAAGGCACGAGGCATGCAAGGTTACAAAGGGGTGTTACACTACACCTATCAAAACCAAACATGGCATGAATTAACCAATGAAAAATAGAGTCATGGCATGTTAAAATAAGCCCAAAAACCCACTGAGATGGCATCCCAAAGACCTAAGCATGGAGGCATACACAATGGTCCATTCTTGAGGCATAAAACATCAACTCTTTAAAAGCATTAAAGGAGTCATTTGTGCAAGTGTGTATGCATGAAACATGGACTGAAATAACATAAAAAATGATGCCAAATCATTGAAATAAGCCAAATAATGCATGCTAATGACTTGGACCCTCAAAGCTAACAAGCTAGAATGCCTTATGGCTATACAAAGCATGGCATATATGATCAAAACAACATGAAACAGAGCTGAAGCATGGTGAAACATGACTAAAAGCTCCTTTGAGTTGGGCCAAAATATGCAAGCATGATGGTCTAAACACAAGATGCATGTTAAGGCAATAGAGAGGATTACAAGACAAGTGCATGGTGCATGAAAGAAGCCATTAAACCAACCTTAGATAGAGGTAAAACATGGCAAAATAACACCAAATACTTGCTAAAATGGAGCTAAAACAAGCTAAGAAAACATGCTATCAATATAAGCCATTTATACTAGTATACATGACAACAAGGAGAGGGGATGACCCTCTCCTATTTAAGACCTCAAAACTACCTTTTCACTACTGAAAATCCTCTGGATTTCAGTGGTAGAAAGGTCATGCAAAGACAAGAACAAAGGCCAATAGGGATGGCTCCAAACAAGGCCTAACAAGGCCTAAGAGGGCGTAAACAAGCCCAAACCAAAAAGTGTTCTTAAAGAAAGATCTAAAGCATCAAAAATCAAAACTTATTGTAGTTTAGAGTCAAGCTTAAAACAATAAGAAAAAGGGTCCAAAAGCTTAAGCAAGAATGGGGGTTTAAAAGCAAGGAACTCACCCTTGAAGATCACCTTCAAGAACACAACTCCAGCAACTTTTCCAAGCTTAAACCAGTTCAAGAACTCTGAAATCAACCTCAAGGGACCTCAGCTCCAAGAGGATGGTGTTCTACTAGGTGTTTGTGTACAATAGTAAGACAAAATGACACTTTTGAAGCACAAAATAAAGAATCAAGGCAAGATAGATACAAAACAATATGTAACACTCAAATCCTAATTTTCTGAACCTCTGAGAAGGGATTGAAACAAATCCCTCCACGTCTATGGAGGATGTGAATTGTGCATGCCAGCTATGACAGCTAGCATAAAATATCTGCATAAAGCAGATGAACAAGGCTTGGCCAGAAAACATGGCCGATCGACCAACATAAGTGCTGATCGACTAAAAAGAGTGCCGATTGGCCAACAACTTTGGCCGATGGAAAAGAAACAAGGCCGATGACTTCATGCCTTGGCCGATGGGTTGCGGGGATGACCAACAAGCCACCATCTTCCCTGAAAAGCAAAAACACAAGTCCTTGGTCCACAACCAAGCACAAAACAGAGAAGTTGAGAGATCTTGAGGCAAGGCGTGCGGCCGAGGCCTCCCGGAACTCAAAACGAACCCGAACATGGATGATCATCGAGTGTTCAAACGATGACGTCCAAGTCTTGAGGATGGTCAAAAATGGGGTGTCTACAGTGCCCCTCTTTGACAGAACTCGAAAGTCATAAAAATGACGAGAGTGAATGTCAAAGCCCAAAGACGACCGATTTTTGACAAGGCCGAAGATTTAGACAAGCATACAAGATAGCAAGATATGTGCCCGAGGGCGGGGGCAAAATGCAAAGGACATGCACGGTGCCGAACATAACTTATGATCATGCAAAGGGAGCTGTAACGAAGCATAACATGCAACAGTTTTAAGCAAGCAAATAAAAACCAAACTACATTACATGCAGAAAGGATATAAGAGAATTATACAATTCTTGCTACGTCTCACGCGGAGAATATACAATACCGTCCGGTTTGTCTGGTCGTGCCAGCTTCAAATGAACTGCACATACAATATCGTGCCTGCAAAAGAAAGAAACTTAACAGGTACAATATCGTTAGAAACATGCACAGCAATGCAAGTGAGAAGTGCGTGACAGCATGAGTGAAGTGTGCATAACAATGCAAGTAACGTGTGAGACAACGCAAGTTAAAGATGTACATAACAATATAAGTAAGAGAAGTGCGAAACAATGCAAGTTAGAGAAGTGTGAAACAACGCATGTTAGAGGGGAAGTGCAAGACAATGCACAAGTTAGTGGGGGTGCAAGACAATGCACAAGTTAGTAGGGGTGCAAGACAATGCACAAGTTAGTGGGGTGCAACACAATGCACAAGTTAGTAAGGGTGCAAGACAATGCACAAGTTAGTAGGGTGCAAGACAATGCACAAGTTAGTGGGGTGCAAGACAATGCACAAGCTAGTAGGGGTGCAAGACAATGCACAAGTTAGTGCGGGTGCAAGACAATGCACATAACGAGCAAGACAATGCAGGTTATAGGGGATGCAAAACAATGCAAATAACGAGCAAGACAATGCAGGTTATAGGGGATGCAAAACAATGCAAATAACGAGCAAGACAGTACAGGTTATAGGGGATGTAAAACAATGAAAATAACGAGCAAGACAATGCGAGTTATGTGGGATGCAAAACAATGCAAATAATGAACAAGACCATGCGAGTTATATGGGAATGCATGACAATGCAAATAACGAGCAAGACAATGCAAGTTATAGGGGATGCAAAACAATGCATGATGTTTAAGGAATGCAATAAACAAACCTAGCGGCGTTGTAGCAAGCACCTCACGGGGTGAGTGGCGATAAACCGCCCTACTCTGATGGGGATCCCCCCCTGTGTTCCTCCGACACTAACCTTCAACTCGCAGTACAAGGGTTCTGAAATGCTGACAAGGAGCAACATCTGCTGGGGAAACCACGAATGCCACTTTTCTTCTTGATCATACTCACAACTTTCCCTATTCTTCAACGGGGTGACAGACTAGGTTGGTTCAGTATCCAGAATCGAGAGGCATACTTACTACCTCAACCTATGGGGCTTCCATATAGATTTCAAGCCAGGGATACACCCCTGGGTATTTAAACAAGACTTTAGTCTCGAAAATTCCAAACCTTTGTGCTCTAGGCATCAGCCATTCGAACTCTAGTTTCCACCGTCGCAGTTGATCTCCTAGGAACTCATTGCAAACACAGCCAAGGTAACTCCGGTAGAGATTGGTACTCCAGGAGAGCACTTCTGATTGCCATTCTGGCATTGAAACAGTGAACACAGTATTCGGTTAACTTTGAACACACAGCTCGTACAGCATACTACTCATTCTAAACACACAGCTCATAACACAGTACTCGATTTATTCTGCACACAGCGAATTCTGAATAAACTACTCATTTTGAACACATGGCTCACAACATAGTACTCAATTTATTATGCACACGGCGAATTCTGAACAAACAGTTCAATCTGAACAGACAAGATGCGAAAACGGAACATGCAAAAGTTGAAACAAACTCGGGTGCTCCAAATTTTCCCTCTTTTTCTTTTGCTTTGCAGTCCAGAACCTATATAGCTTCAGATAGGTCCAGCTTCTACAACTCTGAGATGACATGGGTTGAACCCTGCAATTTTATGAAAGAACGAATTCTGTTTTGCACAAATATGGAGAATGGCACAGCACTCTGAGCACAAAACGATTCATTTTTGAAATTGAGAGTGAGAATAAGTTTTCAATTGGGTATTGACCCTATGACTGAACACAGCGCACCACGACTCAACAAAGGAAAACAAAGGTAAATAACCTAAACACATCGAGTAACACTCGAAACGACTCAAAACAAGAATCGAGACAAACAAAACAACACACACGACACTCAGAAGTGTTCCAAAGACGAGAGACCTCTCAGTTTACAAGGAGCCAGAGTTCTTCGGGTATTATTTTCCACCCTTTCTTATTTGTGATTCTCACATCACTTGGCCCTCAGGCTCTTTTTTTTTTTTTCTGAAAAAACCCTTTTCTCACTTTGTCTCTCCGCTCACATCTCTCTATTTTTCAATCTCTCATTTTTTATCCCTCCCCTGGGTGCTTGATGGATAAACAAGAAGTTGCGGGCTCTTTCCCCTAGCATTCCGCTAGATTCTTCTTCTTCTACTCACAACAGTGAACTTTCCCACAGAGGGGTTGTGCTATAACTGGGTGTGTAGCAATCTGCAACTGACAGCGATTGGCGACACCCTTGGTCAGCATGGATGTGACCAGACTTGTCTAGATGAGGGAGTGGAATATCCAGATCCATTCCATTTCGTGCTTCGCACTTAACTTGAGACCTCGCTGCTTGGAGTACGTTGAGAGCTTTCAGCCCTTTGTTGTTAGCTTCAGTTGTGCCTTTTTCTGGCATGTAGAGTGCCCTTCTTGGCAAGTAGAATACCCTTTCTGGCAGGTATGTTGACAATGCGGAAAAGACAGAACAACTGACTCAACTGTACCCCTAGTTCATCATGTTGACCATTTTTTGTTTTGGTTTTCTACTAAAACAATTTTGACCAATATGAGAGTTACATTAACACACTTGTTCGATTTTCTGATTTGAAATCATGCAAGTCAGGCTATGAGCACTGAAATTTTTCCTTTTTTGGGTCCAAGAAATGGTCCAATTTTGGAAAATACTAGAAATAATTTTAAAGAAAATTAGTCAACCTTAGTAAAAATTCTCAAAAACTGTTTTTGAAAACGGCCACTGCTCAACGGGCATGGAACCTACTCTTGAGATACACAACCTCAGATCCAAAAACAATGGAAAATTACCCCTTGTCTAAAGGACACTGCATGGCAACGGAAAGTTGCCCCTTGTCTGAATGCCACCACAGCGCACTATATGGCAATAGAAAGTTGCCCCTTGTTTGGATTGCATCGCAGCACACCGTAATCAGTCCTCAAAGTGACGAATCACAACCAAACTCTCGGATACAAAGAAAACAAAGATGATCAAAACCATTGCATGGACACTGTCGATTTGGAAGTGTTTACGGCTAGACTTCATAATGAAGTTGCCTACGTATCCCAAACATGGGAATCAAGCCTTACGTAGTTCCGGTTCAGGTTCACTCGTGTATTAACCCTCACCTTTTACGCTCTAACTTTTGCCAAGGCCGCCCTTTCGAGTTTTCAACCTTGCGAGTTCTATTTTTCTTTTCTATTCATTTCTTTTCATTCTTTTTTCATCTTTTTTTTAAATCCCCCCCCCCCTTGTTTTTTGCATTCTTTGCACTTTTTCTTTTTTCTCTTTTTTTTTTCATTTTTCTCTTGCTCTAACGTTTGCCTGGGTCGCCCTTCCGGGTTTTTGGCCCAGCAAGCCTCTCAAGGGTAAAAGTGTAGCTTTGTCCATGTCAAATGGTTTTAGGATCTCGAAGCCATTTGAATCCAGGAGAATGGCTGCTATTCGCTGATAATGTAGGAGTCTATCCAATGGGGGCTGAATTTGCCCCTAGTGTTGTGGATAGGAACTCGATTGTCCTTCAGCAATACTTTCTTCTTTCCTCCCTTTTGGGATTTGGCATTCTTGCCAATCTTCATTGATTTGCAGAACGATCCGCCTTCGGCTCTTCGAGCACATCGGACATTTTTGCTGCCCCTAATTCGAGGGGTGCTTCTGATCTAGCTTTGCCAGCTTCTTTTGACGACATCTGGTCTTCTTGATCTGACTTTCTTGCTTCTAGCTCAAGGGTTGCTTCAAATCTGGCCACACAGGCCTCACATCATGATTGACTTTTAAACATTCTGAATCTAAGTTTAAGGTGTGAAAGTCAAAGGTTGAGTCTCAAGGCTGAGAGTGATCCTAAGCTGCACAATCTCAATAGCGGTTCCACACAGGTCTTCGCAGGACAGCGCAAAACATTTTTTGAAACCTTTTAAGAAAGCAACAAATTGCTCGCACTGAAGACAGTGTAGAACCAATCTGGATCAAGCCAAGATCCTTCTCAGTACTCACACTAACACGCATGATCTCATTCATTAAGAGCTTAGCACGCCTTTCTTTCTCTCAATTGATCAAATTTTGCAAATCCTAAGGAATTCCTTCCTCTTCGTTTTCACCACAGTGCTCAAAAAGTTTTGAAAAGCTTAGGTCAATGCAATGATTTAAAGGCGCAGAAAAGCAGGTGAAAAGCACTGCCATTTCATTCAAACGTTCTGGCACAACTAGCTTAAAGTCGAGATAAGCACAAAAACATGAAAACCACAGCTGTTTCATTCAGATCTTCTGGTGTAACTGGCTCCACGTCAGAAACAGACTCAAAATAAAGTGAAAAGACAAACACAAAACAAAATAGTGATATCCGAGGTAACGCCCCCGGAATCACTCGACTCCTATACAACAGGACTGACTCGATACAGTCAAGACAGGCCCAACTGACTTAAGTACAAAAGACTAACTATATACAATAAAACGAGACTGATCCAAAATACCCAAGTCAGAAAGTACAAAAACTAGCATTCGCAAATGCTCAAAATAGTGCGTGCCAAACGCCACATCTGGAGTAAATTGAGCGCCTCCTGCTGGTGGTTCATCCCCCGATCACATGCTCGTACTATCCTCCAAGTTCACTGATCCAGTGACAATAGACTTTGCTGTGCTTGGTGGGAGAATGACCACGTTGTCAATCAAATCATGTACTTCGTGGCGAAGACGGAAGTAGTTATCAGTGGTGTGGCCGGTCTGTTGATGGTACGCACAGTACTGGTGTAGACACCCCATTTTTGACCATCCTCAAGACTTAGACGTCATCGTTTGAACACTCGATGATCATCCATGTTCGTGTTTGTTTTGAGTTCCCGCAGGTCTCGACCGCGCGCCTTGCCTCAAGATCTCTCAACTTGCCTGTTTTGTGCTTGGTTGTCGACCAAACACTTGTGTTTTTCCTTCTAAGGGAAGAGGGGGGCTTGTTTGCCATCCCCTCAATCCACCGGCCAAGGCCTGAGGCCATCGGCCCCTTTTTCTTGCCATCGGCCAAGAGTGTTGGCCGATCGACACTATATTTGGTCGACCAACACTTATGTTGGTCGACCGGCCATTTTTGGTGGCCGAACCCTATTCATCTTCTTTATGCAGATATTTTATGCCAGCTGGTGCAGCTGGCATCCACAGTTCACCCCCTTCATACACGTGTATGGACAGATTTGCTCTTTGCTTGGCTTCTCTTGGAAGCCTTAGAAGTTGAACTTCTATAAAGAAGGAGCCCCTCCTTCCTCCTCTGGGGTTCAAAAAATTGCCTTAGAAAAGATAGATATAGCCTTGTATCTATCTTGTCCTGTTTCTCCATTTTTGTGCTTCAAAAGTGTAGTATTGTCATGACCCGAACCCGCCCCTATGGGTTAAGGACATAACCGGCCAGTAATCCTATGATTACCTACGGTATCAGACCAAAACAGACATAGCTCATCAGAGTAAAGGGGCCAAACGGAAGCAAAAATTTAAAACTTTGTCCATAGAGCTGTGCTTATATGCACATCAAAACAAACCATACTCATATACGTCAATAACCCACATCAAAAGTACAGAAACATAGACTTCTTTACAGGCAAGATCATCTAAACTGAGTCAACCCATAACAGACTATATACAAATATACACAAAGTCCTTGCCAACAAGACAAAACGTAAATGTGTAACAAAATGGCAAGGATGGGTCTCGTGCGTGAGACGCAAAGCTGACTCCCCAAAACTCATGTTGTTCATGGCAGACTTCACTGGGGCTGGGTGTGGACTTCTCTTGGCTCACCTACAAACACATGAATGAGCGTAAGCGATAGCCCAGTGAATAATATCAAATATATAAGTTACATAACAATGTAGAACAATAGGTTCCAACTGGCCTCGGGCCCAATTCATATTTCTATTCAACAGATATATACATTTATACCAAGATAAGATCAACTGACTGTAGTTCCAAACATACCGGCCTTTGGCCCATTCGGATTTCTATTCATGTCAAAACAGCCTTCGGCCCACTCATTTATGTCAAAACGGCCTTTGGCCCACTCGTTCATGTCAAAATGGCCTTTGGCCCGATCATTTATGTCAAAACGGCCTTCGGCCCAATCATTCATGTCAAAACGGCCTTTGGCCCACTCGTTCATGTCAAAATGGCCTTCGGCCTGATCATTTATGTCAAAACGGCCTTCGGCCCGATCATTCATGTCAAAACGGCCTTTGGCCCACTCATTCATGTCAAAATAGCCTTCGGCCCGATCATTTATGTCAAAACGGCCTTCGACCCGATCATTCATGTCAAAACGGCCTTCGGCCCACTCATTCATGTCAAAATGGCCTTCGGCCCGATCATTTATGTCAAAACAGCCTTCGACCCAATCATTCATGTCAAAACGGCCTTCGGCCCACTCATTCATGTCAAAATGGCCTTCGGCCCACTCATTCATGTCAAAACGACCTTCGGTCCATTCATTTCTATCAAAACGACCTACGGTCCATTCATTTATGTCAAAACGACCTCCGGTCCATGTATTTTTCTTATCAAAACGACCTTTGGTCCATTCGTTCATTCATATCAACTTTTGTCCACAATCCCAATTAGCAACTCATAAAGCTTATAAGGGAACAAACAATTGGACATTCATGAGCGTTCAAATTTCGATATTACTCACAGTGATTGGCCTATGGATTCGCCCTGGAGCTTGACCCTACACATTCCATGAACACAAAAGGGTCATTAACAATTCAATCCGTTACTTAATTCACATATTCCTTTCTAGGCTTTATTCTTATCTCATTAACTCATTTACAATGATTAACATATGCCTAAGAGTGATTTTAAGTGAAAGAGAACGGAAAACGAAACACGGAACGCATGAACAAAATTTCAGAAAATAGGGTCCCCGCTCGAGCGTAAACTTCCCCACTCGAGCAGACCCTTAAGGCCTGCAAAAGTACTAGTTGCATGAAAAATACACTCGAGCATGGGATAGAGCGCTCCAGCGGAAGGCATGTTCACAAAAGCTCCCTGCTCGAGCGTGAGATATCCTGCTCGAGCGTATACCCAATTCTGCAAAAAGTGCTGGGAGCACGATTTTTACACTCGAGCGGAGGTTCTCCCGCTCGAGTGGACCTCAAAATTTTGGAAAACCCAGAATGTGTTCTTGAGCTCAACTTCGACATTTCAACCACATTACTTGCATGCAATGGCTCAAATTACACATTTACACATGTTAACATGCTACCAATACAAGATTACAACATTAGGAAGCTCAATTTCAAGGATTACACACTTGCATGTTTCAAATTGACATCAACTTCGACTCTATCATACATATTCATGCATTTCCAGCTCATATCTTCTCAAATTGTACATGCATGTGATGAACTAGCCACATTCTCAACTTAGACAACACCAATGGTGATTAAAACATGAGCTTCAACCAGAAACCCTACTTGAATCATGTATTTCAAGCTCATACATGATATTTCAAAACAATCTCTTACATGCATGCATATATCAAGCCTTAATTCAACAAAACCAACCCAATTTCATTCAATTTTACTCCTGATCACTCAATTAGCTTGAACACACACAAAATTGCAAACTATAATCCAAGAATTACTTACCTGGAAGCTTTGATTTTCCAAACTTAAGCTTAATTCTTGAGTTGGTCTACAATTATCAAGTTTTGAGGCCAAAACTCCAATTTCTTCAGTCTCTCCCTCTCTTAGCCGACCCCCCTCTCTTCCTTAATGTTTATGATCAGCCAAAATGTAACAAAAGGAGAAGAATAGAGAGTGTAGTGCCTTTATTCAACAAACCCACTAACTCAATTTAATAGTAATAAACAATTGAGCACTAATTTATCAATTTAATCGATTTAATCTGACCAGAATCAATTTCTAACTAAATTTCACCGTAGGCTCTAAAAATTATGCCAATCACAATAGCGTAATCAATTTCGGGTTCTGTGGCCGATAAGGCCCTCAATTTAATTTCCATAACAGATTATTCAAACAGATATTCCTACGGTGAACAGATAGAGTTCCAAAATCACATATATCCATATAATGGCACACAAAATCATATCAAGACATATAATCACATACTTATTAGGGACAAATTAACATAATACCGAACAGGGGTATCACAAGTATTGTCTTAGTTTAGCACACAAACACCTAGCAATACACCTTCTCTTTGTTACTAAGGTACTAAGGAGCTGGTTTTGGTGTTCTTGGGTGGGTTTGAACTCAGAAAACCTGTTGGAGCTTGGTTGTTGAAGAGGTTCTACATGGGTGAGTTCCTTGCTTTAGATACCCCATTCTTGCTTAAGCTTTTAGCCCTTCTTGCTTATTGTTTTGAGCTTACATTATAAGTGATAAAAGTTCTGATTTTTAGTGTTTAATACCTTTGTTTAAGGTCATTTTGGTGTTTGGGGTTGTTTCCCCCCTCTTAGGCCTTGTTAGGCGTTGTTTTAGGCCATCCATTTTGGCCCTTGCTCTTAGCTTTGCATGACCTCTCCACTACTGAAATCCAAAGGATTTTCAGTGGTGGAGAGGTGGTTTTGGTGTCTTAAATAAGAGAGGGTCATCCCCTCTTCTTGTTGTCTTTGATGCGTACATAAATGGCTTATGTTGGTGGCTTGTATGCGTAGCTTGTTTTAGCTTCATTTCAGTATATGTTAGGCTTTGTTTTGTCATGATATAGAAATGTTTTGACTTGGTTTAAACATACCATGCATGCTTTGTATACTTGTCTTGTAATCCCATGATTTGCCTTAACATGCACCATGTTGTAACATGCCTTTTTAGCATGATTTTGGCTTAACTTCATGAAGCTTCTAGCCTTGTTTTAACATGCTTGAGCTCTGTTTTTCATTGTTTTGGTCATGCTTGCATTGTTTTGTATAGCTACCATACAATCTAGCTTGTTAGCTTTGGGTGCTTAAGTCACTAGCATGCTTTACTTGGGCCATTTCAGTGATTTGGAGTCACTTGCTATGTCATTTCAGTCCATGTTTTATGCTTGTACACTTACACTTATCAACCCTTTAATGTGTTGAAGAGTTGGTGTCTTATGCTCCATGATTGTGTCATTGTGTATGTCATCACGCTTAGGCATTTAGGATGCCATCTAAGTGGGTTTTTGGGCTCATTTTGACATGCCATAACTCTGTTTTTGGTTGCTTAAATCATAGCATGTTTGGTTGTATTAGGTGCAGTGTAACACCTCTTTTGTGGCCTTGTATGCCTCATGTTTTGCCCCATTGTTCTAGCATGTTTTGGGCCTCATTCCTTGCATGTTTTAGACTCACTTTGACCTGCCTTGCGACTGTTTTGAGTGCCCTTGGCGCTTTGGGGCTTCCTTCATATAGCCTTGGTTTGAGCCCCTTGTATAGTTTCAAGTTTTAGGCTTTATTGCATGCATTAATTACATGGTTTGGTTGATTTGGCATCATCCCTTGCATGATTTCAGGGCTTAACATGTTTGCCTAATATCCATGTTTGTCTTTCTTTAAGTGTTCTTAAAAGTTTCCCTTTGATGCTTAAGTGTTAGCCCAATTACCATGCATGTTTGTATGTGATTTTGTCCCTTATCCCTTAGCATAATGGCCACTGATTTGGACCTATTTGAGAGTTGTCTATTTTGGTTTAAGACCATCCCCGCATGTTGTTGCATGATTGCCTTGTATGTTGTCACATACTTGTTGCATGTTTGGTAAATTGCATGTTGTAACATGCTAATTCAAATTGTGCCTTATTGCATACTTAGTCCTTAACATGTTGTTGCATGCTTAAGTTGTAATGCATTTGGCATGCATTCTCTTTTCTTTAAGTTGCTTAACATGCCTTGCATTGCATGTTTGTCATCGGCATTGTTGTTACATGCCTTGCATGCTCATTTGTTTAGGTTGTATGCCTATTGCATTGCATTTGTCATGCTCATGTTACATTGCATTAGCTTGCTTGCATGCTTAGGTTGCATTGCTTGCATTGCATGTTCACATCCCTTGCCTCTTGATAAACCATGATAGAGGTTGGGGTCCTTCATGTGTTTTGTGTGCATTTCATTTGTACATTAATTTGCACACTTGGCTCATTTGGCCATCATGCATTGAAATGCGTGATTGATGGCCCGAGGGTCAAGAACCATACTCCTTTGAGTCTCAAACATGATAAGGAGGGTGGTGGTGCAAACATTGCCTTGAAAATGCATTGCCATGCTCTGTCTGTGCTCTGCTGCAGCAAAACAGGATTCTGTAGGAATAGATGGCCGGTCGGCCATCTTCAGTGCCGGCCGGCTATGCATTGTTGGCCGAGGTCCCTACAAATGGTCGATGACCAGTTCCTCTTGGCCGGTGGCCTTGGATTTCAGCCGGTGACATTCCACAGTACTCAGAAGGTGATTCAGAAGCATCCTTGGGACTTGTGCAGTTTTCAGAGGAGCAAAACAATGCAAACAGAGGCAACATGTGGCATGGTGATGGATTTCCGAGCAAAGCCAATCAAGCATGCATTCGCCCCTCTTCCCGAGGCTGCTTTACTGCTTTCATAGCTTAAATGATTTGTTTAATTACTTAAGTGTTGTGTAATAATTAATTAGCTTGTTAGTTAGTTAATTTGTATTATTCTTTCGGTCCCTCCGTTGAGAGGGCGCAATTGTGTAATAAGCGTGCGTGTGTGCGATGCATGTCTTCCAAACCTCCATTTCTTTCTCCCTTTTGCTTAACCGCTTACGATGGTTAGTTCTAGGGCACGTTTCGATTAGCATCTTTATGCTATGCATGTTTGCATCCATCCATCTGTATTGCATGCACCGGGCTTGGCGCATCATACTAACTGCGTTGTATTTCAATTCCAAGCTGAATACATGTATCGAATTGTCACATCTCACATGCCATTTTAGACTAGCCGAGCCTATTCTAGTTGCATTTTGCATGCGATGCATTAGCCATTTTAACATGAACTAGGATCATGCATGATTTCTAACTAGTTCTTTGTTTTGGCTTGGAGTACACTGTGAGTGTTTATGTTTTAGTATCTTGCATGTATGTGAATGTTATCATGAAAGCATGCTTGCCATGAGGCTAATTGCTTATGTGATATATCTGCCTGAATGTTTGTGGGTGAAGGTTCGATTACTTGAATTGGAATGATTCATTGAAATCCGTGTTTTAGCCTACTTGCGAGTAACAAAATTCAAAACCATTTCCAAACGAACAGATATGTGATGCTTTGTTCCAAATTCAGCGATCTAGTCTATACTTGTGTGTTGTGCGCATCACATAGTAATTTTAGCTAATTAATAGGAATAAGAACGCATGTGTTTTCAAAAACAAGATACCATGTTTGGTACAGGCCAATCTTTGATCGGGCGAGCAAGGGTGCTCATAGATGACCTTCCCCAATCATACCCAAGTTCCCGAGCCGAGGCAACTTTGGTGATGACAAACATGTGGCCTTAGACAATGAGTCAAGGTTTCCTAAATTTTCCCAAAATAAATATTTAGGTGGTGACTCTGCATCTAGCAAAGCAGTCCATGTTTGGCACTTCTTTACAAAAATCAGTTTTCGAAAATGATTTGCCGGATTTGGACTCTTTGGAGATTTGTCGGTCTCGCATTGTATTTTGCGAGATTAGATTGCATTTTACGAGATTAGATTTAGAACCGTGACAATGTGAGTCCGAACTGTGGTAGCATAAGGCCCTCAGGGCGCGTCCACAGTTTCTGGCGACACTACTGGGGAGTTAGAGAACTTGACTCGAACTCATGGTATCTTGTTTTGATTACACTAATGTGTTTCTTTACATTGCATGTGCGTTGGTGCGCCTAGGACACCGTGTTTGCCGTATGCTATTCCTGAACAGTTTGCTGAAGGCTTGCTTTGAGAAGCGTGCCATAAGGCTGACCGGTTGCAGGCTCTGCCATGACGGGAACACAAACCCCGGTTTTCACCGAGGCACCCTTTTTGTCCATTCAACCTAGTGCATATTCGGAATCCATAGTGACCATTCCAAACTAGGACAGGTTGCTACCCGATTGTAGGCTGTTTGAAACCGTTGCGTGTGTAGTGAAACCCTAGCTCCTGACAAAATAAGATAGGGAAACCCTACCGCAACATAGGGGTGTTTTGGCTCTCATTTGCTTGCTATGTGCTTTTAGAGATGGCCTCCACAGGGAATGCACATATCAGTTTGCAAGTTTGGGTATCAGGCCTGCGGGCATCAGTATCAGCGTTTTGAGAATCAGTTATATCTGCCGGTATCAGATTTAGATTTGGGGCAGTGATTTTGGGAAACAGTGATCAGTAGCAGAGTACGGTTATTTAGTTATGCTTATGTCTGTTCTGGTGAAATTGGGCTAAGATGCTGCCTGTTTTCTCTTTTAGGGGGGAGGGGGGTTCAGAGATTTAGTTCAGAATAGCCAGTGTTCTCCTTTGCTGAAGCAAGGCAGACACCTAATCCGTCAGTCACCGGTCACATCGCCTCCGTTCAGTTCAGCGAATTTATGATGGCACAAAGTTCAGAGGAAATTGTGGTTATGGCAGCCGCATTAAACCAAGGAATCATCTTACAGGGTAAGACCGATGTTGAGGTACCACACCCGCCCAGGTCGCCTACCGCACATCCGATCTGGGAACCGCTGTTATTTCAAACCCGTGAGCCCATCACCTTTGAGCTGATGGGAATCATTGGCGACCTTCAAAGATCTGTGGCTGATCTAGTCTATGGAATGTCGGCCCCGCCACTAACTGCATCGTATACCGGGAACTTCATGCCGCAAGAGCCCCCGCTACTAGGGCGAATTGTAATCGAGCTCAGCCAACCTGAAGCTGTCTCAAGCTCCGGCATTGACACATCAGCGACAATGGGGCTTCACACTGAAGTAGTAACCTAAACCGTCCACCAAGCTGAGGCTAGTGGAAAGAACAAGATGAAGGTGGACATGGATCCCTATGAACAACTCCAGCAAGCTGTTGAGGCTCTGGAAGCCGGGGGGTTGAATAAGCAACAAGTACTCGCAGTTATGGCTAAGACTGCAGATGACATTTTCCCTGCTCAGACCGAGAGCAGTTCAAGGTAAAGGGAAAATCGAGACAGGGACCATCGTACTAGAACAGTTCCTTCCAATCCTAACCCAACACCTGGAAAAGATCAGAGAGCCATGGCAACACCTGCTGATCCTTTTGCTAGTGCGTCTAGCAAAGGTCCATAGACTTCGAAGTATTTGCCCCGAGGTCGCAAGGTCTTTCATGCCCTCTACATGCCTCTGTCCAAGGCTCTTCGGATCCTCATTGAAAAGGTCATCTCATACCTCTTAAGCCTCGGCCTCTCTCGAGTAATCTCTCTCTCTCACATGATGCTACCCAGTACTGTGCGTACCATCAACAGGCTGGTCACACCACCGACAATTGCTTTCATCTTCGCCACGAAGTGCAACATTTGATCGATGATGAGGTCATCCTCCCACCTAGCTCAGCAAAGTCTGTCACCACTGAGTTCGTGGACTTCGAGGATAATACGAGTATGTGATCAGGGGGTTGGTCTACCTTCGGGCGGTGCTCGGTTTATTTCAAATGTGGCGTTTGGCACGCACTATTTTGAGCATTTGCGAATGCTATTTTTTTGTACTTTCTGACTTGGGTGTTGACTCAGTTCTGTGGTTTTGTTTTGAGTCTGTCTCATTGTTTTGAGTCAGTCTTTTTTATTATGGTCTATCTTGTTGTATCGATTTAGTCCTCTTGTATAGGAGTCGAGTGATTCCAAGGATGTTACCTTCGATGTCACCATTTTGTTTTGTGTTTGTCTGTTTGCTTTCTTTTTCAGTCTATTTCTGCCATGGAGCCATTTACACCAGAAGGTCTGAATGAAACAGCAGTAATTTTCACTCTTGTGTTTGCTTCTGCCTTGCACCGGTTGTGCCAAAAGTTTGCGTGAAACGGCAGTGCTTTTTTACCTACTTCTTCTGTGCCTTTAAGTCATTGCATTGACCTAAGTTTTTCAAAACTTTTTCAAACACTGTGATGAAAACGAAGAGGAAGGAATTCCTCGGGTTTTGCAGAAAAAATTGATCAACTGAGAGAAAGAGAGGCATGCTAAGCCCTTAATAATTGAGATCATGCTTGATGATGTGAGTACTGAGAAAGATCCTGACTTGATCTAGATTGGTTCTACATTGTCTTTAGCATGAGCGATTTGTCGCTTTCTTAAAAAATTTCAAAAAATATTTTGTGCCATCTTGCGAAGACCTGTGTGGAATCGCTCTTGAGATTGTGCAGCTTAGGATCGCTCTCAGCCTCAAGACTCGACCCCCTTACTTTCAAACGATTGAACTTGGATTCAGAGTGTTCAAAAGTCAACCACAATGTGAGGCATGTGTGGCCAGATTTGAAGCACCCCTCGAACTAGGGGCAAAAGACGTCAGATAATGCACTCAAAAAGTCAGAGACGAAGATCGGCAGGAATGCCAAATCCCAGAAGGGAAGAAAGAAGAAAGTTTTGTTGAAGAACAACCGACTTCCTATCCACAACACTAGGGGCAAATTTAGCCCCCATTGGATGGACTCCTACATCATCAGCGAACAACAGTCAAAAGCAAATTTCTCTTGGATTCAGATAGCTTCGAGATCTCAAAACCATTTGACATGGACAAAGCTACACTTTTACCCTTGGGAGGCTCGCTGGGCCGAAAACCCAGAAGGGCGACCCAGGCAAAAGTTAGAGCAAGAAAAAGAAGAAAAAAAAAAAGTGAAACAATGCAAAGATTGAAAAAAAGAAGAGAAGAAAAATGAAGAAAATGAAAAAAGAAACAAAATGAATTGAAAAGAAAAGAAAAACAGAGCTCGCAAGGTTGAAAACCCAGAAGGGCGGCCTTGGCAAAAGTTAGAGCGTAAATGGTGAGGGTTAATACCCGAGTGAACCTGAACCGGAACTACGTAAGGCTTGATTCCCATGATTGGGATACGTAGGCAACTTCATTATGAAGTCCAGCCATAAACACTACAAATTCAACTGTCCTGTCCATGAGATTGAACGGGTCATCTTTGTCATTTCTGTATCCGAGAGTTCGGTTGTGATCAGCGCTGTGAGAACTAGTTACAGTGTACTGCGGTACCATTCAAACAAGGGGCAACTTTCCGTTGCCATACAGTGTGCTGCGGTACCATTCAAACAAGGGGCAACTTTCCGTTGCCATACAGTGCGCTGTGGTGCTATTCAAAGAAGAGGCAATTTTCCATTGTTATGGATCTGAGGTTGTGCATCTCAAGAGTGGGTCCCATGCTCGTTGAGCGGTGGTCGTTTGCAAAAATAATTTGTGAGAATTTTTAATGAGGTTGACTAATATTCTCTCGAAAATTATTCTATCTTTTCCAAAACTGGACCATTTCTTGGACTCAAAAAAGGAAAATTTTCAGCGCTCACAATCTAACTTGCATGATTTTGAATCAGAAAAGTTGAACAAGCATGTTAATCAAACTCTTACATTGATCAAAATTGTTTTAGTAGAAAACCAAAACAAAAATGGTCAAAATGATGAACTAGGGGCACAGTTAAGTCAGGTGTTCTGTCTTTTCCCCATTGTCAACATACTTGCCGGAAAGGGCACCATATTCGCCAGAAAGGGCACGACCATGATTAACAACAAAGGGCTGAAAGCTCTTATACCCTCCAAGCAGCGAGGTATCAAGCCAAGTGTGAAGCACGAATTGGAATGGATCGAGACATTCCACTCCCTCATCTGGGGCATCGACTAGACGTCATTAGAAGAAATAGCTGCGAGCTAATAATGTTAGGGCATGAACCCACAACTTCTTGTTTATCCATCAACCACCCAGGGGAGGGATGAAAAATGAGAGATTGAAAAATAGAGAGATGTGCAATGAGAGAAAAAGTGAGAAAATGGCTTTTTCAGAAAAATAGAGATTGAGTGCCAGAGTGATGTGAGAATCACAGATGAGAAAGGGTGGGAAACAATACCCAGAGAAACTGGCTCATCGTGATCCGAGAGGTCTCTCGCCTTTGTAACACGTCTGTGTGTCGTGTCTTTTTTTTTTTGTTTTGTTCATCTTTTGTTTTGAGTCGTTTCGAGTGTTTCTCGATGTGTTTAGGTTGTTTACCTTTTTGTTTTCCATTGTTGAGTCTTTTTTCGTTGTGTTCAGTCGTACGCTCAATATCCGGTTAACAACTAATTTCAAATGATTTGCTTTGTGCTCAGAGTGCTGTCCCATTCTCCATGTTCGTGCAAAACATGATTCGTTCTTTCATAAAACCGCAGGGTTTAACCTAGGTCATGTGAGAATAGTAGAACCAGGACCTATCTGAAGCTATAGGTTCCAGACTTCGATGCAAAAAGAAAAGAGGAAGAATTCGGAGTATCTGAGCTGGTTTTGGCTTCTGCAAGTTCCGTCTTTGAATCCCGTGTGTTCAATCTGAACAGAACACTGTGTTATGGGCTGCATGTTCAGAATCAGCAGTGTCCTGCACGAGCTGTGCGCCGAATGAATAGAATGATGTGATATGGGCTGTGAGTTCAGAATGAGCAATATCCAAAATGGGCAGTGTGTTCAGAATCGGCAGTGTCCTGCATAAGCCGTGTGTTCAAAATAACAGAGTACTGTGTTACGAGCTGTGTGTTCAGAATGAGCAGTCTATGTGTTGAACATGTTGGGAACTTGTGATTGGTTCCACTTCCAGTGCCTTCCAGTGTTGATTTTGCGAAGTCACACCTGTGTTACTTCAATTTGCTTATCGAGTTGTTACTCATTTGTTTATCAAGTTGTCACAATTTTGTTTATCGAGTTGTTGCTCTTTGCTTATCGAGTTGTTGTACATTTGTTTATTGAGTTGTATTTCACACTCTTTAAGTTCTTTCTTTTGCTTATCGAGTTGTAGTTACATTCGGTTAGCCTGTCGAGTTCTTTGTTTTATTTATCGAGTTGTTTTGTCGGTATTTGGTTCACTACCTGATTAGTTGCAATTTGAGTGTTTGGTTTTCAAAACAAAGTTTGATCTCATTTACATTGTTATGTAATATGATGCGATGCGATGTGATGTATAGAATGTACAAATGCAACACTTTTTCAGCAAAAAGTTTGTTTCATTTCCATTATGTCTTTTGCAAAAAGTACACACTTTTGAGGAAAGTTAAGCCTGCCTGAGGCAGTACAACGTGCTCAAACTATCAGTGGAAAAGAAAAGTAAAGCATAAAAGAGAAAAGCAACAAAATGTCCAAACAAAGCAAAAAAGAAGAAAAAGCAGCAGAATGTCTGGATCAATATCAGTCATCTCAAGTGCGGGAGTCGGTCCTGGTCCTCTTCCTGGACGAGGGTCCAGGATCACCACCGCCAGCTCCATAATCAGAGTTTGAGCTATCTCCAGCCTCGCCCTACGACGTCATCGCCTCCTCATCAGAATCATCGGGAGAGGGCTCTCGGGAACTGCTCTCAACATGAGTGCACCTATGTCTGCCCCGGCTATGGATAGTCATCCTCCGCCTGACTCCCCCTCCTCCTCAAGTAGGAACAGATGGTCCAGCTGGAGCACCTCCCGCGGCCGGAATCTGGAATGGGGCCTGAAAAGGATAGATGGCAAATGCATCAATTACAGTTAAAGCAGAGTATGAATACCAAAAACAAGGTGAGAGTACAGTGTATGAATGCCGCGAGCAACGCTGTGAGCAGTATGTGGGTTATAGTGTATCAGTGCCGTGAGTGTTGTGTATCAAGTGCCATGTTGATAGTGTGATGCATCAGATTATGTATGAAACAGATTAGGGGGAGTTTGAAATTGTAGTGGAAAGAACTTACCGGGATATTGTAGATGGTCAATAAGTCGATGCACCACTGTAGCATCCCTACCGCTGAGGCTGTCAACTCCAGGGACTGGTGAGTGTACTCGACGGAAGCCTGCAAAAGTGTTGAAGTCATTAGTATTCTGTGGAAAATCAAATGAATTGAAATGACTGTACAGAATGCAAAGTTTTAGTAGTGCCTACCAGGGTCGAGCCACAGACTTTGACAAGCTCATGATCAGCTAGAGCAGGAGCGAAGGGAATCTGATAGGTCTCCCCACCCTATCCTCGGCATGTGATCGTCGTAGGTAGCTCTGGCCATCTAGCTACCTGTCCCCTTCGGGACCCACTCCTGCCTCGAGCCGGAGGTGCCCTCGGTGCCCTCAGTGCCCCCGCTCCTGCTGCTGGCACCTCTGGCCTCTCTCGCTCAGCTCGACGAGCACCCATCAAAGGCCACATGATATAAGCCTGAATGTACTCAGCATAGTCACCCTCATCCTTGAAAGGCTCTGAGTCCCAGCCAATCGTATAGTCTATCATCTCCTCTAGGGTGTACCTCTCGGTGTGCCTCGTGTGGGTAGGAGGAGGTGCTGGAAACTGTCTGCTCTGGTAGACCAAGGGTCTGGCGTAAGAAGCGCTCCCCGAAATACCATGCCCGATAGACTGGGCCCTCAAGTAGACCTCGAATCAAGGCGGTCTCGAGCGCCGCGTCCGCTTCCAAATGCGTCGCAGTAACGGGCCCAAGGCTGCCAGGTGATCTGCAAATAAAACCTAGTTTGTTATCTACTGATGTTGAAAGAACAATGTAAAGCGAACCTTAAATGAACTACAATGTTTGACATACCTCGGCTACGGTGATGGTGTTAAAGTAGCGGCGGAAGAACATGAAGGACTCCCGTGGCCTCCGCTCGCATCTCACGTCGAAGCGACGAGAAAACGGAACATCGAGAGGGACCTCCTCGTCTGGCACTGGGGCAAGCCTCGAGAAGTAGGCATATACTCACAACTGCAAAGTACAGCAGAGCAAACATCTGTATGCTAATCACATAAAGCAGAAAGCAAAATAAAGCAAATTATAAGTGCCGTGTGTGCAGTGTACAATCAGTGTGAAGCAGATTGCATATGTACAGTGCGTGTGGTATATAGATAATGTACAGCAGAATTGAAAAGACAGAAAAGAGAAGGTGTACCTCCCAAGCTTGCCACTAGCCTCCGAGCAACTGTCCGCTGCAGCGAGAGGATGAGCTCATATACCCTTAAAGAGTGGCCAAGCCCGCGCCACCCCAGTCGTAGCGACGGATCTGTGTCACTTCCACAAGCGCGCTCAGCAGGTAGAGGGCGACGGTGTTCGCCCGGTCGTCGAAGAGCATGGTCCCCAGCAAGAACGTAATGAAGCCACGAGCATACTGCTCCTCCTCCTCCCGAGTGGTAGGCGCCTGGATCCAGAAGTGATCCTCGAACCACGAGTACCTCACAAATCCTACCCAAGCGAGAGGTGGCTGAGTGCCAAGCAAGTATAGCTGAGCGGCGTCCCACTCGTCCATGTCTATATCAAAGGGGATCGGATCACCCCCTACTCCGATGCCTATGAGCATGGAGAAGTCAAAGGGAGTCATCGTCATCTCCCTGGTGGCAGAAAGGTGGAAAGAGTCGGTGGTATCCCACCACCTCTCCACCAGAGCAGCAAGAAGGGGCCTGCTCGAAGTGAGGAGCGAGAGTCCCATGCAGAAGGTACCAAAGCTAGCTTGGTTAACAATGCGACGAACCACGTCAGGTAGCTCCATGTACCAACCTCAGGCGGCAGTGTTCCCATACCCCCGAAAGGCATGGGAATCTCCTTGTGATCAAAACAAACAGTTGCAAAGCAGTGTTACAAATACAGTGTTGAATGCGCTCAGAATTGATGAAAATGCAGTGTGTGTGCATGCGTCAGAGTCTACACAGATATCGGGTGCGGGTGTGCTCGCCGTGAACTACAGCATTTGATGAATCAGTGTGTTTGAATGGTTTAGTTGAGAATACAGCGTGTGTGCACGTGTTCAGATTCAAACAGATATCGGGTGTGGGTGTGTTCACAGTGAACTACAGTATGTGATGTAGCAAAGGTGTCCGAAAGTTAAGCTTAAAAATATAATCGACTATCGCAGTTATGTATTCTACATTGCAGAAAATGAAACAGGGGAAGAGTGTACCTCAGAAGCACCGTAGGACAGATGTGACTCTGGCTCGCGCAACAAAAGCCCTAGTGGCCCGCCTCGCGCATAGCTCCTGAACTGGCGGATGCCATCAGGAGGTAACACATGTATCGCCGGCCTGTAAGTCGCTGATCGAACGGCCGAATGTGAAGAGGTAGGAGCTCAACCTCGGGAACAACGTCCATCTCTGGGGGAGCCCCACCTTGTGGTATGTCGTCCGCCATCGCAGAAAGAGTGCAAAAATGGCCGAGAATGTGGAAAATAGGCGAGAATGCCAAAAGTCAACCCAAAAGTCAACCCCGAGATGGTGAAAAATGCGAGGAAAGGTCGGGGTGTGTAAAAGACATGAAGATCGAGGTATGACTCGGGAAAAACAAACCCCAAACGGTGGAAACCACGAAAAGTGCACCGAAACCAAGATTTGTTCGGTTCAAAGTGTGCGAAACGGTGAGGGTTTCGCGAATCGAACGACGAAAAAGTGTCAAAAACAACAGAAAAATGAGGATCGAAGGTTGGAAAATCACCTAAAAAGAGAGAGGAGGGTTTTTCGACCTTGTAGGAAGTGAAAATATAGGGTTTGTGGCCCATATTTAAAGACTCGTGGCTAAATGTCAAACTTGCCCCGACATTGCCATTTTTGGCCGGTCGGCCAAATTGTTAACCGATCGGCTAAATAGTTGGCCAATGAGCTCCTTTGGTGGCCGATGGATGGCCGGTGGCCTCCTCTTGGGGTCGGTGAACCTCCCACACCCTTGGTTGGGTCAGTTATGTGGTTTGGAACCTTCATTACTCAAGACAGTGCAAGGAAGTGGACTTTTGAAGTTTAACCGGCTCCCGTATTGACCTTGAACCATGTCTTCTGTATGCAATGCCTAGTGCGCGCTAGGTGTATCCTTTTCGTATCCTTTGGTATCTTGCGAGATTCAATAATTGCTTTAAATACGTTGCATTACAATGTTTTGTCTTGCTTACAGTAAACATACATAGGTTGCATCGTTATGCATGTCAACACGCGTTGTAACGCATACATCATTCATTGTTATGCACTGTTCACTTGCATCGTTATGCACGTCTATATGCGTTGTAGCGCACGCAACGCTTGCATTGTCATGCACCTCCTTTGGGTCACACTGTCTTGCACCCACCCCCCCATCCGTGTTATTTCACGTGTTTCACTCACATCATCATGCACCTTATCAACAATTTGCATTGTCATGCATTCTAGTCATTTGCATTGTCGTGCATTTCAATACTTTGCATTGTCATGCATTTCAGTCCATGCATTGTCATGCGTGTCTCATTTGCATTGTCATGCATTCCAGTCATTTGCATTGTCATGCATTTCGCCATCCATTATCATGCGTGTCTCATTTGCATTGTCATGCATTCCAATCATTTGCATTGTCATGCATTCCAGTCATTTGCATTGTCGTGCATTTGAATAGTTTGCATTGTCATGCATTTCAATAATTATGCATTGTCATGCATTTCAGTCCATGCATTGTCATGTGTGTCTCATTTGCATTGTCATGCATTCCAATAATTTGCATTGTCATGTATTTCAAACAACTCGCATTGTCATGCATCTTCCATTTGCATTATCATGCATGTCAATCTCTCGCATCATCGCATATTTCATTTGCATTGTCTTCCACCCCTCTAACTTGCATTCTTTTGCACGCTCCTTCTCCGAAGCACCGAGATACGTCCCTATGTTTCTTCTCATTTTTCGAAACACCGAGATACGTCCCTAGCTTTCTCCCTCTTATTCTGAAACATTGGGAGATGTCCCTATATTTCCCTTTCTTTGGTTAAGAGCATTCGGAACATGTTCCAATGCTTAAACCTTTCTCCACTCGCGTGCCGCGTGTGGACGTAACTCTAACCCTTTCTCCACTCGCGTGCTGCGTGTGGATGTAACTACCCTTTCTCCATTCGCGTGCCGCGTGTGGACGTAACTACTAACCTTTCTCCACTCGCGTGCCCCGTGTGGACGTAAATACTAACCCTTTCTCCACTTGCGTGCCGCGTGTGGATGTAACTGCTAACCTTTCTCCACTCGCGTGCCGCGTGTGGACGTAACTGCTACCCCTTCTCCTCTCGTGTGCCGCGTTTGGACGTAATCCTTTCTCCACTCACGTGCCACATTTGGACGTAGTCCATTCTCCACTCACATGCCGCGTTTGGACGTGCCTGCACTGTTATGTGCATCGAGCTTTCTTGCGCAGCCTTTCTCCACTCGAGTGCCGCGCTTAGACGTATTCATACGGTTATGTGCTTCGTGCTTTATTGCTTTCTTTTCTCTCACGCGTGTGCCAAGTTGAGAGACGCTTCCTTTCCTCTCATGCGTGTGCCACGCTGAGAGATACTCCTTTGCCTCACTTGCATATAGCACATTGAGAGGTGTTGTGTTTGAGACTCCAAGTGTCCTCGGTAGTTGCCTTTAATCTTCTCTGCGTAAGACGCAGTGAGAATTGCATAATTTTCTTACACCCTTTCTGTTGGAATGTGTAGGACCATTATCTCTTATTCGTTTTCTTAAAATGTTGCATTTATTTTGCATAATTGCTTCATCACAGCCCTTTTTGCATGATCCTAAGTTATGAACGGCATCGTGCATATCACTTGCATCTTGCCCCTGCCTTCGGGCACATATCTTGCTATCTTACATGCTTGTCTAAGTCTTCGACCTTGTGAAAAATGGGTCGTCTCTGGGCTTTGACATTCACCCCCATCACTGTTATGACTTTCGAGTTCTGTCACAGAGGGGCCTGAGGCCTGAGGCCCCTTTTTCTTGCCATCGGCCAAGAGTGTTGGCCGGTCGGCACTATATTTGGTCGACGGGCGATTTTTGGTGGCCGAACCTTGTTCATCTACTTTATGCCGATATTTTATGCCAGCTGGTGCAGCTGGCATCCACAATTCACCCCCTCCATACATGTGTATGGAGGGATTTACTCTTTGCTTGGCTTCTCTTAGAAGCCTTAGAAGTTGAACTTCTATAAAGAGGGAGCCCCTCCTCCCTCCTCTGGGGTTCAGAAAATTGCCTTAGAAAAGATAGATATGGCCTTGTATCTATCTTGCCTTGTTTCTTCATTTTTGTGCTTCAGAAGTGTAGTATTGTCTTAGTTTAGCACACAAACACCTAGTAATACACCTTCTCTTTGTTACTAAGGTACTAAGGAGTTGGTTTTGGTGTTCTTGGGTGGGTTTGAACTCAGAAAACCTGCTGGAGCTTGGTTCTTGAAGAGGTTCTACAAGGGTGAGTGCCTTGCTTTAGATACCCCATTCTTGCTTAAGCTTTTAGCCCTTCTTGCTTATTGTTTTGCGCTTAGATTATAAGTGATAAAAGTTCTGATTTTTAGTGTTTAAGACCTTTGTTTAAGGTCATTTTGGTGCTTGGGGTTGTTTCCACCCTCTTAGGCCTTGTTAGGCCTTGTTTTAGGCCATCCATTTTGGCCCTTGCTCTTAGCTTTGCATGACCTCTCCACTATTGAAATCCAAAGGATTTTCAGTGGTGGAGTGGTGGTTTTGGTGTCTTAAATAGGAGAGGGTCATCCCCTCTCCTTGTTGTCTTTGATGCTTATATAAATGGCTTATGTTGGTGGCTTGTATGCCTAGCTTGTGTTAGCTTCATTTCAGTATATGTTAGGCTTTGTTTTGCCACGATATAGCATTGTTTTGACTTGGTTTAGACATACCATGCATGCTTTGTATACTTGTCTTGTAATCCCATGATTTGCCTTAACATGCACAATGTTGTAACATGTCTTTTTAGCATGATTTTGGCTTAACTTCATGAAGCTTCTAGCCTTGTTTTAACATGCTTGGGCTCTGTTTTTCATTGTTTTGGTCATGCTTGCATTGTTTTGTATAGCTACCATACAATCTAGCCTATTAGCTTTGGGTGCTTAAGTCACTAGCATGCTTTACTTGGGCCATTTCAGTGATTTGGAGTCACTTGCTATGTCATTTCAGTCCATGTTTTATGCTTGTATACTTACACTTATCACCCCTTTAATGTCTTGAAGAGTTGGTGTCTTATGCTCCATGATTGTGTCATTGTGTATGTCATCATGCTTAGGCATTTGGGATGCCATCTAAGTGGGTTTTTGGGCTCATTTTGACATGCCATAACTCTGTTTTTGGTTGTTTAAATCATAGCATGTTTGGTTGTATTAGGTGTAGTGTAACACCTCTTTTGTGGCCTTGTATGCCTCATGTTTTGCCCCTTTGTTCTAGCATGTTTTGGGCCTCATTCCTTGCATGTTTTAGACTCACTTTGACCAGCCTTGGGACTGTTTTGAGTGCCCTTAGCCCTTTGGGGCTTCCTTCATGTAGCCTTGGTTTGAGCCCCTTGGGTAGTTTCAAGTTTTATGCTTTCTTGCATGCCATAATTACATGGTTTTGTTGATTTGGCATCATCCCTTGCATGATTTCAGGGCTTAACATGTTTGCCTAATATCCATGTTTTTCTTCCTTTAAGTGTTCTTAAAAGTTGCCCTTTGATGCTTAAGTGTTAGGCCAATTACCATGCATGTTTGTATGTGATTTTGTCCCTTATCCCTTAGCATAATGGCCGCTGATTTGGACCTATTTGAGAGCCATCTATTTTGGTCTCAGACCATCCCCGCATGTTGTTGCATGCTTGCCTTGTATGTTGTCGCATACTTGTTGCATGTTTGGTAAATTGCATGTTGTAACATGCTAATTCAAATTGTGCCCTGTTGCATACTTAGTCCTTAACATGTTGTTGCGTGCTTAAGTTGTAATGCATTTGGCATGCATTCTCTTTTCTTTAAGTTGCTTAACATGTTGTCACATGTTTGTCTCACATGTTGTTGCATGTTTGTCATCGGCATTGTTGTTACATGCCTTGCATGCTCATTTGTTTAGGTTGTATGCCTATTGCATTGCATTTGTCATGCTCATATTACATTGCATTAGCTTGATTGCATGCCTAGGTTGCATTGCATTGCTTGCATTGCATGCTCACATCCCTTGCCTCTTGACAAACCATGATAGAGGTTGGCGTCCTTCATGTGTTTTGTGTGCATTTCATTTGTACATTAATTTACACACTTGGCTCATTTGGCCATCATGCATTGAAATGCGTGATTGATGGCCCGAGGGTCGAGAACCATACTCCT
Organism: Camellia lanceoleosa; assembly: GCA_025200525.1. Classification (NCBI taxonomy): domain Eukaryota; kingdom Viridiplantae; phylum Streptophyta; class Magnoliopsida; order Ericales; family Theaceae; genus Camellia; species Camellia lanceoleosa. The sequence goes on along the minus strand of CM045761.1, from coordinate 141,514,818 downwards.
TTGAGTCTCAAACATGATAAGGAGGGTGGTGGTGCAAACATTGCCTTGAAAATGCATTGCCATGCTCTGTCTGTCCTCTGCTGCAGCAAAACAAGATTCTGCAGGAATAGATGGTCGGTCGACCATCTTTAGTGCCATCCGGCTATGCATTGTTGGCCGAGGTCCCTACAAATGGTCGATGACCAGTTCCTCTTGGCCGGTGGCCTTGGATTTCAGCCGGTGACATCCTACAATACTCAGAAGGTGATTCAAAAGCATCCTCGGGACTTGTACAGTTTTCAGAGGAGCAAAACAGTGCAAACAGAGGCAACATGTGGCATGGCGATGGATTTTCGAGCAAAGCCAATCAAGCATGCATTCGTCCCTCTTCCCGAGGCTGCTTTATTGCTTTCATAGCTTAAATGATTTGTTTAATTACTTAAGTGTTGCATAATAATTAATTAGCTTGTTAGTTAGTTAATTTGTATTATTCTTTCGGTCCCTCCGTTGAGAGGGCGCAATTGTGTAATAAGCGTGCGTGTGTGCGATGCATGTCTTCCGAACCTCCATTTCTTTCTCTCTTTTACTTAACCGCTTACGATGGTTAGTTCTAGAGCATGTTTCGATTAGCATCTTTATGCTATGCATGTTTGCATCCATCCATCTGTATTGCATGCACCGGGCTCGGTGCATCATACTAACTACGTTGTATTTCAATTCCAAGTTGAATACATGTATCAAATTGTCGCATTTCACATGCCATTTTAGACTAGCCGAGCCTATTCTAGTTGCATTTTGCATGCGATGCATTAGCCATTTTAACATGAACTAGGATCATGCATGATTTCTAACTAGTTCTTTGTTTTGGCTTGGAGTATACTGTGAGCGTTTATGTTTTAGCATCTTGCATGTATGTGAATGTTAACATGAAAGCATGCTTGCCATGAGGCTAATTGCTTATGTGATATAACTACCTGAATACCTGTGGGTGAAGGTTCGATTACTTGAATTGGAATGATTCATTAAAATCCGTGTTTTAGCCTACTTGCAAGTAGCAAAATTCAAAACCATTTCCAAACGAACAGATATGCGATGCTTTGTTCCAAATTAGGCGATCTAGTCAATACTTGTGTGTTGTGCACATCACATAGTAATTCTAGCTAATTAATAGGAATAAGAACGCATGTGTTTTCAAAATCAAGATATCATGTTTAGTACAGGCCGATCTTTGATCGGGCGAGCGGGGGTGCTAATAGATGACCTTCCCCAATCGTACCCAAGTTCCCGAGTCGAGGCAACTTTGGTGATGACGGACACATGGCCTTAGGCCACGAGTCAGGGTTTCCTAATTCCTCCAAAATAAGTATTTAGGTGGCGACTCTGTATCTGGCAAAGTAGTCCATGTTTGACACTTCTTTACAAAAATCAGTTTTCCAAAACAATTTGTCGGATTTGGACTCTTTGGTGATTTATCGGTCTCGCATTGCACTTTGCGGGATTAGATTCAGAACCGTGACAATTTGAGTCTGAACTGTGGTAGTATAAGGCCCTTGGGGCGCGTCCACAACTGGGTAGCTTCATGACCAGACGGAAGACGACTAGGGAGGGGCCGAGGCTCGAGAGGTTTGAGATGCCCCTTTTCAACAAGGATTTGAAAAGCCTTGGACAAAGGCATATAGAGGGCATGGATGACCCTACGACCTCAGGGTAGATACTTCGAGGTTTGTGGACTTTTGCTGGGTGCACTAGAAAAAGGGTCGGCAGGCGCTGATTTGGTTTTTTGATCTTTCCCGGATACAGAATTAGGGTTGAAAGGAACGGCTCTGGCACGACAATCTTTTTCCCGATTTTTCCCTTGGCTCGAACTGCCCTCGCTCTGAGTGACAAAAGTGTTATCCACAGTTTTTGCAACAACTGCGAGTACCTGTTGTTTGTTCAGTCCCCTGGCTTTCAAAGTCTCAACAGCCTGCAGAAGTTGTTCATAGGGATCAGTGTCCATCTTCACCTTGTTCTTACCACTCGCCTCAGCTTGGTCAAAGGTTTGGGTTGCTACATCAGTGCGGAACCCTGTTGTTGTTGACATGTCATTGCCGGAGCTTGGGATGGCTTCAGGTTGACTGAGTGCAATTACAATTTGCCCCAATAGTGGAGGCTCTTCCGGCATGAAATTTCCAGCATATGACATGGTCAGTGGTGGAGCCGACATTCCGTAAGCTAGATCAGCCACAGATCTCTGAAAATCGCTGATCATTCCCATCAGCTCAAAAGTGGTGGGTTCACGGATTTGAAATGGTTGGGGTTCCCAGATTACATGTGCGGCAGGTGACCTGGGCGGGTGTTGCACTTCAACATCGGTCTCACCCTGCATGATGATTCCCTGGTTCAATGCTACTGCCATGACCACAATTTCTTTTGAATTCTGTGTCATCATGAGTCTGCTGAATTGAATAGAGGTGATATCACTGGTGACTCATGGATCAGATGAACCGGTGAGCCTTGACTGGCCTTTCTCTGCCTTGCCTCAGCGAAGGAGAACACTGACTACTCTTGAACTGAACCTCTGACTTGACGAAGTCTATCAGCACAAATCCGGTGTACTCGAGGGATATTGGAGCCCTCTGAAGCTATGGTTCCAAGACTACCTTGCAAAAAAGAAAACAAATAACACCTCAGCCTGATTTCACCAAAACAGATATGAGCAAAGCTAAATTACTGCGCTCTCTACTAAATTCTGCCCAAAATTCTGCTTGTAAACTGATAACCGCAAGTAAAACTGATTCTTCAAAATACTGATGCCCGCAGGCCAAATACCCAGACTTACAAACTGATACATGCATTCCTGTAGAGACGCACTCTAAAAGCACATAGCAAGCAAGTGAGAGCCAAAACACCCCTATGTTGGGGTAGGGTTTCCCTGTCCTAGTTTGTCAAGAGCTAGGATTTCACTACGCACGCATCGGTTTTAAACAACCTACAATCGGGCAAGCAACATGTCTTAATCTGGAATAGTCACCATGGAACCGGTCAACCTTATGGCACGCTTCTCAAACCAAGCCTCCGGCAAACCGTTCAGGAATAGCATACGACAAACACGGTGTCCTAGGCGCACCAATGCAAATGCAATGCAAAGAAACACATAAGTGCAATCAAAACAAGATATCATGAGTTCGAGTCAAGTTCTCTTAAGTCCCCAGTAGAGTCGCTAGAAACTGTAGACGCGCCCCGCGAGAACTCCCGAGAAAATCTCGTTTTGTTCTCTAGTTACTACAGTTCGGACTCAATGTCACGGTTCCGAATCTAATCTCGCGAAGTACGATGCAAGACCGATAAATAACCAAAGAGTCCAAATCCGGCAAATCGTTTTGGAAAACTGATTTTTAAGAAAGAAGTGCCAAATATGGACTACTTTGCCAGATACAGAGTCGCCATCTAAATATTTTATTTTGGGGGAATTTAGGAAACCCTGAGTCGTGCCTAAGGCCACGTGTCCGTCATCACCAAAGTTGCCTCGGCTCGGGAACTTGGGTACGAGAGGGGAAGGTCATGCAATGAGCACCCCCGCTCGCCCGATCAAAGATCAGCTTGTACTAAGCATGATCTTGTTTTTGAAAACACAGGCATTCTTATTCCGGTTAATTAGCTAGAATTATTATGTGATGCGCACAACACACAAGTATAGACTAGATCGCCTAATTTGGAATAAAGCATTGCATATCCCTTTGTTTGGAAATGGTTTGAAGTTTGCCACTCGTAAGTAGGCTGAAACATGGATTTCAATGAATCATTCCAATTCAAGTAATCCAACCTTCACCCACATGCATTCAGGCAGTTTTATCACATAAGCAGTTAGCCTCATGGCAAGCATGCTGTCATGTTAACACTCACACACATGCATGATGCTAAAGCATAAACACTCACAGTGTACTCCGAGACAAAATAATGAACTAGTTTGTAATCAATGCATGATCCTAGTCCATGTCAAGATGGGTAATGCAACATGGGCAAAATGCAATTAGAAATAGGCTCGGCTATTCTAAGGTGGCATATGAGATGCGACAATTTGATACATGTATTCAAGTAGGGATTGAAATACAATGCAGTTAGTATGATGCGCCGAGCCCGGTGCATACCATACAGATGAATGGATGCAAACATGCGAACATAAGGATGCTAAATGAAATATGCCCTAAAACTAACCATCGTAAGCGGTTAAGTAAAAGGGAGAAAGAAATGGGAGTTGGAAGACATGCATCACACACATGCACGCTTATTACACCAATTGGCTCTCTCGAGGGAAAAACTGAAAGAATATTACAAACCATCTAATTAACTAACTAACAAGCTAATTAATTATTACACAATCAAATAAATAACTAGCTACAACTAATTATTACAACACTTAAATAATTAAAAAATTAATTAAGCTACGAAAATAGTTAAAGCGGCCTCGAGAAGAGGGACAAATGCATGCTCGGTCAGCTTCGCTCGGAAATCCATTGCCACGCCTCATGTTGCCTCTGTTTGTACTGCTCTATACCTCTGCAAAGTGTGAAAATTCCCAACACACTTCCGATTCACCCCATGGGCACTGTGGGAGGCCATCAGCCAAAAATCATGGTCATCGGCTAAGATAAACAGGTCATCGACCAAACGTGAAGCCATCGACCGAACACCTGTAGCCAATCGGCACTGAAGATAGCCGATCGGCCATCTTTTCCTGTAAAATGCGCTTTTGCTGCAGCAGAGGACAAACAGAGCATGGCAATGCATTTACAAGAAAATGTTTGCAACTACACCCCTTATCATGTTTAAGACTCAAAGGTATGTAGTTCTCGACTCTCGAGCCATCAATCACGCATTCCAATGCCTGATGGCCAAAGGAGCCAAGTGTGCAATTCAATGTGGAATGAGTGCACAAAATCACATAAGAGGCCTCTACCTCTATCATGTTTGATCAAGAGGCAAGGCAATACACACACAATGCAATCCAACCTAAGCATGCAAGCAACTCAACCATGCAACAACATGCAACAATATCATGCAATGCAACTAATATGCAATAGGCATACAACCTAAACATGTAAAGATGTATGGCATAGGTATGTGACAACAATACCAACAACAAGCATGTGACAACATATAATCCAACGAGTATGCAAGATGCATGAGCATGCAACAACATGTCAATTAGCAAGCATGTGACAACATGCAATATGACAAGCATGCAACAAGCATGTAAGCATGATGTAAAGTAGCAATTTTAAACAACATGGTAAATGGACTTAAACTAAAGATGGACAGACCTCAGCCTTGCCCAAAATCAGTGGCCAAAGTTATGAATTGGAAGCATGAAAAAGCAAAGCAAACATGCACCTGTAAATAGTCCAACACCTAGGCATAGGAGGGCAATTTTCAGAAGCACTTAAAAGGGGACAAGTATGGACGTGTGACAAACATTGTAAGCTCTAAAACCATGCATGGAAAGGTGCCAAACTAACAAAACAAAGCAAGCAAAGCATGCAAGAAAGCCTAAAGCTTAAGGCTAGCCAAGGGACTCAAACCATGGCTATGCAAGGCAATCCCCAAAGGGCAAAGGGCACTCAAAACAACCCCAAGGCAGGCCAAGACAAGACCAAAAATATGCTCGAAACTAGCCAACACAAGCTAGAACACAACACCAAAAGGCATGAGGCATGTAAGGCTACAAAGAGGAGTTACACTACACCTATCAAAACCAAACATGGCATGAATTAACCAATGAAAAATAGAGTTATGGCATGTTAAAATAAGCCCAAAAACCTACTGAGATGGCATCCCGAAGACCTAAGCATGGAGGCATACACAATGGTCCATTCATGAGGCATAAAACATCAACTCTTTAAAGCATTAAAGGAGTGATACGTGCAAGTGTGTATGCATGAGACATGGATTGAAATAACATAACAAATGATGCCAAATCATTGAAATAAGCCAAATAATGCATGCTAGTGACTTGGACCCTCAAAGCTAACAAGCTAGAATGCCTTATGGGCTATACAAAGCATGGCATATATGATCAAAACAACATGAAACAGAGCTGAAGCATGGTAAAACATGACTAAAAGCTCCTTTGAGTTGGGCCAAAATATGCAAGCATGATGGTCTAAACACAAGATGCATGTTAAGGCAATAGAGAGGATTACAAGACAAGTACATGGTGCATGCAAGAAGCCATTAAACCAACCTTAGACAGAGGTAAAACATGGAAAAATAACACCAAATACTTGTTGAAATGGAGCTAAAACAAGCTAAGCAAACATGCTGCCAATATAAGCCATTTATACTAGCATAGAAGAAAACAAGGAGAGGGGATGACCCTCTCCTATTTAAGACCTCAAAACTACCTTTCCACCACTGAAAATCCTCAAGATTTCAGTGGTAGAAAGGTCATGCAAAGACAAGAACAAAGGCCAAAAGGGATGGCTCCAAACAAGGCCTAACAAGGCCTAAGAGGGGGTAAACAACCCCAAACCAAAAAGTGATCTGAAACAAAGATCTAAAGCATCAAATATTAGAACTTATTGTAGTTTAGAGTCAAGCTTAAAACAATACACGAAAGGGTCCAAAAGCTTAAGCAAGAATGGGGGTTTAAAAGCAACACAACTCCAGCAACTTTTCCAAGCTTAAGCTAGTCCAAGAACTCTGAAATCAACCTCAAGGGACCTCAGCTCCAAGAGGATGGTGTTCTACTAGGTGTTTGTGTACAATAGTAAGACAAAATGACACTTTTGAAGCACAAAATGAAGAATCAAGGCAAGATAGATAGAAAACTATATCTAACACTCAAACCCTAATTTTCTGAACCTCTGAGAAGGGATGAGGAGCTCCCTTCTTATAGAAGTTCAATTCCTAAGCCTGTTGAGCAAGCTAAGCAATTGAAACAAATCCCTCCATACACGTGTATGGAGGATTTGAATTGTGCATGCCAGCTATGACAGCTGGCATAAAATATCTGCATAAAGCAGATGAACAGGGCTCGACTAGAAAATATGGTTGATCGACCAACATAAGTGCCAATCGACTTAAAAGAGTGCCGATCGGCCAACACCTTTGGCCGATGGCAAGGAAACAAGGCCGATGGCTTCATGCCTTGGCCGATGGGTTGAGGGGATGACCAACAAGCCACCCTCTTCCCTCAGAAGTAAAAACACAAGTCCTTGGTATACAACCAAGCACAAAACAAACAAGTTGAAAGATCTTGAGGCAAGGCGCGTGGCCGAGGGCTCTGGGAACTCAAAACGAACACAAACATGGATGATCATCGAGTGTTCAAACGATGACGTCCAAGTCTTCAGGATGGTCAAAAATGGGGTGTCTACATGTGAGTACAGCGAATATAGAGCAAGAAGTTGCACTAGTGCAGTTTGTGTCAGAAATGGACCAAGACAAACACGAAGCTAGAATAGCTCAACTCCCTACGGGGAACACTTCTGATGAGAGAGTAACTAGACCAGAACGGGACAATTTCTTGTCAATTGCTGGAGGAATATAGTGGGAAAATGGTGATCTGCATCTTGCCGACATTGACAAAGATTGGGGTGAAAACCTGCCGGACAACACCTGGTACTCTAAAAAGGTGGACCATATGACAAGAAGTGGCTGGTATTTCAAGCCACCACATCTGGACCAAGCCGAGGCATCTAGAAAGGATAAAGAAGTTGAGAAATATAAGGAAAAATAGTTAGAGGAAGAGGAAGTGCTAAAATAGTTGAAGAAAATTCAAGTCGACATTTCCATCTGGGGTCTGCTTATGGCTTCTCGGGTTCACCGACAAGCCATGCAATCAGCAATGGATAAATCCAAATTGTCCATTGATACAACTCCTAAACAGCTTGTAGGGTTGATCTTCCTGGGAGGCGCTACGCCAACTCTAACCTTTTCTGATAAGGAATTGTAGCCAGAAGGCTCTGCACACAACAAGCCTTTATACATATCAGTGGAATGCCGAGAAAAATGGGTACCAGTGGTATTAGTTGACACCGGCTCAGCAATCAATGTCGCCCATGTTACACGGCTTATGCTATTGGCCTGAAACAGGCAGATTTTGTTCCTACGGCCCAGGTGATCCAGGTGTACGACAATACGAGCAGAGAGGTAATGGGAACAGTACAGATCAGAGTGCAAGTTGGACCAGCTCAACAGGATATTGAGTTTCACGTCCTGGATGTTCTGACCACTTTTAATCTACTACTTGGCCGACCCTGGCTGCACCAAGTGAAAGCTATCTCGTCTATCCTCCACAAAATGCTAAAGTACCCACACGGGAAAGGGATAGCCATAGTGTTCGGGAATTCATCTATTCATCCTCCGCCAGAGGTCATTACACTCGTGCAAGAGATTGCACATGGGGAAGAAGATGTTTTCTTTCAGGGTTTATTTTGGCTGAGGCCCGGGTAGTGCATAATATCTTGGCTGTTGATGAGGGCTTGTATGTCAGCGCCCAATCTGTATATCTCATGAACAAGCTACAACATATACCTGGAATGGGATTAGGAAGGAGCGGCCAGAAAGACATTACTGCATTGGCTGATGTGCCACATAACCTGCATACCTTTGGTCTTGGCTATACATCCACCAAAGAGGATTGGGTTAGGAGAAGGTAAGAGATGGCTGGAAAAGCGAGAGCTAAACAAACCGGGAAACACTACGAGCTTGTGCACCGACCGATTCGGGGAACCCTGAATGGTCATTTCCTTTGGAAGGGTGAAGACTTTCCATTTGGTGGTTTCCCCAAACCCTGGATCAACTCTAAGAGGCAACAGGTTCCTTGCTTTGATATTTTCTTTTACTTGCAGCTGCAAGACAATGTGTGGGGGCTGAGAGTCGGGAGTCGTATAGGTTCTGGATAGTCAAATCTGGTAGAGTCGAGGTTCGAAGTACTCGGCAATTGGCTCGAAAGCTCAAATCCAACCCTACTCAGCCAAAGCGACCGATTAAGCGAGGGGCCGAGTGAAGATCGGTCCATTGTAAGATGTGCCAAATATGAGGTGGGGGATGGACCTAATCCCAACGCCCAAGGAAGAAAATATATAAATAGAAGAAACATCAGCCAGAATGAGGTAAGTGAGAATTACTATGCTTAACTTAGAACACAAGCATTCTTGAGTGTAGAGACTGACTTATCCGTCGCAGTGCTAATTCCGGCACCCCCGATCGAAGTGTTTATCCCATTTCAGGTGACTATTAGCGGATCTCGAGCACTCCCCAGGATCAAAAGAGTATTTCCAAACCACTTCTCCACAACTGGCGCCGTCTGTGGGAATACTCAAGCACATCCATGGCATGCGTGATGGAAGATCCTCTGACAGTCACTGTCGACCCTATATCGCAAGATGAAACCACTCCAACAAACATGCTTGGAACAGAGACTATCGCCTCAAGACGTGCCTTCAATTTCGCCTCACCCTCGACTTTGGAGCATGAATCAATGCAAGTGCTCCGGGAACAAGCAAAACAAAACGAACGAAGATTGGAGAGCATGATTGCAGAGAACGAACATCTCTATCAGGATTTGGCCTTCGAGGTGGCGAAGTCAAAACAAGCTGCATACCAAAGCCCGGAACGACCCGAGAGGGCAACTGGTCGACGATCTTGAGCCCGACAACAAGATGCTGATAGCAACTCCGTCTCATTATCCTCGGAGCCTAAAGAGGGACGATTTGAAATTTCTAGTTCTTTTGAAGACGGTCCCCGTACAAGGCTTAAGTAAAGGAGAAACAGCTCGGATGACGATCAACACGATCCTTTTTTACGTCGGATCGCAAAGGCAGTCCTACCCAAGAAATTCAAAGCACCGTCATTCACCCTGTATGACAGTACATTGGTACAAGATGGCCGGCTACAACCGTACGTCCGAGAAGGCAACCCGACCAAAGCAACAGCCTTGACACAGGATTCACATTCGCTCCACGTGATCTGCATGATATACAGCCCGCCAATGTCATCGGCGATGCACGCGATTCAGTCGAAGTCTAACCCTCAAGAGCAACTCACTCTGGCTAAACGGCCCCATGTAGCCGAGACTTTTGATGATTCGGATTTGGCCGGAGTAACACTGCCCCACAATGATCCCTTGGTAATTGAGTTATGCGTAAGCCGATTCACAGTTGAGCACGTACTCATCGATCCAGGGAGTACATCGGAGATTATGTACTACAAGAAATTCACCAAACTGGGCTTCTCCGGATCGGATCTCTCTTCGGCCCCTTATCCACTTTTCGGCTTCAATGCCAATCCAGAATACCTGTTGGGGAAAATCAGACTTCCCGTTCGAGCAAGTTCCCGAACAGTGGATGTGGGATTCTTGGTCGTCAAACTGTCGTCGCCATATAATCTCATCATAGGGCGATCATGGTTGCATGTTATGAGAGCCGTGCCCAGCACCTATCATCAGCTGCTCCGCTTCCCGATAGAACGCGGTATTGAGCAAATCCGTGGCTCCCAGAAATCGGCACAAGCATGTTATCTCCTTACTGAGAAAACGCCAAAGGAACTATAGGTGAATTCCATTAAGTTGCCGGATCGAGAAAGCCTCGACGATGTTGGGCGGCCCCTAAACGAAAAGGCAACAGAAGACTTAGCACGAGTTCAAATCGATGGAAACCCATACAAATTCTTCATGATCGGCGCCTCCTTGAATCAGGCCAACAGACAGCAGCTAATATCTTTCCTGCTCAGCAACCTCGATGTCTTTGCATGGACTCCATACGAGATGCCGGGTATAGATCTGACAGTTTCACAGCATCGTTTGAATGTTGATCCTAAGTGTAAGCCGATCATTCAGAAAAGCCGGCGGTCAGCCACAGAGCACACTGCCGCTGTTGTTGAGGAAGTTGACAGGCTGCTTGATGCTGGAGCAATTAGGGAGGTGACCTACCCTACATGGCTCTCTAATACGGTGGTGGTGAAGAAGAAAAACGGGACTTGGTGAGTGTGCATTGACTTCACGGACCTAAACAAAGCTTGCCCAAAGGACTGTTTTCCTCTTCCCAGGATAGACCAGCTTGTAGATGCTACAGCGCGCCATCAGCGTATGAGTTTCCTTGATGCCTATAGAGGTTATCATCAAATCGTTATGCATCCGGAGGACCAAGAGAAAAATGCATTCCTCACCCCCAAGAGGAACCTATTACTATTAGGTAATGCCTTTTGGGCTGAAGAATGCAGGGGCAACCTACCAAAGACTGGTCACCACCATGTTCAAGGAAAAACTCGGCAAAACTATGGAAGTGTACATTGACGATATGGTGGTCAAATCCAAAGAAGAGCAGAATCATATAGCCAATCTGGAAGAGACATTCGACATCCTACGCAAATATGGAATGAAGTGAAACGCTTCCAAATGCGCGTTTGGTACCGGCTCTGGCAAATTCTTGGGCTACATTGTCAACCACAGAGGCATCGAAGCCAACCCAAGGCAAATCACAGCAATCCTAGAGCTCAGCTCCCCCTGTTCAGTAAAGGAGGTTCAAAAGTTGATGGGGATGGCCGCCGTATTCAACAGGTTTATCAGTCGGTCCGCAGATCACTGCTGACAATTCTTTCATAAACTACGGTAGGGCAAGGCCTTTGAATGGTCCGCCGAGTGCGAAGCCGCTTTCAACGGCCTGAAGACCTACCTCCTCTCAATACCACTCCTGACAACACCCTCTGCTGGCGACCCGCTCATTTTATACCTGGCAGTTTCTGATCGAGCCATCAGCGCCGTAAAGGAAGAGCTGGAGGAGTAGCGGCCAGTGTATTATGTGAACAAGGCAATGGTTGACGCCGAAACACGTTACCTTCCACTGGAAAAGCTCATCCTAGCCCTAGTTATGGCGGCAAGCTCATGCATTACTTCTAGGAGCATAGCATTGGGGTGCTAACAGATTATCCCCTCCGATCAGTACTAAACAGTACGGAAGCATCTGGACGTGTTTCAAAGTGGGCTCTGGAACTTGGCCAGTACGATATTCAATTTCTATCCAGAACCTCAATCAAGGGACAAGTGCTTGCTGACTTTATCGCTGACTTTATCGCCGAATTCACTGGGAGCCACGCCGACTTCATGTTTGATGTGAAATTCGACTGAAGCCGAACTGGAGGATTTATGTTCGGGACATCTGGCAATTGTATTGTGATGGATCATCCAATCAACGAGGTAGTGGAGCCAGAGTTGTAATCATGACCCCCGACGGCGCAATAATTGAGCAGGCCGTCAAGCTCGGCTTCAAAGCATCAAATAATGAAGCCGAATACAAAGCCCTTTTAGCCGGTTTGCGGAATGCACATATTCTAGGTGGTCGTTGTCTGCTTGTGTTTTGCTACTCAAAACTGGTGATCAATCAGCTAAAGGGGGAGTACGTGGCAAGAAACGACCGTATGGCGGCCTACATGAAAACGGCCAACTCCCTATTAGCAAAAATTGACCATCATGAGTTGAACCAGATAACACGTGATCAGAACACCCATGCAAATGCCTTGGCTTGCCTAGCCTCCGCAATCAACTCAGAGATAAAACGGACCATCAAAGTAGGATTCATCCCAGAGCCAAGCATTGGCCCTTCGGAGGAAGTCCAAATCAATGTTATAGAATCTGCACCAAGTTGGATGGATCCCATTGCTGAATTCTTATCTTCTGAACAACTCCCAGAGGACAAGAAAGAAGCACATAAGCTACGAAACAAAGCCATGCGATACTACTTGGATCCGTAAGGAAGGCTTTATGAAAGTCACTCTCTGGCCCATGTTTGGAATCTGTGCACCCGGACAAAGTCGGGGAGCTTCTAACTGAGATACACGAAGACAGTTGTGGTGCCCATTCTAGCGGACACTCTTTGGCCCATCGAGCTATAACGCAGGGGTATTATTGGTCGACAATGAGAGCGAACGCCGAGTGTTATGCAAAAAAGTCTGAACAGTGCCAGAAATTCTCCCCATTAAACCATCCGCCTGTTGAAGAGTTGAACTCTATCACCAGTCCTTGGCCGTTCGCCCAGTGGGGGCTTGATATCGTAGGACCATTGCCGAGGGCCCCAGGGAACAAGCGATACCTGATCGTCACAACAGATTACTTCAAGAAATGGGTCGATGCGGAGGCATTAACACACATTCGAGATGTTGACGTTAAACGCTTTGTGTGGACGAACATCATAACACGATTTGGCATTCCCAGAGCTCTTATCTCAGACAACGGCACCCAGTTTGATTGTGGTGTATACCGAGAGCTATGCAGCAAATATGGTATTCGGCCTTCCTTTTCTACGCCGGCTTATCCCTAAAGCAATGGCCAAGCCGAAGCCTCTAATAAATCCATCTTGGACGGCATCAAGAAGAGGCGGGAGAAAGCAAAAGGCAAATGGGTCGAAGAATTACCGAGTGTACTCTGGGCTCATCGAACTACACCAAGAAGATCAATTGGAGAAACGCCGTTTCCCTATGCTTTGGAACCCAGGCAATCTTACCCCTGGAGATCGGCCACCCGACACTCAAATCGCAAGTTTTTGATACGGGCCGAAACGACATGATGCTAGCTTTGGATTTGATTCTAATCGAAGAACGAAGAGACCGAGCCCTTGCGTCCATGGCACGGTACCAGCAGCAGCTGGCAAAGTTGTATAATCAATGCGTTCAGCTGCGCCGCTACGCACCAGGGGAGTTTGTCCTGAAGAAGGTGCTCCCAGCTGACAGGAAACGGGCCGATGGAAAATTGGGTCCTAATTGGGATGGTACCTATCAGATCGATTCGATCGTTGGAGTAGGGGCTTATCGGCTCAAAGGCATGTCAGGAAGGAGTCTGCCATGACCTTGGAATTCCACGCACTTACACAAATTTTATCATTAGCCCGACTTGTGGGACATGATGCTTGTTCCGAACTATTCGCCATGTACATCTGTTTTTTTGTAATACAAAGATTCCCCTTCACCTACCACAGAATCTAGTTCAAAGATGTTTTGATTAAAGCCTCCGGATTCGGAGCGCCCTTCATGGATATCACGATTGGCCAATTAAAGCCTCCGGATTCGGAGCGCCCTTCGTGGATATCACGATTGGCCGATTAAAGCCTCCGGATTCGGAGCGCCCTTCGTGGATATCACGATTGGCCAATTAAAGCCTCCGTATTCGGAGCGCCCTTCGTAGATATCACGATTGGCCGATTAAAGCCTCCGGATTCGGAGCGCCCTTCGTGGATATCACGATTGGCCGATTAAATCCTCCAGATTCGTAGCGCCCTTCGTGGATATCACAATTGGCCGATTAAAGCCTCTGGATTCGGAGCCCTATCGGCGAATGACGTCTTTGGCCCAATTAAGCCTTTGGGCCGTGCGTAACACAATGTCGATTAAAACAGGCCGATCAATATTCATTTACTCGTCTGAAATACATTTATTCAAACATGTATATAATAAAACACATGCAAGCATGTATGCGCCGAATAAAAATTAAAACAAAACATTGAAAATAAAGTTCTGTTTTATTCGACCGACCAATAAATACATAATTCTAGATGCGATCCGCATTTGAACATTACAACGAATATTTTTATTCGGCGTCACCCTCATCATCGCTCTTTTCAACTTCAAAGGTGGAAAAGGGCAAATGATCACGATGATCCAGGTGCCATAAGTTGGAATCGACACCGTTTGCTCGGAGAGCCTCTGCGGCCTGAAGAGCCGCGATCCAACCATGCTTAAAACCCCGATTCTCTCATCGGCAGACCTCCTCAGCAAGTGTCTCTTTCGTTTTGTCGATCCCAACCTTCCGACCAGCATGGAAGCCCTCCTCGTAACCTTTGGCCCTCGCATTTTGTACGGCAAACATGCCTGCCGTATCTCGGTCGGTGATGGCAAGACTCAATAGCCATTGGGTAACCCTCTCATCCACAATCGGGTTAGATTGACCCGCCGTATGCGGATAGGTGACTTTAACCTTCCTAAGCTCCCTAAGCTCGCCCTCGGCTTTCTGCGCACGAGCCTCTGAACTGCAGACCCATTCATCCATTTGCTCCATCTCCCACCGCGCGGCACACAGACGTATGCCGACTTCGTAGGCGGTGTATAGCCCCTTCACTGCCCCATGAATACCTTCGCGAAACACTTCCAAATCTCGTCGTCCAACCATCGATTGTTGGACTTCTGGTAGAAAGATCTATCGAGCGAACTCGACCGCTACACCCGGATCATTGATGATGGAATCTGCCTCAGTCATCGGTTTATTCCCCATGAACACCGCAAAACTCAATGGTCATGGCGTCGCGTCTGACTCATTCCCCGGTCGTAGTCGCGGGGAGCTTCCCCGTTGATTCCTCTCTCTTTAGGGTGATCTGCTTCGACAGCTTGGAAGTTGACGTTTTCTCTTTCCTTGGACGTCCTTCCTCCCATACGCACAGGCTCGCTGCTGCGATTCATCGCAGCATCTAGCTCAACCAGCGTTCGTCTCTCTCCTCTGCTGTTGAAGAATAGTCTGTTTGACATTCGCCCTCGCTCCAAGCTAGTTCAAATTGAATCTAAATAAGAATAAGTGGACCCACTGGCGCGAAATCACCCCATTTATTCGTAGGTATGTAGCGACCCTGAGGCAATTTCATTAACGCTTTTGGCAGTCTCCAAATAACGAAGGCCGATTGATATGTGCCACAGCCACTTCATGTACTGAATTTTGGCTTTTTAAAATGGCCTAATTATCTAAACGGCAACTATGGAAGACTTGAAGTCCATGCACTGGCTGGGGCAAGGGCAGATTTATTAATCTAACCGGCCGAGCATCTTGGCCCCATGCCGATTGATATGTGCCATAGCCACCTCATGTACTGATTTTTGGCTTTTTAAAATGGCCTAATTATCTAAACGGGAACTATGGGAGACTTGAAGTCCATGCACTGGCTGGGGCAATGACAGATTTATTAATCTAACCGACCGAGCATCTTGGCCCCATGCCAATTGATATGTGCCACAGCCACTTCATGTACTAATTTTTTGCTTTTTAAACGGCCTAATCATCTAGTCGGCAAGTATACAAAACGTTTTATCCAAAACAGCAACCAAACAATTCCGTTCATTAGTAACAACAAATTACAAAATGAATTTTCATTAAGTAAATTGGACACATTGTAACCATTTTACATATGAAAATTACTAGACAAAAAGCTGTAAAAAGCTGAAAATTACATGCAAATCCTAAAAAACAAAACAAAACAAAACAAAACAAAACAAAAGAACCAAAAAAAAAAAAAAAAAACACGAGCCGCCCAAATTAGTTCTCGGAGTCAGACTCCAGCAGCTCAACATCCACTTGCTCGTATGGAATTGGCGTAGCCAATATCGCATCAGCAGCAGCAAGGGCTTTGAGCCAGCCGTGTTTAAATCCCCGATTCTCAAATTTGGGGACTTCGTCTACATATTCCTCCAAAGTAGATTTTTTCCCAGCATCGAATGTGCTGGAAGCCTTCAGGTCGGCTGTTTCCTTCGCCGCCTTCATCTCTTCCAACCCAGCCTCCAATTTAAAGATCGCCTCTTGGGCCAATTTAAGCGCATCGTCACTCGCATCTGCCCTCTTCTCGGCGACTGATCTCAATTCTTCAGCATGACGGGCTCTCTCCATCTCGGCCTCGACACGTGCTCCCTCCGATTGCGCCCTACTCTTTTGGCCCTCAACCTCTGCTTGTAAACAGGCAATTAGCTCAACGGCATCATGATAGTGACGACCCATGTCGGCTATCCTTCTGACAGCCTGCAAAATAGTAAACGGCCAATTAGCTCGACGGCATCGTGATAGCGACGACCCATGTCGGTTATCCTTCCGATAGCCTGCAAAACAGGAAGGTAAGAACAAAATAATATTTGCGTAAAGAGAAAAGACAAAGTGCAGATATATACCAAAAGAGCCGATTGCGCGACCGACCTAATTGTAACCAGATCCAGCTCTGCCCGAAAAGCCGCCTTGTCGGCAGGCAGTGAAACGGACGTCGAGCTGAGCGCAACCACTAGGTCTTTGATCACCGAAGCATCGGAGGAGATCGGCATATTCTTTATCTTGGGCTGAATAACAAAAGGTACGATCTCATCCGACTCCTCCAAACGAGGTCGTTTGTCAGCACGGTCTTCTTCTAAGCCGGCCTCGACATCGGCAGGGCGCTTCTCCACCCTTTGCTCAGCTGCAACACTTACCTACACAAAAGGTTCTACCTCGGTACTTCCGTTCTTTGCCGTCCCCTCAATAACAGGCAAGGCGGACTGGGACTGAGACTTGGCAGCCCGAATCTCCTCCGCCCTTTGCTGCGCGGCCATCCTTTCTGCATTCGCCTTCTTTGCAAGTTTTGTGAGGCTCAACCCAGCCATATCTTCTGGGAACGCGCCGGGTAGGTCCTCCAGACCATGAAAAATATCGTCAAGCGGACGGTCCTCTCGACCCGAGGTGGACAGAGGATCAGCCGAATTGAGGCCGGCTTCTTCAAATGCTAACTTCAAAGCCTCGTCAACCTCAGCTTCAGATTGGTCTGACTCGACAGCCTCATCAACTTCTGGTCGCTCCAAATATGATCCCTCGCAACCGACTTGCCTGTAATTTCTAAAATCAGTCAAGATAAGGGCGACAAGAAACTCCTCACCCTTCGAAATTGGGATGTTTTCCACCACCGAAAAGGTCGTATAAGTCGGCTCGTAGCGGAGCAGAACGTCGGCCGCCCTTCCCTGCTTCTGAAGAATCGATCGGCCGAAATACTTTAGCGTAGTCTTGATTTCTGAAAGGACGGCATCGTCAGTCGAGGTCAAGACTTTCTTCAAATCATTTTTTGCAAAAGCAAAACCATGATGTCCCGAAGATAAGGTTTTATAAATGTAACAAGTAAATAAATAAAAGAAGATACTCGGCTACTTGGTTCGTCCCTCCGTCTAGTAATATGATCAAGGCGATCCTCGCCTTCACCGAATGCCCAGTTTCCATGGATGACGACCATAATCTCATCAACTCAGTTCCCAGAGCTGGAAAGCATAGTCACTAGTTGATGGTCGGTGTCTTTGGCCCTAAGGAAATAATGCCCGTGCCAACCAGTAGACTTGGCCAAGGCGTAGCAATGCCGAATAGCAGGAATGCCAAGGTTAAGCCCAAGGCGGCAGTTTAGTGCGATAATCCCCATCATGACCCTAAAGAAGTTGATGTTGGGTTGGGAAGGGATTAACCCCCAATGGTAAAGCACAGCCCTAAGGAGTGGGTGAAGGGGGAAGCGGACCCCACCCTCTACGTTTGATAGAAGAGGGAAAACGATCCTGGTTTCATCAACCCTCTCCATATCGAGGGTGCCATCTGCCACAAATGACAGACGGACGTCATCAGGAATGGAAAAATGGCGTCGGAAGCCTGAAATTTGATCCGGTGAGAGGAGATCTTTTAAATGTTTCGCCATTCCCCCCAGACAATAGGATTATGCTAAGCCAAAAAAAAAAGCAGAGAATGAGAGAACTTACAAAAGGCGATGGAGATAGAGAAGAGTAGGAAGTTGCAGAGGTAGTTCGAGAGGCAGTCCAGCGATGAGCATCTAAAAGCGTGTATGTATTTGAAAAGACGTCAAAACTTTAAATCACAATAAATAGAAGTGTACGAGGAGGCGGGAAGTTGAAATGATAACCGAGAAGCGTGTGTATAGACATTTGCGTTGGAATGCGGTCAGCCGCCGAATTTCGGCTTTGACTCTTCTAGTTCGAAGCCAAACACTCCAGCCAACTGTCGTTAGTGGAATGCTTGGGAGGCAATTGTGGGGGCCGAGATTCGGGAGTCATAGAGGTTTTGGATAGTCGAATCTGGTAGAGTCGAGGTTCAAAGCACTCGGCAATTGGCTCAAAAGCTCAAATCCAACCCTACTCGGCCAAACCGACCGATTAAGCGAGGGGCCGAGTGAAGATCGGTCCATTATAAGATGTGCCGAATATGAGGTGGGGGATGGACCTAATCCCAAGGCCCAAAGAAGAAAAGATATAAATCGAAGAAACATCAACCAGAATGAGGTATGTGAGAATTACTATGCTTAACTTAGAACACAAGCATTCTTGAGTGTAAAGACTGACTTATCCGTCAGAGTGCTAATTCTGGCACCCCCGACCAGAGTGTTTATCCCACTTAAGGTGACTATTAGCGGATCTCGAGCGCTCCCTTGGATAAGAAGAGTATTTCCAAACCACTTCTCCACATAGTGATACAGAGGAAATGGCTGAACCAACTGCTAAAGTTACAACGAGCACAGAAAGTGATTCCAACGGTAGTGAATTTGAAGTAGGAGCAGCACTGGTATGTCTCTTTTTGGATCCTCCGATCAACTCAGAGAGCTTGGGGGATAACCTGACCGTTTCCATGATCGAGGACCAATCGCGTGTGAATCCTTCTATCAGCATCTTGGATGCATTTGACGCACCAACCCTTGTTTGGCAGCTGGAAGAGGGCTACCTATCTAGCAGTTCTAAGTCGGGTAGTGAACCAGAATCTGATTTCACAGAGTCTGTGGATTTGGAATTAGATTCCGATTCTTCTGGGTCTAGGTCCGGTATTCCTAGGGTTGATAACCCGGATGCCAAGGTTTTGTCCAGGTCATCTTTTTCATTTTCCTTTGAGTCGGTTGTAACCGAGGAATAAGATGATATTGATCTTGTGAATGAGAATGACGCTGCAGATTCTGAGTATTTCTCTGTGGCGCTTGTTTATTACATTGATCATGATTTTCAAAATTTTGATGAAAACAATGAGGAAGGAATTCCTCTGGTTATGAAAATTTTGATTAATCGAGAAGATAAGAGGTTTGTAAAACCCCTTGTTGATGAAATCATTGCTTTTAATGTGGGTACTGAAAAGGATCCATGTCTAGTCCAAATCGGGTCCACATTGTCTTCGGAGGAGCGCGAGCGCTTAGTCGCTTTATTAAAAGATTTCAAAGATGTTTTCGCGTGGTCCTACAAAGATATGCCTGGAATCGATCCAGAGATTGTACAGCATTGGATCCTTCTTGACGCAAAGGCCTGACCCGTCAAACAGAAGTTGCAGAGAATACCCGGATTGGGCTCTGAAGATTAAGGAGGAGGTCACCAAGTAGATAGACGTAGGGTTCTTGCTAGTATCTGAGTATCCAACTTGGTTGGCCAACATCGTCCCAGTGCCGAAGAAAGATGGCAGAATTAGGGTGCGTGTGGACTTTAGAGATCTGAACATAACCAGTCTGAAGGTCGACTTTCCCTTGCCATACATAGATGAATTGGTGGATTTCACTGCAAGTCATGCGTTGCTCTCCTTCATGGATGGATTTTTCGAGTATAACCAGATTTTGATGGCGCCTAAGGATAGAGAGAAAACCGCTTTCACTGTGCCGTGGGGAACCTACTACTACAGAGTGATGCCGTTTGGGCTGAAGAATGCTGGGGCGACTTATCAAAGGGCTGCAACCACTATTCTGCATGATATGATCCATAAAGAGGTCGAGGTGTACGTGGATGACATGATTGTCAAGTCCAAAGAAAGAGAGGGCCATTACACCGCCTTGGAAAAATTCTTTCAACGGATCAGAGAATATAGATTGAGGCTGAATCCATATAAGTGTACTTTCGGTGTAAGCTAGCTTAGCCTTGGTATGGGCTACTAGGAAGTAGAGGCACTACTTTTTAGCTCTCTCCGTAATTCTGGTTTCGAGATTAGATCCCATCAAATATCTCTTTGAGAAACCAGTGCTTACGGGTGGGCTAGCCCATTGGCTGCTTCTCCTCTCCAAATTTGATTTGAAGTATGTCACCTGCAAGTCTATCAAGGGGAGAGCAGTAGTGGAGTTCCTGGCAAATCACCCAATAGAAGGGGATGAAGAGGTAGAATACCTGTTCCCAGAAGAAGCTATTCTACAACTTGATAAAGAGTTTTGGACAATGTACTTTGACGAAGTGTCTAATCAATACGGTTATGGGATAGGGGTGTTGCTGATAGCACCCGACAATTCCCATATACCATTAGCCTTCAAGCTCCGGTCCAAGGTATCCAATAACGAAGCAAAATACGAGGCATGTATCGCTGGTTTTGAAGCCGCCCTAGAACTAAGGGCAAAAAGGTTGGATGTCATTGGGGACTCGAACCTAGTTGTTTCTCAAGCAAAACGAGACTGGAAGTTCGAAGAAGAAAAGATGAAGATTTATCACCAGACAAGAGGGGTCACCTAGTTGTTTCTCAATTTATCATCTGTGGAGGTAAACTGTACAAGAGGGGTCATCTGGGAATGTATAATCTATGTGTCAATGCAAAAGAATCGAAGTGCCTGATTGAGGCTATCCGTGGAGGAGAGTGTAGAGCACACATGAACGGGGTAATGTTAACCCGGACGATTCTCAGGCAAGGTTACTATCGGTCTACCATGGAGGATTGTATCAGTTTTGTTCAGCGATGCTACAAATCCCAAATTCTTGAAAATCGCATGAATATCCCACTATCGAAATTGTACAACATGACTTCACTATGGCCTTTCTCGGT
Organism: Camellia lanceoleosa; assembly: GCA_025200525.1. Taxonomy (NCBI): domain Eukaryota; kingdom Viridiplantae; phylum Streptophyta; class Magnoliopsida; order Ericales; family Theaceae; genus Camellia; species Camellia lanceoleosa. The sequence goes on along the minus strand of CM045761.1, from coordinate 141,493,334 downwards.
CTGGGGAATCGACGTCATTGGCGTAATCACACCAAAAGTGTCAAATGGGCACGAATACATTCTGGTGGCGATTGATTATTACATGAAATGGGTAGAAGCTCAGTCTTATGTAGTGTTGCAAGCAACGCATGTGGCTAAGTTCATCAGAAACAACATCATTTGCCGATATGGAGTCCCAAACGAGATCATTTCAGATAATGGTTCTCATTTCAAAAAGGAAGTGATCGATTTGTTAGAGAAATACAATATGACTTTCCATAAATAATCTACATATCGGCCGCAAACCAACGGAGCGGTTGAGGCCGTCAACAAGAACATCAAGCATATTCTGCAGAAAATGGTTGAGACCTATAGGGATTGGCTAGACAAATTGTCATTTGCACTCTGGGGTTATAGAACTTCAATCCGGACGTCTATTGGGGCAACTTATTACACTCTTGTCTATGGGATGGAAGCTGTTTTCCCAATCAAAATAGAAGTCCCGTAACTACGAGTTATGGTTGAGTGTCAAATAGCAAAGGTGGACTGGCAATAGAGCAAGATGGAAGAACTGATGTTGTTTGATGAGAGAAGCTGAAACCATTGTACCATGTTCAGGGTTATCAACGTAGGATTGCCATGGCTTTTAACAACATAGTTAAGTCAAGGAATCTTAAAGACGGGGATTTGGTGCTAAAAGAAAACCGAGCTCCCATCCATGACCCTAGGGACAGGTTCAAACCCAATTGGACAGGTCCTAATATCATCAAAACTATTTGGTCAGGTGGATCTATTATTCTCATGGACCTGGATGGCCTAGAATTTTTCCAACCGATCAACACGGACAAGTTGAAAAAATACTATCCCTGAGAGGCTCACTAGGCCGAAAACCTAAAAGGGCGACCTAGGCAAAAGTTAGAGCACAAAAAATTGGAAATAAAGAAAAACTGAGCTCGCAAGGTTGAAAACCCAAAAGGGCGGCCTTAGCAAAAGTTAGAGCGCAAAAAGAGAGTGTTAATACTCGAGTGAACCCACATCGAACTACGTAAGACCTAATTTCCATCTTCGGGATACGTAGGCAACTTCATCCTGAAGTTCGTCCGTAAACACTTCCAACTCAACTGTCCTGTCCATGTGTTCGATCAAGTCATCTTCGTCTGTTCTTTATCTGAAAGTTCGGTTGTGATCTTTATTTTGAGAGCTGGTTATAGTGTTGAGCAGTGCTGCTCAAACAAGGGGCAATTTTCCATTTTTTGGATTCAGGGTAGTACATCTTGAGGATAGATTCTGTGTGTGTCAAGTGGTGATCCTTATCGAAAATGGTTTTGCAAAAGTTTTGATAAAAGTTGATTTTGCTCAAAATTTACCTTTTACAACTTAGACCATTTTTTGACCAAAAAGAAAATTTTCAGTGCCCACAACTTTAATTTCATTGATTTCAATACAAAGTTCTCCAACTCTCAATACAAATCAAATTTGCTTTTATTACATTCATAAAACTTGAAAAGTAAGTTCAAAGCAATAAACTTGGGGCAAAGATGAGCCAAGCGTTCCTCCGTTCCCCGCTTGCGCTTGTGGAAGGTTTTGATGCTAAAATGGGCCCGATTTGTGCCTCATCTTCAAGCCAAGTCAGGCAATCGCTAGAAAGGGTGCAATTTAAACTAGGAGCAGGGGGCAAAAGTTCTCTCCTCCTCCAAGCAGCGGGGTACCTAGCCAACTGTGAACCTCAGGTGGGAAATGAAACCGAGTACTCTACCCCCCTTCTTCTGGGTAAATCTGGTCGTGTCCAAACTGACGTCGGAACCAAAAAGGCAAGTAGAATACATAGTGTGTAAGGCCAATCAGCTGAATACCAGGTTACTGAGTCATGCTGTAGCTCATCTCAGGCAGATCAAACCAGGGGCAACGCCAAGCAATGTCGGCAACAGACCTGTTGCACATCCAGTGGCACCACCACCCCTCGTTCGAGAAATCCACTAGCTGTTGGCAGAAAAAGTATGCTCAGGCCGAGTATGTAGGGCAAGAGTCCATTACCTTGAGCTTGTCCATGAGCCACATCTAGCGAGGGATGAAAGAAAAGAGAGATGTATATTGAGAGAAAAGAGAGAAAAGGGGTTTAAGAGAAAAACAGGGCATGAGTGTCAAGTGATATGAGAAACACATATTAGAAAGGGTGGGAAGCATTACCTGAAGAAGTAGTGGACTCCCCACGAATTTGTTTCTCTCTTGCCGATGGAAAGTGTCTAAGCCCATCAAAGTCACGGCTAGTACGAAGCCAATGTAGCTCTTATCCTCTTTCAAACCTTGGGCCACTTCGATGAGTCGAATGCTAGACCCTCCGACACTAGAGGCAACAAGGAAATGTGCCAACATACACAAACAAAGGGCGTGTTGTCAAAAACCCCGCCAAAGAAGGTCGCCTCAGTCACCGGCTTTAGAAAATCGATGGATCAGGCTGGGAATATCTAGCTCTCCATTGTGGACCAAAGATCGAACATCGTGTAGAGTAAGCCCACACATCCGTCCCAAAGCTTGGATGTGACCAAAACGGGGTTAAGGAAAGATTTCCTCATCACACCGGGAATCAAGTAGCACTCGAAATTCTTTGATTGTCGGGTATATATCTTGTCCCTCAAAGCTAAAGACATGTGTAATCGGGTTCCAATACCTAGCTGCTGCATGAAGGAACGGAAAACAAGGCGAAGAATGACTCAACGGGGAAAGTGTATTTATGCCGAAACCTTGGAAATTCACCTTTTCCGAACCATCCAAAGTCGCAATCCAATTTCAGAGTTTTTCAACGAAAAATGGCTCCATTTGTGAAGAATTTGCAGCTGAAATGGAGAAACTACGAAATTCAATCTTCTGTAGAAGATAAGGCAGTGAGTGGAAGGTAGGTGTCAACAATTTGGAGGTCTTGTACATTGATGGACGGTAGGGGCCGGCAAGGCTCATCGATGGCCAGCAAGGCCTATCAATGGCCGGCGCCTGGCCGGTGGGTGGCTAGCAGTTTTTCTTGGGTTCTTGATGCTGTTTTGTGTCCTTGGTTTCCAAGCATTGAAGGGATTGTTCACTATTGAGTTCAGAATGTCTCTACAGAAGCTCAAGACTTTTCAGTGCGTGATGTTTGTCACTTGTCAACATGAACCATTGTATCCTTTCAATACATTGTAATTCTTCAGAAAGGTGAATCAGAAGTTGCTATTGAATTTGTTTTCATCAAATCATCTTTTATATCTTGCATAGAACATGCATTTCTTATTCGTTATTGCATGGAATATGCACTTCACATTATGGCATAGAATATGCATCTCATAAATGTTGTCGTAAGATGTGCATCTCACGGGAATTGCATGCTCATCTGGCATTCGCTCTTGAATCATGCATGGAACGTGCATCTGCTTTTACGCATAAGAATATGCTTCTGTTACCAATCATGCATAGAATATGCTTCTCGATTGTTTGTTTCGCATAGAATATGCTATTAACATTATATCTCGGTTGTTTATATTGCATAGAACAGGCATTTGTACTGTATCTCACTTGTTAAGTTTCTTTCCTATACATGTATCATGTTGTATGTATGGTTCATTCAGAGGAGTTCCGGGTAAAATCATTCGTACCCTTCGGATCACATCCTTCAACTCTTTCTCCTATCACGTGATACATGTTAGGATCACACCCTTCGGTTAAAAACATTAGGGTGCGTCCCGGTGTTCACACCATCCCTTCGGTTAAAAACATCCGGGTGCATCCCGGTGTTCACACCACCTCCTTTGGTTAAAAACATTCGGGTGCATCTTGATGTTCACATCACACCTCCTCCTATTGCATGAGACGCGTTACGATTGCTTGTATCGGTTAAAATATTTGGGTGCGTCCCGGTGTTCACACAACACCCTTAAGTTAAAAACATTTGGGTGCGTCCCGGTGTTCACACCACCTCCATCGGTTAAAAACATTCGGGTGTGTCCCAATGTTCACACCATCCCTTCAATTAAAAGATTCAGGTGCATCTCGGTGTTCACACTATCATTCAGTTAAAAGCATTCGGGTGCATCCCGGGGTTCACACCATCCCATTGATTAAAAACATTCGGGTGCGTCCCGGTGTTCACACATCCTTCTTCGGGTAAAAACATTTGGGTGCGTCCTAGTGTACACACCACACCTCCACCTATCGCGTGAGAGGCGTTAGGACTGTCTGTATCGGTTAAAAACATTCGGGTGTGTCCCAGTGCTCACACCACACCCTTCGGTTAAAAACATTTGGGTGCGTCCTGGTGTTCACACCACCTCCTTCGGTTAAAAACATTTAGGTGCATCCCAATGTTCACACCATCCCTTTGGTTAAAAGCATTCGGGTGCGTCTGGTATTCACAACATCCCTTCGGTTAAAAGCAATTGGGTGCATCCCGGTGTTCACACCACTTCGTTTGATTAAAAGCATTCGGGTGCGTCCCCATGTTCACACCACCTCATTCGGTTAAAAGCATTCGGGTGCATCCCAGTGTTCACACCACCTCTTTCAGTTAAAAACATTCGAGTGCATCCCAGTGTTCACACCACACCTCCTCCTATCACGTGAGACGCATTAGGATTGTTTGTATCGATTACAAAACATTCGAATGCGTCCCGGTGTTCACACCATTCCTTCGGTTAAAAGCATTCGGGTGCATCCCGGTGTTCACACCATCCCTTTGGCTAAAAACATTCAGGTGCGTCTCGGTGTTCACACCACCTCCTTCAGTTAAAAACATTCAGGTGCATCCCGGTGTTCACACCACACCTCTTCCTCTTGCATGAGACGCATTTGGATTGTTTGTACTGGTTAAAAACATTTGGGTGCGGCCGGTCTTCACACCATCATTTTTCTCCTTTCGCGTGCAACGCGTTAGAACCTCGGTTGAGACCCCTGGTGCACCTGTTTGCTATGTTTCTTTTCGTCTTTCCTGAGCATCGTGTCATGACCCGAACCTGCCCCCAAGGGTTAAGGACATAACTGGCCAGTAATCATGAGATTACCTACGGCCTCAAACCAAACCAAACATATTTTAACAGAGTTAATGGGGGCCAAACGGAAGCAACTTAAAGCTTTGTCCATAGAGCTGTGCTTACATGGCACATCATAACAAACCATACATATGCACATTAACAACTCACATCAAAATATGTACTACACAAAGCTCTGTACATACAGGATCATATAGGTCTAAGTCAGCCGAACAAAACTATATACAACATATTCAAAGACTTTGCCCATATGACAAAATAAAACAGAATGACAAAAAAGCGAAAACGGGTCTCGTGCGTGAGACGCAAGGGCTGACTCTTCAAAACCTTTGTTGTTCCTCACAGACTTCACTGGGGCTGGGTTTGGACTTCTCTTGGCTCACCTATAAACACATGAATGAGCGTGAGCGATAGCTAGTGAATAATATCAAGTAAAGAAGTTATACAACGATATGTAGAACAACATGCTTCGAACGGCCTTGGGCCCAATTCATATTTCTATTTAACACATATATACGCAATTTAAGTCACGTGACTGTGGTTCCGAACATACTAGCCTTTGGCCCATTTATCTTCCATTCATCAAACCGACCTTTGGCCCATTCAGACTTTCGTGTCAAACTGGCCTTTGGCCCATTCAGACTTTCATGTCAAACTGGCCTTTGACCCATTCAAACTTCCATTCATGTCAGACTGGCCTCTAGCCCATTCATTAATGCCAAACTGGTTTCTGGCCCACTCATTCATTCGTTCGCTTATGTCAGACTCGCCTTCTGCCCATTCAGCTATTCATATCAAACATTTGTCCATAATTGAAACTACCAAACTTATAAGGCTTATAAGGAAATAAGCAGTTTGACAAATGACAAGCTTCAAAATATCGATATTACTCACAGTGATCGGTTGGTTGGTTTGCCCTGGAGCTCGACCCTACACATTCCATGAAAACAAATGGGTCACAAACAATTCGATCCGTTCTAAATTCACATATTCCTCTTTAGGCTTCATGCTTATCTCTTTAGCTCAATTACAATGCTCAATGCATGCCTAAGAGTACTTAGAAGTGAAAGAGAACATAAAACGAAATACAAAATGTCTTTTCAAAATTTCAGAAAGCAGGGTCCCCGCTCGAGCGTGGACTTACCTGCTCGAGCGGACCCTTGAGGCCTGCAAAAGTACTGGTTATGTCGAATTTACGCTCGATCGTGCACTCTGGCGCCCAAGCAAAAGACCTCTCTACATGGCTCCCCGCTCGAGCATGAAATTACCCCGCTCGAGCGGACACCATGTCTTTAGAGAGTGCTGGATGCACGAATTTTCCGCTCGAGCGTCTCTTCCCCCGCTCGAGCGGGCATCAAAAATTCTGGATTTTCCAGCACACATTCTTGAGCTTCAACTTGATGTCCAAAGGTTCCAAATGCATGATTTTGGCTCAAACTTCATGTGACGACCCAGAATTCTTCCCTCCGCTCGAGCGGAAGAGTTGACGCTCGAGCGGACTTTTGGAGTTTCCAGCAATTGTGTAGACGGCCTGAGATTCTGGGAGTTGTGATTCTCCGCTCGAGCGGGGGAGTTTACGCTCGAGCGGACAGCTTTGTTGGTCTGCACGCTCAAACGAAAGAGTTGACGCTCGAGCGGGCCTCTAGGTTGAGTTGCATTTCTGAGGTGTGGGTTTGTTTTGGACATTTTTATTAGAGTATTTGGAACCTTCTTATTTTATTTTGGAGTATTGGTTGTGGTGGTAATATGATGGCAAAGTAAGATTGGGCCAAAAGCTTTAATTAGAATAAATTGTCGGCGACCAGCCGTCACTCTTTTACCCTTTTCTTTGTCCACACTTTGAATTTGGATGTGAGGTTAGAACCATTGGAAAGCTTATTTCCGGGGCTTCAATTTGGACACAAGAACGACCTAAAACGGAGTTCGGATGGGAGAGTTATACCTGTTCAAAGTTTTGAAATCAGGTCTTTGAGGCGAGTCCGCTCGAGCGGAAATCAGTCCGCTCGAGCGGGAATTACGGGACAGCAGCGTTAAAAACTGGTTTTTGAGATCTTTTTCCATGTTTTCTTCAATCCTCTTCTTTCCTCTTTGCCTTAGTCCGAAACCCTAACTCTCAAACCTTTGATTTCACCCATTTCTATCAACAATCCACCATGGTTTTGGCATGTAGGATGGAGAACTAAGGAGGATCAATGTTTTTACCCGATTAAAATTTGGATTGGTGAAAGTTTCTTCTCAAGCTCACCCCTTTTGCTTGATTGTTGAAGTAAGGGTTGAAGACTCTTTAATATTTACATCCATAGATAGATTGGAGATGTCTTCATGGTATAATGGTGCAAGTTTTCATTTATGTTATGTATATGGAAGAAATTATGAGATTTTGGGAATTTTGGGGTTTGAACATTGGGGTTTTATGGTTTGAAGATATTGGGAGTTAATTGATGGGTTTAAATAATGGTTTATGAGTCTTAGATGTGTAATTGATGGAAAAATAGTGTTGGGTTAATAAGTTTGATTATTTCTTGAAATCTCATTATTTTCTTGAAACCCTAAGTTTCTTAAGGATGATAACCAAAGATTTAACCCAAATTGAATGTAGAATAATGAAATTGACGTATTGAATTATGCATATACAAGTTTAATTGGAATTTGGTGATACTTGGAAATTATGTTTAAATTTGCGAATGAACTTGTTAGAAGCTTTGTGAATCATGTCTTAGTGAGGAAGGAGATTGGGGGGAAGGGTTTATTGATGATGTGGATGATGTAAATTGAGCCTTAGCAATTTAATTTGAATTATGTAGGATGCGTTGGTTATGTTAAGTTACGTGAACAAGCCTTGATTGAATGGGGAGGGATCATAATAAGTTGTGTTTGAATTATGTTGGAATTCATGTAATAATGTAAAGGAAAAATTAGGGAATTGATTTAGTAAGAATCTGGATGACATGAACTCAATTGTGGAGTGTTGAAATGAGATGTAATTTGGATAAAGAGAATTAATTAAGAACGAAATAAGTTTTGTGATCCGATTTCTTTGTGTATTACAATTGTACAGGCACAACGACAGGGGCAAACCAAACAGCCAAACACTGTGAGTAATAGTACCTCAACCATATGTTATTTACCGTTAGTCGTTATTGTTATTGACATTCTATCCTCTGTGAGTTAATGTGTTAACATGTGTGCGTTGGTTGAGAATTGATGGGAACGTTAAAAGGATGATCACACACCGGTATGATCCTGAACTTAATCTGTATTTTGAGTTATGACTAATGACTATTGTCAATGTACCATCCTAAGAATTACCTATACTTCTGCATAAGAATTGCATATAACTATTAACACTATGAAGTTGATTATGAATTGGTCTGATTTACCTACGGATTATGGGTAATGTTAAGATTCTGCTAATTACGAAACAAGTATATCTATGTCCAAAGAACCATAAGGAAACATTGTACCATATGTTTTGTTTGCTATTGATAATTAATGTTACCATTCGGTTATCAAGAACGCTCAGAACTTAAGTTATATGTTTTCGATATCATGAAACGAAATGATTGATTCTTGAAAGGCTATGATATGTTGAAAATGAACGAACGAATATCCAGCTTTCTAAAAGTATTTGTGGCTCCCTTAGTCCCGATGGGCCTCCTCGGTAATGGTAACAATACTATGGCTCGGCCCCCCCTCGGGTAACAATACCGATGTTGGTATCAACTTTGTGGTCTTCGGACCTACATTGTGGTCTTGGACCTACACTGTGGTCTTTGGACCTACCTGTTGTGGTCTTCGGACCTACCTGTTGTGGTCTTCGAACCTACCTGCTGTGGTCTTTGGACCTACCTGTTGTGGTCTTCGGACCTACCTGCTGTGGTCTTTGGACCTACCTGTTGTGGTCTTCGGACCTACCTGTTGTGGTCTTCGGACCTACCTGCTGTGGTCTTTGGACCTACCTGTTGTGGTCTTCGGACCTACCTGTTGTGGTCTTCGGACCTACCTGATCTGATGGCTAATGGGTGTACCACATATAATCTTATGCAAAATCTAAATATGGAAATGATTATGTAAATGATTACGAAAATGGTTTGAAATCTGGAAATGCATAAGACTCTGTTTCTGATAAGACTATGCTTCAGATATGAATATTTTCTGGTATGGAACAAAGTGCTGTACGGAACGAAGTGCTACACTTTGGTGGGAGCCACCTCTGGAATCCGTACGAGCCACCTCTTGAGTCCATACATCTGTTATTTCTGTTACCACGCTTATGCGTTCTGTTATTTCCGTGATTTACATTATTTCGCTATTTCGCGTTGTTTACATTATTCAAGTATTATGGACCCATGGTCGCTTACGCATCTGTAGGCCTAGGCTATGGCATTAGATAAACCGGGCTTAAAGCCATTCTCATATGAAATTGGACTATGGCTTTTTTGGAAATAAACACGGCATGTAGTTAATCATATGTATCTACTGATTACACGCTTTGGTTATTCAGTTAAATATCACATTATTTATGTACTATTATTCACCGAAGTTCGCTCATTCTATATTTTGTCTGTCTCTTGTAGGTAATCAACAGAGATCAATCCTAACCTTTAAGACTTTTGTTCCTCTTGTCAACATTAATGTGTCCAGCACCACCGGCCGTGCATCATGTACGCTTTTGTTGAGTCCGATTTACCCTCCGGACGTCTGTTGATAGTTGATTGTATTTAATTCCTTTTTCATTAATATTTTTGTTATACGCCTATTTGTAAAAATGAGTCGAGGCATATGTGTGTAAACTTTTTGTAAAATATTCAGGTGATGTTGAGATCTGGCATGTTAGGAATAGCTCAATGGATGTTATTTTATGTGTTTTATATTATTGGATGCTTCCGCTCAGGCCCATATGATATGTATAAGGTTTAGTGTCTGTTGAATGGGTCATGCCCAAACTTTTAGGGCGGGTTTGGGCGTGACAGTGGTATCGAGCACGAGTTGCCATCTCACACCGAATCCATTGAGCTTTAGGATGTCTAGAAAGATTTAGGCATCATGCATGATATGTTATCGAGACATGAAAAGACAAGAACGATGGCAACGTTAATCGCTGTTATTAACTCGATGGCTACAATTTATATCATTGTATGTCCTTTTCTTGCCTTTGTTATTTTGTGTAGGCTGGTGAAGAGTGCAAGACATGCAACGTGAATATTGTACTGCAGAGGCGTGGTAAGAATTTGAACTGACCGGTAAGTCAGCTTATATATAAATGGTTAGATACAATGTATGTTATCTATTGATCACTATTTGTGGGGAAATGATGGTAATATAATTGTGCTGTTTACATTGCTTACATTTAAGTATTGGATATAGCTAAGATTAAAGGAATGTTATATGTCTGTTACCTTATGGCCTGTTATGACTCCCTTACTATAACAATGATTAGATCAGTAATTCGGAGAAGCTACTGTATTGGAATATTTTGATAAGATGTGCTTTATGTAATAATTGAAGTTGTGTTAAGTATGACTGGCCATAAGAAGGAATTCTGCACATAATGATTCTTTTAAAATTGTGAATTTGTTTTGGTTGACGATTTCAAGAGGCCGAAAGGCTATTCTGGGCTGTAAGGCTGTTCTGGACCGAAAGGTCGTTCTGATTATTCTGGGCCAATAGGCCATTCTGAAAATAAACCAATACCAAACTCACTATTGGATCTCATGTTTCTGTGAATGCACTGTTGTGCATTGTGAGCTATGTTTGGGAAATTGATTAGTGACCTTGAGACAGTATGTAAGTAATATAATTTTGTGAACTAAGGAAATTACCAACGACCTCTGATAGGGAATCTGTACTTTGTACTCAGATTCGACCTCACATGTCTGTGATTGAAATCAAATCCGTGTCAGTCTGCTACGTATATGGATAATCTGCAACTTGTAATTGGGACTTTTTCTAAATAATAGTCGAATGACATGAAGAGTCCCCCCTATAATATGTGTTTATCTATATGACACTTGTAAAACAATAAATAATTACGCCTGTGTATTAAGAATTTGAATCTTACCTCTGTGTATTAAGAATTTGAGATTGAGAAATCCTTTCCGTGATATAAGTCTGTGTGCATCTAGTGACTTATTCTCAGAACATTCTCGTCATGCCATTCGGTATTTCCTGCCTAAGACCGCTCAAAATACAATAGTATTGGAATAACTTTTTGAGTTCTGCAGTTACATGTGTATTTACATTTCTGGGCCTATGGCCGTTTTATATCGGTGGAGTTATGGCTACTCTATACATGTTGGGTTTAAACTCATACTGCTAAGAAAACTGAATTCATGACTGAAATAATGGACATAATTACATAATGTAATCAATCATATGCTTTTATAGTATTGTGCCTTGTGCTTCAATCAAAGTATATAACTATACTATTCAATGTTTAAGGAAATTCATAGTTCGAGTTACGAAATGTTCGATTTGATAAGTGTTTCCTGAAGTGACAACAATGTTACGAATTTCTGACAAGTTTATGATATGATAAGTTCCTGGATAATTTTCCCAAGATGGCAAGTTTTCTGAAAGAAATATTTTGCTATGTACGAATAAGTCCTTCAATTGATAATTGATGAAAATTCTATGTTGAGCTTTAAACTATTCTGTCTTATCTGTTTTGGAAAACTAGTATGAAATGAGTATTACTTTACTGTAATTTGGAAAGCATGATCATTAAGGTTTGATCCGTGTTTGATTTTATTAATACTCTACTCTGAACATGTAATTCCTTGATATGAGATTTGAGTGGTTATTTGGAGTTTGTTTGAAATCTGATTTGGCTTAATAAGTCTAATTCTGATAGGGAGCAAAGAGCCCCAAAGTCATCGAGTTAGAATTTGTTTGTGAACCTAAAGAGATTGACACTTTTATGAGTCACATGTGATCGAATATTTGAGTAAACCCATGTCCTAATGTCTTTAAGTTGTTATAGCATTTGGAAGGTATGAAATATATGAGGATTGTGAATAATGAGATGAAGCTTTGGAGTTATTGGGAATGTTAACGGGAAATTTTAGAACTATTGGGGAAGTAATTGGAATTAAAGTTTGAGCATTCATTTGACGTGGTTCGCTTAGTTGTTAGGGACTTGGGATTACAAATGGTTCCTTGCCGTTGAAATTCTGATATATGTATATTGATCGAAGTATTTGTGATTCCTCTCTATATCAAGTGGGGATTTTCGGTTATGTTTGAACTGTCTTCTGTTTGGTTTTCTTCAATTTCGAGGACGAAATTCTTTTTAAGGAGGGAAGGGTGTGATGACCCAGAATTCTTCCCTCCGCTCGAGCGGAAGAGTTGACGCTCGAGCGGACTTTTGGAGTTTCCAGCAATTGTGCAGACGGCCTGAGATTCTGGGAGTTGTGATTCTCCGCTCGAGCGGGGGAGTTTACGCTCGAGCGGACAGCTTTGTTGGTCTGCACGCTCAAACGAAAGAGTTGACGCTCGAGCGGGCCTCTAGGTTGAGTTGCATTTCTGAGGTGTGGGTTTGTTTTGGACATTTTTATTAGTGTATTTGGAACCTTCTTATTTTATTTTGGAGTATTGGTTGTGGTGGTAATATGATGGCAAAGTAAGATTGGGCCAAAAGCTTTAATTAGAATAAATTGTCGGTGACCAGCCGTCATTCTTTTACCCTTTTCTTTGTCCACACTTTGAATTTGGATGTGAGGTTAGAACCATTGGAAAGCTTATTTCCGGGGCTTCAATTTGGACACAAGAACGACCTAAAACGGAGTTCGGATGGGAGAGTTATACCTGTTCAAAGTTTTGAAATCTGTCTTTGAGGCGAGTCCGCTCGAGCGGAAATCAGTCCGCTCGAGCGGGAATTACGGGACAGCAGCGTTAAAAACTGGTTTTTGAGATCTTTTTCCATGTTTTCTTCAATCCTCTTCTTTCCTCTTTGCCTTAGTCCGAAACCCTAACTCTCAAACCTTTGATTTCACCCATTTCTATCAACAATCCACCATGGTTTTGGCATGTAGGATGGAGAACTAAGGAGGATCAATGTTTTTACCCGATTAAAATTTGGATTGGTGAAAGTTTCTTCTCAAGCTCACCCCTTTTGCTTGATTGTTGAAGTAAGGGTTGAAGACTCTTTAATATTTACATCCATAGATAGATTGGAGATGTCTTCATGGTATAATGGTGCAAGTTTTCATTTATGTTATGTATATGGAAGAAATTATGAGATTTTGGAAATTTTGGGGTTTGAACATTGGGGGTTTTATGGTTTGAAGATATTGGGAGTTAATTGATGGGTTTAAATAATGGTTTATGAGTCTTAGATGTGTAATTGATGGAAAAATAGTGTTGGGTTAATAAGTTTGATTATTTCTTGAAATCTCATTATTTTCTTGAAACCTTAAGTTTCTTAAGGATGATAACCAAAGATTTAACCCAAATTGAATGTAGAATAATGAAATTGACGTATTGAATTATGCATATACAAGTTTAATTGGAATTTGGTGATACTTGGAAATTATGTTTAAATTTGCGAATGAACTTGTTAGAAGCTTTGTGAATCATGTCTTAGTGAGGAAGGAGATTGGGGGGAAGGGTTTATTGATGATGTGGATGATGTAAATTGAGCCTTAGCAATTTAATTTGAATTATGTGGGATTGCGTTGGTTATGTTAAGTTACGTTAATAATGCTGAATTGAATTGTGAGGGATCATAATAAGTTGTGTTTGAATTATGTTGGAATTCATGTAATAATGTAAAGGAAAAATTAGGGAATTGATTTAGTAAGAATCTGGATGACATGAACTCAATTGTGGAGTGTTGAAATGAGATGTAATTTGGATAAAGAGAATTAATTAAGAACGAAATAAGTTTCGTGATCCGATTTCTTTGTGTATTACAATTGTACAGGCACAACGACAGGGGCAAACCAAACAGCCAAACACTGTGAGTAATAGTACCTCAACCATATGTTATTTACCGTTAGTCGTTATTGTTATTGACATTCTATCCTCTGTGAGTTAATGTGTTAACATGTGTGCGTTGGTTGAGAATTGATGGGAACGTTAAAAGGATGATCACACACCGGTATGATCCTGAACTTAATCTGTATTTTGAGTTATGACTAATGACTATTGTCAATGTACCATCCTAAGAATTACCTATACTTCTGCATAAGAATTGCATATAACTATTAACACTATGAAGTTGATTATGAATTGGTCTGATTTACCTACGGATTATGGGTAATGTTAAGATTCTGCTAATTACGAAACAAGTATATCTATGTCCAAAGAACCATAAGGAAACATTGTACCATATGTTTTGTTTGCTATTGATAATTAATGTTACCATTCAGTTATCAGCAACGTTCTGTAAACTTAAGTTATATGTTTTCAGTATATCATGAAACGAAATGATTGATTCTTGAAAGGCTATGATATGTTGAAAATGAACGAACGAATATCCAGTTTCTAAAAAGTATTTGTGGCACCCTTAGTGGCCTATGGCCCTCGCCTGGGTAATAACATCTGGATCGTTGGTATCAACTTTGTGGTCTTCGGACCTACCTGTTGTGGTCTTCGGACCTACCTGCTATGGTCTTTGGACCTACCTGTTGTGGTCTTCGGACCTACCTGTTGTGGTCTTCGAACCTACCTGCTGTGGTCTTTGGACCTACCTGTTGTGGTCTTCGGACCTACCTGCTGTGGTCTTTGGACCTACCTGTTGTGGTCTTCGGACCTACCTGCTGTGGTCTTTGGACCTACCTGTTGTGGTCTTCGGACCTACCTGTTGTGGTCTTCGGACCTACCTGATCTGATGGCTAATGGGTGTACCACATATAATCTTATGCAAAATCTAAATATGGAAATGATTATGTAAATGATTACGAAAATGGTTTGAAATCTGGAAATGCATAAGACTCTGTTTCTGATAAGACTATGCTTCAGATATGAATATTTTCTAGTATGGAACAAAGTGTATGGAACGAAGTGCTACACTTGGTGGGAGCCACCTCTGGAATCCGTACGAGCCACCTCTTGAGTCCATACATCTGTTATTTCTGTTACCACGCTTATGCGTCATTATTTCCGTGATTTACATTATTTACGCTATTTCCGTTGTTTACATTATTATTGTTATTATGGACCCATGGTCGCTGCATCTGTAGGCCTATGGTCGTTACAGATAAACCGGGCTTAAAGCCATTCTCATATGAAATTGGACTATGGCTATTTTGGAAATAATCACGGCATGTAGTTAATCATATGTATCTACAGTTACACGTTTGGTTATTCAGGTTAAATATCACATTATTTATGTACTATTATTCACTGAGTTCGCTCATTCTATATTTTGTCTGTCTCTTGTAGGTAATCAACCAGGAGATCAATCCTAACCTTTAAGACTTGTGTTCCTCTTGTCAACATTAATGTGTCCAGGCACCACCTGAAGCCGTGCATCATGTACAGTCTTGTTGAGTGCTGATTTACCCTCTGGACGTCTGTTGATAGTTGATTGTATTTAATTCCTTTTTCATTAATATTTTTGTTATACGCCTATTTGTAAAAATGAGTCGAGGCATATGTGTGTAAACTTTTTGTAAAATATTCAGTGTGATGTTGAGATCCTGGCATGTTAGGAATAGCTCAATGGATGTTATTTTATGTGTTTTATATTATTGGATGCTTCCGTTCAGGCCCCATATGATATGTATAACAGGTTTAGTGTCTGTTTTCGAATGGGTCATGCCCAAACTTTTAGGGGCGGGTTTGGGGCGTGACACTTCACATATATATATATATATATACTACAATGGTATAAACACTAAATTTCAAAATTATGAAGCTTAATTCCAAGAATTTCTCACATGCGTGCCTCAAATTAACCCAAACTCATCACCAACACATCAAATTCAAACATGCAAAGCTCACACCTCCATGATCTACACTTGCATGTGAGAGATATTCATTATTCTCAATCTAATTGGTGAAGAGATGATCAAATACATGGATTTCAAACAAGATTCATCATGGATTACACAATTTATGCAAAAACATGGAAATTTATAGCAATTTCCTACATGCATGCCTCTAATGACTTCAAATACAACAAAATCAACTCAATTTCATCATAATCAATCTAACATATGCTCTTGACCATTAATCAAACTTGAATTCACAATTTACAACATTAAACTCGTGAATTTCCTTACCTAGGAGCTCAATCTTCCAAACTATAGCAAATTCTTGAGTTTAATCTTCAAATTCCCCAAACCTTGAGCCAAAATTACACAATTCTCTCCCTTTCTCTCTCTATAGTTGGCCCTCTCTCTCTCAAGGCACAAAATCTGATTTTTGAGCTCAAGTGTAACAATTAAGTGTATAGGGCCTCTTTACATAAGTTCTCACTAGCATCAATTTAATAATAATAAATAATTGGACGCTAATTCAACAATTTAATCAATTTAATTTTATCTGAATCAATTTTCCAATTAAATTTCACCGTAGGCTCTAAAAATTACGCTAATCATAATGGCGTAATTAATTTCGGGTTCTGTGGCCGATAGGGCCTTCAATTTAATTTCCAAAGCAGATAATCAAACACATATTGCTACGGTGAACAGATAGAAAATCAAAACCACATATTTTCACATAATGGCACACAAAATCATATTAAACACATAATCATACTCATACTAAGGACCAATTAACATATTACGGAATAGGGATATCACAATCTTCCCCCCTTTAGGAAGTTTGGTCCTCCAAACTTATTTTACCTTCGTTGGGAAACAAATGCGGATAGCGTAGTCGCATTTCCTCCTCTTTTTCCCATGTAGCATCCGTCCTATAATGTTCCTTCCATTCCATTTTCACCATTGGGATGGACTTGCTTCTCAATTGTTTCACTTGCTGATCAACAATTTGTTCCGGCCATTCGGCGTATTCCATATTTTCATCAATAGTTACCCGGTGATAATAAATCACATGAAACGGGTCTCGGAGGTAACCCCTCAACATCGACACATGAAACACGTTATGGATTTGTTCGAATCCCGGTGGCAAAGCAACTTTATAGGCAACTGGGCCAAGCCTTTCCAGAATCTGACACGGCCCAATATAACGGGCGACAACTTGCCCTTCTTTCCAAATCTGACTTGGCCTTTCATCGGAGATACACGGATGAACACATGGTCACCAACCTCATACTCAAGAGGTCTTCTCCGAACATCTGCATAGTTCTTTTGTCGGTCCTGAGCTGTTTCGAGCCTTTGCCGAATAATCTTGATTTTCTCAGAAGTGTCTTGCACAATTTCAGGCCCAAGTAAAGCTCTATCCTCGACTTCAGTCCAACAAATAGGTGATCTACACCTTCTACCATACAAAGCCTCGTATGGTGCCATACCGATGCTGGAGTGGAAGCTGCTATTGTATGCGAACTCTGTAAGTTGCAAATAATCTTCCCAACTCCCCTGAAAGTCCAAAGCACACATCCGAAGCATATCTTCCAAAGTCTGTATTGTTCGTTCTGATTGCCTATCAGTCTGTGTGTGGAATGCAGTACTGAATCTTAGTTCTATCCCCATAGCTTCCTACAAACTCTTCCACAATCTAGATACAAATTTCGGATCTCTATCTGACACAATGGATACCGGAACTCCGTGTAAACAGACAATCTCATCAACATAAATGGTAGCCAGTCTATAAGCATTAAACGTGGTTCTAACTGGTAGAAAATGTGCAGATTTAGTCAGTCTATCAACTACAATCCAAATAGAATCCATACCTCGAGAACTCCGAGGTAGGCCAACAACGAAACCCATAGTCACATGCTCCCACTTCCATTCAGGAATAGGGAAAGGTTGAAGTAGACCGCCTAGTTTCTGATGTTCAGCTTTAACTTGCTGACATTGAAGATACTTGGACACATATTCTGCAATTTCTTTCTTCATTTTAGGCCACCAATAGGTTTGTTTCAAATCCCGATACATTTTATTATTACCCGGATGCATAGCAAATACGGATCTATGGGCTTCATCGAAAACCCTCTTCTTTAGTTCCGGAATATCTGGGACACACATTCTGTTTCGAAATTTCAACACTTCATTTTCAATACTGAACTCTGCCTTCGGACTTGTCTCAAATTCATCAATCACTTTCTTGAGGAATTCATCATCTTTCTGTTTTTGCTTGATTTCATCAATGATTGCCGGCTCGGCTGTAATAGCGGCTATCAATCCGCCCTGTTCACACATTACCACTTCAATTTCAGACTTCTCAAAATCTTGCAAAATTTCTTTCTGTTCAGTAAGCAAACAAGCCATACTCCCTGTTGATTTTCTGCTCAAGGCATCAGCAACTATGTTAGCTTTCCTGGGGTGATACTGAATCTCTAAATCATAATCTTTTATTAATTCCAACCATCTCCTCTGCCGCATATTCAACTCTTTCTGTGTAAAAAAAGTATTTCAAACTTTTGTGATCCGTGTAGACTTCACACTTTGCTCCATACAGATAATGCCGCCAGATTTTCAAAGCAAAAATAACTGCGGCCAATTCTAGGTCATGTGTTGGATAACTCTTCTCGTGTGGCCTCAACTGCCAGGAGGCATAAGCAATAAGATGCATCACTGAAAATCACAAAATTCTCCATACCTGATGGTAGTGTCAAAACTGGTGCAGTGGTCAGTCTTGTCTTCAATTCATGAAAGGCAGACTCCCTTTCGTCATTCCATTCAAATGATTGCCCCTTGCGTGTCAACTGGGTAAGTTGTACTGCTATCTTTGAAAAGTCTTTCACAAACCTCCTGTAATACCCAGCTAAGCCCATGAAACTGCGGACTTCTATTACATTTGTCGGTGTAGGCCAATTCACAGTTGCCTCTATTTTCTGCGGGTCCACTGAAATTCCTTCCTTGTTGATCACATGTCCTAAGAAAACAACTTCATCCAACCAAAACTCACATTTCTTTAGTTTAGCAAATAATTTCCTTTTCTGAAGTATTTGTAGGACAATTCTCAAATGATGTTCATGTTCAAGTCTATCTTTCGAATATATCAAAATGTCATCAATAAAAATCACAACAAATTCATCAAGGTAGGTTTTAAAAATTCGGTTCATTAAGTCCATAAATGCTGTCGGAGCATTAGTCACTCCAAATGGCATAACAAGAAACTCAAAATGTCCATACCTCGTTCTGAATGCGGTTTTCTCAACATCTCCTGCCTTAACTTTCAGCTGATGATACCCGGATCTCAAATCAATCTTAGAAAACACCTGTGATCCCTGCAACTGGTCAAATAAGTCATCAATACGGGGTAGGGGATATTTGTTCTTTATTGTTACCTTGTTCAATTCCCGATAATCGATGCACAAACGCAAAGTTCCATCCTTCTTTTTCACAAACAATACTGGTGCACCCCAAGGCGAAGTGCTAGGTCGAATAAACCCCTTGTCAAGCAGGTCTTGCAAATGTTCCTTCAATTCTTTCATTTCGACAGTAGCCATTCTGTAGGGAGTCTTGGAAAAAGACTGGGTGCCTGGCACGGTTTCAATAGTGAACTCTATCTCCCGGTCTACCAATTCCCCTGGTAATTCATTTGGAAACACATCTGGAAATTCTCTAACAATAGGGATGATGTTCAATTCGACAATTACAGATTGTTCAAACAACACATATCACAAATAACCCTGGCACCCTTTCCTAATCAGTTTACATGCTTTCATTGCAGATATCAAATAAGGTGGAGGCACTACCCCATTACCAACAAACACAATTTCCTTATGTTCTGGTGGTTTAAACACAACCCGTTTTGTCACATAATCAATGGTGGCACAATATTTAGTCAACCAATCCATGCCCAAAATTACATCAAAATGTCTAAAATTCAAAGGTAACAAGTCTACATATAGTATAGCATCCTCAACACGTATATCACAAAACCGGTATATAGATTCACAAAATACAGATTCCCCAGATGAAGCAGACACACATAGCAAATATGGCAGTAATTCTAAAAGTCTGTTCAGTCTAGATGCAAATGCACATGTTACAAATGAGTGTGTTGATCTAGAGTCAATTAACACAAAGGCATCCTGATTACATATAGAAATGGTACCTGAGACAACTGTGTTGGCGTTCCGTGTATCGCCCAGAACAAGCTCAAAAACTCTTCCTTGTCTCACGATATCCCCGGTGGTAGCAGATCTCAAAGTATTTCCCGGCTTCGGAATCGATGCACTTGACCTAGCAGCTAGCTTCCCACTGTTCTGATTACAATCTCGAGCCATTTGCCCTTGTTTACCACACTTGAAACAGGCCCCTGACACATGGTAACAAACCCCACAGTGCCTTTTGCTACAAATATTGCACATGGGAGATGCGTCTCGGGAAGAATTCGAAGTATTTGAGGAGCCCGTGTTTTGCTTTTCAGAAATTTCTTCTTTGAAAAGAAGCCTTGTCTTTT
Source organism: Camellia lanceoleosa (assembly GCA_025200525.1). Taxonomy (NCBI): domain Eukaryota; kingdom Viridiplantae; phylum Streptophyta; class Magnoliopsida; order Ericales; family Theaceae; genus Camellia; species Camellia lanceoleosa. Next base: position 141,472,860 of record CM045761.1, on the reverse strand, counting down.
GTTGCCTTTCCGCTCTGTTGGTGGCTTAGCCTATCTAGCTATGTTAGCCTCTGATATGATGGCCTTGTCTAGCACCCCAATGTAGGTCTCTAGCTTCAAGACATTCACTCTTTCTAAAATGTCACTTCGAAGCCCACCTTCAAAATGTCTCGCCTTTTTATAGTCAGTGTCAATCACGTGCGGTGCAAACCTGGCCAATTCAGTGAATTTGGCCTCATACTCAGCTACAGTCATGCTGTCTTGCCTAAGTTCCATGACCTCTACTACTTTCCTGTCCCGAACACACTGCAGGAAGTACTTGTCACAGAAAATTTCCAAAAATTTCATCCAATCAACATCCTTGTGATTTTCTCGCATTAACATCCACTATCTTCTTGCCTCGTCTTCTAGCATAAAAGTGGCTAGAAGCACTTTCTGTGTCTCCGAACACGGGAACACTTCAAATAATTTCTCAATGCCGAGGACCCACGCTTCGGCTTTCAATGGATCTAATCCACCATGGAACTGTGGTGGTTTCATTGTCTTGAATTCTTTGGTGAGTGCTATTATCCGATCATCATTCTGATTATTTGGCACCGGAGGTGCCGGAGGTGGAGGTGGCGGGTGTGGTTGCTGCCACTGTTGTTGTCCTGTATTAGCCTTTCCATTCTGTCTATTCTGGCAGTAGAGGATTCCTATATCACATCACCTCTTGTTCTCACCATCTGATTAAACTTGCATTATACGTATTCAAATAATTTGAAATGCAAGTAGCTCACAAACTTACAACACATAGTCATTCACATTAAACATTTAAGCGTATTCTTGATGCTTTCAATTTCATACTTATCACATGAATGCATCCTAGATCTTTTCTAGATGCTTGTTGCTCTATTGGACAAGTGTGTGAGTTATTAACTCGTGCTCTAATACCACTCTATCATGACCCGAACCCACCCCCAAGGGTTAAGGGCATAACCGGCCAGTAATCATGAGATTACCTACGGCCTCAAACCGAACCAAATGTATTTTAACAGAGTTAATGGGGGCCAAACGGAAGCAATTTAAAGCTTTGTCCGTAGAGCTGTGCTTACATGGCACATCATACCAAACCATACATATGCACATTAACAACTCACATCAAAATATGTACTACACAAAGCTCTATACATACAGGATCATATAGGTCTAAGTCAGTCGAACAAAACTATATACAACATATTTAAAGACTTTGCCCATATGACAAAATAAAACAGAATGACAAAAAGGCGAAGACGGGTCTCATTCGTGAGACGCAAGGGCTGACTCTTCAAAACCTTTGTTGTTCCTCAAAGACTTCACTGGGGATGGATTTGGACTTCTCTTGGCTCACCTACAAACACATGAATGAGCGTGAGCGGTAGCGGTAGCCCAGTGAATAATATCAAGTAAAGAATTTATACAACGATATGTAGAACAACATGCTTCGAACGGCCTTGGGCCCAATTCATATTTCTATTCAACACATATATACGCAATTTAAGTCAAGTGACTATGGTTCCGAACATACTGGCCATTGGCCCATTTATCTTCCATTCATCAAACCGACCTTTGGCCCATTCAGACTTTCGTGTCAAACTAGCCTTTGGCCCATTCAAACTTTCATGTCAAACTGGCCTTTGACCCATTCAAACTTTCATTCATGTCAAACTGGCCTCTGGCCCATTCATTCATGCCAAACTGGCTTCTGGCCCACTCATTCGTTCGTTCGTTTATGTTAGACTGGCCTTCTGCCCATTCAGCTATTTATATCAAACATTTGTCCATAATTCAAACTAGCAAACTTATAAGGCTTATAAGGAAATAAGCAGTTGGACAAATGACAAGCTTCAAAATATCAATATTACTCACAGTGATCGGTTGGTTGGTTTGCCCTGGAGCTCGACCCTACACATTCCATGAACACAAAAGGGTCACAAACAATTCGATCCGTTCTAAATTCACATATTCCTCTTTAGGCTTCATTCTTATCTCTTTAACTCAATTACGATGCTCAATGCATGCCTAAGAGTACTTAGAAGTGAAAGAGAACAGAAAACGAAATACAGAATGCCTTTTCAAAATTTCAAAAAGTAGGGTCCCCGCTCAGTACTTTTGCAGGCCTCAAGGGTCCGCTCGAGCAGGTAAGTCCCCGCTCGAGCGTGGACTTACCAACTCGAGCGGACCCTTGAAGCCTGCAAAAGTACTGGTTATGTCGAATTTACGCTCGATCGTGCACTCTAGCGCTCGAGCGAAAGGCCTCTCTATATGGCTCCCCGCTCGAGCGTGAAATTACCCCGCTCGAGCAGACACCATGTCTGCAAAAAGTGCTGGATGCACGAATTTCCCGCTCAAGTGTCTCTTCCCCTGCTTGAGCGGGCATAAAAAATTATGGGTTTTCTAGAACACATTCTTGAGCTTCAACTTGATGTCCAAAGGTTCCAAATGCATGATTTTGGCTCAAACTTCACATATATATATATATACTAGCATGGTATAAACACTAAATTTCAACATTATGAAGCTTAATTCCAAGAATTTCTTGTATGCGTGCCTCAAATTAACCTGAACTCATCACCAACACATCAAATTCAGACATGCAAAGTTCACACCTCCATGATCTACACTTGCATGTGAGAGATATTGATTATTCTCAATTTAATTGGTGAAGAGATGATCAAATACATGGATTTCAAACAAGATTCATCATGGATTACACAATTTATGCTAAAACATGGAAATTTATAGCAATTTCCTACATGCATGCCTCTAATGACTTCAAATACAACAAAATCAACTCAATTTCATCATAATCAATCTAACTCATGCTCTTGACCATTAATCAAACTTCAATTCACAATTTACAACATTAAACTCATGAATTTCCTTACCTAGGAGCTCAATCTTCCAAACTATAGCAAATTCTTGAGTTTAATCTTCAAATTCCCCAAACCTTGAGCCAAAATTACACAATTCTCTCCCTTTCTCTCTCTATAGCCGGCCCTCTCTCTCTCAAGGCACAAAATCTAATTTTTGAGCTCAAGTGTAACAATTAAGTGTATAGGGCCTCTTTACATAAGTTCCCAGTAGCATCAATTTCATAATAATAAATAATTGGGCACTAATTCAACAATTTAATCAATTTAATCTGATCCGAATCAATTTTCCAATTAAATTTCACCGTAGGCTCTAAAAATTACACTAATCACAATGCCGTAATTAATTTCGGGTTCTGTGGCCGATAAGGCGTTCAATTTAATTTCCAAAGCAGATAATCAAACAGATACTCCTACGGTGAACAGATAGAAATTCAAAACCACATATTTTCACATAATGGCACTCAAAATTATATTAAACACATAATCATACTCATACTAAGGACCAATTAACATATTACGGAACAGGGATATCACACGTCGCATAGCTAGCTTTAATTTTCTTACATCCTTTCTGCATGAAATGTAGTTTGGCTCGTGATTCTCATGCGTGGAGTGTTCATTTATTTATTTCTTTTCATGTTTGGAATCACTGTACTTTGTCTCAGTTTGTTTAACTGTGGCATTTCTTTGCATAGCATTTGCATTTAAATGTTTCATTGTACAGCCTCGTTGCATGATCATAAGTTATGTTATTACATCATGCATATCACTTGCATCTTGCCCCAGAACTACACTATTTGATTCCTTGCAAAGGGATACATAGGCAGCCTGCGGGGCGCAACCAATTATTGTTGTCTTGATTGTTTATCCAAGTCTTACGGCCTTGTCAAAATGGGTCGTCTCTGGGCTTTGACATTCACTCACGTCATTTCACGACTCCGAATTCTATCAAAGAGGGGCAACTGTAGACACCCCATTTTCTACGGCCCTTCAAGACTTGGATGTTCTTACAGGTACATCTGATGTTGAGTCTATTTGCTCGCCGAGCGGTTAAAGTCCTCAGCGGAACACCACAGCATTGAGCCTTTCAAACCCTGCTTCCATTTTGTCTCATATTTGGACCATGCCTTGGTCTTTCCAGCCTACAATTTCTGGTGGCCTGCCGACCATCCTTGAAGGGTGCTGGCCATGGCTTCTTTTCTACTGGCCATTGATGTGCATTGCCTGCCATCAATGATGCCTTGACGGCCATCACTGATGGTCGGCCGACCACCAGTGTTTTCTGTAGATATTTTGTGCCAGCTGTTTGCACAGATGCTTGCATCTATCCACGCATGGAGGGCTGGATCTCTTTGTATAGATTTCATGTTTTCTATATATAGGGACCCTCTCTCTCATGTTTGAGGGCGAGAAAATTTTAAACTAAAAAATTTTCCTCTCTCTCTACAAATTTTTTGCATTTTTCCCTACTTTCTCTACACTCTTGCCTACACTTCCTTAACCAAATCACCTCACCTTTGAACTAAGGTTGCTTGAAGTCTTGTTGGAGCTCTTGAGGTGCTTTTTGGCTTGAGTTGTTGTTTGGAATCACTCTTCTCTTCAAGAGGTATAATAGTGGACTTTTAAGCTTGATTTGCTTACTTGTTTTCCTATCTTTTTCCTATTGTTTTGGGCTATTTTTGAGCTTTGAAAAATTCTATTTTTTGGGGCTGAAATTGGTGTTTTGTCCATTTGATGTTAGGGTGTGGTTCATCCCTCTTTATTCTTTGTTGTTAAGGCATTTTCACCTTTGTTTCCCATTTTAAAACCATCTTTTTTTGGGCCTTTGAGCACTGATTTTCAGAGCTTTTTCAATGGTAAAAATCAGGTTTTGAAGTCCAAATTTGGAGGGATTAGCCTCCCCTCCTCATGTCTTGTTTGCTAGCCTAGTTGGTGCCATATGCTAGCTTATTTTTCTAGCTTGTTTTAGTTTAATTCCAGCATGCTTTTGTCTCTGTTTTAGACTGCTTTAGCTCTGTTTTGGGCTGTTTGGGTCAGTTGAGTCTTATTTTGCATGGTTATAGTGTAAAGGTCCTCACAAGAATGGTGTTTTAGGCCATTAAGCACCTCTTGTTTGAGTTGATTGCATGTTCTTGGTAATTTTCATGCTTAATTTCAGCATTAATCATCTCTGCAACCTCCCTCTTTCTTGGCTTTTAGTTTTGCTTTGATAGTGGTTTCAAGTTACTTGTTTGTCTAAGTGTGAAATTGAGGTTTCACACTTAATGGTTTAATCTTTTACGGGGTTCATTACCAACAGTATGAGACTTCTTTCATGCCCAAAGCAACTTATGACTTGAGCTTTTCTTTCCATTAGAGGACTTTGACTCACCTTTTGGACTTAAGTGATTAAGTAATGGTTGGTAATTAAATGGTTAAATAAAAGTGGCGACTTAAAGTGAGCCAAGATAAAATTTGCTCGTGTGTTATGTGTTCAATCGAACGTTAATTGAACAAATGGAATTTGGATCAGTTCATACTTGTTAGTAATGAAATGATCCTTGTCTCTAAGGTTAACTTCTCCCTTTGATCTTCCATGAAAAAGGGGAGGTTTGTGTCTTATTTTGCATTTACTGAATTTGCACCTCTTGAATCACAAGCCATCATGCAATGAAATTGTTTGAATTGGTGGTTCGTGACTTAAGTTCATCAATCCTTGGATTTTCCCATGAAAATGAGGGAGTTGTGCAAACAATCTGTGGGAATACACTCTTTTTGCTCTGTTTGTACTCTGTTGCAGCAAGACAAACTAGTGCATCAGTGGCCGGCAAGCCAACATTCATGGCCGGCAGGACACCGTCCATGGCTAGCAGAGCACCATCTCTGGCTGGCAAGCCACTCCCAAGGCCGACAGGAGGCCGGCAACATTCACCAGGGGCCGACTTGCCACTGATGCAAACCTCAGCAAAATATTGGTAAGGTGGAATAGAATTATTCTAGAAGTGTTCAACTATGCAAACAGACACTTTCGAGGGCAGACAAACGGCATTTTTCGGGTGAAAACTGAGCACGCATGGGTCCCCCTCCACTTCCCGGGATTACTTAACTAGCTAATTAGTTTAATTAGCATTTAATTATTCATTTGTTGTAAATTAATTAGTTGTAGCCAATTAGTTTGTGTTGTAATAATTAATTACCTTAGAATAGTTAGTTAATTTATTTCAAGTGTTGAAATAATTAGCTAAGTAGTTAGCTAATTCATTTGTGTTGTAATAATTAGCTTAATTTCCTTAGCCTAGTTAGCTAGTTAGCTTTTATTCATTCGGACTCTCCGTCATGAAAGCATGTTGTAATAATGTGTATGTTTTCCAACCCCACGTCTTTCTCCCTTTTATTTATTCGTTTTTGATGGTTAGATTAGGGACATGTTTCAATTACCATACTTTATGCTTGCATCCATTCATCTTGTCTTGCATGCACTGAGGCTCGGCACATCATTCAAACTGCATTGTCATTTCAATACTTCTTCGAATACGTGCTTAGATCGCATGTTATTTCATTGACTCATATGCCATATTAGTAGCCGAGCCTATTAATTGCATTAGTGCATGTGTTGCATTAGGCATCTTGTATAGTTAGGAATCATGCATATTTTTCTAACTCTTTTGTTTATCTTAGCTTGGAGTACTAGGTGAGTTTTAATGCTATAGCATACTTGCATGAGTGTGAGTGACTGCCATGACTAGCATGCTTACCATGAGGCTAAATGCTTACTTGCTAAACTGTTTGAAAGCCTGTGGATGAAGGCTTGTTGCTTGAATTGGAACAATTCAACGAATGTATCTTTAAGCCACTATGTCTAGTGGCAAATTCAATGTTTTAAGCCCACTTTGTTGAGTGGGAAATTCGCAAACTTTAAGCCCACTTGAGGTGGCAAAATTCAAACCCTTTTCGCAAAACGAACATGACTTGAAATGTTTCAATTCTTGCGATCTAGTCTATACTTGCTTGTGCACATCACATAGTAATGCTAGTCTAATAACCGGAACAAGAGCACATAATGTTGATAAAAATCATATCATGATTAGTAAAGTTCGATCTTTGATCGAGTGAGCTGTTGTGCTCAATTCATGACCTTCCCCTCTCGTACCTAAGTTCCCAAGCCGAGGCAACTTTGGTGATGATGGACACGTGGCCTTTGGCATGAGTCATGGGTTTCCTAAATTTTCCCAAAACAAAAATATTTAGGCGGCATCTCTGTATCTGGCAAAGCAGTCCAGTTTTGGCAGTATTTGATCTAAAATCAATTTTCCAAAAAGGTTTGCCGGATTTAGACTCTTTGGTGTTTATCAATTTCACATTGCACTTGTGGGATTAGATTCAAAACTGCAGGAGTCCGAACTGTAGGGCTTTTTCCAAACTTCCGAAAAGGGGGCACGAAAGAGGCGAGCTACAGTCCTATGGTATTGTAGTCGATAAAAGTGGAAAAACGGATGATTTTGGGTGCCGATGTCCTACCGTATAATAGTCGGTAAATGTGGGGGCGGTTTTAAATGAAAGTGACTTGTGTATGTGATTTGGGACTCTCTTTAGGGACTTCATGGTGTATTTACCCCCCGGTGTTGAAATGTGATTTTCATGGAAATTATAATATCTAAGTTTTGTTGCTTAAACTCCTAACATGAGTTGAACAAGAAAATGTTTTGGTTGTGATAATGCCATATGAATTTTCAAATAATTAGATAATTTGTTAAAATTATTTTTACTGGGCATCTAGCTCATTCCTATCTAACAATTTCAGTAATTGATGATGTGCAATCACCCCTACAAGAAGGAGGTGTGTAGACACCCCATTTTTGACCGCCCTTAAGACTTGGACGCCGCTACAGACGGTTTACTTGGTGGTGAAAGTTGTGCAGTGCAAGGGTTCGATTTCTTCGGCAAGGAGAGGGTCATATCCCAACTTCATACCCCTTTTTGGACCAAAACTATCTTGATCAAAAGATTTTGAGACCTTGAAACCCTCTCTTTCAAAATATTTTTGAAATAAAGTTCCTACGATGTTCCAACGCTCGCATTTTCTTAAATGTTGCATTTTTCGGCAAATCGAGCGAGGACAAAGTGGAAATGAATGAAAGAGAGATGAACTCTTTGAAAAATCTTTCAAAACATCTTGTTTAGGGGTTTGGAGTTGAACAAAAGAGGAGAGGAGAGAAGAAACCCAGTTGGGGAAGGAGTTGGGCATGAATCGTTAAGAGAGAGACGAGAAGTCCTCGCTAAATCAGGCCTATCCTTTTGAATACTTGGATTTCAGCTATGAGACTACCACCGTTGGAAATCTTACTCCCGGGGCTTCAATTTTCATTCAAGAATCTCCTCAAGCCGAGTCCGGATGAGAGAGATATGGTTGTTGGAAGTTGGGCATCAATCCGGTTGGACCGAAACTGAGCAGTCTTCACTAAAAGAGGGATATCTCTTAGAACACATGGAATTTTGAGGTGAGGTTTCCAAAATTGGAAAGAAGACTTCCGGGGCTATTGGTTAGGCTTAAGAATGACCTGAAAAGGCATCCATATGAAGGATTTAGGCTTTCTTCAAAACGGGGACTAGGACTGATTTTTGTTGCCGGCCTCTATGGGAGTGTGCCGGCCATTAATGGCCAATGCCGGCCAAAAATGACCCCTGCCGACCATCAATGAGCCAGTGCCTGCCATCACTGATGGCCGGCAGCACCCCTCTCAAAGCAGGTTTCACGGCAGATCTTTTGAGCCAGTTGGAATCCTTTAATTTCCCCTCCATACACGTGTATGGAGAGATGAAGCTCTTGCCAAGCTTATTCAAGAAGCTTTGAATTGATTTTCCTCTATATAAGGAGAGGCCCTCTCTCCTTAGCAGGGGTTCAGCTCTTTTGACAGGAGATATAGCTCTCTCTCTCTCTCTATATATATTTCTTGCTCTCTCTCTATATTGTTATGGTTTTAGCCTATTTTCCTTGCATTTTTGCACTATAACCCTTAGCACAACACCTCCACCATCCATTCTAGCACCTTGGAGGCCATTTGTAAAGGTTGAAATCTCATAATCTTGGACCAAAAGCTGCTGGAAAGCTGCTCTTCAAGGGTAAGTCTCTATTTTCCTTTTTCTTGCCTTTTCTTGCTTCATCTATAAGCCATACTTGCAAGCATTTATGGACTTTGTCATAAACTAAAAAGTGTCATATTTTGATCTCCTCTTGAATACTTTATAAGGACACTTTTCTGTTTGAGGCCTCCTACACCCTTGCATGCTTTACCCCTCTTTGTAGGCCTTTTTTTTGCATCATATCTTAGACCTACTTGTGAGCATATTCAAGAATTTCCATAAACTGTAAAGTGTCATATTTTGAGCTCCTTTTAAACTTTGTTTAAGAGCACTTTGCTGTTTGAAGTCATTTATTGCCCTGTTTGTTCAATCTCTCTTTTAGGGCTGTTTTTTTGCATGATATATTAGCCTTATTTTTTAGCCTTTTTGGACCTTGACCTAAACTGAAAAAAGTCTTGTTTTGACCTCCTCTTTAAGTTTGATTAAGGTCTCTTTGCTATTTGGGGTCATCTTCCCCTATGCATGCTTCATCTCTTCATGATTAGGGCCATGCATTAGAGCACTTGCATTGGCCATGGTTTGGCCTCTTAGCCACTGAAATCCAGTGGATTTTCAGTGGCTTAGATGCATTTTTGAGGGCCAAAATTAGACGGGGGTTACCCCCCTCTCTCCTTGTCTTGTTTGGTGGTCTTTTGGGCCTTCCAAAGGGACCCTATTTTGCATACATTGAAGTCATGTTTTAGGCCTCATTTTGTGAGTTTTGAGGTCTGCCTTGGCCCTGTCCAAGGCCGTTTTGGCCATATTTTATGTCCATAATGCATATGTGGAACAATCCCATTCAAGGCCTTTCAAAGGAGCCTTTCTTTGCATGTTTCCTAGACTCATTTTAGGGCCAATTTGGTGAGTTTTAGGGCTGTCATATTTGATTTCCAGAGTTGGTTTTGCCATGCTAAGTGTCTATCTTGTATGTGCTTAACAACCTCTTGCATGGCCCTCCAAAGGAGCCCCTCATTTTGCATGCATTAGCTGCATTTTAGTGATTATTTGGGCATATTTTGACATGTTTTATTCACTGTTTTCAGATGGTTTGATGAGTTCTCATATGCTTCATATACATACCATGTAAACCATGCTTGCTAGCCAAAGTTGCATGCTATTTTAGTCCATCTTGTTAGCATCTTTTGGCCATACTTTAAACTAGAAATGCGCATGTTTTGGGACTGCCTTGGCTCTATCTTTAGACTTCATGATCAAATAATGCTTGCTTTGCATGCTTGTGGTTCAATGCATTTGTTTAGTTTTGAGTTTCGGGGCTCATTTCACGCATTGGATGTCATATTTCTATGTTTCAGAACCATTGGGCATCTTATTTTAGAGCTGGAATTAGTGTGTTTATAGGCCATATTGCATCCTTTTCCATGCTTTGGTAGAGTGGTATTTGATGCCTTAGGATCGATCCCTTGCATCGTGCATGTTTGAATGTGTTTCGGTTGTCTCATTTCCATCACATGGCTACTGATTTGGACCTATTTGAGAGCCGTCCATCTTTGGTGTAAGCCCATCTTACCATGTTGTCGCATGCTTGTTTCATTTCGTATGTTGTCGCAAACTTGTTTAGCTTCGCATACCTTGCATGCTTGCATGATCATGTTGCATTTTGTCATGTTGTCCAAGGTTGTTGCCTCACATCATGCTTATATGCTTGTTGCATGCTTGAGTTAGTTCCATGTTTGCACACTTAAGTCATATTGCATGTTTGCCAAGCTTATGTGTTGCATTACTTGGATTAAGTATTAATCCGAGCACGAGGAACAAGGGGCGTTTATACTCTGAGTGATGGAACGCGTCTCAATTCTCGGTCGCCGAAGCTCTTGATGATTCATGATAGAGTTCTAGGCTTTACTTGCTTTATTTGTGCATTTATTTTCATATTGATTTGCACAAGTTGGATCTTTGGCCATCATGCATCGGGATGCGTGATTGATGGTCGTGGATCCGACGTGGCCTCTGCCTTGATGTTTTGAGGAGATTTGGAGTGCCATGGTGCGTACATGTCCTTGGGAAACCCTCCATTTTCTCTATTTTGTGCTTCGTTGCAGTTTGGTGTCACAGCACACCAGTGGCCGGCAACCTGCCATTGATGGCTGGCAGTGTGTCATCCTTGGCCGGCAATGGACCATAGATGGCCGGCAGATCTCCCTCCATGGACGGCAGGCCACTGGTGACTTCCCCTGCAGTGTTTTGGTAAGTTTCAGTAACAAGCACTGGAAGACACCCTGCAAACAGAGCCTCTAAAGAGCAACCGAAAGGTGTTTCGAGGCGACAAACCGAAGCGAGCATGCATGCCTCCCTTCTTCAAAAAGAGCTGGAATAGCATCATTTACTACTTTCCCTACTTGCTTGTTGTCATTCATTAATTAGTTAATTAATTCGTCAATTAATTAAGTTGTGTAATAATTAGTTGTAGCTAGTTATTCATTTGGTTCTGTAACAATTAATTAGCTTGTGAGTTAATTAATTAGGTGGCCTGTATTATTCTTTCGAAGCCTCCGAGCGAGGGCACAATTGTAATAAGTGTGCGTGAGTGTGTGTATGTCTTCCAACCTCACGTCTCTATTCCCTTTTATTTACTAGCTTTCAATGGTTAGTTTAGGGCATATTTCAATTAGCATACCTTATGCTATGCATGCGTGCATTCATCCATCTGTATTGCATGCACCGGGCTCGGCGCATCATACTAACTACATAAGTGTTCCAAATCTAACTTGAAATACGTGTTACTTGTCACATTTCATATGCCATCCTAGGATTAGCTAAGCCTATTCTAGATTGCATTTTGTATGCGATGCATTAGGCACTTAACATGGACTTGGATCATGCATGATTACTAACATGCTCTCTGTTTTGGCACGGAGTACACTGTAAGTATTTATGCATTAGCATCTCACATGAATGTGAATGTTAACATGACAGCATGCTTACCATGTGGCTATATGCTTATGTGATAAACTGCCTGAATGCCTGTGGGTGAAGGTTGGATTGCTTGAGTTGGAACAACTCATTGAAATCTGTATTTTAGCCTACTTGCGAGTAGCAAATTTCAAAACATTTCCAAACAAACGGATATGCAATGCTTTGTTCCAAAATAGGCGATCTAGTCTATACTTGTTTTGCTGCGCACATCACATAGTAATTCTAGGCTATTAACTGGAATAAGAACACATAACGTTTTCAAAATCAGATATCATGGTTAGTAGAGGCCGATCTTCGGATCGGGCGAGAGGGGTGCTCATAGCTGACCTTCCCCAATCGTACCCAAGTTCCCGAGCCGAGGCAACTTTGGTGATGACGGACACGTGGCCTTTGGCACCGAGTCAGGGTTTCCTAAATTCCCCTTAAAAAAATATTTAGGTGGCGAGTCTGTATCTGGCAAAGCAGTCCATGTTTGGCACTTCTTTCAAAAATCTGTTTTCCAAAAACGATTTGCCGAATTTGGACTCTTTGGTTCAGATTAAGAACCGTGACAATTTGAGTCCGAGCTGTAGTGAGCCCCAAATGAACAGAACGGGATTTCCCTCCCGGGACGTTCGGGGATGTCTATAGTTTCTGGCGACTCTGCTGGGGATGTTAGAGAACTTGACTCGAACTCATGATATCTTGTTTTGTTCACACTTATGTGTTTCTTTGCATTGCATGTGCATTGGTGCGCCTAGGACACCGTGTTTGCCGTATGCTATTCCTGAACGATTTGCCGGAGGCTTGTTTCGAGAAGCGTGCCATAAGGCTGACCGGTTGCGGGCTCAGCCACGACGGGAACACAAACCCCGATTTTACCGGGGCACCCTTTTTGACCATTCGAGCTAGTGCATAGTCAGAATCCATAGTGACCATTCCAAGCTAGGACAAGTTGCTTACCCGTTTATAGGTTGTTTGAAACCGCTGCGTGCGTAGTGAACCCCTAGCTCCTAACAAAATAGGACAGGGAAACCTTACCCCAACATAGGGGTGTTTTGGTTCTCACTTGCTTGCTATGTGCTTTTAGGGTGTGTCCCTACAAGAATGCATGTATCGGTTGCAAGTATCGTGCCCGAGGGCATCAAGATTTAGGGAATCGTTTACACGAGGGTAGCAGCTGTGCGTAACTTTGGGGCAGAATTCAGTAGAGGGCATAGTCATCCTGTTATGCTCATATCTGTTTTCGCGAAATTGGGCTGAGATGCTGCATGTTTTCTCTTTTTCTAGGTAGTCTGGAACTATAGCTTCAGAGGGCTCCAATATCCCCCGAGGTTCATCGGACTTGTGCTGATAGACTTTGTCAGGTCAGAGACTCAGTTCAAGGGCAATCAGTGTTCCTTTGCCAGAGGTAGGGTAGAAGGGCCGATCAGGCGCAGACCACCAGTGCAGCAGCTACCAGATCAGTGGTCTTAGAGCAGTCGGGTTGAGATTCCCGAGCTCACTGCAGAGACAGATATACCGGTAGTTCAGTCAAATCAGGGCAGTATGGCAGGAATGAAGGAAATGATGCATCAACTCCAAGAGAGCATGAAATCCATGCAGCAGGATGCTGCTCGTCAAGCAGAATTTGCCAAACAGCAGGCTGAGATCATGTCCCAACAGGCAAACTTAATTGCCTGGCTGCAGCAGCAAACAGGAGCATCCGCTTCGCACCAGGATCCTCCCCCACCAAGAGTTTCCATACTCGAGGAGGCAACTAACGTCCAGGATGATACGGACATTCCACTCAGGCCAGCCCCGCCCCCGGTTCTACCCCAGCTATCTAAAACACCCACCAACCTACCAGACTTCCCCTTTGAGTTCAAGACGGACCCCACAGCATTGAAAGTGAGCAAGCTTGAGAAATTGTTCAAGAAGTCTCAGGGGGCCCACTCCATTCCTAACATTGAAGATGGGTATACAGACTCGGCTGTGACGTTGCCGGACAGATTTAAGATGCCACACATCGACCGCTTTGATGGATCTGGGGATCCCATGGTGCACTTACGGCTGTTTTCAGACATACTAAGGCCGATGGGCCTCACCAGACTACAGAAGCTTTCTTTATTCGGTTGGACCCTGTCGGGTGTAGCGGCCATCTGGTACGCAAAACTGGAAGACGATGTTAAGAGGAATTGGGATGAGATGGCCGAGGCTTTTGTCGCTCAGTACTCGTATAATACACAGATCGAGGTCACAACCCGTGATCTCGAGACGACTAGGCAAGAGCCTAAGGAGAGCTTCTCAGAATTCGTGGTCCGTTGGAGGGCCAAGGCCTCAATGATGACCATTAGGCCAACGGATAAGGATCAAATACGGATGGTTGTACGTAACCTCTAGCCCAAGCTTATGCAGAAAATGATTGTTCTCCCCTTTCCCACCTTTTCAGATTTACATGAGATAGGTGTACAAATTGAGGATGCTATGAAGCAGGGCCTCATTGACCAGGAGAAGGAGCAGCCCAAGAGGGCATTTTCTCGCAGTTCGAATGCGACCACCAGTGGTGATGCAGCTGCAAGATCTTCTGAAGTTGGCATGGTTACCACCACCGCATCAAAAACAGCTACCCCATTCACCGATGCGTCCGGAAGTAGCTCACAAAAAACCAAATATCCACCTCGAGTCAAGAGGGTTTTCACCCCACTTCATATGCCTTTGTCAAAGGCTCTAGAGGTCTTACTCTAGAAAGGACATTTGAAACCGTTGGAACAACGGCCCCTACCTGATCCTATCCTTGCAAAGCATGACCAGACTAAATACTGTGCTTACCATCAACAAACCGGTCATGACACCGACAGTTGCTTTCGTCTGCGCCATGATGTACAAGATCTGTTTGACAACGGGGTCATTGCCGCACCAGGTCCTGCAAAGTCTATCAACACTTGATCAGTGAACTTGTGGGGGATAATGTGATGTGATTGGGGGATGAACCAGCTGCGGGTGGCGCTCGATTTACTCCAGACGTGGGAATGGCACTCACTGTTTTGAGCATTTGCGAATGCTAGTTTTGAAGTTTCTGACTTGGGTGTTGAGTCAGTTCTGTAGTTTTGTTTTGAGTCTGTCTCTTTGTCTTAAGTCAGTCTTTTTGATTAAGGGTCTGTCTTGTTGTATCGAGTCAGTCCTGTTGTACAAAGGTCGGGTGATTCTAGGGGTGTTACCTCGGGCGTCACCATTTTGTTTTGCGTTTGTCTTTTCGTTTTGTTTTGAGTCTGTTTCTGCCAGGGAGCCAGTTGTGCCAACAGATTTTGAATGAAACAGTAGTGATTTTCACACTCTTGTGTTTGCTTTTGCCTTGCTTGATTATGCCTAAGTTCTGAATGAGATGGCAGTATTCGACTAAAAACTGTCTTTTCTGTGCCTTGAAGTCATTGCATCGACCTACGTTTTTCAAAACTTTTTGGAACACTGCGGTGAAAACAAAGAGGAAGGAATTCCTCGGGATTTGTGAAAATTTGATCAATTGAGAGGAAGAGAGGCGTGCTAAGCCCTTAACGAATGAGATCATGCTTGTTAGTGTGAGTACTGACAAGGATCCTGGCTTGATCCAGATTGGTTCTACCTTGTCTTCAGCTCGAGCAATTCATCACTTTCTTAAAAGGTTTCAAAAATGTTTTGTGTCGTCCTGCGAAGACCTGTGTGGAATCGCTCTTGAGATTGTGCAGCCTAGGATCGCTCTCAGCCTCAAGACTCAACCCCTGGCTTTCAGACCTCGAACTCGAATTCAGAATGTTCAACGGTCAACTACAATGTGAGGCCTGAGTGGCCAGATTCGAAGTAGCCCATGAATTAGCGGCAAGAAAATCAGATCAAAAAGACCAGATGTCACCAAAAGCAGCTTACAAAGGTAGGTCAGAAGCACCCTTCGAACTAGGGGCAAAAATGTCAGACAGCTCGAACAGCCAAAGGTGGATCATTCCGCAAGTCAATGAAAATCGGCAAGAATACCAAATCCCAGAAGGGAGGAAAGAAGAAAGTATTGCTGAAGGACAGCCGAGTTCCTATCCACAACACTAGGGGCAAATTCAGCTCCCATTGGATGGACTTCTACATTGTCAGCAAATAACAGCCATTCTCCTGGATTCAGATGACTTCAGGATCTCAAAACCATTTGACATGGACAAAGCTACACTTTTACCCTTGAGAGGCTCGCTGGGCCGAAAACCCGGAAGGGCGACCCAGGCAAAAGTTAGAGCAAGAAAAAAGAAGAAAAAGAACAAAAAAAAAAAAAAAAGAAAAGTGCAAAGAATGAAAAGAAAAGATGAAAAAGAAGAAAAGAATAAAAAAGAAAAGAAAAACAAAGCTCGCAAGGTTGAAAACCCACAAAGGGCAGCCTTGGCAAAAGTTAGAGCGGAAAAGGAAAGGTTAACACCCGAGTGTACCTTAACCCCGAATTACGTGAGGCTTGATTCCCATCTTTGGGATGCGTTGGCAACTTCATTTTGAAGTCCAGCCGTAAAACACTTCCCAATTGATTATGTCCATGTAATGGTTTTGATCATCTTTTCCTTCTCTGTATCCAAGGGTTTGGTTGTGTTCGTTAATCTGAGGACTGATTACAATGCACTGTGGCATCATTCAAACAAGGGGCAACTTTCCGTTGCCATTCAATGCACCGCGGTGCCGTTTAAACAAGGGGCAACTTTCCGTTGCCATACAACTCTCTTCAGACAAGGGGCAATTTTCCATTTGTTTTGGATCTAAGGTTGTGCATCTCAAGAGTAAATTCTGCGTTGGTCGAGCAGTGGCCATTTGCAAAAATAGTTTTTGAGAATTTTCACTGAGGTTGACTAATTTTTGCGAAAATTGTTTCATTTTTTCCAAAACTAGACCATTTTCTTGGACCCAAAAAAGGAAAATTTTCAGTGCTCATAACCTAACTCGCATGATTTCAAATTAGAAAATCGAACAAGCGCGTTAATATAACTCTCATTTTGGTTAAAATTGTTTTAAGCAGAAGCCAAAAACAAAAATGGTCAAAATGATGAACTAGGGGCACAGTTGAGTCAAGCTTCCTGTCTTTCCCCCGTCGTCAATGCATTTTCCAGAAAGGGTACTCTACCTGCCAGAAAAGGGCACCAGTGAAGCTGACCCCAAAAGGGCAGAAAGCTCTCACATCCTCCAAGCAATGAGGTATCAAGCCAAGTACGAAGCACGAACTGGAATGGGGCAAGATATTCCACTCCATCATCTGGATAGATCTGATCACGTCCAAACTCCCCAGCAAAGCATCATCAACCGATGTCAGCTGCAGATTTGTTACACACCCAATTGTAGCACAACCCCTCTGTGGAAGAAACTCACTGTTGTGAACAAGAAAAAGAATCTAGCGGAATGCTAGGGGCAAGACCCCGCAACTTTCTGTTTATCCATCAACCACTCAGGGGAGGGATTAAAAAATGAGAGATTGAAGAATAGAGAGATGTGCGATGAGAGAACAAGTGAGAAAAGGGCTTTTTCAGAAAAATAGAGATTGAGTGCCCAAGTGATGTGAGAATCACAAATGAGAAAGGGTGGGAAACAATACCCAGAGAAACAGGCTCCATGTGCCCGTCTGAGTGTCGTGTCTTTTTGTTTTATCTCGTTTCTTGTTTTGAGTCGTTTCGTGTGTTACTCGATGTGTTTAGGTTATTTACCTTTTGTCTTCCGTTGTTGAGTCGTAGTGCGCTGTGTTCAGTCGTAGGCTCAATACCCCAGTCAAGAACTCATCTCTCAATTTCAAAAATAAAATCGTTTTGCACTCCGAGTGGCGTGCCGTTCTCCACATCTATGCAAAAGAAGATTCGTTCTTTCGTAAAACCGCAGGGTTCAACCCAGGTCATACGGGAACAGTAAAACCAGGACCTATTTGAAGCTATATGGTTCCAGACTGCAAAGCAAAAGAAAAGAGGGAAAAAATTTGGAGCATCTGAGATTGTTTCAACTTCTGCAAATTCCGAGATTGTATTCCGGGTGTACCTCTTCTGGTCTTGCCAATGCTCCGAAGTATGAGTGTGGCTCTACCTCAAGCTCAAGATCAAGTTTGCTTCAAGCTAGAATGGCGATCAGAAGTGCTCTCCCTGAGTACCATTCCCTGCCAGAGGCATCTTGGCTGTGTTCACAATGAGTTCCGAGGAGACCAACTGTGACGATGGAAACTAGAGTTCGAATGGCTGATGCCTAGAACGCAAAGGTTCGGGATTTCCGAGACTAAAGTCTGGTTTAAATACCCAGAGGTGTGTCCTCGGCTTGAAATCTGTATGGAAGCCCCATAGGTTGAGATAGCATGTATGCACCTCAATTCTGGATACTGAACCAACCTAGTCTGTCACCCCGTTGGAGAATAGGGAAAGTTGTGAATATGATCAGAAAGAAAGGCAGCATCCAAAGTGTTCTACGTGAAGAACCCTTGTCAGTATTTCAGAGCCTTTGTACTGTAAGAAAGGTAAGTGTTCGAAGAGCACGGGGGGAGATCCCCATCAGAGTAGAGCGGTTCATCGCCACTCATCCCATGAGGTGCTTTCTAAAGCGCCGCTATGCTTGTTTATTGCGTTCTTTAAACATCATGCATTGTATTGCATTGTACCTATCAAGTTTCTTTCTCATTCATGCACGATATTGTATGTACGGTTCATTCAAAGAAGTTCCGTTTAAAATCATTCACTTAGTGTATCAATTACACTCTCACACTTCATTCATTGTGTATCTATCACACACATTCTCATTTTGTGTACCAATCACACACATTCTCATTTTCTGTATCTATCGCATACATTCTCATTTTTTGTATCTATCACACTCCATTCAGTTAGTGTATCAATCACACTTCATTTATTTAGTGCATCAATCACACCTCATTCACCCTTAGTGTATCAATCACACTTTCTTCATTCGTTTAGTGTATCAACCGGAAGGTGTTTCGAGGCGACGAACCGAAGCAAGCATGCATGCCTCCCTTCTTCAAAAAGAGCTGGAATAGCATCATTTACTGCTTTCCCTACTTGCTTGTTGTCATTCATTAATTAGTTAATTAATTTGTTAATTAATTAAGTTGTGTAATAACTAGTTGTAGCTAGTTATTCATTTGGTTCTGTAACAATTAATTAGCTTGTGAGTTAGTTAATTAGGTGGCCTGTATTATTCTTTCGAAGCCTCCGAGCGAGGCCACAATTGTAATAAGTGTGCGCGAGTGTATGTATGTCTTCCAACCTCACGTCTCTCTTCCCTTCTATTTACTAGCTTTCGATGGTTAGTTTAGGGCATATTTCAATTAGCATACCTTATGCTATGCATGCGTGCATTGATCCATCTGTATTGCATGCACTAGGCTCGGCTCATCATACTAACTGCATAAGTGTTCCAAATCTAACTTGAAATACGTGTTACTGGTCACATATCATATGCCATCCTAGGATTAGCTGAGCCTATTCTAGATTGCATTTTGTATGCGATGCATTAGGCACATAACATGGACTTGGATCATGCATGATTAGTAACATGCTCTCTGTTTTGGCACGGAGTACACTGTAAGTATTTATGCATTAGCATCTCACATTAATGTGAATGTTAACATGACAGCATGCTTACCATGTGGCTATATGCTTATGTGATAAACTGCCTGAATGCCTGTGGGTGAAGGTTGGATTGCTTGAGTTGGAACAACTCATTGAAATCCGTATTTTAGCCTACTTGCGAGTAGCAAATTTCAAAACATTTCCAAACAAACGGATATGCAATGCTTTGTTCCAAAATAGGCGATCTAGTCTATACTTGTTTTGCTGCGCGCATCACATAGTAATTCTAGGCTATTAACTGGAATAAGAACACATAACGTTTTCAAAATCAGATATCATGGTTAGTAGAGGCCGATCTTCGGATCGGGCGAGAGGGGGTGCTCATAGCTGACCTTCCCCAATCGTACCCAAGTTCCCGAGCCGAGGCAACTTTGGTGATGACGGACATGTGGCCTTTGGCACCGATTCAAGGTTTCCTAAATTCCCTTTAAAAAAATATTTAGGTGGCGACTCTGTATCTGGTAAAGCAGTCCATGTTTGGCACTTCTTTCAAAAATCTGTTTTACAAAAACGATTTGCCGGATTTGGACTCTTTTGTTCACATTAAGAACCGTGACAATTTGAGTCCGAACTGTAGTGAGCCCCAAATGAACAGAATGGGATTTCCCTCCCGGGACGTTCGGGGACGTCTACAAGGTGGACTTCTTTGTTTTGTTGGAGCATGAAGGCTTGTAGATGTATTATGTGGAAGGTTCGAGGGTATATGTTTGGGACCGCATGTCCATTTTGTTGTGACAAGGCCTTGCCTTGATGTTTGCCATTAAGGCATTATTCTTTTTATTCTCTAATTTCTTGAACTATGTAAATGTTATTATTACTAAGACAAGAATATGAAAATTGTAATATTTGATATGTAGTTCAATGGAAAAGAGGACTTTGGAGATTAATGTTTTTGTTTGGCTTAGAGAGATTTTGGATTTATCAGATTTTGAGAAGTGTATTGATTTAATTAATTTGCGGGTGTTACAATCCTATTGTGCTAAAACTTTGATCTTTAACATATAGAAGCATTCCAATTCATCATACAATTGAGATGTTTCTATAACTAATTGTTTTCTTTCCTCAAGTATAAAATTCTTTATATGCTTAATTTTGAATCAATATATTGGCAAGATGTTTATAT
The DNA here is from genome assembly GCA_025200525.1 of Camellia lanceoleosa. Classification (NCBI taxonomy): domain Eukaryota; kingdom Viridiplantae; phylum Streptophyta; class Magnoliopsida; order Ericales; family Theaceae; genus Camellia; species Camellia lanceoleosa. The sequence goes on along the minus strand of CM045761.1, from coordinate 141,452,257 downwards.
TAGTTGTTACTTACGACTTATTTGAAATGTAGGTTTTGCCATTGGTGCTTTGGCTATTTTGGTGAGTTGCTCTTGGTTATACTAGATTTTCAAGAAAAGAAAGCTCATCATGCTTAATGAAAAATTCTTCAAGCAGAATGGTGGATTAATGTTGAAACAACTCTCTAGACTAGAGAGATCAACTCAGGAATTGATCAAAATATTTAATTCAAAAGAGCTCAAGCATGCTACCAATAACGATGATGAGAGTAGAATTGTTGGCCGAGGATATTTTGGAACAGTTTACAAGGGAATTCTACCAGAGAACAAGACAGTGGCTATTAAGAAATCCCAAATGGTTGATGAAATTCAAATAGAGCAATTCATCAACGAGGTGGTCGTGCTTTCACAGATCAATCATAGGGATGTGGTCAAACTCTTAGGTTGTTGTTTGGAAACTCAAGTCCCTTTACTTGTTTATGAATTCATCACCAATGGCACTCTCTTTGAGCATATAAATAACCAAAGTAAGGCATCTAATATGCCATGGGAAAATCGTTTGCAAATAACTGCTAAAACTACTAGAGTATTGTCATATTTGCACTAGGCAACATCGATTCCTATCTTCCATAGAGATGTTAAGTCTACAAATATACTCTTAGATGATAATTACACTGCAAAAGTGTCGGACTTTGGAGCATCAAGGTTTGTTCCACTAGACCAAAATCAATTAGCCACAGTGTTATAAGGAACTCTTGGATACTTAGACCCTGAATACATGCTCACAAGCCAGTTGACTGTGTAAAGTAATGTTTATAACTTCAGAGTACTCCTTGTGGAGTTAATCACCGGAAAGAAGGCGTTGTCATTTGATAGGCCAGAAGAGGAGAGATGCCTGGCTATGTATTTTATTTCTTGTATGAACAACGATTGTTTGAACCAAATCATTGATGAACACATGGTAATCGAAGGAAACACTGAGGAGCTCAAAGAAGTTACTAATCTTGCAAAGAGATGCTTGAGAGTAAAAGGGAAGGAAAGGCCTTATATGAATGAAGTAGCGATGGAACTGGAGGGGTTGCTCAGGAAAAAGACATCTAGAAATGATTTGAATTCTGTAGAGATTGAGTACTTTCTTGGTAAGGCATCAACTGGATATGTAGTTGGAGGTTATAAAAGTAACACAACAATAGCTAGGGTTGATAGCATGGTGGAAGATATGCTATTGCATGGTGGGAGGTGATTTGATTGTTTTGTGCTTGTCCATGACGGTAAAAACTTCATTGATGGATTGTTACACCTGTATACAGGTGATTACTTCTTTTAAATTTCTTGTACTTTCTTATGTAAAAAATTGTTAGTGACTCGCTCACTTTTCATTAATCTTGTCCGTTCATATCATTTTGTATCATGTTTTTATTTCTAGACTTATCAAACTACATATAAACAAATAAAATTTACAGAATTTGTTAGTGGGACTCAGTTATGAAATTCTTGTCCATCCATATGAATTCAATGTCATGACAAAGTACCTCTGCAGTGATGATTTGGAGTAACTGGTCGTTTAGTTTGGGAGTGAAAGCTCAAGAACATTTGCTATTCAAGATTTGAAGTTTTGTGTTAAGACTTGTAAATCTATTTTGTTGTATAGGCAATGCCTTGTTGTCTCGTATGCCTTTAGGGCTTTTTTCTTTTGTAATGTCATCTAGTTCATTGAACTTGGAGATGAGTTTAAAGTATCTTGGAAAAATGTAAACTTTGAAATTGTAATTTCTTGGATCTTAGTTCAATGAGAAAGATCGTTGTTCTATAAATTGCTAGGCTTGTTGTGATGTATCCCGGTATAAAATTACAAGGTGTTACAAATTGATATCAGAGCTCCTAGGTTTGAATACCTTAGGCTCATGGGAAATGACATTTGTCACAGTAGGGTTCCTAGGTTAGGATAGGATGCTTATGTGCTTTGTGTGCCTTGTGTATTTATGTGGCTATGTGGGTATAGGGTTAAACTTCTATGATATAGCTATTGTCCGTTGCATCCATCGAGATCCTTTTGGAAAGGCAACTGATCAATGCTCTTTCCACTTGGAGGTCCTTGATTGCTATGGAAATAGCTAGTATCCCATGAGGGTGACTCGTGTGTGCTTCTTGTAATTGTTTGACTATGTGGATTGTTTTATGTGAAAGTAGGTACTTGTGTAAACCCTTGTTGGGATTCTGTGTAAAGTACGAAGATCTTGAGTGGGGCACTTAGATGCGGAAAGTTAATCTTAAACTTAATATTGTCTCTATTTATTATAGGATGTCTGGGCATGTCAAAGGTCGAGGCAAACCCCGTAGGGGAGGCTGGAATGTTCCACCCCAACTCGAGATCCCTCTATAAGAAGAATGAGTAGGTCAAAACAATGTACCCACCCTACTGGCCCAAGATGCAATAGGGGGCCTTGGCCAGGGAGATGGCAGGGGCTCTTCGACAATCTATGGAGATACTTAGAGTTGAGCAAGCAACTAGAACAGTTGAAGGGAAAACTAGAGCTTCCTTTTTGAAAAAGGAGTTTTTTCACTCTAACCCTACCAAGTTTAGTGGTGGTCCCAATCCAGTGACAGCTAATGAGTGGCTGGAATAAATTGTCAAGTGTTTTGAGATTTTAGACATCCGAGAGGATGAATTACGGGTAGCATTAGTGGCCTATCAGTTGAAAGGAGAGGCTGGAGAATGGTGGAAATATGTCAAAAACAGAGTGGAGCACACATAGGAAGCATTTGTGCATGCCTTCTGAGAGAAGTTTCTCCCTCCCACTACTAGGGAGAGGCTAAGGAAACAGTTTGAGGAGTTTTCACAACTCGATACGTCCATGGCTGAGTTTGAAGCCACATTCACTAGTTTATCTCACTTTGTACTGGAGTTAGTCGCAACGGAAGAACGCCAATGTTTAGAATTTGAAAAGAGGCTGAGGCCGAAGATTTTAATAAAGGTTGTAGGAAATATGATTCGTGATTATGATCACCTAGTAGAGGCTGCAACGCATATTGAGATCATGGTGGAGGCGGAGGAGGCAAGACAGAAGTTGTAAAGACCAAGATATTCTAACTCTAGGGGTAACATGGGCCCCTCCAAAAGGTATAGGGGTTCATCATCATCATTTCAATCACCCCCACAACAAGCCAAATCTTATGATTCTATGACAGATGGAAGTTCAGGGAGTGTGGGTTGAATCCGTGGTGCTTGCTATAGATATCGCCAATTGGGTCACAAAGCTTCTGAGTGTGGATAGAAGGGTGGATCACAGACCCAACCTATGCGCCCACAAAGCCAATCCCAAAATAAGGGCCAATCACCATCTTGTTATTAGTGCAGTCAACTGGAACATTTGAAAAAGTGTCGCCCACAAAGAGCAGAGACTACTAATGTGCAAGATCTCAACAATCTGGAGGTTTTCAGATGGGCCAAAGACAAAAACAGTCTTACTAACACACTTAATCAGGCCAGACATCCAGGCCAGCACAGAGGGCTACATATGTACCATCGGTGCTGCAAACTTATGCTCATAGAGGTGAATTGGGAGAGCAGAGGCCACAGGGAAGAGTGTATGTCATCACCGCTTCGAAGCAGACTTTTAGTCGTCAATTGTAAGAGGTACATTTCTTATTTTCAATACCTGGGCTAGTGTGTTGATTGACACTGGGCCATCTCATTCATTTATAGGCACTTCATTTGCATCGTTGTTGGGGTTAGAAAGTAAACAATTAAAATCCTCACTTACTATAGAGTCACCCATTGGGGGTAAAGTCATTCTGACCCGGGGATCTTAGGGGTGTGTAATTGAGGTTGTGGGCCGACAACTGCCATTTAATTTTGTATTGTTAGAAATGCCGGGTTTTGATGTTATTCTCGGCATGGACTAGTTGTCTACTTACCGGGCTATTATAGATTGTTATTATGGGAGAGTTACAGTATGCACATCAGGTGGTGATTATTTCACATTTCTAGGAGACAATAACGATAAATTCTTACTCTCATCATACTATCCACTTGGCCGAGGTGAATTAAGTTCTCTTTTAGCAGCATTTTTAGATGACAGGAGTGGTACAGTCGGGGATGGGTTTCCAAGGGTAGTATGTGAGTATCTTGACATCTTTCCTGAAGATCTCACTGAATTACCTCCTCACCGAGAAGTTGAGTTCACTATAGACTTAATACCGGGTACAGCACCTATCTCCTTGTCGCCATATAGGTTTGCTCCAACTGAATTGGTTGTTCTAAAGGAACAATTACAGGAGTTGCTAAAGGCTTCATATGCCCTAGCACCTCACCTTGGAGAGCCTCAGCCTTGTTTGCAAAGAAGAAGGACAGGTCACTAAGATTGTGAATTGATTACCATAAATTAAATCAAGTTACGGTTAAGAATAAATACCCCTTGCCCCAAATAGATTACCTTTTTGATCAACTTAAAGGTTCATGTTGTTTTTCAAAGATAGATTTTCGAGTTGGGGAGGAGGATATCCCCAAGACTACTTTTCGTATCCAATATGGTCATTACAAGTTCTTGGTTATGCCATTCGGTTTAACTAATGCGCCAGCTACTTTCATGGATCTTCTTAATCGAATTTTCCGAGAGTTTCTTGACGAATTTGTGGTTGTCTTTGTAGAATATATTCTAATCTATTCGTCTTCTGAAGCGGAGCATGAAAGGCATCTTCATATTGTCTTATAACTTTTTAGAGAACATCATTTCTATGTGAAGTACGAAAATTGTGAGTTTTGGCTTCCAGAAGTGAAGTTTTTGGGTGATGTAGTCTCCGAAGATGGAGTTATAGTGGATTCTTCAAAGATAGTGGCTGTGTAGAATTAGGAACAACCTAAAATACTTTCGAGATTTGTAGTTTCCTAGGTTTAGCCGATTATTACTGCCAGTTTGTGAGGAACTTGTTTTCGCTTCACCTTTAACCAGATTAACTCACAAGGGAGTGAAATTCATTTGAAGTGAAGCTTATAAGAACTCTTTCAGAGAACTAAAGCTCAGATTGACTATTGCTCCTATTCTTATTATCCTAGAATGTGGCTTAGGGTATATTTTATATTATGATGCCTCTAAGGAAGGGTTAGGATGTGTTTTGATGCACAAAGGCAAAGTAGTAGCGTATGGTTCGCGACAATTAAAGCCTCACGAGGGAAACTACCCAACGCACAATCTAGAGCTTGCCGCCGTTGTTTTTACCTTAAAATTGTGGAGGCATTATTTGTATGGATAGAAAATTGAAGTCTTCTCTGATCACAAGAGCCTTAAGTACCTATTCTCCCAAAAAGATTTGAACTTGCGTCAACGGAGATGGATGGAGTTCTTGGAAGACTATGACTTTGAAATACACTACCACCCCGGTATGGCCAATGTTGTAGCGGATGCCTTGAGTAGAAAATCCGTAAGTACTCTAGCCGACTTAGCTTTGAGGGAATGGAAGATGATGAGGGACGTAAGTGAATTTGACTTGCAACTTCATGAATCCTCAAAATAAGCCACCCTATTTACCACCATTGCACAACCCACCCTTGTTACGAAAGTAGTTTAAGCACAATTGTGTGATCCGGAAGTGAATAAAATTAGAGAGAGAATTTTCCAAAGGAAAGAAGAGAGGGACCTGAACATTTATTTGGACTCCAGTGTTCATTACCTTAACCGGTTGTTTGTGCCTACATCAATGAGGGATAAAGTTTTATGGGACTTTCGTCACTCGCGCTTTGCCGTGCATCCGGGAGGCACCAAAATGTATCATGACCTCAGCTGACAATTTTGGTGGAGAGGTATGAAAAAGGATAGAGCCTTATTTGTGTCCAAGTGTTTGACCTATCAACAAGTCAAGACGAAACACCAAAAGCTGGTGAGATTACTATAACCTTTTACAGTTGGAGAATGGAAATGAGAGCATGCCAATATGAACTTTGTTATAGGTCTTCCTACAACACAGAGAAGTAATGATGCAATATGGGTGATAGTAGACAGACTCACCAAATCAGCTCACTTCCTCACCATGAGCATGGGGGACTCCATAGAATTTCTAGCTGAACTTTATATTCGTGAGATTGTTCATCTCCATGGGGTTCTAGTGAGCATAGTGTCTAATTGAGACCCTTGTTTTACAGCCAGGCTATGGCAGAGTCTTCAGAGTGCTTTGGGTACTCACTTAAATTTCAGTACTACTTATCACCCGCAAACCGATGGGCAATCTGAGCGTACCATTCATATTTTAGAAGATATGTTGAGGCCATGTATATTAGATTTTAAGGGGTCTTGGGAAAAACACCTACCCTTAGTTGAATTCGCCTACAACAATAGTTACCAGGCTAGTATCGAGATGGCACCTTTCGAAGCTCTTTATGGACATCCCTGTACATCACCGGTGTATTGGACGAATGTGGGGGATTCACCTATGCTTGGTCCCAAGTTGGTTTGTGAGACTACGGAGAAGGTAGCGCTTATTTGAAGAAGATTGATCACGGCCTAAAGCCGTCAAAAAAGCTATGCCAATCTGAGGCGACGACTGTTATCTTTTGAAGTAGGAGACCATGTATTTTTGAAGATCTCTCAGAGGAAGGTATTGATGAGATTTGGTAGGAATGGAAAGTAATCTCCCAGATTTATTGGACCTTCTGACATTATCAAGCGAATAGAAGAAGTTGCTTATCGTCTTGCTTTACCACCTCAACTCTCGGGGGTGCATAATGTGTTCCATGTATCAATGCTTTGCAAATGTGAACCTGATCCCTCCCACATGTTAGATTGGGCAGAAATTGAAGTTAATAAAGATGTCTCTTATGAAGAAAGAGCTATCCAAATCTTTGATACACAAGAGCATGTATTAAGGGGTAAAACTATTCCATTAGTTAAACTATTATGGCTACCAAAAGTATCAAAAGCGATGAAAAGACTGCTTGAGCGGTCTGCGCGAATTCAGCTTTTAAAAAGGACAATTCTAGAGCATTCTCTCCACTTTTCTTTTCTTTCTTCCTCTTTCTTGTCTCAAGCCCCAAAAACCCTAAGTTTCTTGTCCTAAATACTCATCATTCCTCTAAGATCTAGTTGAAATCACTTGCAAGGAGCAAAGTACACGTGAAGATCTTCATTCCTATCGATTGGATTTCGTTTTTGCAAAAGATTCTTCTAGAAGCTCAGTCTATTTGGTCATAGCTTGAGGTAGGGTTACTTTTAACCTCGTATTTCTTGTTTTGAAAAAGTTTATAAGGTATTGTTGTGATTATAGGGCTTGATTAAATGATTGAGTTGAATTAAATTTTGTATTTAACAAAAATGGGGCATTTTACTCGATTGTTATTAAAATTTCATCTAGTTTTTCATAAAAGAGGAATATTGGTGTTGAGAATATATACATATATAAAAATAGGGAGGAAGCCCCAATTTGACTAAGAACCGTAATTTCCAACTAAGTAGAAAGTAGTATTTAGATTGGGATCTTGTGAACAATAAAGGATAAGAGATGTGAATATTGTTATGACAATGAAATTGTGACTTGGGAATTGGTTCTTCTTGAGTGTTGTGTTGTGTTTCATCTCGTATAATGTTGAATGCTTGCTGATTGAATAAAAGTTTGGTAAATGGAGCATGAGTCCGAATTAAGAGTCGGTTTTAATGTGGTTGTGCTGTGTTGGTGCCTGCACGAGGAGTTAAGGTGCCCAATTGCCCTGTGTGAGCTTATCACCAAACAAATGTTAGAAAATTTTTTTGGGTGTCCACTAATCCTACCGTATTCGGTAAAAGTGGAAAAACGGATGATTGTGGATACTCACGTCTTGCCGTATGATAGTCGGTAAACGTAAGGATAGTATTAAAATATTTTTGGGTGCCCACGTCCTGCCGTATGATAGTTGGTAAATGTGGGGATGGTTTTTAAATAAAAGTGACTTGTATTTTTTATTCAGATTCTTATAAGGGACTCATGGTATACTTTCTCTTCTGATTTGATGATGATTAGTGTGAAATGGAAATGTGATTATTCAATTGTTAGATTCGTTTACATTATGGACTATATTTGTATGTGTATATTAATTACTTATCGTGTCTCATCTCAATGGTGTCATGGGCTTATTCAAATGATTCAATACTTGATTAAATGTATTCCTACTAGGCATATAGTTCAACCCTATTTAATTTTCAGGAAATGATGAAGTACCTCCACAGTGATGATTCGGAGTAACTAGTCGTTCAGTTTAGGAGTTAAAGCTCAAGAACATTTGTTATTCAAGATTTGAAGTTTTGTGTTAAGACTTGTAAATCTGTTTTGTTGTATAGGAAATGCCTTGTTGTCTTGTATGCTTTTAGGGCTTATTTCTTTTGTAATGTCATCTAGTTCATTGAACTTGGAGATGAGTTTAAAGTATCTTGGAAAAATGTAAACTTTGAAATTGTAATTTCTTAGATCTTAGTTCAATGAGAAAGATGGATGTTTTATATATTGCTAGGCTTGTTGTGGTGTATCCCGGTATAAAATTGCAGGGCGTTACATGATTTACCTAGACAAATTCCCTCCCACTACTCTTCTCTTTCTATCCCACTCCTAGTCTCTCTCATCTTTGGCAGCAGACCTCCTCTCTTTAGTTTCTTTCTTCCTCTCAGGTCTACTTTTCCTCCCTCTTAACCTCTTTCCCACCGCAGCTCACCTACGTCCTTTCCGACTCCAGTAGCTACAAGCCCTCTCTCCCATTTCACCACCTCACCACCCATCCCTGATCGTCGTAATTTTCTCCTCTGGTTGATTCTAGGTACACCACCCATCTCCGATCGCCATAAGGGCTTCGTTCTCACTCTTGAAGTTAGATTTTAAAGAAGGTTAGTTTAGTTCTACTTTATGTCCATCTCTCTTTTCTCTTTAATTTCGTAACCCTAACATCTCTACCGACAACCTCTCTCTCTTCTCCACTTTTGGAATTTTTAGAATTTGAGTTTAAAAGTTTTTGAATCTTTTTCATGCACAAAATTTCAAATTTTGATTTGGATATATTATCAAAAGTCTATATATGTGTCATACAATATGAAAATTCCAAAAGAGAAATATAATTGTTCTTTTTTTAATAGTCAATTATATTATAACAATCATTTGTTGATATAATGGAAGGTTTTACAAACAATGTGTTGTTGGAGAGAAGGATAAGATCGGTGACAAAGCCCATGAGATCATTGATGAACCAAAGAGGTAGTCGGCCATAAATAGTGGCTTTGTTTTGGTCGTGGCAATAGCAGCACATGCTAGAGATAGGTAGATTGGTAAAGAAACTACCTGATCGGTCGTGTTTCAATCAAAAATAAAGAACTAAATAAAATACTAATTCAGTAGAATAGTGGATTGGCTAGGATCGTACCACGAGGATTTTGGGCTGAGTTGTATCAATTTGATTGGTAATTTTTAATTTAATTTGAAGAGAGGATGATTGATTTTTAATAATGAGAATTTAAATTAAAACTAAAGTCATTGTGCAAATAAAGAGAGTTGTCCGAATATGGAGAGAGACTTAGGATGTCAAATCCACTACTAATCGCATATCATGTAATTAAAATACCCAATTCTAACAAATCAATGGCCCAGATAATAATGATGTATCATGGCTATAAGCCCCGATATCATTGTCAAGAGGATAAGTATATTCAAAACATAAGAACGAATCATCTAGACTAAACTAAGTTTGCAACACGATTCCTCTCCCCTAAGCATGACTCATCTCACGATTTGCATATACAAGAAAGTAAAACAGTTATATGATCATGCATTCTCAATAATGTTACATGATATTTTAGGATTACTTAATTAATATAATGGATTAAATAAAAATTCGAGACATTTGACAAAAGAAATTTAGATAGTATTTAACGCAGTTATTAGAATTGCTCTTACGAGGAATTGGCAATCTACAATTGCTCTGAATCTCCATTCAATTTGGGCTAGAGACACACATCCTTCCAAACAACATTACATTGGATTCCAAAGTCACCAAGATATTTTTAACTCTCCACATCAATAATAATTTTCCATCAATTGAAATAAACTCAATCATCCAGATGAGCTCAAAAATAAAATATAAAATAAAATAAAAAATAGCTATCGTGGAAAATGATTTTGTCAACATACTCATAAAGTGCGTGATTCATCTCAACAAAATAAAATAAAATTTTAAAATGTATTGTCTCTATTCAAAATTATGAATTAATTACTTTGGACAATAAAATTTAAAATTTTGTAAAGTGTGTGAATAAAATTTTGTAAAGTGGGGAATTTAGGAAATCTTGACTCGGTGCCAAAGGCCACGTGTCCATCATCACCAAAGTTGCCTCGGCTCAGGAACTTGGGTACAATTGGGGAAGGTTAGCTATGAGCACCCCCTCTCACCCGATCCGAAGATCGGCCTCTACTAACCGTGATATCTTATTTTGAAAATATTATGCGTTCTTATTCCGGCTATTAGCCTAAAATTTCTATGTTATGCGCGCAGCAAACAAGTATAGACCAAATCGCCTAAATTAGAACAAAACATTTCATGTTTGTTTTGAAAATGGTTTGCTACTCATAAGTAGGCTAAAATGCAGGTTTTGCCACCCTCGAGTGGGCTTTTAGAAAAGATGGTTTTTCCACTGTCGAGTGGGCTTAAAACTCGCATTTAATGCATTGTTCCAATTTAGGTAACCCAACCTTCACCCACAGGCATTCAGGCAGTTATATCACATAAGCACATAGCCTCATGGTAAGCATGCTATCATGGCAACACTTACACTCATACAAGGATGCTAAAACATAAGTGCTTACCGAGTACTCCAAGCCAAAACAGAAACTAGTTAGTAATCATATGCATGATCCTAGTTCATGTTAAGATGGCTAATGTAACACATGCAAGATGCAACTATGATAGGCTCGGCTATTCTAAGATGGCATATGATAATGCTACAACTAACACGTATTCAACTTGGAATTGAAATACAATGCAGTTAGTATGATGCGCCGAGCCCGGTGCATACAAGACAAATGTATGGATGCACGCATGCATAGCATAAGGTATGCTAAGTTAAATATGCCCTAATACTAACCATCGAAAGCAGGTAAGTAAAAGGGAGAAAGAAGTGGGGGTTGGAAGACATGCACACACGCACCCACACTTATTACAGATTTGCCCTTACTCGGAGGGACCAAAAGAATAATACAGTTTAACTAACCACCTAGCTAATTAAATATTACAGACCATTAAATTAATTAAGCAAATTAATTAATCTAAGGAAGCGATAGCAATGACCTCGTGAGAGGGCTCAATGCATCTTGCTTCGGTTTAAACTCGAAATCCTTGCCATGCTCAAGATGCCTCTGTTTTCCTTGCTCTGCTCCCCTGATGACTGCCAAAGTCTCAGGGTTTGCTCTCTGGATACTAGGGAACACCACTGGCTGAAGGAGAACACCACCGGCCATATAGAATGGTCACCGGCCACAAATTTGATCCATCGGCCAATAATGATGGTCGGTCGGCAATGAAGATAGCCGGCCAGCCAAATCTTCTTGCAGAATCTGTATTTGACAGTAGCAGAGGGCAAGACTTGGCATGGCAATGCATTTCAAGCAATGTATGCACCAATCACATCCCTTATCATGTTTATGACTCAAAGGGACATGGGCCTCAATTCTCGGACCACCAATCACGCATTTCCATGCATGATGACCCAAAGAATCAAGTGTGCATTGTGATATGGAATGCAATGCACATAAGCAAATAAAAGGGCTCAACCTCTATCACAAGTAATTCAAAAGGCAAAGCATGCATGCCAATGCGATGCAATCCTAAGCATGTCAACTAGTATGCCAAATGGACAATACTATGTGCACATGCAAGCATGCAAGCAAACATACAAGGTGAGCATGCAAACAAGCAAAGGAAATGGACTTAAACTAACATGGATAGCTCGCAAGCATGCCAAAATCAGTGGCCAATGCTATGGAAGTGAGGTCCAACACACACACACACACATGCACATGTTAATAGGCCAACACTTAAGCACATAAGAGCAACTTCTAAGCACACTTAAAAGAGACCAAATATGGACTAATGGCATACATTGAAAGCTCTGAATATGCATAAAATAGAGGTGCCAAACCTACCAATTAACACAAGCAAAGCATGCTAGCATGGCCAAAATTCAAGGCAAGCTAAAAGGGCATGGGATCACATTTAGCAAGACCAAACATGGCATGAATTAAATGACTAAAAACAGAGTTCTAGCATATTAAAACAAAGCCTAAAGACCACCTAGGTGACATCTAAATGACTTAAATTCAAGAGCATGCACAATGACCAAACATGGAGCATAAGGCATAACCTCTTGAAATGTTAAAGGGACCATGAAATGCAAGCATACAAGCACATCATGAGGTCTGAAATAGCATACTAAGTGATTCCAAATCACTGAAACAAAGCAAGGATGGCATGCTAGAGGGGCCAATGTTTAAGTCATACAAGAGGGATTGCATGGTAGCTATACAAAGCAAATCATGGATGACTGAAACAACCAAAAACAGTCCTCAAGCACACTAAAATATGCATAAAAGCTCCACAAAGCTTGGCCAAAATACATGAGTATGGTAGTCTAAATGCTATGCATGTATTGAGGCAAATCATGGCATTACAAGGCATGTATGCTAAGCAAGCACGGTGTACCAAAACCAACTCAAAACAGAGGTAATACATGGAAAAATACTACCAAATACCACTTAAGACATGGCCAACATGTACTTAAATTAGATGCTCAAACATGAGGCTAAAAAGGCCCTTTTCAAGAACAACAAGGAGAGGGGGTGGCCCTCTCCTTCATAGGACCTCAAGGCACCATCCTCACCTCTAAAATCCCTCAAGATTTCAGTGGTGAGGAGGCCCAAACACAATGGTCCCGGAGCTCACTCAAAATGGCACAAAATGAGGGCCTTTCAAGGCTTAAGAGGGGTCAAACAACCCCAAAGCTTAAGGCAACCCGAACCAACTATTTAGAGGGCTAAAAAACAGAACTTTTTTTATATTATACACTAAGCTCAAAAATAGTTGTAAGGTAGGTAAAAAGAGTGTGCAAAAATGGGGAATAAAGGGGCAAGCTTCTTACCCTTGAAGACCCTTTTCACCAATGGAGCTCCAGCAGCTTCTTTAGGTTGAAATTAGTCTAAAAGCTCCAAAAACAACCCTTAAGGGCCTCAGCTCCAAGAGATGGTGTGATGGTGGGTGTTTGTGAGCAAAAATAGGACAAAACACACACAAGAGAGATATAGAGGTAGGATATGAACAAACCCTAACCCTAAAACTCCAACCCTAAAAAAATGTCTTACTTCTCCCACCTCCCAAAAGGGAGAGAAGGCTCCTCTTTATAGAGCTTTTAGTCTTGTAAGCTTACAAGACAAGCTTCTAAAGAGAGAGATCCCTCCATACACGTGTATGGAGGGGAGCCGAGTGCATGCCAGCTGCACCAAAATATCTGCAAAAGCAGATGCACAGCAGTCGGCCGGCCAAAAATGCAATTGACCAAAAAAAAATAGCCGGCCGGCCATCTAGAATGCCGGCCGGCCAAACATTTGGCCGGTGGCAACAAGACCAAGCCGGTGGCCTCAAGCCATGGCCGGTGGAGTGTGGGGATGGCCAACAAGCCATTCCCTGCCATTCCAAGGCAAAACACAAGTGTTTGGTGCAAAACCAGACACGAAACAGTCGAGTCGAGAGATCCTGAGGCGAGGCGCGTAGCCGAGACCTCCGGGAACTCAAGACAAACACAAAAACATGGATAATCACCGAGTGTTCAAGCGGTGACATCCAAGTCTTGAGGACGGTCAAAAATGGGGTGTCTACAACGCTTTACAAGGAAACAGTCTTTTATGCACTCTCTGCAACACGGACCTATACCTAAACGCGACTTTGATGACGTCCCACTAAACTTAACCCAGTTCTACCCTTACAAAGCATAAACCTAGGAATTTTACATTTTTTTTTTTACGTTATTATTATAATTAGTATAATTGTTATATTAGAATTTAAATTCCTACATATATGGTCTCATGATTTAATGTTGAGGTGGTGGTGGTCGGTTAGCAGCCACCAACCGGCAGATCTCTTCTTGGATCCAATGTTCATTTAATCTTATCTGTTGATTAATAAATTCTAATTTATGATTAATATATGGTTGTAAATACCGATCTTCTTGCTGGTTTGCGTATGAATTACGACGTTGAAGATAAAACTCTAATACTTCATGTAATTCAACATGTAAATTTGTAGACATACATAAATATGAAAGTAAAGAAAAAAATACTTACAATCAAAGTCTTCAAAACAACATAGTTCATTAATACTTAATTTATATATCATAAACTGAGAAATTTTACAAGAGAGAAAGAGAGGTACACTCCAAAGCACACTGAAAGAGAAAATTTTTAACGCTTAAACCAACTCTGCCTCAACAAGGGTGAGGGTATCCCTTAAATAGAAAAACAAAAGTAAAGATAAGGGTGAGGGTATCCAGGACAGGTGGCGTGTCCTGGATAGCTGGGAGTCGATTGGCCTTATCCTCATGGCTGAGTGGATTTTTCTTTTGACGCAGCATCTTTATCTTCGTAGGGCTGGATTAGGACAACTGGATAGTTCTGTGCTGGATGGCAGACAAGGTATCTGCTGTTCTGAAAATATTTTCATTGTTAGTTGTCGTTTTATGCCGACGCTTCTGATTAATGATACTGGTGGGGGACAAAGACTCATACTTTGCCTTTTCCTTTTTTGTCTTTTTCCTCGTCAATCTTTTCAGCAATCATGCTGGTAAGTGAATCCCAAAAATCACAAAATTGGGTTCATCAACAGGATCCTGTGATTCTTCGACTAGAATAGCAAATTCATTTTCATCCTAGTCTAGATCTTCGTGGTCTTGACTACTAGTAACGGATTTCATAGAGGTGTCGTCACTGGAAATAGTTTGGAGAAATTGTTCATTCATAAAATCCATGCTTTTGACGACTAATTCTATTTCTGACAAATCCAGATATTTTTACCTTAATTCTGTTTGGATTTGTAAAAAAGGGTTTTGAATAATTGGTTCACTGGGAATTGATTTGGGAACAGCGTCCCAGCAAGCTTGAGAATGTGCCTTTATCTTCTGAACAATTTCAGGTAGAGTGGGACTCATACTCTTGTCTCACCATCTCACAAAGAAAACTCTTTTGAGACGTGGGATCTTATTCTGGTAATTGCATTGTAAATCCCATTTCCATATCCATGGAATACTAAAACGGATAGTAAAATGAACCAGGGATTTGGTCGTAGAAATATCTTTATGTCCTGGTAAATGAAAATAAGCAATTTGCCATTCATTAAAAGCTTCTCGGATAGATACTGGTAAGACTTCAAGTTGTAACCCAAATTTATCCCACCAAACTAGAAACCAATTTGGTAGATCATTTTTGAGAACAACGGGACAAATACAGATAAAGCAAAAGTGATTGCGAATAGGATTTTGGTAATAAAAGGCATAAGTAAATGTATCGATATAGTCCCAATAACTATAACGGGTTTTGTCTGTTATGAATGTCAAGTTGACGAGTGTTATATGGATGAATGCCCCATGTAGCAATGGGCATGATATTGGGGATGGTAGTTTTACTAAATTGGATGAGACTTTTAGTCTTTGAAGGATCATGCAAAGTATGCTTGATTTCCATGGCAGCAGTCTCAATGAGTATCTGTTCATAAATATAGCGATACTGGTCAAAATCGGGAGGAAATTGTTGAGTCGTAAGATAACGACGTTTAATTTCCCATGGAAAAGTCATCCATTTATCTTCTGCTGGTTCAATGCAAAGAATTGTTTCTTCAGTAATACTGTTAGGAATGTATTATTCAGGAGTAAGGAGGACATCCTTAGCAGATTGACTAGAGGATTCCCCTTTATTACTATTTGAGGCTTGTTGCCCTGGAAATTCTGTTATATATGAATGTTGGTAAGGGTTTCCCCTACCTCGACCCCAACGACTTGGGCCACAGCCACCTCTACTGGTCATGATCCCTGCAAATATTCACGAGTTAAGAAATCCGGTAAAGAGTTCTGCTCACCTTTAATATAGTCAATATCCAAGTCAAATGCTAATAATGCACTCTGCCAGTTTGCAAATATCTGTTTATGAGTAAGATTAATCACATCTTTTTTGAATATCTATTTGGCTGCTGAACAATCAACACGAATTAAAAATTGTTGGTTTAATAAATCATCTTGAAATTTTAAGACACATTTAACAATTGCTAAACATTCTTTTTTAACAGTTGGATAATTTAAAGCAGCTTTAGTCCAATTTTCTAATGTAAATCTTAGTAATTCTTCTTTTAACTGGTAGGGTTAAACGGTTTTCGAATGCCTCCATAACCATAGTTAGAGGCGTTAGTTGCCACTATTTTCTTCCATTCTAGATTAGGTAAAACAAGACATGGGAGTTATTTAACTTTGGCTTTAATTTTCTGTACTACAGTAGTGTGAGCATCAGTCCAGGAAGAAGGATTTTCTTGTAGTTTGGTGTAAAGGATAGTAGCATCTTGGGATAACTAATGATAATAGTCTCTAATATAATTTAGACTACCAAGAAATCTCTAGAATTGAGTTTTATCTTTTATTTCATCTGGAAATTTAGAGGCAAACTCTATACTTCTATCAATCAGTATGATAGTTCCATTATGAATATTATGACCAAGAAAACGTACTGTTGTTTGAAAAACTTTCATTTTTGTTGCAGATATAACTAAACTATTTCTGATAATAACATGCTTAAAGATATTAAGATGTTTAATATGCTGATCTATTGATGAAGAGAAAATAAGAACATTATCAATATAACATATGGCAAATTATGTATAAGGAGTAAATGTATCATTCATGATATGATGGAATTCTGATGGTGCGTTTTTTAGGTCAAATGGCATAACATTCCATTCATAATGCCCCAAGGGTACAGTAAAAGTAGTTTTATGTCGATCCTGTTCAACAATTTGCACTTGCCAATATCCTGATTTCAAGTCAAATTTAGAAGATATGACTGCATCCTGTAATCTATCTAGAAGATCTTTTTTGTTTGGAATTAGATACCTGATCCATTTTAAGACATCATTAAGAGGTTTATAATTAATAACTAATCTTGGCACACCTCGTTCAATTTCAGCATTTTACATAAAATGCTGTGCAACTCCAAAGAGAGCGACTAGTTCTAATTTACTTCTTTCGGAGAAGATTTTGAATTTTTGTCTTGCACATTTCTAAATATCTTTTTTTCATTTGACTGGGGCGAGCTTTGGTTGGGATGAAACTATAGCGATTCCGATTTTGGCCCATCACTTGTCGTGTTCCGGACTCAAGTTGTATAGCTCTGAATAGTGGTTCATATTTTGTTTCCCTTGTTTTTCCTCTTATTTTGGTTATCGAGTTGTAGTTATGCATTTGGAACAAGTTGGTTGCTTCTTTTTTCAAACCTGCGATGCCAAGATTTTGGCTCTTCCACTCGAGCGGGCATTATTGTGCTCGAGCGGGCTTCAGAAATTTTACTCCTCCACTCGAGTGGCCATTCTTGCGTTCGAGTGGGATTTGTCAACTCTCAGTATTTTTGCAGCCCTACAAATATTGGAAGAGTGCATTGGATGCTCGAGCGTCCAGTTTCACGCTCAAGCAGGGTCCTTCATCTACAAAACTTCTAGAAGTGCATATCCTACACTCAAGCAAAACTTTGTGTCTAATGCTCGAGCGTCACTTACCACGCTCGAGCAAACTGCGTGTATAACAGTCCGTGAAGATGAAATTTTTGTTCACTTTTTCATTCCTCTCTCTCTCTCTCTAAAACTTTCCAAAAACCTAAATCTTGAGTTTCTCTGTCTAAAAGTCACATACTCTCTTCTATTTTATCTAGATCCGTTGATCTCTTTGCCCTAGTGCCTTTGAGAAAAAGGTAGAGCGTCTCAAGAACTTCCTTTTGATCCGAATAGAAGTAGGTTTCAGTGTTCTTGGAGTTCCGCTCTTGCTCGGCTCGTCTTCTCTCTTTGAGGTAGGGATTTTCTACACTTTGTTATGATTTTTAACTTAGCTGTTAGTGGTTGTGTAACAATGGTGGAATTTGGGCCATTGTAAACAAACCTAGGGTTTGGATATATGATGCAAAAGAAGGGTTTTGGATGGAAATGAGATAAATGAACATGGGGTTTGAAAATGAATATTTGTTGTGTCAAAATGGGTGATTTTGGTACATGGGTTGATATTTTGAAAAGAGGGATTTTGCCCTAAAATGAATATTGTATCTATTTTGTATAAATAGTTGAAATTGATGTTGTAAACATGGAATTGGGCAAGTATTGAAGTAGATAATGAAATTGAATAGATGGAGTGTTTCACCTTCGGAAACTTTAGATAATTTACCTGTCTTGAAATTGTATATCTATTTAGAAATATCTGTATTGGGCTATTAGTGGAGGATAGCTTTGATTGTTGTAGAAATTGCATGTGGATTAGGTGAGTTGAAACTAATCACTTGTTGGTTGTCATTGAACATGACTATGTTTATATACATTGTATATGTATGATTATTTAGGAGTGGAAAGGGATGTGCTCCATATATGATTATGTGTTTAAATACATTGCATATGTATGAATGATTGTTTAGGAGGAGAAAGGGGATGGACTCCATTATAATTAAGTTGGCCGGACTGTCCTGGGTGAAAGTCTCGAAATTATACATGGGTGTCGATCCCACGGACAAAATATCCGTAAAATGGCAATTGAAATTATACATGGGTGTCGTTCCCGTGGACGAAATATCCATAAAATGGCAAATTGGAAGTGTTATGTGTTGAGTGTGAAATTTGTTGAACAACTGAGTTGTAGTCTCATTTGGGTTATTGAAAAGTAATGAAATTGGCTCATGTATTAAGATGAATTGAAAGAGAATGAAATTGAATATGGAACTGATATTTTATGAATGTGTATAAGGGCATGAATGTTTTATCTCGGACATTGTTTATGCATGATGTACTTATATCTTCGTTAAATCTCATATATTATGTTAGATTATTCCTACTGGGTTGTGGCTCACCCTATTTGGAAAAAACATTTTTAGGTAATGATGGAATGCCTCCCCCAAGGCAATAGCATTAGAGGAATTTCTGAGAAGCAAGACCTTCTTGTCTTGTTTTATTTTTGTATAGCCTAAGGCTAAATTTCTATGAGCTAGTCTCCTTTTGTTGTAACCAAGCCAAGACTTGGAAAGCTGTAAGCCCAAAGGGCATTTATTTATATTAGACTCTTTTGTAATATGATCTTCATGTAATGAAAGGATTTTACACTTTGATTTATGTAATTGTCAATTATACTTTGATTCATATTTATTGTATTATTTTGGCGGCGTTACAGAAACGTTCATCAAAGTCTGGTTCGTAGGGTGTTTCTTCCTTTCCCAAAAGGCATTTGGAATATCATTACAAATTTCTATTTGAAATTCTTTTTCAATTAATTTAATTCTATTCTGTAAAGATGACTGTTGTAATCTTTGCTCAATAGTGAGAAAGCTAATTTCTATTTGAAGAAAATTGATTTTTTTTTTTCATTGAAATTAACTAGATCTTTGATTTGATCTAATTGTTTGGTATAAGGTTTTGTTATGAATTCAAAAATAATGGGTTGATTACTGATGGTTATGTGAATACCTATGAAGTCTATCTTGATGATAGGAATTAGTAAACACAAGAATGGAGTCCCTAAAATAATACTTTGAGACATGTTTCTAATAAGAACAAAAGCAGTGGGAAGACATATGCCTTGATTACAGATGAAACCTTCTGGTATTTTAAATTTAATTTTCATAGAATTACTACTTGAACTGGTTAATGATTGAGTGGTTTTCTAGAAATATTGAGTAGGAATTAATCCTTCTTGAATACAGTTCATATCAGCGCCGCTATCAACAAGTGCGAGGGCATCTTTTATAATAAAATCAGGTTTTATTGTAAAAGTGATTCTGATATACCACTAAATAATTTGATTCATACGCATTAAATAATGATTCTCTGGTTTATCTTGACTTTCGTTTTTTTTTTTTAAGTTTGTCCTTCATTTTTAAGTTGACTGTTAATCTTCTTAATATCATTAAGCATAGATTATTTAGTTGTTTGAAGGTGTTTTACTTCTGTTTTTAATACATTAATTTCCATTTTTAAATCTTGGATAGTTATTGGTTTTTCAATTGATTGAGAAACTTGCATGCGGTTAAGAACTTCTTTCATACTGTAATGTTCAATTGGGATTACTTCTTCTATTTTCTGAATTTGATAACAAATTTCTAAGAGTTTTAATTTCATTTCTGGATCCTTAGCTTTCTGATAATTTGCTTCTACTAGAGCATTCACATTACTGGTTTTACAAAATCAGTTGTTGAAGATGCTCTTCCAAGGATATCTCATTAAGTTTCTGTTTTAATTTAGCTCTACATTTATTCGCATAATGTCCTATTGCTCCACACTTATAACAAGTTGTAGACACCTCATTTTTTATCGTTCTCGAGACTCAGACGTCATTGCTTGTGCACTCGATTATTGTGCTTGTTTGTGTTCATTTTGAGTGCTCGAATCCGTCGGTGGAGTACCTTGCCTTTGACCCTTGAAACCTTATCTGTTTTGTGCACTATTTTGGACCAAAAGCTTGTTGTATCAAGTTTGGAAGAGTGGGTGACCTGTTGGCAAACCCCATAGTCTGTCGGCCTTGGCTTATGCTTGTCGACTACCAGTGGTGGCCGACGGCTACCAGTGGTGGCCGACGGCTACCAGTGGTGGCCAGTCGGCTATCAGTGGTAGCCGACGGCTACCAGTCTCTTTTCCAAATATTTATTGACAACTATGCTAGCTGTTGCACACTGAGCTGCATCTCCATACACGTGTATGGTAGGATGTTCCTAAGCTCAAAACTTGTTTTTCTATATATAGGGGGTTCCTCCCCCATTTTTGAGGGTTAGCAATTTTAGACCAAAAAAAATCTCTCTCTCTAGCTTTCTCTCTCTTGATATTTTGTGCTTGGTTGCCTAATTTCTATATACTTTTGCAAACCAACCCTTAATCAAACTTGACCATCTTTCAGCTGAGGTTCCTTGGTGTCTTGTTTGAGGTCTAGAAGGAGTTTTGAGCTTGAATTTGTGCCTAATTTCTGCTTTGCTTCAAAGGTATAGCATTTACCTTGTTTATACTTGTTTTGTATCTTTGTTTTGCCATCTATTTCAACTATTTTTGGGCTGATTTTGAACTGTCAAAAACTCTATTTTTATGGTTTAAAAGTGTTGGTTTAAGGTCATTTTGAGTTAGGGGGTGGTCCACCCTTCTTGCTCCTTTGCTTGTAAAGCTTTTGTACCATTTTTCATCACTTTCAAACCAAATTTTTTGGGCCTTTTAACCACAGAATTTCAGAGGTATTTCAGTGAGAAAAATCTTATTTTGAAGTCCAAAATTGGAGGGGTTAGCCTCCCCTCCTTGTGTCTTGTTTGCATGCCTAGTTAGCCTCATTTATTAGTTTATTGTTTTAGCTTTTTTGTGGCTCAAGTCCAGCATGTTTTAGACTATATTTAGGGTTGTTTTACCTCTATTTTGGACAGGTTAATTCATTTGAGCCTTGTATGGCATGGTTGTAGTGTAATTTCCTTCACTAGCTTGATGTTTTAGGGCTTTAATCACCATTGTTTTGAGTTAATAACATGTTTTAGTGTTGTTTTGCATTTAATTTTAGCACTTTAATCTCGGCAATCTCCGTCAATTCTTCACTCTTTTGTTTGCTTTGAAAGTGGTTTTAAACCACTTGTTTGCCTAAGTGTGAAATTGAGGTGTTGCACCTAATGGTTTAATCCCTTAGGGGGTTCATTATCAACAGTGTAATACCTCTTTTATGCCCAAAGCAAGTTGTGGTTTGAGCCATCTTTCCACTAAAGGACAATCACCAATGGACTAAATGGATTAAAGGATGATTTGGTAATTAAAATGTGTAAACAAAAATTGACAAGTAAAAAAGGCAAGAAAAGCATTCTTTGTGTTGCATTGCATGTGTTCGAACCGGACGTTAGTTTGAACATAAGGAAAATGGAGCATTTCATACTCAAAAGTGATGAAATGTGCCATTTTCTTTGGTCTCCATTGCCCTTGATCATGCATGATAGGGTGGTGGTCTTTTAGAGTCTTGTTTTGCATTTATTAAGCTTGTATAAACTTGGTTCCTTAGCCATCATGCATGGAAATTGCTTGGTTGATGGTTTGAGGGCCAAGGGTTATACTCCTTTGAGCTTGTTCAATGATAAGGAGGGTAACAGTACAAACAATCCTTGAGAATACACTATTTTGCCTTTTTTTGCTCTCTGTTGCAGCAAGAGGAAGTTCAGGACAGCAGTGGCCGATCGACCATCAGCAGTGGCCGACAGCCACCAGCAGTAGCCAACCGGCCACCAATGGTAGCCGACGGCCACCATTGGTAGCCGACCGGCCATCAATGAAGTTTGCACAGTGTATTGGTAAGTTGGAGCAAAGGTGTTCTGGAAGTTGGCAGGTTTTTCAGTGTTCAAATGCGCAAACAGAGGCATTCAGTGGCAAAACAGTGGCTTATCGAGTGTAAACCGAGCATGCATGAGCCTCTCTCACTTCCCGAGATTAGCTAATTAGTTTAATTAGCAATAGTTTGAATACATGTTGTAATTACTTAGTCGTAGCTAATTAAGTTGTAAATAATTAGTTAGTTTAACTAGTTGTTCAATTTATGTTTGTAATAATTAGTTAACTAGAGTAGTTAATCAATTCGTTTTTGTAATAATTAGTCTAATTAGCTTAATTAGTTAGCTTAATTAACGTAGCTAGTTAGTTAGTTTATTCATTGGGACCCTCCTTCGCGAGGGCGTAATGTTGTAATAAGTGTACATGCATGTGTATATGTCTTCCAACCCCACGTCTTTATGCCTTTTATTTAATCGCTTCTGATGGTTAGATTAGGGACATATTTCAATTAGCATACCTTATGCTTGCATTAATTCATCTCGTATTGCATGCACCGAGGCTCGGCGCATCATTTAAACTGTATCGTCATTTCAATAATTTTTTGAATACGTGTTTAATCGCATATTGTTCTAAATCGCTTCATATGCCATATTAGTAGCCAAGCCTATTAATTGCATATTGCATGCGTTGCATTAGGCATCTTGTATAGTTAAGAATCATGTATATTTCACTAACTCATATTTTCCTAGCTTGGAGTACTAGGTGAGTTTTTACGCTTTAGCATACTTGCATGAGTGTGAGTGTTGTCATGATTAGTATGTTTGCCATAAGGCGATGTGCTTAAATGCTAAACTGCTTGAATGCCTGTGGATGAAGGTATGTTGTTTGAATTGGAACGATTCAACAAATGTATGTTTTAAGCCCACTTTGTTGAGTGGCAAAATCATGTTTTAAGCCCACTATGTTTGGTGGCAAATTCGCATCTTTAAGCCCACTTGAGGAGGCAACTTCAAACCATTTTTGCAAAAACAAACATGAGTTGAATTGTTCTAATTCTTGCAATTTTAGTCTATACTTACTTATGCGCATCACAAAGTAAAGCTAGTCTAATAACTGGAATAAGAACACAAAATGTTTATAAAAACTCATATCATGATTAGTAAAGGCCGATCTTTGATCGGGCGAGCGGGGGTGCTCAATACATGACCTTCCCCCCTCGTACCCAAGTTCCCAAGCTGAGGCAACTTTGGTGATAATAGACACGTGGCCTTCGGTACAAGTTAAGGTTTCCTAAATTTCTCCAAAATAAAATATTTAGGTGGCGACTCTGTATTTGGAAAAGCAGTCCATTTTTGGCATTATTTGATTTAAAATCAATTTTCCAAAAAGATTTGTCGGATTTGGACTTTTTGGTGATTATCAGTTTCACATTGCACTTGTAAGATTAGATTCAGAACCGCGGGAGTTCGAATTGTGAGGCCTTTCATTTCAAACCTTTCTGAAAAGCGGGGCGCAAAGAAAAGGTGAGTCCACACAAGTGATTTGTGATTTATCTTTCTTAGATAAGATTTTTGTTTTCCTTTATTTGAGTTTCTAGTCTTCTGATAAACTTGTTGAGGATTATATTTATTCTTTTTGGAGTATGATTTTCAAAAAGATTTTTTATTTTTATATAACTTGTGTGGATTTTGTTTTTTATACTTAGAAGGATACTGGATTTTGGTTTCATATGCCAATTGATCACAAAATTCATCTAATTCTTTTCGGTCTGTTAAATTCTGCTTCTTCATAAGATACTGGAGTTTGAGGTCATTACAAAGGGAAAGACCTTCTTCAACTATGATTCCTATGAGTTGACCATAAGTGTACTGGTTGTAAGGGATAGACATCCTATTATGGCGATCCCTAAGTTTTTTACGGATTTTTTTTGCAAAATGGTTAGGAAAACCATCAATGAATTTGACTTTCTAGTGTTCACTGTTAGCATCCAGGCGTTGCATTACTTTTAACATAAACACGTCTTTATACCATCTAAAATGGGTGAGAGATGGGCAACAAAGGTTTTGTAAGATTTCTCTACTCGTATCACTGTTATCTACATCCAGTCCTACAAAATGATAGAGGATGGTTTGGGTAAGAGTGTAGAATGCATCTTCCCTATTTCTGATAGTTCTTGTTATTTGATCGGTATCTATCTTAAAGGAATTAAGAATTTTGTTTTGTTATGTGACGGTAAGAACATTATCCCACCATCCTTTAAGGATACTGGTAAAACTATTGACAATAAATCGAGCAATTTGGCTGTCAGAATTGTCATTTTGTTTTCAAACAGTGGCATACATCATAATCTGGTTGATGGTTTCAAAGATATGGTATTTTGTATATCCATCAATATTCCATTCATAAATGGTCTTACCATGGCAGGCTTTCTAGGAACGAAGAAAGTCTTCTTCATATAAAATATCCTGGGGTGTAGGTCAAGAGTAATAATACCTACTAAGTCCTGTTAAAGCCATTCGAGCCATCTGTTTAGGGAAATAGGTTTTGTTTACATGTTGAATGTCCTGAAAATTATCATGGATTTCAAGAATATGAGAGGGTGACAATTCATCATCCTCATCATCATCTAATGATTGCTGGTAATTCTAACTGCTTTACATCTTGATTTGAGAACTGGATTGTCGTAGTTTCATGTCTTTGATTTTATTCATAAGAACATCTAGAAATTCATTATCCTGTTTAACTGACCTTAGTTTAAAATTAGAAACTTCTAAGGGTGGTTTAATATTAACGGGGTGTATAAGTCCTAGTGCAGGTTTCTTTTGGTTAGTTTTTTGAACCTGGATTAATTTTGTTATAGATGTTTCAATTCGATTTAATTGATTGCCTACTGTTTGTAAATGAAGATTTGTATAATTATTCTGTTTCATTATTAGGGCAAGATCTTTGACACAAATAATGTCTCATTTTTCAGATCCATCAGGTGGTTTTACAAAAGCAGTAATATGTAAAGGTTGACTGGAATAATTTATCCCTGGTGCTAATTCTGCAGATAAAGGAGGAGGCTGTACAGATTTAATGGTTTGACCATCTGTAGTGGTCCAAGATTTTTGTAGGTCATCTAAAACATTTAATTCTGATGATGAAAGATATTTCGTTACAGTTGCATATTCATAATACCATTCAATAAAAGGTTTCATTATCTGATATTTTTCAAGATGAAAATAATACTAGTTTTAAGCCGTTCAAGTTCTGAAGAACTATGGATCTTAAAATACCATGTCCTTAATTCCTTGTGTTTATCTTGCATAAACTCCTGGTTTAATTGTTTTCTCATTTCACTATATGTTGTAAAATCCATTATATTTCAAAATTCATATCACTAGTTGTTGGGCTTAAGGCCTTTTGTTTTCATATTCTCCATGAGGTATTTGATTTTCTGATACATGGATTCCCTAGATGACAGGGTCTACTGAAGGGTCACTAGGTGGTCGACTAGGTGGTCTAAAGGACATACCTTGTAACACATATTCTACTGATTCTTAATATGATTGTCTAGAAGACTCTGGAAGATCTACTCTATAAGATGGAGCAATTCTAAAACTTGTACTAGACATACTTCTGGCTAAGCGTAGAGGTTTCTGAAATTTGAGATAGACATTGCCTTCTTGTGTCTGGATAACATCTTCTAAAGTCTGACGAATTACTAGTCTGACTGGTACTGCATTTGATATTTTCCATCTTTCAAGAAAATTAATATCTTGCCAAGGGATCATTCTGGGAACAGCAACTTGGCTACTAAATAGGTTTGTGTCTATAAGAACAGTGTGTCCTAGTTCACTTTGTTTTCTGGTATATGGATTTACGGTTGTAAGAACCGTGAGGTGAATCCTAAAAATTGCTGTAACAAGGGATGCTCCTGGCAAATACTGGTAACCATGAGATAAAACTCTAAGTTCTAAAACTTTTAACAGGTTAGGGTCAATAAGTACTACACTTGGATTTGGATATATGTTGAAATATATTGGTCCATGAGATAAACTGGTTTCTATGGCTCCCATATGAGAGGCTTTCCAATCAAGACACCTACCATCTCTAAGGATGCATTGGATACTGGTATTTTGGCCTAAGTTAAAGGCTTAAAAGCTAACTAGACCAATCCTATATGAATATATATTTTTACTTCTTTAAAAAGGGTACAAGATCCTAGATATGAATTAAATGAATAATTTCATCATTATTCTGGAGAGGCACAGCATGTTCAAAAGTCTTAATTACCTTCTTACTAGTAAAACCAAAAGTTCCAACTTTATAAATTGTATCTAGTTTCACATTAGGGATAGTCCATTTATCTAAGGCTTCCCTTACATCCTGATAGGCTACAAGTTCTGCTGCTTCTGATGTAGAAGCTACTGTATTGGCTACAGCGATCCCGGTTGTTGACCCGTCTCTTGTGGTGTTCCGGACTCGGGTTGGTATGGTTTACATGGTTATTCATGTCTTGTTTTCCCTCATTTGTCCTGGAGTTAGAGTTTTGGAGTGTCTTGGGCATGTTTGGAATAGGTTGGTTGCAAGTTGTTCAGATTATTGTTGTCCAGAAATTTGCCTCTTCGCTCGAGCGAGGCTTTTTGCGCTCGAGCGAGCTATGTGAGCTCCCAGCATTTTTGCAGAGTAGTGTTCTTCGCTCGAGCGAGGCTTCTTGCACTCGAGCGGCAGTGTGCGTCTGAAAAACTACTGAAGCCATGTATTCTGCGCTCGAGCGATGCTTCTTGCGCTCGAATGAGGCGACTTATTGTGTATGGTCGCTCGAGCGACCATTCCTTTGCTCCAGCGAGCCCGGCGTATATCAGTTCCCAACAGTGCAGTTTTACTTCACTTTTTGATTTCTTTTCACTCAAAAACCCTGAATCAGCTGTTTCTCTCTCTAGAATTCGAATTCTCTCTACAAATACACCTAGATCTAAGGATCTCTCTACCCTAGTGCCTTTGAGAATAAGGTAGAGTGCTTCAAGAGCTTCTTATTGATCCAAGAAGAAATTGGTTTCATCATCGTTGAAGTTTCTCCTTGTTGTTGGGTCTTCTACACTTGAGGTAGGGATTTTCTACACTCTCATATGGTTTTTAGCTTAATTATTTGCTATTGTGTACAGATGATGAGATTTGGGAGAAGATTGAACAAATCTAGGATTTGGGTATGAAATGAAAAGAGGGGTTTTTTATGAACATGGAATAAATGGGTTTGGTGTTTGAATACAAGGTTGTATTGTGCCAAAATGGTTGATTTTGGTGTTTGGGTTGATATTTGGAAAAGGTGGGATTTTACCCTAATTTGATTAAATAATTATTTGGTATAAATAATTAAAATTTATATTGAATGTGAAATTGGATGGCTATTGATATAGATGGTGAAATTGGATATGTATTATTGCACACATTTAGAAGTTTTGAATAAATTATTTGTCTTGAGATTCAATATCTCTTTAGAAATAATTGTATTGGGCTATCAGTGGAGGATAGTTATAATTATTGTAGAAATTGCATGAGGATTATGTGATTTAAACTAATCCATTGTTGGTTGTCATTGAATATGACCACGTTATAAATACATTGTATACGTATGCTTGTTGGGAGAAGAAAGGAGATGTACTCCATACGTATGATTACGTTTATAAATACATTGTATATGTATGCTTGTTAAGGAGGAGAAAGGGGATGTACTCCATAAGTAATTATATTTATAAATACAATGTATATGTATGTTTGTTGGGAAGAGAAAGGGAATGACCTCCATTGATAATAAGTTGGCCGGAGTGTCCTGGGTGAAAGTCCCGAAATCTTATATATACATGGGTGCCGATTCCAGCAAACAAAATTTTCGTAAAATGGCAAGTTTGAAGTGTTTATCTGTGTTTTGCATAATTAGAAAACCATTGAGTTGTAGTCTCAGTTTGGTTGTTGAAGGATGGTGGACTTAACTCATGAATTGAGTAGAATAATGAACTAGAATTGAATTGAAAGATAATGGCCTTGACTCATGAATTGAGAAGTATAAATGAGCTAGAAATAAATTAAAGGAAAATGGAATAAGGTTTGGCCTTAGTATCATATGGATATACAAGTTTGTGGATGTTTTAGTACCGGCATTGGTTATGCACTTGGTACTTATACCTTTGCTAAACCTTATATTTTGTATTAAATTATTTCTACTGGGTTGTGGCTCGCCCTATATGGGAATACCATTTTCAAGTGCAGGTGATATGCTTCCACCAAGGCAATAGCGTGGAGGGACTTATGGGAAGCAAGAGCTTCTTTATTGTGTATTGTTATATGTTTAGCCAAGGGCTTTATTTTTAATGAGCTGTGCTCACTTTTGTGTAACCAAGCAATGACTTGGGAAGATGTAAGCTTACAGGGCATTTGACTATATGTTAAACTTTATAAACAAACTCTGATGAATGAAAGTATTTTATTTCTGTTATATCTTCCGCGTAACAATTGGATTTATTGTATTATTTTGTGGGCGTTACAACTTGGTATCAGAGCGTACCGGGTTTGAATACTTTGGGTACGTGGAAAGTGGTTAGTACCACAATGGGTTTGTCTCGCTTGATTGAGACATTAGCATGTATTGTATGCTTATGTGATAACATGCTTATATGTTTATGTGAGTATAGGATTTAGTTCCTAAGATGGTGATTGGGTCTACGGGTTTCTGGAAGTCCTATTGAAATAGCACTTGATCACTGCTATTTCTAATTGGAACTCTACCAATGTCGCGAGACAATAATTATCGAGGAAAAAAATTCATATGTGTTTACGTGATTACATGCCTATGTGGAGTGATTTACTATTGTCCATCGCATTAGGACACGAGTGAGTTAACTTCGGCACATTTGTAAATGTGCTAATCCTTTTGTTACCTTTATTAGAATGTCAGGACGTAGACGTGGTGGTGGCAGGCGTGGTAGGGCTAGGAGGCATGAGATGCCTTCACTAAATGATATTTCGGCACAGGAAGAAGGAGTTGGTCCGGACAATGTAGCCAAACCGGTTGGTCAACAGGCCATGGGCGCCTTAGCCTGCGAAATGGCTGAAACTTTGAGGGAATCTATAGACATTCTCATAACTGAGAGTCAAGTCCAGGCCCAAATAGCTGAGATAGGGCCTTCTTTTCAGAAGAGGAAGTTTTTCCAGTCGAATCCGGATGAGTTTTTGGGTGATCCCAAGGAACCATTGAAGGCAGATGAGTGGCTAGAGAAGATACTAAAGGCATTTGAGATGCTTGGCACCGAGGATGATCAGTTGAAGGTGACCTTGGCATCTTTCCAGCTGAAAGGGGATGCGGGTCAGTGGTGGAAGTATGCACATGGATGCATTGGGGTGACTTTGGAGGCTTTTGTCATCTCCTTTCAGGACAAGTTTCTACCTCCCACAATTAGGGAGAAGTTGAGAGATCAATTTTCTAAGTTGGGGCAGTTGAACACACCAGTGGTTGAGTTTAAGGCCACCTTTACTAGCTTCTTTAGGTTTGCACCTGAGTTAATAGCGACTGAGGAGCGCCGTTGTTTGGAATTCGAGAAACGGTTGAGGACTGGACTCATGTTTCGAGTAGCCGGGTCCATGATTAGAGATTATGGGTGCCTTATGGAGGCAGCAATCTATCTTAAGACTATTATGCATGCAGATGATGAGAGAATAAGGGGCTCCAGGAAAAGTCAGGATAGTCAGGGGGACAGTAAGAGGCGGTGGGGTTCTAACTCTCAGTAGTCTCAGAGAGCTCTGTTGAGGTCTACTTTTCCAGTACCGAGTTCGGGTTCTGGGAAGGGTGGCTAGGGAGATTTTACTTGTTATAAGTGTGGATAGTTGGGCCACAAGCCTCCAGCTTGCCCTCAGAGAGGAAGAGGGTAACAAGCAGTATCATCTTCAGCTCGTTTTCAAAGCCAGAGTCAGGGAAGAAACTAGCCAATTACTGGTTACTAGTGTGGACAGGCAGGGCACCTGAAGAGGTTTTGCCCACAGTTGGGTGGTGCATCTGGTGTGTTTGGCTCAAGGCAGGCACAGAGTCACCAGCTAGCACAGTTAGCACAGGCCTTGAGGGCCAATCAGGGAGTCTCTCTAACTCAATCAATGCATCAAGCTTATGCTCCAAGGCGGCAGGCGAGTTGAGCAGAAACCTCATGGCGTGTATATAATGCAGCTTATAAATCTTGTACTTGCTCCTTCTATAGTAAGAAGTACCTTTTTGTTTTGCAATTCAATTGCTAATATGTTGATTGACATGGGTGCATCTCATTCTTTTATTTCATATGCATTTGTATCGGTTTTGGGTTTGGAGTTGGCACAATTAGCATCTCCTATTTGTGTAGAGTCACCTATTGGTGGTGAGGTTATCTTGAAACAGGGATGTCGGGGTTATGACATCGAGGTTGCTAGTTGTCGATTACCTTTGCATTTGTATTGCTTGACATGTATAGTTTTGATGTCATTTTTTGTATGGACTGGTTATCGTCATACCGGACTGTTATAGATTGCTATGGTTATAAGGTTACTGTATGTACCTTGAGCGGTGATTGTTTTTACTTCTTGGGGGACCGGGTGGATAGAGACTTATCACCGGTGTATGATCCGCATGGGCGGAGTGAACTTAGTTGTCTCATTGCTACCTTTTTGAGTAGTGAGTATGATAAAATCCAGGTTGAGTTACTGAGGGTGGTTTGTGAATACTCAGATGTCTTCCCTGAGGATCTTACTACTTTACCGCCTCATCGAGAGATTGAATTCTCTATTGATTTAGTGCCTGGTATGGCATCGATTTCTATGGCCCCATATAGATTTGCACCTGCTGAATTAAGTGAGTTGAAGATTCAACTCCAGGAATTGCTAGATAAGGGTTTTATTCACCCTAATACTCCACCTTGGGGAGCATCGGCTCTCTTTGCTAAAAAGAAAGATGGAGCGTTGCGACTTTGTATTGATTACCGGAAGTTGAACCGGGTTATTATTAATAACAAGTACCCAATGCCTTGTATAGATGACCTGTTTGATCAGCTGAAAGGGTCTTGTTGTTTCTCTGAGATAGACCTAAGATCGGGTTATCACCAGTTGAGGGTAAGGAAGGAGGATATCCCGAAGACGGCATCCCATACATGGTATGGCCATTATGAGTTTCTTGTGATGCATTTTGGGCTAACTAATGCTCTAGCAGTATTTATGGATTTAATGAATCGGATTTTCCATGAATTCTTAGATCGTTGTGTGGTTGTCTTTGTGGATGACATTTTGATTTACTCACCTTCTGAGAAGGAACACAAGGAGCACTTGCGAGTAGTACTTGAGTTACTTAGAGCCCACAAGCTGTATGCTAAGTTTGGGAAACGTGAATTCTGGCTAAGGGAAGTTAAGTTCTTAGGCCATGTGGTATCTAGGGAAGGGGTGACTATAAATTCATCCAAGATAGAGGCAGTGCAAGACTGGGCACAACCTAAGAATGCTTTCGAGATTCGTAGTTTCTTGGGTTTGGCCTAGTATTATTGTCAGTTTGTGAAGGATTTCTCTAGACTAGCTTCACCTTTGACTAAGTTGACGAGGAAAGAAATCAAATTCATGTAGAGTGAGACTTGTGAAAAGTCGTTCTAAGAGCTTAAGATTAGACTCACCACTGCTCCAGTGTTGATTATTCTGGAGAGGGGTCTGAGTTATTCAGTATATTGTGATCCTTCATGGGAAGGTTTAGGTTGTGTATTGATGCAAGAGGGTAAAGTGGTAACCTATGGCCCACGGCAGTTGAAAATACATGAAAAGAATTATCCTTCCCATGACTTAGAGTTAGCAACAGTGATATTCAGCTTGAAAATTTGGAGGCACTATCTCTATGGTGAGAAATTTGAAGTGTTCTCTGATCACAAGAGTCTGAAATATCTGTTTACACAGAAGAACTTGAATTTGAGACAGAGGAGGTGGATGGAATTCATAGAGGATTATGATTTCGAGATGCACTATCATCCGGGAAAGGCCAACGTTGCGGGCAATGCTTTGAGTAGGAAATCAGTTAGCAGTGTAGCTTCTATTGCTATCCAAGAATGGGAAATGTTGGGTACTCTTAGTGAGTTTGACTTGCAACTGGGTGAGTCTATTGAGTCTACAGCCTTATTTTTAGTAGTTGCACAACCTACACTTGTGAACTGAGTGTTAGAAACGCAGAAGGGTGATCTTGAGGTGGAATCTCTCCGAGAGAAGATTTCCCATAGGAAGGTAGAAAGAGGTTTGACTGTGTATCCTGACCAGAGTGTGAGAT
Source organism: Camellia lanceoleosa (assembly GCA_025200525.1). Lineage (NCBI taxonomy): Eukaryota > Viridiplantae > Streptophyta > Magnoliopsida > Ericales > Theaceae > Camellia > Camellia lanceoleosa. Next base: position 141,419,441 of record CM045761.1, on the reverse strand, counting down.
ACTGTGACCATTTGTTCGTGCCAGAGTCTTACCGAGAGGAAGTACTCCGAGAGTTTCACCATTCACGTCTTATAGTGCATCCGAGAGGCACAAAGATGTATCATGATCTTAGTCGCCAGTTTTGGTGAAGAGGTATGAAAAAGGGTATGGCTGTGTTTGTATCGAAATCCCTTATTTGTCAACAAGTGAAGACCGAGCATCAGAGGCCAGCGGGTTTGTTGCAACCCTTGTCTATAACTGAGTGGAAGTGGGAACATGTCACGATGGATTTTGTTATAGGCCTTCCGAGGACTCAATGGGGTAGTGATGCCATTTGGGTGGTAGTTGATCGATTGATTAAGTCAGCACATTTTATTCCTATGCGCGTAAGTAACTCGGTAGATTATCTGGCCGACTTGTATATCAGAGACATAGTGAGGTTGCACGAGGTCCCTATGACGATTGTTTCGGATAGAGATCTGCGTTTTACAGCTCGGATATGGCAGAGCTTGCAAAGTACCTTGGGCACTAGATTGACTTTTAGTGCTGCGTATCATCCTCAGACTGACGGACAGCCCGAGCGTACTAATCAGATCCTTGAGGATATGCTTCGAGGCTATGTCCTTGACTTTAAAGGTTCGTGGGAGAGACACTTGCCCTTAGTGGAGTTTGCCTATAACAATAGTCTCCAATTGAGTATTGGCATGGCACCATTTGAGGCCTTGTATGGTCGACCGTGTAGATCCCCTATGTGTTGGGCCGAGGTGGGTGATGTACCTTTGTTAGGTCCAGAGTTGGTTTGGGAAATGACGGAGAAAGTAGTACTTATCCGTAAGAGGCTAGCTACGGCTCAAAGTCGCCAGAAAAGTTATGCCGATCGTAGGAAGAGACCTTTGTCCTTTGAGGTGGGAGATCATGTCTTTTTGAAGATATCACCTAGACAGGGTTTGATGAGGTTTGGAAAGAGTGGGAAGTTGTCCCCTCGATTTATTGACTGAGCGGATTGGGGAGGTTGCTTATCGTTTGGCGTTTCCACCACAGCTTTCTGGGGTTCATGACGTATTTCATATTAGTATGCTTCAGAAATATGGGCCGGATCCATCGCACGTGTTGGATTAGACCGACTTAGAGGTAGATGATGATGCCTCGTATGAGGAGAGACCGGTGAAAATCTTAAATAGAAGGGACCAAGTCTTGCGAGACAAGACAATTCCCTTGGTAAAGGTATTGTGGAAACATCACGGGGTCGAGGAAGCGACTTGGGAATGTGAATTGGGAGTCTGAGAGAAATATCCGGACTTGTTTGTTGATGCATGAACATGTATTGAGAATTTGGTTATGTTAATGAAAAGTATAAACATTGTATATGTTTTAAATTTCGAGAAACATTGTATATGTTATAGTTGTTTGAGAAAAACATGGATTGAATATAAACATTGCATATGTTTTGAGAATATGAAATATTGTGGGTATTGTATCACTTTTGGAAGCATTGTATATGCTATGTAAAATTTTGGAAAAACTTAGATTTTGATTTAACATTGCAAATGTTTGGGAAATTGTAAAATATACTTTAATCTGGACTTGCGAATTGAGTCAATGAGAATGGATGATCGGGGAATGGGTCATGGTGATGAACTTGTAAGAATAACACGGTTGTGAATAGTCTAACTATCATTTTGGACTCGATTTGTAATTTCAAGGACGAAATTCTTTAAGGGGGGGAGGTTATAGCGATCCCGGTTGTTGACCCGTCTCTTGTGGTGTTCCGGACTCGGGTTGGCATGGTTTGAATGGTTATCCATGTCTTGTTTTCCCTCATTTATCTTGGAGTTGGAGTTTTGGAGTGTCTTGGGCAAGTTTGGAACAGGTTGGTTGCCAGTTGTTCAAATTATTGTTGTCCAGAAATTTGCCTCTTCGCTCGAGCAAGGCTTCTTCCACTCAAGTGAGCTTTGTGAGCTCCTAGCATTTTTGTAGAGTTGTGTTCTTCGCTCAAGCAAGGCTTCTTGCTCTCGAACGACGATGTGCATCTGAAAAACTTCTGAAGCCATGTATTCTGCGCTTGACCGATGCTTCTTGCGCTCGAGCGAGGCAACTTATTGTGTCTAGTCGCTCGAGCGACCATTCATTTGCTCAAGTGAACCTGGCGTATATCAGTTCCTAGTAGCGTAGTTTTACTTCACTTTTTGATTTCTTTTCACTCAAAAACCCTAAATCAGCTGCTTCTCTCTCTAGAATTCGACTTCTCTCTACAAATACACCTCGATCTAAGGATCTCTCTATCCTAGTGCCTTTGAGAATAAGGTAGAGTGCTTCAAGAGCTTCATTTTGATCCAAGAAGAAATTGGTTTTGTCATCTTTGAAGTTCCTCCTTTTTGTTAGGTCTTCTACACTTGAGTTAGGGATTTTCTACGCTCTCTTATGGTTTTTAGCTTAGTTATTTGTTATTGTGTATAGATGATGAGATTTGGGAGAGGATTGAACAAATCTAGGGTTTGGGTATGAAATGAAAAGAGGGATTTTTGATGAACATGGAATAAATGGGTTTGGGGTTTGAATACAAGGTTGTGTTGTGCCAAAATGGTTAATTTTAGTGTTTGGGTTGATATTTGGAAAAAGGGGGATTTTGCCCTAATTTGATTAAATAATTATTTTGTATAAATAATTGGAATTTACATTGAGTATGTGAAATTGGATGGTCATTGATATAGATGGTGAAATTAGATATGTATTATCTCACACATTTAGAAGTTTTGAATAAATTATTTATCTTGAGGTTGAATATCTCTTTAGAAATAATTGTATTGGGCTATCGGTGAAGGATAGCTATGATTGTTGTAGAAATTGCATGAGGATTAGGTGATTTAGACTAATCCATTGTTGGTTGTCATTGAATATGACCACGTTATAAATACATTGTATATGTATGTTTGTTGGGAGGAGAAAGGAGATGCACATCATACGTATGATTACGTTTATAAATACATTGTATATGTTTGCTTGTTAAGGAGGAGAAAGGGGATGTACTCCATAAGTAATTATGTTTATAAATTCATTGTATATGTATGTTTGTTGGGAGGAGAAACGGGATGAACTCCATTGATAATAAGTTGGCCGAAGTGTCCTAGGTAAAAGTCCTCAAATCTTACATATACATGGGTGTCGATTCCCGCGGACGAAATTTCCGTAAAATGACAGGTTTTAAGTGTTTATGTGTGTTTTACATAATTGGAAAACCATTGAGTTGTAATCTCAATTTGGTTGTTAAAGGATAGTGGACTTAACTCATGAATTGAGTAGAATAATGAATTAGAATTGAATTGAAAGATAATGGTCTTGACTCATGAATTGAGAAGTATAAATGAGCTGGAAATAAATTAAAGGAAAATGGAATAAAGCTTGGCCTTAGTATCATATAGATATACAAGTTTGTGGATGTTTTAGTACGGGCATTGTCTCTACACTTGGTACTTATACCTTTGCTAAACCTCATATATTGTGTTAGATTATTTCTACTGGACTGTGGCTCACCCTATATGGAAATACCATTTTCAGGTGCAGGAGATATGCTTCTACTAAGGCAATAGCGTAGAGGGACTTATGGGAAGCAAGAGCTTCTTTATTGCATATTGTTATATGTTTAGCCAAGGGCTTTATTTGTAATGAGCTATGCTCACTTTTGTATAACCAAGCAATGACTTGGAAAGATGTATGCCTACAGGGCATTTGACTATATGTTAAACTTTAAAAACAAACTCTGGTGAATGAAAGTATTTTATTTCTATTATATCTTTCGCATAACAGTTGGATTTATTGTATTATTTTGAGAGCGTTACATTGGCTACGGTTGTGATAGTTGATTCTGATAGCTCAATACTCATATTGGTTGTATATGTATAATTTAAATAAAATATAATAATAATACCAATCATAATAAACTTGGCTCCGATCCGCCGCATTTTGGACGGATGCGTGATAATAAGCGGACAGTTGCAGATTGATTTTTTTCAATCCGTCTAATTTTGGATGGATGGCGGATTTGAGGTTTCTTTGGCCGCAACCGATCCGCCAAACCGCAAACACCCTTAGTAATTTGTAAGGCTTTGTATTTTTAATTTGTATAGATGTTCTGTTTGTGTTTTCAATTGAAAAATAGTTTAAATATTCTATTGAAAAAGAGTTTTCAACTTGAATATATTTTTTGAATTGAAAAAAATATATGTATTATTTATCTATATTTTTTTGTTTTTAAATCTAACTCTAAAAATAATAAATAAATAAAGTGATATATGCTGGTTGGTTTTTGTTTTAAAAAATAGATATAAATGTAACAGTACATAGTCATACAATTTCTACTACTGCTTGGTTCATGGTTTTGATGGTTTGAATTATTTTTAATATTTTTTGAACCACATATTGTAATACTTTATGTGGATGAGGCATGCTATGATTATAATATGTGGATGATGCATGTAGTGATTGTAATATTTTAAAATTTTAAACTTTCTTTTTTTGGATGAAGCATGTAGTGATTGTAATATTTTTTTAAGTCATTGACTATAATACTCTTTTCTTTTTCTTTTAGGAAGTGCACAAGTTAAATTATGTTTTTTTTTTTTTTAACATAAGTTAAATTATGTTAAAAATTTATAAAATTTTAAACCGCCAAACCAATTCTCTTCCATCCACCAATCTATCAATCCGCTCAATCAACATCCGCCGAATTGGTGGACAGATGTGGATTGATTTTTTTCAATCCGCCAATTTGACAGGCGGATGGCGGATTGGAAATTTCGTGACTGCAACCGGCCCACACCCACCCCTAAATCGTAGTCTTTTCATTATATCGTATTTATCTCCAGAACAATAAACGACAAATATGTTTTTAAAGATAAACTATCTATTTTTCTATAAGTAAACACAATAAGATGAAAATATTACGATTATTCAATAAATCTAATTTCTTTTCATTAATGATATATACGGAGTCAATCTCATTTGATGAGATTTAAGACTTGATTTAGTTTGGTAAGATAATGATACATACGGAAAACTTCATAAAACAACCGGCTTGATTATTAAAATAAAATCCGTAGTGGGCTCCATAGACCTTATCATAATGGTAAAGTTCAGATTTTTATCCTACTCAGCAAAAACTAATCGGAAAATTTGATCCAATAGAAGCCCTTGAATCTTGCAAAATCCCATTTTTCCCTTAATAATGGATTGTGTTTCAAGTAAATTAGACCAATCTCTGCTCTTATTAAAAAAAATCAAAATTTTCTTGGTACAATAAACAGTTATGGCTTCTCTCTCTTGACTAAGGAAATACAATTATTGATCATATTATTAAACCCTTAATCATGCAAAGTCACTTTTTTTTTCTATTTTTTTAACCATGGATGATGGGTTAGTAAATTGGAATATTTACAATGAATCCAAAACCAAGGATCAAAAAGATAATTTGTTATTGACCAGAAATACTTACAATTATGGCTTCATTTGGCTACATAAATTGAGTTGGATTAAAACTAAATTAGTTATTAAAAAATAAAATAAGTTAAAAAATTAATATAATAAAATATTATATTTAAATCATAATTATTTTATTTTTTCTCACAAAAATTTTAAAAAATCAATCCGAATAAATTTTTTAATACCAAATTAAAAAATTCGGACTAGTCAATTCAAAAAAAAAAAATTCAAACGACAATTATATCTGTTCAATCCCGCTACATACACCCAGTGACGTGGCGACCCCCAGTGACGTGGCAATGAGGTGGCAGCTGATGTGTAAACACAGCTGGAAAAAAAATCTCTGTTTTTTTTTTTTTTCTTCTTCTTCTTTGATGGATACCGATTCATCAACATTTAAATAGAGAAGGAAGAAGAGAAACATCCATTGATTTTTCTGAAGAAAAATCTGAAGAAAAATCTGCAGAAAAAAAAACAATTGAAAAACAGAGGAAGAAGAGAAACAGAAACAAAAATCTGCAGAAAAATCTGAACATCTTCATCAACATATCTTCATCAACATGTTCATCATCAACAATGGGTTCATCAACATCAACAAAAAAAAAAAAAAAAATTTGTTCATCAACATCAAAATTTTGCAGATCCAGATCACCATCATCTTCAATCCAGATCAACATCATCAACATTTTTTTCCTTCATCTTCAGATTTTGAACATCATCATCATCTTCAACATCATCATCACCTTCATCATCTTCATCAACAATGGGAAAGTGAGGAGGAAGAAGAAAATATATATATATATTCTGACCCACCAAATGGGTTTTGTTCAATGATTGTACATAAAGTAGAGATGAACAAAATATATGATCAATTAATCTGTGATGAACAAAATTTTGTACTTTCGAACAAAATATATGATGAACAATGTTGACAAAGGCCATTTGATTTTGCAGATGCAGATCCAGATCACCATCATCTTCAATATATATGTTGAACACAATATATATATATATATATTAACATTTCTATTTGGCTTTTTCCAGATTTGAAAAAATAATACAAGTAATCTGTGTAGATTTGATTTTACAGCTATGGTAATTTTTTTCAACACAGCTATGGTAATCTTTCTGAATTAGATTTGTAGATATGTTTGAATCAGGTTTCCAGATCTGTAAAAAAATGGTAAATTTGTTGATCTAAATTTTTTTTTTTTCAAATTTTTGGTGAAAAATCTGTGGATCTGCAGAAGATTTTTTTGAAGATTTGAATCAAATTTTTTCTAAATCTGCAGAAAAACGCATTGTTGATGATGAACCCAAATCTGAAGAACGCATTGTTGATGAAATGGGGGCCTGGAGCCATTGGGGAAGATGGGTTTGTGATGGGTTTGTGTCTTACAGTCACGTGACAATCACGTGAGTGGCACCTCAGTTGGGGGTCGCTGGGGGTGAAAAAAATTAGGGGTGGGAAGCATTTTTCTATATCTGTTATAGGGCTGATGTCATTTCTTATGGATGACCCACTAACTGTTAATTCATGGCTGATAGTACAGACATGAGGGGCACTATTGACGCAGTGTACGACCATTGACACCAAGTCCAAATAATTTGAAAGATAAAAATGTCTCCAATTCATCCCCCAAAATATGGTAACTAGTCTATTTTTATGAAGTGTATGTCATTTCTTATGGATGACCCATTAATTGTCAATTCATGGCTGATAGTACAGACATGAGGGGCAGATTTTGTACGAAAAATGCCTCAGACCCCCAGTGGGGGTCACTGGGGGTCCTCTGCCTAGCCCTCCCATTGGTCCAAAAAAAAACTATTTTTTTTTTTTTTTTTGAATTTGCCAACCCCAAGGCGCCCGTCATCGGGGTTGACTACTGGGTCCAAGCAAAACCGGATTTTGCACTATTGCGCAGTGTACTATCACACCATTAACACCAAGTCCAAATAATTTGGAAGATAAAATTGTCTCCAATTCATCCCCCCAAAATATGGTAACTAGTCTATTTTTATGAAGTGTCTCCAATTCATTCCCCTAAAAAATGGAAACTAGTCTATTTTTATGAAGGGTTGAGCTTTCTTTTCGTCCGTGATCTAATTAGAGGGTATTGTTAAATTCGTGAAAACTTATTATAGGTTTCGTTTCGATAATTCAAACCGTTCAATGTATAAAATTCGTAAAGTATTATATGTCTGTAAAAAATTACGTTGATTAGATATCGATAGCGATCTTATCGGATCAGATTTCTGTCAACCGTTTATTTTTTCATTGTCTATTTTTTATATATATACAAAACTGATTTGATCACATGACTATCAATATCCGATCAACGTAATTTTTTACAGACGTATAGTATTCAACGAGTTCTATACGTTAAACGATTTAAATTATCAAAACAGGACCCATGGTGGACCCTCACAAGTCCAACAGTACCCTCTAGTCTGATCAAGGGCTAGAGGGAAGCTAGCCCCTTTTATGAATGTATATTATAAGGATTTGATTTATTTTTGTTTTAAAAATATAATTAATGAAATCTATTAGCGAGAATTACAAATTATTATTTTCAATGATTTTTTTTTTACCTTTTTATTTTTTAATTTTATTTTCTTTCTCTATTCCCACAAATTACTATCAATTGCCACCCACTATTACCACCAGCGACTCATCGAAAAGTTGCTATAAAATTTGTCGCTACCAAAAACGATGCTATGTTTGAAAAAGAAGAGAGATTGAAACAACTCTCCCGAAAATTTCAAATATGAGCTTTTAGCCCAAGTGCCCAAAATAACCTTGAATTCACAAGAAAAAAAAAATTGAAACATTATTAAATGAGTTGCCTCCGATTGTATTTTACATCTCTATTTAGAATGGATTAATTTTAATCATTGTACAACACAAAATAGGTAACAAATTAAAAATAATAATATTGAAAATAGTAAATTTAAGTTAAGCTTAAATTTGAATACTAATTAATCTATGAGATTTACTGAAACAAGGAAATCAAAATTCTTAAGCAAAGTTATAATTAAAACAAAAAAAAAAATCCTAAAAAAAAAAATTGAAACCTAACACAAAATCAATGAGTTCTGTTTAACTAGTCGCATCTGAAGAAACTACCAAATTAAAAATATTTTTGAGTTTGCTTTTTCAAATTGCCAAACCTCAATAGTTTGAAATCAATAATCTTAGCTTGACCTCTGGTTTTTTTTTTTTTAATCTTCTTTTAGATTTTTACCGTTCCAGTCAGTGGTACTAGTAACTCTTTAATTACTTGTCCTACATTGTTATTTTTATTTATTAAAATAATCGAGTCAGTCAATGAGGACATTAATTTTTTAAATGGGAAATTACACTTAACTTGTGCCTGGGAAGCAAGTTTGAGGCTAAATTAGCCACTATAAGACAAAATAGGCTTAATTAGCCAAATGATGACAAAAACTTGAGTTCTGCTTGGCAACAATCAATGCCCAGCTAAATTTACGAAACTACCCTACATGATTTGCAGGGGCATCGCCTCAACACATGAAAAGTAAAAAAAAAAAAAACTTTTTCCAAAAAAAACCTTTTCCCAGGAAAAAAAACTTAAAATACAGTTGAAAAAAAAAATTAAAAACAATTTTTTGTGTTTTGTTAAAATATTTTATAAAAATAAATTCAAACTCTATTTAAAAAAATATTTTTAAATATTTTAATTTTTTTTGTTATGTATTTGGTTATGATTTGAGTGTAGAGTTGTGAAAGTAGTATGGAATTTAGAGTTATGTGTTTGATTATGAGCTTTAAAAATAATTTATTAATTGAGTTTTATTTTATGTGTTTGCTTACGATTTGAGTGTAGAGTTGTTTCTAAATTTAAAATATTAACATTTTAAATTATTTCAATTATTTGAATATTTAAATCATTTAAATTTTTTTGTTAAAATAATTTTTTGAATACTTAAATTATTTAAATTTTTACGATTTAAATTTTTTGAATATTTATTTCAAATTTTTGCTTATTAAATTTTTTAGATTATTTACATTATTTAAATATTTAAAATAAAATTAAAATTAAAACTAAAATTAAAATTAAAATTAAATAAATATTTAAAATTAAATTATTTAAAATACACAGGACAATAAAATAAAACCCCACTTTTTATCATTTCACAGAAAATGAAAAAAAAATAAAAATAAAAATAAAAAACACATGAAAAAACCATTTGCAAAAAAAAAAAAAAAACAAAAAAAACAAAAAAAAAACAAAAAAAAACTTAAAATACATAATTATTTAAAAAAAATGCACCACATTCAAAAATATTTAAAAAATTACAAAAACGTAAATTCCAAAAAAAAAAGAATGACAAAAATACTCCTCATCCAAAAATAAAAAATAAAAAGAACAGAAATTACCCTGTGCCATGTAATTTACAAATAAATAAAACACATGAAAATTCTTTTTTGAAATATAAAAAAAAATTAATGTGTACAAATTAAAGAATGACAAAAATGTAAATTAAAAAAAAATAACGCGAAAAATACTCCTCATTCAAAAATATTTTTAAAAAAAAACATAAAAACATAAATTACCATTTGCGACGTAATTTAGAAATAAATAAAACACATGAAAACTCATTTTTGAAAAATAAAAAAAAAGTTATTGTATACAAATAAAAATAAAAAAGAAAAATAACGTGAATTAAAGAGTAAGAACTAATTAATGTATAAAAAAAGAAAAATGACAAAAAAAAAATTAATTAAAAAAAACATAAAAAAGGCCAAATCCAAACCCAACAAAGAAAAAAAAATCAAATCAATTGTGGTCCACGCCATCAACTGACGTGGAGGAGCAGAACCAATTTCTTCACATGTATTAATTATGTGAAGGGCAGTTTGGTAATTTATCATGAAGACACATCACCAAAAAGTTAAAAAGTTTAAAAAGTCAAAAAGTCAAAAAGTCCTTCCCAAGCCAGGCTTTTTAGCCCCAGGCTAAAATAACCAAAAAAGCCAAAAAGCCAACACACTTTCTAAACGGAAGCTTACACCGCTTGAGATTTGAACTTAATACATATCACTTCTTGACGTTTAAAAAATTATACTAACTCATTTATCATTTTAATTATTTAGACAAAATAAAAATATTGAACTTATACACTCACTTTTCTTTCTGTGCTTTACTTCTTTTGATTTTTTTTTTCTTTTCCTTTGCTTTACATTTTTTTCTCAATGTAATTTTCTCAATTTTTCTAATAAATGTTGTTGCCTTTTATCTAAGCAGGAATATTTGTGAAATGAGACTATTAACCACATGGTAAAAATATAATTTTTAAAATATCAAGAGATGAAATGTAATTAAACCAAATCTGAAGAGGTGCTAGTGTATTTTACCCATTTTAAAAGTAGAAACTCTTCAATTAAATTGTACTAGAAACTCTTTAATTACTTGTCCTACATTATTATGTATATATTTAATCAACAATGATTCATCCCACTAATTTGGGAGTACTAATTGACCATTAATGAGGTGAAAATTTAAATAAAAAAAAATACAAAAATAAAATATCCCATCATATGAGACCCACACCACTTTAAAACTATTAACCCTCTTCTTTTTAGTAGTCTTACTCATTTTTGATATTTAATGAAACGGTGGACGAAGTCAAAGAGGGTATGTGTTCTTTTGACAAAGTCATGAGTCATGAAGTGAGTACATGCTTCATGTGAGTTTTGAAGAAGGGAGGCACAAAACAGTAATGATTTAAGGAGCTCTAAATCCACCACTAGTAAGGTAGAAATTAAAAAAAAAAAAAAAAACAAAGCATAATATACATTGTGGTAATAGGTGGAACCTACTACCATATCATTAGTGGTGACTCTAATTAGAGCTCCCAAGTATTTTTTGGCACAAAAAGTGGTAGTAGAAGCACATACCTACTCCTTTTGACAAAACTTTTTGATCTCAAAATTATTAGTGTGTTTAGTTTTAATTTTTTGAATTTAATTTTGTAAAAATTAAATTTTTTATTTTTCATATTTTTTTTTGTTTTTAGTGAATATTTTTAAAATTTTAAATAATTTTTTTACTTTTTTAGATACACCTTACTTATATGTATCTAGAAAGTAAAATATTTATGAAAAAATATTTTTAAAAATTAATAAATACACAAAATACAAAAAATATATTGATTTTTTATATTTTTTTATATTTTTGGTATTTAGTGAATTTTTTAAAGATTTTTTACGAAAATTATACGTTTTAAGTGTATTTATGTTAGGTGTGTCTAAAATTTTTTAAAAAATTACTTAAAATATTAAAAAAATCAAAAAAAATAAAAAAATACGAAAAACAAGAAAATAATTTTTTTAAAAAAGTATTTTCACAAATTAGAAACAAACATAATGACATTTCCTCTTTATATAAAAGATAGATTTTGTAAAGTGTGGGAAATATGTGTCTATCACAAAACCCAGTTAGAGCTAGAAAAAGACACTTGAGACCCTTTCTATAAAACTTTTCTTGGCGGTTAGTGAGATGGAGATTTTATGAGCTGGAAATGGGCCATGATAAGAGCCGGGCAAGTTGATGGCCTAGCGCGTTTGGGCCAGGATGGCTTTGGGCTTGCCCGGAGATGGGGCTACTCAGCTAAAGCCTAAGACCGAGCTACTTGAGTTTGCAAAGGTGGGAACGCGCCTTTAGCTCGGCAGTAAGGTGTCGCGCCTTTAGCTCGGCAGAAAGGCCTCTGTTTTACCCGCATGACTTATTGCAAGCTCGGCTCTGCCAGAATGCAACTAACCTCGGTCGGTATGGAGCTCAGCTAGTGAGCATGCGGCGCAGCACGACCGTGTGGGGCCGAGGTGATTTCACCGATCTGTCAGGCTTCGCCAAGATATCTTGATAGTTTGGTTAGGTGGTGATTGCTGGATTTGTGCTGACAGATGGGTTAGCAGCACCACGTGTCGAGAGACTAATGGGAGTAGATTTGGGGCGCAGAAGGTATATAAGCATGTCTGCCCCCCCATGCTGAGACAGATGATCATTTGGTGAGATACATTTAGACATTCAACTCTCCGCTTTCTCTCTATCCCTGAGTGTGTGGTAACTTGACCGTCGGAGAGGTTTCCGGCCACACACCGCCGGGTAGCTCACCGCCGTTGTGTTCGCAAGTCGATCGGACAAACAAGGAGTTGGAAAGAAAGGAGTACGGGCTCGCCGGAATATTTGCTCCCCGTACAATTGGCGCCGTCTGTGGGAAAGTGATAGACAAGACCTTGTCTTCCCAGCCCATCTGATCGCCGTCCATGGCGAACAACAACGAGATTCTGTTGTCCGCCATCGACGGAGTTACCCCGGAGTCAGCCAGACGGAGAGACGGACTCCCCACCATTCCTCCCATGGCAGACCTGGAGACTTCTCCAGAAGGACATTCATGAGACGCGTGGGATAAGCGCGGAAGAAGCTTTGGTCATTCTCGGAGTCCAGACGGTCACCGGCGGTGAAGAGAATCGCACGCTAGGCGTCTGGAACACAAGCTAAGGGACCAAGATGCCATCATCCGGAGAATGGCGGCGGAGATGGAGGATCTTAAGCGGCATGTCAAAGGGAAGGGTGTAGCTGGAGTGGGAGACCACAGTGAGTGCACCCAACCCCGCCGTTCAAGTAGTCAGAGCCAACGGCACACTCCGTCCCTCTCAATCACCAGGAGTTACAAGGTTAGAGATTCCGACGCGCCCATAGAGAAGTCTAGCACGCAGGATAGCACTTACCAACCCTCACATCCGGCAACGAAGTCAAGGTACTCCTACTCTGCTCGTTCAGAGGATTTGCGGGCAGTCTTGAAGGAATGGGCTCGCCGGCGGGAGGCCCAGAGGGTGCTGGCATTCCAGCGGCTGTCCTATGGGGGCCACGCCAGTGAAGAGGTCCTCATGCCACCACCCCACCCAACAATGCCTCTCCTTTTAGACACAGACTTGGCAAGGCTGAGCGCCACTCCTTTCTCCCTGGAGATAGAAACGACATCACTTCCCGCGGGCTTCCACCAGCCAAAGTTTACACTCTACGACGGAAAGACCGATCCTTACATGCATGTAAGCCACTTCCGACAGGTCATGGCCGGACATAGGTGGAATGACGCTCTTATGTGCCTTATCTTCCCGTCAAGTTTGGGCGAGCTGGGCTTGAAATGGTTTGAGAGGTTATCGGAAAGGAGCATCGAAATGTGGTAGCATTTAGCGGAAGCCTTTGTGATGTGTTTCAAAACCAACACCAAAACGCCAAAGGAAGTTGACCACCTTCTTAGTGTCAAGATGGAGCCAAACGACACACTCAAGGCATACAACTCCAGATACTGGGAAACCTTCAATGAGATCTTGGATTGCCCGGTCAACTTGGCAATCACTCAATATAAGCGTGGTCTCCTGGTCGGACATAAACTGTGGGACTAGCTTACCATGCACCAGCCGACATCCATGGGCCAACTCATGCAGCGCATCAACGAGCACATCCGAGTAGAAGATGATGTGGCAGCATCTACCGCAAAGGCAACTCCGGTAGCAACAGACAAGAGATCGGTTGGCAAGGTGCACGCGGTCGGACAGGAGACTAACCATTCAAATGATCGCGCCGAGGAATCTGACCGAGGTTCAAATCATCGAAACCAGGGTAGGGGTCGGCGGAATGACCGAGATGAATACCCCCGCAATGACGTAGCTGATGCAAACAGAAGGTTAAAAGCTCGGACGGGCATCACCATGGTCTTTAAGATTCCAATCTATCGCATACTTAGTGAAATCCGGGATGAGGATTACATCTGGTTTCTTGCTAAGTTAGGCGATGCGCAAAAAGGCTTCAATCCGCGGTACCGCTGCACATTCCACTGGGAGCGTGGACACCGGACAGAGGACTGTTTGCCTCTAAAGCAACACTTGGAGGAGCTAGTCGTAGCCGGACACTTGGACCTTTACATTGATGGGGCTGTGAAGGCCGCACATCAAGCCCCGGTTGACCCGCGCGAACCGGATGACCTGGAGGTGCCCCCACAAGGAGTTGTTAATGTCATCCACGGCATAGTGGAGCCGGCGCGTGTATGCAAGCTCCGAGGTATGATCAAGAAGGCAGAACACCTGAGGGAAGTTTTGTCAGTCCAGCCCACGATCAAGAGGGGGAAGACCGAAGAGAAAGACGTGATCAATTTCTCTGCATTCAGACGCCGCACAACGATGCCTTAGTGGTTACACTCCGTGTCAAGGAATTTGATGTCAAGCGCATCTTGGTCGACCAGGGAAGCTCGGTCGAGATCATGTATTACGATGCATTCAAACAGCTCAAACTCCGGGATACAGACTTGGCTCCGGCAACTTCGCCACTGGTTGGATTCAACTCACAACCGGAGTGGCCTTTGGGAAAAATTATTCTGCCAGTCAAAGTGGGATTCATGGTCAAGCAAGTGGAGTTCTGGGTATAGCAAGTGCCGTCTACGTATAACCTGATCCTTGGAAGGGGATGGCTTCACGCTATGCAAGCCGTAGCGTCGACCTACCATCAGGTGATGAGATTCCCCTCGACTATGGGGGCAATTGAGAAAGTTTGGGGTGATCAGGTCATGTTGAAGCAATGCTTTGTGGCAGTGAACGGGAGCCGAGCTGCCAAAGGCTTCGTCCAAATGATTGAAGGACCGGAAGACCGGGGAGTCCTTGACGACGTGGGCACCAAGGCTGAGGACAAAACCGTTGAAGAATTGGTGGAAGTGCGGATTGACATGGAGAGCACGAACAAGTTATTCTTGCTCGGATCCAGCCTTACCGCCCAAGAAAGGACCGAGATGGTGGAATTTTTTATGGCAAATATCGAAGTCCTCGCATGGTCGCCTTACAACATGCCCGGCATCAATCCGAGTTTTATTTGCCATCACCTCAATGTTTTCCCCAGGGCAAAGCCGGTCATACAGAGAACGAGGAGATCGGCGCTACACCATGCCGAGGTAGTTGCAGAAGAGGTGAAGAACCTGCTTGAGGCACGAGCTATTCAGGAAGTGCACTACCCTCGGTGGATTTCAAACACGGTCGTTGTACCTAAGAAGAATGAGAAGTGGCGAGTTTGTGTCAACTACAAGACCGTCAACCGAGCTTGCCCTAAAGACAGCTTTCCTCTGCCCAGAATAGACCAGCTTGTTGATCTAAGGGCCAGACATAACAGGCTTAGTTTTTTGGATGCCTACCGCGGCTATCATCAGATTGCCATGCATGGCCTCGACCGTGAGATCACCTCTTTCACTACTCTACGGGGACTCTTCTGCTACCGAGTCATGCCTTTTGGTTTGAAGAACGCCGGGGCAACTTTCCAAAGGATGGTGACCAAGATGTTCGCTCCTCTGCTAGGCTGGACAATGGAGGCTTATATTGATGATATGTTGGTCAAAAGCCGGCATCAAGCTGACCACTTGTCCGACTTGGCCGAGATGTTAGCCATTCTCAAACAACACAAGCTACGCCTAAATGCGTCCAAGTGTGCCTTTGGCGTGGGATCCGAAAAATTCTTAGGCTTCCTAGTCACAAACCGAGGCATCGAGGCAGACCCCACACAAATCGTAGCCGCAGAATTAGCGACCAAGCTCGGCTAAGGGCGTCGATCTGGCGGAATGGCCAAGCTTAACCGATTCATAAGCCGATCATCAGCTCACTGCCGCCCTTTCTTTCAAGCTTTGAAATCAAAGTTCTCATGGGATGAAGAGTGTGACCGGGCTTTGGCTGAGCTCAAGGAGTATCTGTCTTCAACACCACTGTTGGTAACACCAAAGCCCGACTAGGAACTTTACCTTTATCTGGTCGTTTCTCAGCATGCAGTTAGTGCGGTGCTTGTCCGATCGGAAGGAATCAAGCACCTTCCTATCTTCTACGTAAGCAAAATCCTGTGGCTGGCAGAGTCGAGATACTTGCCGCTAGAAAAACTTGCGTTGGCATTGATAATGGCCTCCAAGAAGTTGGCGCACTATTTCCATGCTCATACAATCATTATTTTGACCGAGTTCCTCCTCAAAGCTTTGTTCGAGCGGGCGGACTTCTCCGGTCGAATTCTCAAGTGGGCAGTCAAATTGGGACAGTTTGACGTCAAATTCCAGCCACGCACCGCCATAAAAGGCCCAGACATTGGCCGATTTTGTTGTTGAATTCTCACCCGGGATTCATCCCGTGCCTTGCCGATCTTCTTGGCGGCGGAGGAGGTGAGTCTTGATTTTAACCAAAGTAACCTGAGAAGGCGATGTTGGCAACGCGGAACTTGCGCGCCTCTCCAAAGAACCTTCAGCTAGTATGATGCTACAGCCCAGCGATGCGACGACGGAGTTGGGTATTACCGACCAACCTGCTCTGTCCGGTGCCACATCACCAGGATGGGACGAAGCGGAACCGATCAGCATTGAACCTGATGCTGCACAACCGAACGACCATACGCCCGTCCACCTGCAAGCCTCCCAGGACCCCTCAGACTGTTGGAAGCTCTTTGTGGGCGAAATGTGGAAACTTTTCGTAGATGGGGCTTCTAACTGCCACGATGTCAAGCTGGGCGTAGTTCTGATTTCACCAGACGGACTGACCATTGAACACTCTATCACCCTTGGATTTCCCGCATCAAACAATGAGGCTGAGTATGAGGCGCTGTTGGCCGGGCTCAAGAGCGCACTTCAGATGCACGCATCCGAGCTAATGGTTTATAGTGCTTCCTAACTTGTGGTTAACCAAGTTTCTGGGGTTTACGAAGCTAAAGACGACAGAATGGCGAAGTACCAAGCTCTGGTAAGAGACCACATCAAGCGATTCCAGGCAATAAGGGTCCAACAAATTGGCCGTGAAGAAAACGGCCGAGCAGATGAATTTGCCGTCCTTGCTTCCATGGTCGATAGCACATCTCCCAGCCCTCTCCTGATTGAATTCCTTCCGAGCCCAGCATTGAGGACGTCGAACAGACGGAAGTACTCTGCACCGAGCTCGGTCCTTCTTGGATGGACCCAATTATCCTCTTCCTCAAAGATCAGACCCTTCCCACCGACAAAAAGGAAGCACATAAAGTCTGGGTGAAGTCAGAGCGGTTTTGGCTCTCTCCATCTGGCGCTTTATACAAGAAGTCTTTCACCGGCCCCTATCTCAAGTGTGTACACGCAAGCAGCGTGGAAGCTTTCCTGCACGAAATTCACGAAGGCATTTGTGGCAGTCACATCGGGGGTAGATCTTTAGCCTATCGGGCTATCTCGCAAGAATATTGGTGGCCGTGCATGCAAGCAGACGCCCAGAAGTATGTTCGCAAATGTGAGAAGTGCCAGAAGTTTGCCCACCAAATCCACCACCAGGGAACTTCTCCCCCTCACCAGCCCTTGGCCCTTTGCGATATGGGGGCTGGATATAGTGGGACCATGTAATAACCCTCACCACTGATTACTGATTGACCGCTGATTACTGCTAATTTGAGACTGATTATGATTGGTAATTGAATTGATTGAAATACTAAATTGACTGACTGAAATCTGAAACTGATTGATTGAGTATATTGTTAAATTTCATGTCTATCTGTTCGTTTGGTAAATTATCTGTTCAGGTTTTATGTTTAAATTGTGAATTGAAGGCCTTATCGACGGCCGAATCTGTAATTGATTGATGATTTATGATAATTAGAATTAATGTGATTTTATGGTGTATTTATCTGAAATGTGATTTAGTATGATTAAATTAGGTTAAAATGAGCTAAATTACATAAGTTAGGTTTATTTACTATCTTGCCACCACTAGTGGGCCACTAGCTTAGCACTTTTGAGACTCATTCATATGCCTTACAATACATTTTCTTAGCCATTTGAGAGTAATAACTGACCAAGAGAGAGTGAGTGAGAGAATTGAATTCAAATTGGCGGCTTGCTTGAAATTGAAAGAATTGAAGAGAGGATTGCAAACTTGAGCTTCTAGTCTTATAATTGGAGCCTTAAGGTAGGAAATTCAACCTTTTATTGATATATTTAAGATTGTTCTTGCATGGTTCATGGTCCATTTGAGGGTAGAGCCTAGAATTGGTGCTAAATTGTTGAATGGAAGCTTAATCTTTGCATGCATTTTTATATCCTTGCATTTGGATGTTGATTTCATGGCAATTGGTGCATGCATGTTCATCTTAGTGATATAGTCCATGAATTCATCTTATTTCTGAAAAGATTGGCTCATTTGAGCAAGTAATTGAAGCTTTGAATTGGTTTAAACTCATGCATGTCATGTTTGAGTTATGTTCTTGAGTTTTGGTTTGAAATTGGATTTATTTGAACTACCTTTGGGCTTTGATTTTACAAATTGAGCTTCAAATCATGCCATACTATGTATTTACACGTGTTTTCCAGGAAATGGGCCCAAGGGAATCGAATTCGATACATTTGGAGTTGAATTTGAGGTTGAGATTCAAATCTGGGAATTCCAGATTTTGAACTCACGCTCGAGCGGGGTGACTGGTGCTCGAGCGTGAAAATCGTGCTCCAAAGATTTTGTTGTTTTATGATCCGCCGGCGGGTAATTTATGCTCGAACGGAACCTTGTGTCTTACGCTCGAGCGGGTGTCGCGCACCCAATCGAGCGTGATTTTCGCATATCCAGCACTTTTGACTGTTTTGTAGTACGCTTGAGCGGGTAAGTCTACGCTCGAGCGGAAATCTTTGTCTGCATGTTCGCTCGAGCAGAGTAACCTACGCTCGAGCGGGACCCCAGTTTTCTGAAAATTTTGAAAATGCTTTTAAAGTGCATCTTTGCATCCTCATTTCATCCTAGGCATTCTTAGGCCTAGTTTAAGGCATCTTAATGAGGATATAGATGTAGAACCACACCGAGTCTAAGTAGGGACTAAGTCTTTGATTCCCGAATGTGTAACTTAGTGTGTGTTCATTCTGTCACTGTATAGCGTTGGCTTTCGGAGACACGCTCTAGCTGCTTATAGCCCAGAACTCTGTGAGTAACGATGTCGTAAAGATATGTTCAAAGATGAATATTTTCTAACTGTTAACTGAACTACTTTCTGAATTGTTATTGTTAACTGAATGAATGTATGTCCTCTATTCTAATCGAATCAGTAGGCATCCTTAGCAGCCTATTATTCTTATTCGCCGCTATTACAGAGATCTCATCGCTTCTATCTTAGAACTTCTATTTACTGTTATGATGGCCATCATTGGATGTTCGGTGTTTTAAGACCTACTGTTTACTGTACTGCTATGCTAATGGATGTACCACATATGACTGTTATGACTGAATGACTGATATACTGAATCAATGAACTGTTTTCATTACTGTAAGGACATTCATTCTTAACCTCTTTAAGCATTATGTTATTCACTGGGCTTTAGCTCACTGCTCATATATATATATATATATATGTAGGTGTTCAGGCACCAGACCGGAGCTAGGAGCGTGGGTTAGACTCCCCTTTTTGTCAAGCCAACCACTGTGTCTCACTGCGAGGTTCCGAGCCTGCCAAGCTATGGCTTAGGGGTGTTTTGTTTCCTCCGTCTGTCTCTACATCTGTTTTGTAATAACTGTTTAGACTGATACTGTACTGTTTAATAGGGATTAGGTCCCTAGTCTGAATGATTGTAAATGTTGTACATACTGTTTTGTACTGTTTGTGTATATATGTATGAAAAGTCTTTTTGCATACAGACTGTCACAGCTCATTGGACATTGTTTATTTATTGATTTGGCTTCCGCCATGCCCCTATACTCTGTAATATTGTCTTACTGTTAAGCAGGCCTTCGGTAATCACGGATTGTTGGCCGATTACGGTGCTAAACCCATAGAGGCGGGTTTGGGTCGTGACAGAGTGGTATCAGAGCGATACTTAACCACGAGTTATACTGCACACACGTGTCCAAATGAGCTATAGGGTCTCCTAGAAGAGCAATTAGGGCATCACAGGAGCATGAACAGTGGGTGTGGACATGACATGAATATGTGTTAATGTGTTTAAACATACAACTACTTATGTTTAAATGTTTAAAGTATGCAACTTCCTATGTTTATTATTACCGTGTTGCGTATAGTGAAATAGATAATACAAGCACTGCTAATGAAACTGAATCATCCGAGGCCAGAATGGCAAGACTTGAAAGAACGGTTGAACTATTAACTAAGGCCTTAAGGCAACAGCAACAATAGAACCAACAGCTCCCACCTCCTCCGGTACAGCCGGAGTAGAATGTGAATGATGACACCATTGCTCTCACCCAAAAGTTCAGCAAAATGAAACCACTATCCTTTCAGGGAGGCCTTGAGCCGCTTAAGGCTGAAGCTTGGGTTCTTGAGACAGAAAACTATTTGAGGTCTTTCCGTGTTCTGAAGCACACAAAGTGCTATTGGCCACCTTTACACTATAAGAAGAGGCTAGAAGGTTGTGGATGCTAGTCCGTGACACCAACACCGTGATGACTTGGGCTCAATTCAAAGGAGCCTTCTTCGAAAAGTATTTCCCTCAGTGTCAGGGACAGAAAAGTAACTGAATTTGAACAACTGAGACAGGGTACTATGTTTGTTGCTGAATATGAAACAAAGTTCATCGAACTCGCTAGATATGCACCGCATATGGTGGACAATGACTACAAGAAGGCCAGGAAATTTGAAGGCGGCCTTAATGTTGTAATCCTTGACAGAATAAATGTTTTAAAGCTACCGAACTATGTAAATGTTCTTGACCGAGCATTAATGGCTGAGTCGAACATCGAGGCACTGAAACAAACTGAAACACCAACGTTTAAATGGTGTGGTAAAAGGCAGGGTTTTAAATTCAAGAAAGGCAAAAACAACCCGCTGAATAAAAAGCAAGAATACAGGGTCAACGACTACTTGCAGTCAAGGGAACCGGTCTATACCGCCCTATTCTGAATACGGTAAGAATCATAAGGGAGTTTGTTATAGAATTTCTGGTGCTTGTTACAGGTGTGGCAAGGTGGGCCACATGGTCAAAGATTGCCCTTCCACTGCTCCGGGCAATAGTAAAGCTGCACCAAGCGTAGCAGCATCAACTGTAGCCCCAAAACCTAACCCTAAAGCTACTGGAAAAGAGCCTATGAGGCAGGGCTGAGTGTTCGCCCTAGTACCGGGAGATGTGCAGAATACCGAGACTGTTGTGTCAGGTATCCTCTCTATTTGTACTCAAAATGCATATGTTCTGATTGATTCGGGGTCTACACATTCATATGTATCGCATGTTTTTTTGCGAAAATTGAATAGACCATTGGAACCCATGAATTGCTTGTTAGTCAGATCTTCACCGCTTGGGATCTGTGACTTGTGCTTATATGTACCCTGCATGTGAAATTATTGTTGGAGATATGCATCTGTATATTGACTTACTGCCATTGAATATTGACCATTTTGATGTAATATTAGGGATGGACTCGTTACAAAAATATCATGCTACTATTGACTGTGTAACTAAACAAGTGATTTTCCGTCCACCTGGTTTGCCTGAATTTGTGTTTAATGGGGTTGGAGTAGTACCTCCCCCATATCTGATTTCATCCATGAAAGCCTGTAAATTGATTAAGAAGGGGTGTAAAGGGTACCTATGTTATGTATTGACTGTACCTACTGATGAAAAAGCTAATGTGAACAGTATTCTTGTAATCAGAGAATTCCTAGATGTTTTTCCAGATGATCTGCCAGGGGATTTGATTGATAGGGAGATTGAGTTCACCGTTGATGTAATTCCGGGTACATAGCCAGTATCTAAAGCTCCATACCGAATGGCGCCTACCGAATTGAAAAAATTGAAAGTTCAGCTGCAAGAACTGCTAGACAAAAAATTCATCACGCCTAGTACTTCACTGTGGGACGCACCTGTCTTGTCTGTGAAAAAGAAAGACAGCTCACTGAGACTTTGTATTGACTACCGTGAACTAAACAAGGTAACTGTGAAAAATAAATATCCATTACCGCGTATTGATGACTTATTTGACCAGTTACAGGGTGCTCAAGTATTTTCTAAGATTGATCTCAGATCCGGATATCATTAGCTGAAAGTTAAACCAGAGGATATTGATAAAACTGCTTTTCGAACGAGGTATGGACATTACGAATTTTTAGTTATGCCTTTTGGAGTTACCAATGCACCTGCTGCATTTATGGACCTCATGAACAAATCTTTAAACCATTTCTCGATGACTTTATTGTTGTATTCATAGATGACATTTTGATTTATTCCAAGAGTAAAGAAGAACCTGAACATCATCTGAGACTTGCCCTACAGTCCCTAAGAGAACAGAAACTTTTTGCTAAACTGTCTACATGTGAATTTTGGGTTGATCATGTTATATTTTTGGGACATGTTATTAGGAATGATGGAATTTCAGTTGATTCACAGAAAGTTGAAGCAGTGGTAAATTGGCCTAGACCAACAAGTGTTACTGAAGTCCGAAGCTTTTTGGGATTAGCTGGATATTACAGAAGATTCGTCAAAGATTTCTCTAAAATTGCCCTACCACTGACACAGTTGACTCAGAAGGGGATATCATTTGACTGGACTGACCAAAGGGAATCAACATTCCAAGAGTTAAAAACTCGACTTGTGACTGCACCGGTTCTTACCCTACCTTCAGGTACGGATGGTTTTACCATTTTTAGTGATGCTTCTTATAAGGGTTTGGGATGTGTTTTAATGCAGAATGGGAGAGTTATTGCCTATGCTTCCCAACAGCTGAGACTGCATGAAAAGAACTACCCGACCTATGACTTGGAACTTGCTGCAGTAGTATTTGCATTAAAAATCTGGCGTCACTACCTTTATGGTGTGACGTATGAAGTATATACCGACCACAAGAGTTTGAAATATTTCTTCACACAGAAAGAACTGAACATGAGACAGCGGAGATGGCTAGAATTGATTAAAGACTATGACCTATAGATTTTGTACCATCCGGGAAAAGCCAACACCGTTGCCGATGCATTGAGCCGGAAATCAATTGGAAACTTAGCATGTTTGCTCACCGAACAGAAAGAGTTGCTTTATGACCCTGAAAAATCTGAAATTGAGATTGTTTTGCGAGAACAAGGTGGAACAATAGCTGCTATTTCTGCTCAACTAGCACTGATTGAAGAGATTAAAGAGAAACAACAACAGGATGACTTCTTGAAGAAGATCATCGAAGAACGAGAATCTAAACCGATACTGGGTTTCAAATTTGAAAACGATGTACTGAAAATTTAGGGGGGACTGTATGTACCGAATGATTCTGATATGAAAAGGAGAGTTCTGCAAGAAGGCCACAATTCGAAAATGTCTATCCATCCAGGGAATACGAAAATGTACCAATATTTGAAACTAAATTTCTGGTGGCCGGGAATGAAAAAAGAAATTGCTGATTTTGTATCGAAATGTCTTCATTGCCAACAAGTCAAAGTCGAACATCAACGACCTGCAGGCTTACTGTAGCCCTTACCTATACCGGAGTGGAAATGGGAACATATCACCATGGATTTCATTGTCGGTTTTCCTCGCTCTAGTAAAGGTATGGATTCAATTTGGGTCATTGTTGATAGACTGACTAAATCTGCTCACTTCTTACCTGTCAAAACAATTTATAATGTGGACAAATTGACTGTGATTTATATTGATGAGAGTGTTAGATTGCATGGAGTGCCTGTGTCCATTGTTTCTGACAGAGATTCGAAGTTTACATTGAGATTCTGGCAAAGCTTATAGACTGCATTGGGTACTGAACTGAGACTGGGTAATGCCTATCATCCTCAGACAGATGGCTAGTCAGAAAGGACCATCCAGACTCTGGAAGACTTACTGAGAATGTGTGTCCTTGATTTTTAGGAAAATTGGGAAAGCCATTTGCCTTTGGCTGAATTTGCCTACAACAATAGTTATCACTCGAGTATTGGTATGGCGCCTTTCGAGGCATTGTATGGCAGAAAATGTAGATCTCCGATTTGCTGGGCAGAAGTTGGAGATGGGCCTTTGCTTGGGCCCGAGATTGTATATGAAACAACTGAGAAAGTAAAAGCGATACAGATGAAAACCGCCTGAGAGCAGAAAAGTTATACGGATATCATAAGACGAGACAGAGAGTATGAAGTGGGTGATCACGTTTTTGTGAAAGTGACACCGATGAAAGGCCAGACTCGTTTTGGAGTCAAGGGCAAGCTAGCGCCGAGATACATCGGACCGTATGAGATTATTGAGAAAATCAATCCGGTGGCGTATCAAGTTGCGCTTCCTCCTAAAATGGACCATATGCATAACGTCTTCCACATTTCTATGTTGAGGGATTACCTCCGGGATCCTTTTTATGTGATAGAGCCTACTCGTGTAGTGCTGAGTGATGACTACACTTACGAGGAACGGCCATTCAGATTGTAAACAGACGGATCAAGAAATTAAGAAACAAAGAGATTCCGTTAGTGAAAGTTGACTGGCAAAACCATGGTGGCGTCTATGCCACTTGGGAAAGGGAAGATGATATGCTGAAGAGATATCCTGAAATGTTTCCACTAAATCCTGTTTTCTTTCAGAATGAAGGTAATTCGAGTTTGGAGGACCAAACTCTTTTTAAGGAGGGGAGACTATAATAACCCTCACCACTGATTACTGATTGACCACGGATTACTACTAGTTTGAGACTGATTATGATTGGTAATTGAATTGATTGAAATACTGAACTGACTGACTGAAATTTGAAACTGATTGATTGAGTATATTGTTAAATTGCATGTCTATCTGTTCGTTTGGTAAATTATCTGTTCAGGTTTTATGTTTAAATTGCGAATTGAAGGCCTTATCGACGGCCGAATCTGTAATTGATTGATGGTTTATGATAATTAGAATTAATGTGATTTTATGGTGTATTTATCTGAAATGTGATTTAGTATGATTAAATTAGGTTAAAATGAGCTAAATTATATAAGTTAGGTTTATTTACTATCTTGCCACCACTAGTGGGCCACTAGCTTAGCACTTTTAAGACTCATTCATATGCCTTACAATACATTTGCTCAGCCATTTGAGAGTAATAACTGACCAAGAGAGAGTGAGTGAGAGAATTGAATTCAAATTGGCGGCTTGCTTGAAATTGAAAGAATTGAAGAGAGGATTGCAAACTTGAGCTTCTAGTCTTATAATTGGAGACTTAAGGTAGGAAATTCAACCTTTTATTGATATATTTAAGATTGTTCTTGCATGGTTCATGGTCCATTTGAGGGTAGAGCCTAGAATTGGTGCTAAATTCTTGAATGAAAGCTTAATCTTTGCATGCATGTTTATATCCTTGTATTTGGATGTTGATTTCATGGCAATTGGTGTATGCGTGTTCATCTTAGTGTTATAGTCCATGAATTCATCTTATTTCTAAAAAGATTGGCTCATTTGAGCAAGTAATTGAAGCTTTGAATTGGTTTAAACTCATGCATGTCATGTTTGAGTTATGTTCTCGAGTTTTGGTTTGAAATTGGATTTATTTGAACTACCTTTGGGCTTTGATTTTAAAAATTGAGTTTCAAATCATGCCATACTATGTATTTACACGTGTTTTCCAGGAAATGGGCCCAAGGTAATTGAATTTGATACATTTGGAGTTGAATTTGAGCTTGATGTTCAAATCTGGGAATTCCATATTTTGAACTCACGCTCGAGTGGGGTGACTGGCACTCGAGCGTGAAAATTGTGCTCCCAGCATTTTGTTGTGTTTTGCAGTCCGCTCGAGTGGGGTAATTTACGCTCAAGCGGAACCTTGTGTCTTACGCTCGAGCGGGTGTCAAGCGCCCAATCGAGCGTGATTTTCGCATATCCAGCACTTTTGACAGTTTTGCAGTACGCTCGAGCGGGTAAGTTTATGCTCAAGCAGAAATCTTTGTTTGCATGTCCGCTAGAGCGGAGTAACCTACGCTCGAGCGGGACGCCTGTTTTCTGAAAATTCTGAAAATGCTTTTAAAGTGGGTCTTTGCATCCTCATTCCATCCTAGGCATTCTTAGGGCTAGTTTAGGGCATCTTAATAAGGATATAGATGTAGAACCACACCGAGTCTAAGTAGGGACTAAGTCTTTGATTCCCGAATGTGTAACTTAGTGTGTGTTCGTTCTGTCACTGTATAGGGTTCGCTTTCGGGGACGCGCTCTAGCTGCTTATAGCCCAGAACTCTGTGAGTAACGATGTCGTAAAGATATTTTCAAAGATGAATATTTTCTAACTGTTAACTGAACTACTTTCTGAATTGTTATTGTTAACTGAATGAATGTATGTCCTCTATTCAATCAGACAGGCATCCTTAGCGACTATTATTCATATTCTGCGCTATTACGAGATCTCTCGGTTCCTATCTTAGAACTTCTATTTACTGTTATGATGGCCATCATTGGATGTTCGGTGTTTTAAGACCTACTGTTTACTGTACTGCTATGCTAATGGATGTACCACATATGATTTATTATGGTGAATAGTGATATCTTGAATCAATGAACTGTTTTCATTACTGTAAGGACATTCATTCTTAACCACTTTATGCATTATATTATTCACCGGGCTTTAGCTCACTGCTCATATATATATATATAGGTGTTCAGGCACCAGACCGGAGCTAGGACCGTGGATTAGACTCCCCTTTTTGTCAAGCCAACCACTGTGCCTCACTGCAAGGTTCTGAGCCTGCCAAGCTATGGTTTCGGGGTGTTTTATTTCCCCCGTCTATCTCTGCATCTGTTTTGTAATAACTGTTTAGACTGATACTGTGCTGTTTAATAGGGATTAGGTCCCTGTTCTGAATGATTGTAAATGTTGTACATACTGTTTTGTACTGTTTGTGTATATATGTATGAAAAGTCATTTTGCATACAGACTGTCACAGCTCATTGGACATTGTTTATTTACTGATTTGGCTTCCGCCATGCCCTCAGACTGTAATACTATCTTCTTTCATAAGGTGCCTTCGTAATCACGGATTACTGGCCGGTTATGGTGCTAAACCCATAGGGGCGGGTTTGGGTCGTGACAGACCACTCCCAACGGCACCAGGCAACCGGAAGTTCTTCATTGCGGCTACGGACTACTTCACCAAATGGGTTGAGGGGGAGCCCCTGGCAACTATCAAGGAGAATGACGTCAAACGGTTTGTCTGGCAGAATATTGTAACACGGTTTGGCGTCCCCAAGATTCTGATCTCTAACAACGACACTCAATTTGACGGGCGCCTATTCAGAGGATTTTGTGAAGAACTGAAGAACAAATTCTACAACTCTACCCTGGCTTACCCACAGTCTAACGGCCAAGCCGAAGCGTCAAACATGACCATTCTTGATGGTTTGAAGAAGAGACTTGAGAAAGCCAAAGGTAAATGGGCTGAGGAACTCCCAAGTGTCCTTTGGGCATACCAAACTACCCCTAGGCGGTCTACCAGGGAAACTCGTTTTGCCCTGGCGTACGGCGTAGAGGCGGTCATCCTATTGGAAATTGGCATGCCCACCATCCGCAGTGAAAATTTTGAGCCTGAGCTGAACTCTGAAGCAGTCGCCCTGGAATTGGACCTTGCTGAAGAGCACCGAGAAAGAGCTTTGATTCATGTGGCTGTATACCAGCAAGAACTGTCTAGGAAATACAACAAAACCGTGCACCCCATACCGTTTAAAATAGGGGACTGGGTTTTAAGGAAGGTCATGGGCAACACCCTGGTGCCTGGTGAAGGCAAACTAGGGGCAAACTGGGAAGGACCCTACAAGATAACCGGTCTGGCGGGCAAGAGGGCATACCACTTGGAGGACTTGGAGGGAAGAGGAATACCCCGGCCATGGAATGCGGCCAACCTCAAACTGTACTATTTTTAGTTTTTGTGTTCTTTTTGTGCAATGGAATTTTTTGCCTCACACTTCAGAACGTAATATTCTTTTTGTTAATATAATAGAAGTGTCTCATCTTTGCCTTAGCATTCAGATTGTTGTTTTCAACTTTTGTGAATGTCAACCGAGATGTTTTATTTCGGTTGACGAAGTTGATGATTTGCTCGACTTTGAGGTTCTAACCGAGATGTTTTGTTCCGGTTGACTGAGTTGATGATTTACTCAAACTTTTGTGAATGTCAACCGAGATGTTTTATTCCGGTTGACCAAGTTGATGATTTGCTCAACTTTGAGATTCCAGTCGAGATGTTTTGTTCCGATTAACTGAGTTGATGATTTACTCAAACTTATGTGAATGTCAACCGAGATGTTTTATTCCGGTTGGCTAAGTTAATGATTTGCTCAACTTTGAGGTTTTCAACCGAGATGTTTTATTCCGGTTGACTAAGTTGATGATTTACTCAACCTGTTTGAAGATCAACCGAGATATTTTACTCCGGTTGACTACGTAGATGATTTATTCAACTTTTGTTGAACTTCAACGAAGATGCTTTACTCCGGTTGACTGAGTTGATGCGTTACTCAACTTTATGATTCAAACCGAGATTTCTTTTCCGGTTAACTAAGTTAATCAAGATGGTTTGTTTTGCCGAGGTATTTTGTCCGGCTGAAGTTATTTAGCTTGTAGACGGTGCAAACACTTGATGAAAATTGAACTTTTTCATTCATGTGCAAAATAATTACAAGAGGGGCAGATAGCCCGGTTACATGTTAAAAAAAAAAAAAAAAAGCTAGGGGGGAAAGGTCTATGAATTCATCCCCGGTCGTGCCCTTTAGGTCGATCGTGGTTGTGGTCTCCTGGGCGGCGGTCTTCTCCTGGCCGGCCTGATTTGGGCGGTTGTCACCCTCCGCATTCTCCTTGTCGTCTTCGGCTTCTTCTTCCTCGGTCTCAGCCTGCAACGCGCTGAAGACGTCGTTCGCATAGCACATGAGGTAGGTCGGTAGGAAGGCAGCTGGAGGAGAGGCAATCACGTCGGTATCAGGTCCTTGGCCGAGCTGTTCACAAGCATCTTTCCAGCCCGCCTTGAAGAAGATGTCTTGGGTGGCATGGACTTGCTTGGTGTAGCTCTCCTCGGCTTCCTTGAAACCAGCGTTGTTGGCGTCCTCCAGCTCCTTCTTGTTCGATACTTTCAAAGTCTCTAGCTCGGCCCGGAGTGCGTCCCTTTCTTTCTTGGCGGTTCCAAGCTGGCCGAGTAGCCTGGAGTTGTCAGAGTTTTCCATCTCGAGCAAAGTCTTTGATCGCCCCAGCTCGGCTTAAAGATGTTTGACCTGGCTGGCAGAGTCCGTTGCCTTCTACCGGAGTTGGTGGATCCTTTCTATCACCAAATATTGTTTCTGGATGGCCTGCAAGAAGAAAGTTTGATTAGAAAGAAAACCGAGCAAGCACTTGGAAAAATTTGAACAAAGTATGCAAAGTGCTTACCCAGGTCATGGACTTGACCGAGGACTTCACCAGCCGGGTGTCCGGTACGTGGTCGCTGCCGACCACGTCGCTCGATAGCAGCAAGGCCTTGGTTAGGTCAAAGGCCAGCAGGTGCTCCTTGTCACCTTTGACCGAGGGAGTTGCCGGGATCTCCTTACCCCGGTGCTTGAACTGCGGCGTCCATGGCGGAGTTGGGTTAGGTATCACAGCAGGTTGCTTGGTGTTGAGCTTCGCAACTAGCTCGGCGGAAGGGTCTGCACGTGGCCTTTTGCCAGCTCGGCAGTTGTCTTTGCTGACTTGCCCAGCGGCGGGAGACGCCAGAGCGACCACGGTGGAGGTGGATTGCCCGGCAACAGGAGAGTGGGTTTGGATGCTCGGTATCTCAGTAGAGGTGGCAGTGATGAGGTTCTTGATGCGGCTTCTTTTGGCCATCTCTTCTGTCTTGGTTAATCGGATGAATGGCACGTCCGGTAATGTGGGATCAGGAGGTGGAGATGGAGCGCGAAGAAAGTCTGTGACCTTACTCCGGCGTGGAGCTGAATATCTGTATGTCGTGTGTAACCGAGGAGCTCGTGGCAATCCCAGTTGCGGTAGCGGAGCATGGTTCTGATGGCTGCTTCGTTGGGATAATGATAGTGGGCTTGCAGGGCTTCGATTACTGCAAAGGAAAGTAGAAAAAATGTGAAGTACAGAATAGTGAAGAAAGAAAAATTGACCGAGCAGGTAGCGCGGCTTACATATTGAACCGAAGTTCTTGCTAATGAACCAGCCCGGTACCTCGGCAGTTTCATAGTTGCCAGACACCCATAAAAAGTCGTCATCATACAAGTCCTTGTCTGGGGTGCCGGTCACTATCTTCTCTTTGCCCGGTCTAATTTTTAAATAGTAGGCGAGGCCGTCGCCTGTGTGCCCTAGGGTGTATTGGCGGAGTAGCTCAGCCATCCCTAAATTGGTCCTTAGCCGGTTGTTCAGCTCGTGGATCCCGTTGATTATTCTATAAGTGTTGGTAGAGACTTGGGTAGGTGCTAGCCCGGTGCGTCGCAAGAATTCGGTCATGAGTGGGTTAACCGGGAAGCAGAGGCCTCCTTCTGTGATGGATAGCACGGTGAAGGGGCATTGGTCTAATCTGCCCCATGGATTTGTGTCAATGGCGCCGAGCTCTAGGTGAACGTCGGCCGGGATACCGTACTCCTCTCGGAACGCAGCCAAGGAAGCGGTAGCGCCCCATGTGTAGCCGGCTGGTTTAGCTCGGCTGAGGTGGTTAGGCACAGAATGGTGTTTGATGGCTGCTCGGTCTTTGAGAGCCTCGGTATTGGTTTGTGGTCCCCTTGGACTCTACAGGAAAATGAGGGTAGTTGTAAGTGGAAGCGTGGTCACAAAAAAACGAGCATTGACTTTTAGCTTTGGTCAGAAGAGCGCACCTTCATCGGTCGTGAAGGCAAATCAAGGAGCCTTGGCGCCGTTTGCATTGATGTTAGCCAGTTGCCGGCGAGCCAAGTCCTCTGCCTACCTCGGTTTTTACTAAGCTTTTGGCAAACTTGTAATTTGCTCAGTCTTAACGTTTTTTGGGATCAAAAGAAGACTTGGAGCCCGGTCCGCCCCAGATCTTCAAGTGTTCATCAGTGAAGCTGAAGAATGGCAAGGAGAAAAAGGAGCAGGGGAGGGTTTTGGGGAGCTGTAGGCACCCCATTTTTGACCGTCCTCAAGACCTGGACGTCACCGCTTGAACACTCGGTGATTATCCATGTTTGTGTTCGTTTGGAGTTCCCGGAGTTCTCGGCTACGCGCCTTGCCTCAGGACCTCCGAACTTGACCGTTTTGTGTCTGGTTTTCGCACCAAACACTTGTGCTT
Source organism: Camellia lanceoleosa (assembly GCA_025200525.1). Lineage (NCBI taxonomy): Eukaryota > Viridiplantae > Streptophyta > Magnoliopsida > Ericales > Theaceae > Camellia > Camellia lanceoleosa. The sequence continues at coordinate 141,387,819 of CM045761.1, read as the reverse complement.
TGCCTTGGAGGGGCAGGGAATACCTTGTGAGGCATCCCCACACACCACCGGCAGTGGCTAGAGGCCACCGGTTGGTTGGTGTTGCCATCGGCACTATATTGTGCCGGTCGGCACTATTTTGTGCCGGTCGGCAGTAAATTTTGTCAAAATGAAAATTTTGCCCTGCCGACTACAGTGCAATTGCTTTTTGAGATATTTTTAGGCAGCTGTATCACACTTGCTTCCCCTCCATACATGTGTATGGAGGGATGAGCCTCTTGTTTGCTTAGTGGCTAAGCTTACAAAGTTGTCTCCTCTATAAGAGGAGGCCTTGTCATCTTGGTTGGGGGGTTGGCCATTTGAGAGATCAAAAAAACTAGAGCTCATATATCTCTCTCTCTATATTTTCCATCTCTCTCATCCTTGTGTGTGTATTTTAGACCTAAATAGTGTGTTTTACCTTACTTTTACACCATTACACACACTATTACACCTAGCTCCGAGATTGAGGGGCTTGGGAGGTTGTTTGTGGTGATTTTGGACAGACTTTGACCACTAGAGAGTGGCTGGACCACCTGCTCTTCAAGGGATCTTCAAGGGTAAACTCTTTACTTTAGTTTCCCCATTCTTGCAACTAGTTTCTACCCCTCTTGCTTTGTGTTTTGAGCTTTGCCTATAACTGAAAAAACTCTTGTTTTTACTTGCTCTTGAACATTCATTAAGGTCATTTTGTGGTTTGAGTAAAGGCTCACCCTTTTAGGCTTTGTTTGGCCATTTTGGTGTCCTTTTGGTAAGGCTTTGTTTACTTGGTGTTCTTGGTCTTCTCACCACTAAAAACCAGTGGGTTTTTAGTGGTGAGGAAGGTGTTTTGAAGTTTCAAATAGGGGAGGGACACCCCTCTCCCCCTTGTCCCTTGCTTGCCTTTGTTTTTGACCTAAAAAATAGCATGCATGCTTGGTTGGTTTTGGCTTCATTTCAGAGCATATTTGTGATTCATATGATATGTTATACCTCTGTTTTGGGTCGGATTTGCAGCCCTTAGTATGTCTCTCACACTTGCTTTGAAGTGCTCTCTTTTGCTTAAAAGTATGCCATGCATCTAGGCCATGTTCTTTGTATGTTTTAGCATAACTCCATGAGGGCATTAGCATCATATTGCTATGTGTAAGGGCTGTTAGCCACTGTTTTTGCCATGTTTGGCATGTTTGGTATTGTTGTCTTGCTTGTTGGCTTGTAAGCTTTTGGTGTGTGAGACTCTAGCATGTTTAGCCTACCTCGATCTTATAATTTGGCATCATTTTAGATCACATTTCAGTCCCTATTCCATGCCTATATGTCTCCATTTATCACCTCTTCCATGTCTTGAAGTGTTGGTCTCTTATGCTTTAAAGAGGGTATTGTGCATGCTTGCATGATTAATGCATTTTGGGGCTGCCATATCAAGGTTTGTGGGGGTATTTTTGCATGATGGAACTCTGTTTTTGCTTAAATAATTCATGCCATGATTGGTCTTAGTAGTAGTGGAAGGGTGCTCCCTTTTTGTGCCTTAATCTTAGGCCATTTGACTTGCATGTTTGCATGAGTGTTGGTCACCATTTCGGGCATGTTTTGCCACTGTTTTGGGGAGATTTGAAGGCTACCCCATTGTAGTTAAATCCACCATTGCATGCTTGCCTCATGGTTATTGCTTAAATGATTCATTAAGTGTTGAAGTATGTTGGTCTCATTGCTTGATTGGTCCATGTTTGCATGACATTGGTACCTTGCATGTTCTAGTATTTTGCATGCTTAATATGATAGTTGCATTACATTTGGCATACCTTGTACCTTAGCATCACATTGCATTGTTGAGCCATGTTGTATACATGCATTTCATGGTTTGGTTTGGGGTTGTCAAGCCAAACATGGGGATTGAGAGGAGTTCACACTTTGAGTGGTGCAACTTGCCTTAACCCCCATGTCACCAAGGCCCTTGACCAACTCATGATAAGGTCTTGGTTTCATTTGTGTGTTTGCATGCATTTTTACATTAAAATGCAAACTTGGTTCCTTAGGTTATCATGCACCAAGATGCATAATTGATGGCCCAAGAACCAAGGGTCATGCTTCCTTGAGTCCCACACATGATAGGAAACATTGGCCATGCATAAATTTGCTCTAAAATCCATATCATGCACTTTGTTTTCTTTGTTCTTTGTCAAACCTGTCCTCTCTAGAATTTTGTGCCGCGATATAGAGTGCCGACAAGCACTTTATGAACAAAGATGACTCCAAATGCAGCCGGTGGCCCCACCCCTTAGCTGGTGATGTTCCCCTTCAGCCGGTGGTGATCTTCAGTGTATGTAGGAGGTGTTCTGAGACTTTGGCGCTTTTGAAAGAACAAGGCAGTGAAACAGAGGCGGCGTCATGATCGGGTTTCGGTAGTCGGATTCGAGCATACATCATTCACGCATCCCGAGGCAAGGGCTGGGGCCACCTTTCCTTTTTGCATTTAATTTGATAAATAGAAATTTTGTAATAATTAATTTATTATGTATCTGGACTGTATTATTTTGGGACTGTATTATTCTTTTGAGTCCCTCTGTGCGAGGGCGTAATTGTAATAAGTGTGCTGTGGTGTGTGCATGTCTCCCAACCCCACTTCGTTCTCCCTTTTACTTACACCTTATGATGGTAGATTAGGGCATATTTAAAATTAGCATACCTTATGCAATGCATGCGTGCATCCATGCATTTGTTGACATGCATCGCCGGTACATCATACAAAGCGCATTGTATTTCAAATCTAACTTGAATACGTGTTACTCGTGCATTTCACATGCCATGTTTAGGATAGCGAGCCTCTAATTGCACTGTATGCGTCGCATTAGTCATCTTAACATAAGCTAGGTCATGCATATTTTGCTAACTAATTTATTGTTTTGTACAGTACAATGTAAGTATTTATGCCTAAGCATACTACATGCGTGAGAATGTTGCCATGACAGTATGCTAACCATGCGGCTAAGTGCTTGTGTGAGATAAACAGTTTGAATGCCTGTGGGTGGAGGTTGGATTGCTTGAGTTGGAAAACTCGTTGAAATCCGTATTTTAGCCTACTTGCGGTAGCAATTTCAAAGCTTTTCAAAACAACGGATATGCAATGTTTATTTCCAAATTAGGCAATCTAGTCTACACTTGTTTCTTTTGCATAACATAGTAATTCTAGGTGATAATTGGAATAAGAGCATGTAATGTTTTCAAAAACGGATATCATGGTTAGTAGAGGCGGTCTTGAATTGGCGAAAGAAGTGCTCATAGTGACCTTCCGATCGTACCTAAGCTCCGAGCCAAGACCACTTTGGTGATAGCCGGACATGTGGCCTTGACCGAGTCAGGGTTTCCTAAATTTCCCATTTAAAAATATTTAGGTGGCGACTCTATAATCTGGCAAAGCAGTCCATGTTTGGCACTACTTTTTCAAAAATCTGTTTTCTCAAACGATTTGCCGGATTTGGACTCTTTGGTTCAGATTTAGAACCGACACAAATCGAGTCCGAACTGTAGTGACCCCAATATGAACGGAACGGGACTTAACCCTCCCGGGGCGTTCAGGGACGTCTACAGTTTCTGGCGACTCTGCTGGGGAGTTTAGAGAGCTTGACTCGAACTCGTGATATTCGTTTTTGACTACACTTATGTGCTTCTTTGCATTGCATGTGCATTGGTGCGCCTAGGACACCGTGTTGGCCATCTGCTATTCCTGAGCGGTTTGCTGGAGGCTTGTCTTGTCAAGGCATGACCATAAGGCTGACCGGTTGCGGGCTCTGTCAGTATGGGAACACAAACCCCGGTTTTTACCGGGGCACCCTTTTTGACCATTCGACCTAGTGCATATTCGGATCCATAGTGACCATTCCAAACTAGGACAGGTTGCTTACCCGATGTTAGGTTGTTTGATACCGCTGCGTGCGTAGTGAAACCCTAGCTCCTGACAAAATAGGACAGGGAAACCCTACCCCAACATAGGGGTGTATTGGCCCTCATTTATCTGCTATGTGCTTTCAGAGTGTATCTCTACAGGAACACACATATCAGTTTGCAAGATTGGGTATCCGGCCTGAGGGCACCAGTAATAGTATTTTGGGAAATCAGTTATCTGTGGGTACAAGATTCAGACTTGGGGGCAATGATTCAGAAACAGTGATCAGTATTTGAGGAACAGTGTATCGAGTTCAGCGTGTTATCCAAACCGTGTGTTGTATGTTTATTTTATGCCGTTGTGCTGTCCAATTGTCTGTTTATTTATACGCTTTCTTTATCTCTTTATTAGGTAGTTGAGCACAATTGCTACCGACCCGATAGATATCCCCCAAGCACCCTGGGTTAGAGGCCGTCGACTCCTTCGATCTGAGGATCTGATAGACGGACAACCAGTGTACTACTCACTACCCCCGGTTGCTAAATGAAGGTCAGTAAGACAGAGGACATCAGTACAGCAGTCAGCTCAAAGGGCTTTATCTACCCCACCTGTATTCAGTAGGGATCAGGATTCCGTGTCACCAACAGAGAGAGAATATATACCAGTAATTCAACCGGAGCAGGATAGCATGGCTAGTTTGGAGGAGATGGTGCGCCACCTTCAAGAAAGCATGAAAGCAATGCAGCAAGATGCCGTCCGTCAAGCAGAATTCGCCAGGCAACAGGCCACAGTTGTGAGGGAACAGGCAGAGACAATTGCCAGACTAGAGCAGCAAACCGGAGCATCTGCTTCGCATCAAGTTCCTCCCCCACCAGGAATTCCAAACCTTGGGGAGACAGCCAATGTTCAGAGTGATACAGAACCGCCCACAGGACCACCCCCACCTCTAACTCTACCTCAAATCCAACCTCAGATGTCAAAAACATCCGCCAACCTACTGGACTCTCCCTCTGAGTTCGAGACTGATCCTACCGCACCAAAGCTGAGCAACCTTGAAAAGCTGTTCAAGAGATCCCAAGGGGTCAAGACCATCCCCGATATTGAAGATGGATACACCGATGCAACTGTGATGCTGCCCGACAGATTCAAGATGCCCCATATTGATCGGTTTGACGGGTCCGGGGACCCCATGGTGCACCTGAGACTGTTTTCAGATATCCTAAGGCCAATGGGCCTCAGTAGGCTTCAGAAGTTGTCTTTATTTGGCCGAACCCTGTCAGGTGTGGCATCCGCATGGTATGCCAAGCTAGAAGATGACGTCAAGAGAAATTGGGACGAAATGGCTGAGGCCTTCATCGCGTAGTACTCATACAACACACAGATTGAGATTACGACCTGTGATCTCGAGACAACTAGGCAAGAGCCTAAAGAGAGTTTTTTAGAGTTCGTAACCAGATGGAGGGCCAAGGCTTCGATGATGACCTTGAGGCCTACGGACAAGGACCAGATTCGGATGATTGTGCGCAATCTACAGCCGAAGTTGATGCAAAAGATGATAGTAGTCCCCTTTCCCACTTTTTCTGACCTACATGAAATGGGGGTGCAGATTGAAGATGCCTTGAAGCAATTTGGATTGATAATGATCGGGAGCAACCGAAGGACCTTCAACCGCAACACTAATGCAGCCGAGTGGCGCATCTACTACGAGCCTCCGGTGAGCATGGTCACCACCAACCCCTCCAAGAAATCGTGGCAATGCGCCATTCTCCCGGCGTCCGGAAGCAACCCGCAAACTACCAAATACCCACCCAGAAACACCAGAACTTTCGCCTCACTATATATGCCCCTATCCAAAGCTCTGGGGGTTTTGATCAAAAAACACGAAGTCATTTGGGCCGCGTACAGAAAAAACTTCCCCTACCCATAACTTGACCAAGTATTGTGCATTTCACTGTGACAGTCCACGACACCCACTGCTATCGGTTACGCCATGAAATTCAAGATGTCATTGATAACGGGGTGATTTTGCCCTCCGAGAAGCCCAATGTTACTACAAATCCCCTCCCCACACATAACCAAGCTCCACCACCCAAAAGACTCAATTTCATCCATACTGGGACCGTGTCCTACGACCCTAGTATCTATATCACACCTACCCACCTGCCTAAACCAGAGGTGTTCCTCCCCGATTGCGCCGACTTGTGCATGATGGACATCTCCATGACCCAATCTAAGCTAGCGGCGGTGACCGCCAAGAATAGGGGAAGGGAGATTCCAAAGGAGAAACATTTTGTCGAGTCAGAGTCTGCGGAATCTGGGAGTTACGTTGGGGAGACGTACAGTCTGAATGACTATATTTTATCAAAAGGCCAAGATGAGCCCGGAGTAGAATTACCAATAGGGGGAGAGTTATGTGTGATCCAAGGAGATAGTCTGGGACGAGGAGCAGAGCGATATAACTGTATGGGGAGGACTGGCCAATCTCAATTTCTGATGACCAATACCGGGGGACGCAGTTGCGTGGTTCGATTATGAGGATTCAGCAGAAGTTCCCGGGTGGTTGGACGATCAACTCGATGTGGTAGGAGAATTTCAGCAGAGCGAGTTCGAGAATGAGAATATCGGCGGCAAGGAAGGGTTAAAGAGCGAAACACATCGGCCGGTCAAGGTGTCAAGAATTTCGCCCGAGATTGGAATATTTTGAGTACGGAGATGATTGAACAGTCAGTTATGTCGGAACAAGCAAGTTTTGAAGATTCCGAGAGAATCAGGAAAGCAAAGGCCCGTTGTAGCACGTCCCGCGGGGGAACCTCGCGCTGACAGTTCGGACTCCCTTTTGTGTTACGGTTCTAAATCTGAACCAAAGAGTCCAAATCCGGCAAATCTTTTGAGAAAACAGATTTTTTGAAAAGTAGTGCCAAACATGGACTGCTTTGCCAGATTACAGAGTCGCCACCTAAATATTTTATTGGGAAATTTAGGAAACCCTGACTCGGTGCCGAAGGCCACATGTCCGTCATCACCAAAGTGGTCTTGGCTCGGGAGCTTGGGTACGATCGGGGAAGGTCAGCTATGAGCACCCCCTTTACCGGTCGAGGGCCGGCCTCTACTAACCGCGATATCCGTTTTGAAAACATTACATGCTCTTATCGGTTATTAGCCTAGAATTACTATGTTATCTGCAGCACAAAAGTATAGACTAGATCGCCTAACTTGGAAATAAACATTGCATATCCGTTTTGTCTCGAAAAACGTGTTGTTTTCTTTTGCTACTCGCAAGTAGGCTAAAATGCGGATTTCAATGGGTCGTTCCAACTCAGGCAATCCAACCTCCATCCACAGGCATTCATGCAGTTATATAACACATAAGCATTTAGCCGCATGGCAATCCTATTGTCATGGCAACAATCACACGCGTGCGATATGCTAAAGCGTAAAATACTTACATCGTACTCCGTGCCAAAACAAAAACTAGTTAGCAAACATGCGTGACCTAGTTCATGTTAAGTGGCTAATGCAACACAGGCATAGATGCAATCTAGAGTAGGCTCGGCTAACCCTAAACATGGCACATGAGATGTGACAACTATCACGTATTCAATTTGGAATTGAAAGTACGATGCAATTTGTATGATGTACCGAGCCCGGTGCATGTAAACAAATGCATGAATGCACACATGCATTGCATAAGGTATGCTAAAGATAGGCATGCCTTAATCTACCATAAGCAGGTAAATAAAAGGGATAGAAAGAAGTGGGGATTGGAAGACATGCACCTACTCACGTACACTTATTACAATTGCGCCCTCGTTCGGAGGGACCGAAAGAATATACAAAACCAAATAAATAATTAACTATTCTAGCTAATTAAATATTACAAATCAACTAAATTAATTAAATCAAATAATTAATCTACTTAAGTGATAAATGCCTCGGAAGGAGGTGTTGCAGCGTGTGCGGGACTCGCTTCGGGCTATCTTCTTGGTGCAAGTGTGCCTCTGTTTCCTCTGCTCTCCTTCTCTGAAAATTCCCAAAACTTGAGTGCCTCTCGAGCAGGGAGTATCACCGGCCGAGGCGAGCCACCGAGGAAGGAAACCACTGCCCTTAATTTCATTATCGGTGCCAAGAGGCGGCGGTCGGCACTAAAGAGTGCCGATCGGCCCTTATCCTGCAGAACACCTGGCCCGACAATGACAGAGGAAACCAAAGGCAAGGCAATGCAAATCAAAGCATGTATGCACCAAGCACATCCCTCATCATGCTATGGACTCAAGAGGGCATGTGCCTCGATTCCCGGACCATCAATCGCGCATTTCCATGCGTGATGATCCTAAGAACCAAGGGTGCAAATTTGATTTAAAATGCATACAAACCAAGCAAGCACATAAAGGGGTGCTAAACCTCCATCATGACTTAGTCAAGAGGCCTAGCGTACATGCCAATGCAATGAGGTCCTAAGCATGTTATCTATTATGCACACATGGACAATGGCATGGCATTTATGCAAGCATACAAGCATGCACATGAACCAAGCATGCAAACCGATTGTAGATTGGGCTTAAACATGAATTGGGCAGCTCTAATAAGGCTCAAAACAGTGGCCAAAATGCCTAGAAAATGAGACTAAACACACGCACACACATGCACATGTTAAGGCTTAAGACTTAGGCATACAAAGTCAAACTCTTATGCACACTTAAGAGGCCAAACATAGACTGATAGCATGCATCAAAACTCTGAAATTCACGTCAAACATAATGCCAAATCATGCAATGAAGCATGCCAAACAAAGCATGCAAATGGCCTAGGCTTAAGACAAGTCAATAGGGCATTAAACCACACTTAGCACAATCATACATGGCAATATTCAAAGCACTTAAAGACAAAGTTTTCACACATAAAACTAAGCCTAAGGGACCACCTAGATGGCATCTAGGAAGCATGGAATCTAAGGCATGCAATAAGGCCTAAACATAGAGCACTTAACACAAGCTCTTAAAGCATTAACAAGGCCACTAAGGCAATCAACCAAGCATGTATGAAGGACTGAAATGGCATGCTAGATGGTTCCATTCACTAAAAACAAAGCTAGAATAGCATACCACACTTTCATGCTTTTGAGGCCAACAAGCCAAATACAAAGAGGCTACCAAATACATGCCAAGATTGGCCAAAATAGCTATGGACAGAGCTAAATCATGGCAAAATAAGCTTACAAGCTTCACAAATCTAAGCCTAAAACATGCTAGAAACTAAGGCACACAACCTAGGCATGTTAAGGCATAAAAGAGGCATTACAAGGCAACTATACTAAGCATGTATAGGAGGCCAAAACCAACTTGAAAACATGTTATATCATAGTAATATAAGCATAGAAAACAAGTCAAACAAGCTCAGCACACACTCAAGCATGGGGCTCTCTCAAGAGGCAAAACTTGCCCTTTTCAAGGACATCAAGGAGAGGGGGTGGCCCTCTCCTTCTTGAGACTTCAAGGCATGCTCTTCACCACTGAAATCCCTCAAGATTTCAGTGGTGAAGAGATCCTATCACCAAAATCTCGGATCTCTCCAAAATAGCACAAAATGGGACCTTTTCAAGGTCTAAAGGGGGTCAAACCTCCCCAAACCACAAAACACTCTTAATATACAATAAAGAGGGTTAAAAATCAGAACTTTTATGTGCCAAACACTAAGCTCAAAAACAGTTCTAGATTAGGTAGAAATGAGTTGCAAAAATGGGGAAAAAAGTGCAAGTTTTGCTTACCCTTGTAGCCTTCTCCACAAAGGTTGTGGTTGATGCTTCCTTGAGCTCAAAATTTGTCAAGAACCTCCAAGGACAGCCTCTGGAACCTCAGTTGCAAGGAGAGGGTGAAACACTAGGTGTTTTAGTACAATAGTGTGAACTAAACACCTAGTGTACTAAGAGAAAAAGAGATATGATATATGTATCTAACTTAACCCTAAAAACCAGAGCTCGGCTCTCTAACAATGTCTAATGCTCAAAAATGCTAACCCTAAGTCAAGAGGAGAGCTTTCCTCTTATAGAACTTGTAAACTTACAAGCTAAGCCAACAAGACTCATCCCTCCATACGTGTATGGAGAAGCAATGCTCAAAAATGCGAAAATATCTCGAAAAGCATTTGTAAAGTGGTCATTTGGGCAAAATGGTCATTTCGCCCAAAATAGTGCCGGACCGCACAATATAGTGCAGTGACAACTAAAGCCGGCCGGTGGCCTCTAGCCCCAGCCGGTGGTGTGTGGGGATGCCTCACAAAGCATTCCCTGCCCTTCCAAGGCAAATCACAAGAGTTTGGTGCAAAACCAAACACAAACGGTCGAGTTCGGAGGTCCTGAGGCACGGTCGCTTGGCCGAGGACTCAGAACTAAGCGAACCCAAACGTGGGTAATCACCGAGTGTTCGAGCGGTGACGCCCAAGTCTTGAGGACGGTCAAAAATGGGGTGTCTACAGTTGCCCCTCTTTGACAGAACTCGGAAGTCATAACAATGACGGGAGTGAATGTCAAAGCCCAGAGACGACCCATTTTTGACAAGGCCGAAGACTTGGACAAACATGCACGACAAACAAAGATATGCGCCCGAAGGCAGGGGCAAAATGCAACTGAAAATGCAAGAAGCCGAGCATAACTTATGATCACGCAAAGAAAGCTGTAATGAAGCACACATGCGACAGTTATAAGCTAAAATGCACCAATCTACACTACAATGCAGAAAGGACGTAAGAGAATTATGTAATTCTCAAAACGTCTCACACGGAGGATACAATACCTGTGCGGCTCGTCCGGTTGCGCCGGCGGTAAATGAACCGTACATACAATATCGTGCACAGAAGAAAGCAAACTTAACAAGTACAATATTGTTAGCAACATGCATGACATATGCAATGCGAATGATGAATGATATGCAATATATACAAAACTATGTATGAATAATGCAAATGAAAATGTAGTGCAATTAAAACTAATGCGAACTACATGCAGGGCGATGGAATCAAGGTTCAAACCGAAGTGGTTCGAAACCACACAAATGTCAAATAGATTGATGGAAGTGACAAGCCCGTCTCCCATAGAACGATGTCTGATCTATGAGTACTTCGCACGGACACAAGAACAAGTATTGGGTGGAATGACATAAGTGGGGAAACGACCCGCTGAGGAAAGAATAATGATCCTAATGCCGGACGCAATGATTATACTACAATGTAATGGAAATGGATACAATGGATATGGCACGCGGGCCAAACCGTATTTTGCCTAGGAAAGGCATGCACACGTACAAGCCGCGTCTAACACAGAAAAGGTGCCGCAACCTCAATCCAACATACCAGCGTGGAGTAGGCGCGATACACGAGCAGAACTATGCTTCAACGTGAAAAGTATAGGCACATACCAGACCAAGCTCAACAAGGAAAGGCGCAAGCCAAGGATGGAAGATGATGCAGTGGATGCATGCAACTACAATGCAATAGAAATGGATATTTACAGAAATGCATGACATATGCACTATACTACAATGGAATGCATGACATATGCATGGTGTTTTTGTGTTTTGAATGTTTTTTGAAATGCATGACATATGCAATAGTATTGATGATGCATGAGATGCATGTTTTTTTTGAATTTTTGAAAATGCATGACATATGCAATAGTATTTTACAATGAAATGCATGATAAATGCAATGTGATGCAATGGTTGCGATTGCAGTTTTCCCTATTCTACCAACGGGGCGACATACTAGGTTAGTTCAGTATCCAGAATTGAGACGTAAACACGCCGCCTCAACCTATGGGGTTTCCATACAGATTTCAAGCCGAGGGTACATCCCAGGTATTTAAACCAGACTTTAGTCTCGAAATTCGAACCTTTACGTTCTAGGCATAAGCCATTCAAACTCTAGTCTTCACCGTCCCCATTGGTCTCCTAGGAACTCACCGCAGACGGTGGCTTTACCGGACCACCGAAGTCGTTCGGCACGACAAACACCAGGAATTGCACCTTCAGAGGACTTAAGGTCTCCTAGACCGATGTATAATGTATGCATGACAATGCATGTTTTTTGAAATCTTGGCAACGCGGCTTTGAGATGCATGATAATGCAAATGAGCGGGTTTAAGGTCTTGCCGGACCTAGGGGGGGCAACCGATGAGGTGCGCTAAACAATGCGATGGAATGCATGCCAAATGCAATGAGGTGCACACCTTAATGTACCGGAGGTCTTTCATCTCCCGAGGATTTAAGGTCTCCTAGACCGTGCGTGTTTAAGGTCTCGCCAGACCATGGGGTAACTGTTACACAGTACCCAAGTGCATGTAATGCAAATGAGACGCGCATGAGACGTGCGTGCCTCAAAAGATGGAAAATGAAGTGCAAAACGAGGCGTATGTGGCTCGAGATGCAATGAAATGCGAAATGAGACACACGTGCCTCATTTGATGGAAAATGAAGTGCAAAACGAGGCGTACGTGCCTCGAGATGCAATGAAACGAGAAATGAGACACACGTGCCTCATTTGATGGAAAATGAAGTGCAAAACGAGGCGTACGTGCCTCGAGATGCAATGAAATGTGAAACGAATGTGATGAGGTACACCTCAATGCACCGAAGGTCTTGCACCTCCCGAGGATTTAAGGTCTCCTGGACCGTGCGTGTTTTAGTCCCATGGACCGTGTTCGTCACCCGACAGGGGGTAGAATGAAAGGCACATGAGGCACGCGTACTTACGGGATGGAGAATGAAATGCAAAACAAAGTACGTGAGGTAGTAGACCTTACGTGACTCAAAATGAGATGCAAGATGAAGGAGTACGACACGCATGCCGCATGACAATGCAAAATGGTGCAAGTCGCAAGGGACGTGCAAAATGGCGCGATGCGCTAGACAATGCACATGGGGCAACTTTTGAATCTCTGTAAATGACAAAATGATACAAAAGGATACAATCTCTGCTTGAATTTGAGTGTCACGCACAGTAGAGACGGTCCGAAGTCAAAACGGAGGCCGGTTGAGCATCGGGGATGCATTTTCTTGTACTTTCTTGAGCTATGAAGACCCAAAACTCCTCAATTTGCCTAAAAAGGGCTTTGGGAACACCACCGGCTGGGTGGGATGGTCACCGGCCACCACCGGCTGCATGAACTCATCTATCGGCACAAAAATGTGCCGACCGGCACAAAATAGTGCCGACCGGCCAAAAATAGCTAATCGGGGGCAGTTTTGACAATTTGCCTCGGGTCTTATAAAATAGGGTTCCCAAACCCTATTTTCTTCACTTCAAGCTGCCGAAAATCTTTGCTCTCCCTCTCCAAAGTGTTTTCGACCCTCGATCCTCGCATTTTCTCGCGTTTTACGTCATTTTCGTCGTCCGATTCGCGAATACCTTCGCGTTTCGAACACTTTGAACCGAACATTTCTCCATTTCGGTATTCCTTTCGCTATTTTCGCCTTTTGGGACTTGTTCCCTCGATTTTCTCTTCATTCCGTGTCTTTTCACATTCGACCCTTCCGCCATTTCCGACCCTCTCGGGGTTGACCTTCTCGGTTGACTTTTTTATTAGGCCGGTTTTCATTTTCCGGTCATTTTCTCACCATCATTACCCATGGCAGACGATATTCCACACGTCGGGACTCCCCCAGACCATGAGATGGACCCCGGGGTCGAGCTTCTCCCATTGAGCGAGCGCCCATTCGATCCGGCGACCTATCGCCCAGCCATTCACGTGCTACCACCCGATGGACTCCGCCCCTTCGCGGCAGGAGTTTTGGACCCGAGCTTTTTTTGCCGGCGTACCTCCCACTTGTCTGCTGGCGCCACCGAGGTAACATTCTCGTCTCTTATTTTCTGCAATGTAGGATTTTCTATCAATTGCCGTAGCTAACTGAACCCATTGCTTGTTTAGTCCTGACGTACTATGCTGTAGTCGATTGTAGACAAATTCATAGCTGACACCTATCTAGGACCGGTGCACATGCACACACACTGCACTATCCTGACTCACCCGAACACGGCACACATTGCCTTTGCGCCAACACTCGGCGCTTATTTGAATCCGAAAACTCGCACGCATGCTAGATTTGCACAAAACCACGCCAACACGCGGATACATCACACGTTGTAGTTTACCGAAACATACCAAGACTTGGCTTCTATTTGAACGTTGAAAAGCACGCACACACGCTGTTTACACCGATCTTCATAGAACCTTTGGCGTCATCCTGAGACCGTAGCCCACATCTTGGTAGTGAAACCCGATACACGAATCTAAAATGTGCACACATGCACATATCTGCATGCGAACCTTCACAAACATCTTGACACATCACGGTAGTAGTTCACCTTGATATCTGAAACCGATATCTGCTTGAATCGGAAAATGTGCACATGCACCAAGTTTACTGGAGCATCTAAAACACCTTGACGCACCATGGGTTTGTAGTTTACTATAAGCACCGCACCGGTTTTGTTTGAATTTTAAAGATAATCTGTCGCCTACTAGATTTATACCAAGCGCATATTTTCATATGGCTTTGCAATTTCTTGACTACTGAGGAGACTCCCATACTCTCATGGTATGGGAACATTACCTTCATGGCCCGATGCCGTATTTGCCGAGCAGATTAGCCATTGTGGATCGGGCGGCGGTACCTTCTGCGAGGACTTTCCGGACTCTCACTTGCGGACCTCTTCTTGCCGCTCTGGCGAGAGAGGTGGTGGGACACCACCGATTCTTTTCATCTATCGGTGGCGGGGACATGACGATGACCCCTTCGACTTCTCGATGCTCACGGCATCGGGGTTGAAGTGATCCGATCCCTGACACGAACATGGGCGAGTGGATCGCTCGGGTTTATTTGCTTTCGGCGCCGCCGCTTGTTAAATCGGGGTTAATCGCTATTCTGGTTTGAGGTGCGATTTGAGTCACGGACCATCTTTGGTGGGCCAGCTCGATGACCAGAGGCTCTTGAGAGGTATGCCGCGGCTTCCTCATGTTTTGCGAGGGACCACCCTATTCGCCGGCCGGACGAACACCGTGCCTCTCTGCCTCCTCGGCCTTTGGTGGGCGTCCGACGGATCTTGATATATTTGGGGTGGTGCGGCTCAGCCACCCTTCTGGCTACATGAGCTCAGGTCTCCGTGGCGTGAGCGTACTAGGAGGCTCTTGGCGAGCAGGAGGTATGTCTTCTCTCTGCTTTTCATTTACATTAGTACTTTACGTACTCTGTACCTTTGCACACCTTTGTTGTTATCGTATCATACACAGCACACACATATACCTTTATCTTGTTGTACCTGCTTGTTCTGCTGTACACCTGCTCAATACAATACACAACCTGCAGCTCTGTTATTTACGCTTTGATACGTACTCTGCTTTATTCGATAATCGTCTTGACGTCATTTGCATTTGTGGGTGTATGCCTACTTCCTAGGCTGGAGCAGTCTTGGGAGCGGAGACCCCTCTGGTCCCTTCTCTCGCCGTTCTGACGGGCGATGTGTCCAGAGACCCGGGACACTTTTAGCTTCTACCGTCGTTTCTTGACACCATCACCCCTCGAGGTATGTTTTACTTCTGATCCGTTTGAGCTTAAGCTTTCATGTGTACATTCTGTCGATAGATAATCAAGCGTATTCCATTTGGTCACAGCGGTAGTGGGCTCGCTCCCGATGGTGATCTGAGATAGGTATCTGGCGCCATCGAGACCTCGCGCTCTGGGATTCTCTGGAGGGTCCGGTCTGCCGAACTGGTACAGGTGGCGCTTCTTGCGTCGGACCACAGGATTGGGAGCGAGATAGTTCGATCCGGCCTCCCGAGCACATGAGGGACAAGAGGTTTTCGGTGCGGCAGATGGAGGACTACACTCTTGGGTGGGCCATAGATGTGGATGCCCTCTGAGGCGAGGCGACTACTCTGAGTCGTCCGGACCTTCTTGATCACGGCCTCTGGCCGGGGCTCCAGTGATCGAGACTGCGGCGCCGGCCGGGCCAGAGAGGGAGGCGAGGCGGGGCCATCACAGAGGCTCGAGCTTCATGGCGGAGAAGTGCGAGGGGGGCGAGGGCGGCCGCTCTGCCTACTATGTTGACTTATAGAGGCGGCGGGGAGACCTGCAGATCCTTTGCTCCTCCTCCGGTGGTCACGAGTTGGCGGTATTCGAGTTGCCTCGGTATGTATTACTTTATTCTGCGTCTTGCATTGTCATTTCGGTTTATTGAGATATCCTGAGAATCTTGATGTATTTAATACTTTTGAGACCTCCTCCGAGTATACCCGTCGATCTGTGGAGTTGAATGCCTCCCTCTTTGGGGATCTTTGCAGCGGACTCTCGGCGCCTTGGCCGCTCGGCTTCTGCGGTATGTTTCTTGACCACGATCTCGAATCATACTCTGTTTACATAATCCTTCCTTTACAAAAATCGATAAAGCGCTCACGGCTTTCATACATTGTACTCATACTGCGCATTCTATCTTGATAAAGCGCTCACGGCATTCACACTTTGCACTCATACTTGCATTCTATCTTGATAAAGCGCTCACGGCATTCACACACTATACTCATACACTGCATTCTTCATTGATAAACTGCTCACAGTTTTCTGATGTGTTTGTTCTTTGTATTTTCAGCCTCCTTTCCCGATCCCTCCGATGGGTGACCTTTGCTCGGTGAGCCTCCCGTCTCTACGGGATGGCGGGATATTCCCTCGTACCGAGAGGGGCGTGGTCATGTGGGGAAGCGACTCACGAGCTCCAGTTCGAGGAGATGGGGAGTCGGGCGAGGCCAGAGTCATTTTGCGGAGGCGGGATAGCTCGAGCTCGGGCTCCGCGATGGCAGCTCGAATGGCGCTTTGTGCTTATACGGGGAAGAGGCGAGGGTGATCCTTAGGCACGAGGCCTATTGCTGATGATGATGATTTTGCTGCTTCTTTCTTTTATTTCTTTTCTTGTACTTTTCTCTTTTTGGTAGATAGAGTCTTGTGTCTTTGCCTTGACGAGTTTTTTTTTCAAACTATGTACTTGAAAAAGATGATATGAAATGGACTTTTTATCTGAAAAGTGTTATATTTACATATCTCGTACTTTGCACTGCATTGCATCATATTACACCTCAAATGTAACCGACACTGATCTGTTATCTGACAATTGAACACTTGCACTGTAATAACCAAATAACCAACCAACTAAGCAGCAAAACAGCTCATACAAACCACTGCTTAATCCGAACATACAGCCCATACTCTGCTGAGGATTGGGGCTACATACGGCCTGCAATGCAATACTCGGTTCATTCTGCCCACAGCAAACCTTAAATGAATAACCCAATCTGACAAGACGGATCACAAAACCGATACGGTTGCAGTTGAAAGACACTCGGATGTTCCAAATTTTCCCTTCCTTCTCCTACTTTGAACGGATGTAGAGAACGGCAAAGCATTCTGAGCACAAGCGATTACCTTTTTAGAAGAAGAAGACGGGTTTTCAACCGGGGTGTCGAGCCTCCCACATAACACGACGAGACAGACTCAATCAAAGAAGCAAAAGGCGCACAACCTAACGCGACGAGACATACTTGGAAAAGACTCAAATCCAAAATTGAAACCGACAAATCGAAAGACACGACACACAGACGTGTTTAAAAGAGACCTCAAATTTCGAGGAGCCAGTTCCTCCGGGTACACCTCCCACCCTTTCTGATTTGTGATACTCACATCGCTCGGCCCTCAGGCTCGCTTTTTTTTTAAAAAAACCCTTTTCTCACTTTTCTCTCAACTCCCTCCTCTCTATTCTTCAATCTCTTATTTTGCATCCCTCCCCAGGGTGAATGACAGATGAATAGGAAGTTGCGGATTCACATCCAACGCTGTTAGCTCGCGGCTATTCCTTCTGGCGGATAGAGTGTCTCTCGGACAATCAGGTTAACGGGGGAGACAGAGGACCCGACTCAATCGTGCCCCTAGTTCGTCATTTTGACCATTTTTTGTTTTCTTTCTAAAACAGTTTTGACCAAAATGAGAGTTAGATTAACGCACTTATTCGATTTTTGATTTGAAAATTATGCGAGTCAGGCTGTAAGCACTGAAAATTCTCCTTTTTGGGTCCAATCATGGTCCAATTTTGAAAGCAAAACAGTTTTTCGAGAAAATAAGTCAACCTCAGTAAAACTTTTCAAAAACCGTTTTTGTAGACAATCAATGCTCAACGAGCGTAGAATTTACCCTCGAGATATGCAACCTCGGATCGGAGGTAATGGAAAATTGCCCCTGGCCTAAAAAGGGAAGGGAGGCAGAAAGTTGCCTGGTTTGAAACGTAGCTTCGGGGCAATTTATGGCAATGGAGGGCACGGAAAGTTGCCCTTGTTTGGATGATCTTTGCGGCATGTTGTAAGCCTCTTTTGTCGGCGATCGGACCCTCGGACGCGGAGGAGTTGAAGATGGCTTGAATCAATATGTGGACACAGTCACCTGGAAGATGTTGGTGGCTTGGCTTCAAGAGGAAGTTAATCACGTAGTTCCGGGTTGCTGCAATCGGGACATTGGATTCGGAGAGGGCAAAGGTGATCAAAACCATGACATGGACTGAGACGCTATGGAAGCGTTGGGGGCTGGACTTCAAGATGAAGTTGCCTACGTATCCCAAACATGGGAATCAAGCCTTACGTAGTTCCGGTTAAGGTACACTCGGGTATTTTAACCTTCACTATTTTTAGGCTCTTACTTTTGCCAAGGTGCCCAATGCGGGTTTTCGACCTTGCGAGCTTCTTTTCATTCTCCTTTTTTGTCTTCTATATTTTTTGTATTTTTCTTGTTTCTTTTCTTTTTCTTCTTTGTATTTTTCTTTCTTTTGTATTTTCGTATTTTTCTTTTGCTCTAACTTTTGCCTGGGTCGCCCTTCCGGATTTTCGGCCCAGCGAGCCTCTCAAAGGGTAAAAGTGTAGCAAGCCCATGTCAAATGGTTCTAGTAATTGAAGCCTTCCTGTATCTAGGAAAACGGCCGTTCTTGTACCTTCTGAAGAGTCCATCACGGTTGCTTCTGAGCTTCTTCTAGTTAGGTATAATCTTTTGCTCGATTTCAATGCCCTTGTCCGAGAAGCGCTTGAGGCGGCCTGAGCCTCCTCGATGGTCGACCGTTGAGCAGTCTGGATGAGTTGGAAGAACAAAAGCGGGTGGGTTGATACTTGAGTGAGGCGATCCTAAATGCACAATCTCAAGCGATTCCACACGGTCTTCACAGATCAGTGCAAAAAAATTTTTGAAAAATTTTAAGCGACACATCGCTTCATGGCGAAGATAGTGTGGAACCAGTCTGGATCAAGTCAGGATCCTTCCCAGTACTCACGCTGACAAGCATGATTTCAATCGTTAAGGGCTTAGCACGCCGTTCTTTCTTTCAATTTTGATCAAAGTTTTGTCAAACCGAAATTCCTTCCTCTTCGTTTTCACCTTGATGTTCAAAAGTTTTGAAAAACTTAGGTCAATGCAATAATTTTCAGGCGCCACGGGAGGCGGTGGAATGCCTTTGTCATACTCGAAGTTTTCTGGTACAACTAACCCAAAATAAACAATAGGCATGGGAACCACGATGGTAGCAATTGTTTCATTCGGGTTTTTCGGATGCAAGCGGCTCCACGACGAGCAGACTCAAAAGAAAGCAAAAAAGTAAGTACAAAAGCGGTGTTCGAGGCAACAACCGGAATCACTCGGTATTCTATACAAAGAGGACCGACTTATCGTAGCAAACCAGACCCTTAAGCAAAAAGAACCGACTCAAAAGCGATGAGACGGACTCAAAACAAAACAAAACCGACTCGACACCCAAGCCGGGATTTACAAAAAGCGTCGGTGCTCAAAAATCGTGCCAAACGCCATATCCAAAAATGTGCCGGATATTGCCCGCAGGCAGTTGAATCCCAATTACATACTCGCAGTATCGGTGTCCTCGGTATCTGTGTCCTCACAATCCAAGAACTCTGTAGTGACTGATTTAGCCGAGGTGGGTGGGAGGATAACCTTGTTATCAATCAAATCCATACCTCATCTTGGGAGGAAGCAATTATCGGGTGTGGCGGACTGTTGATGGTACGCCTGATCTTGAGTGGCATCATGGCTTTCTTTGGAAGGGGTTTGGGGGCGGCCTAGGATCGAGTGGTGTGAGATGCCCTTTTGGCTAAAATCGGAAGTGCCTAGACAACGGCATGTAGAGAGGATGGAAGGCCTGCGCCCTCGGGGCAAGTAATGCCGGAATCGAGGACTCTTGCTAGATGCACTAGCGAGCAGGTCGTGGATGTAGCCTTGAGTTTCGATCCTTTCGGATGCGAGTGGGAGTGGGAAGAACCTTCTTGGCATGACGGGGCCTATCCGGTTCTCGATTATTTGGAGCGCCCTCGGCGTAGTAGGAAAACGTCATCCATACTTTTGGTTACAATCGCGGATACCTGTTGTTTGCTCATTCCTCCGGCTTTCAAAACCTGGACTGCCCACAGTAGTTGTTCCACAGGGTCGGCATCGGCCTTTACTTTGTCTTTGCCTCTGGCCTCAGCCTGATGAGAGGTTTGGGTTGATACTGGTACATCATTGTTGTGGGTGGAGGTCATCTCCGATTGATTGAGCTCGATTACAATCCGCCCGATGTCGGGGCTCACTGGGGTTCGAAATTTCCGGCCTCTGATTGCAACCGGTGGCGAGTTGACATTAAATGGCGAGATCCGCCACGGACCTCTGGAGCTCGCCTATCATCCCCATTAACTCGAATGTAGTGGGCTCGCGAGCCTGATAGAATTGAGGGGTCCAGATTGGGTGTGCAGCGGGCGACCTAGGCGGGTGTGGCATATCAACAGTAGCCTCATCTTGTGGGGTGGTTCCTTGACTCGGCGCGGCCGTCATGACCACAATCTCTTCCGAATTCTGCATCATGTTTGGTCCTGCCTCAGCGAGGAAAAGACACTAGCTGTTCTGACTCAACTCTCTGAATCACTGAACTGAAACGGAAAACAAGCAGTATTTCAGCCCCAAATAGATCAAACACGGGTGTAGTCGAGCATTGCACTCTACTCTTGAATCTTGTTCCCAAAGTCAACATCCCCAAATCTGGCGATTCCATGAGATATAAGCGATTCCCTACCGATACTAGTGCCCTTGAGGTGGATCATGAGACTTCATAGTAGTATATGCATTCCCTGTAGAGATTCACTCTAAAAGCACATAACAAGTAAATGAGAGCCAATACACCCCTATGTTGGGGTAGGGTTTCCCTGTCCTATTTTGTCAGGAGCTAGGGTTTCACTACGCACACAGCGGTTTCAAACAACCTGAATCGGGTAAGCAACTTTGTCCTAGTTTGGAATGGTCACTCAGATTCGACTATGCAACTAGGTCGAGCGGTCAAAAGGGTGCCCGGTAAAGCGGGGTTTGTGTTCCATCTTGGCGAGCCATAACCGGTCGACCTTATGGACATGCCTTGACAAGACAAGCCTCCGAGAAACCGCTCAGAATAGCAGATGGCCAACACGGTGTCCTAGGCGCACCAATGCACATGCAATGCAAAGAAACACATAAGTGTAGTCAAAAGCGGATATCACGAGTTCGAGTCAAGCTCTCTAAATCCCTCAGGAAGTCGCCGACGTATACGTCCATGAGAACCTCATTTGATTCGGACTCCCTTTTGTGTTACGGTTCATCATCCCGAACCAAAGAGTCCAAATCAAGCAAATCTTTTGAAAGCAGATTTTTGAAAAGTAGTGCCAAACATGGATCGCTTTGCGGTCTGAGTCGCCACCTAAATATTTTATTGGGAAATTTAGGAAACCCTGACTCGGTGCCGAAGGCCACATGTCCGTCATCACCAAAGTGGTCTTGGCTCGGGAGCTTGGGTACGATCGGGGAAGGTCAGCTATGAGCACCCCCTTTCGCCCGGTCCGAGGACCGGCCTCTACTAACCGCGATATCCGTTTTTGAAAACATTACATGCTCTTATCCCAGTTATTAGCCTAGAATTACTATGTTATGCGCGCAGCACAAAAGTATAGACTAGATCGCCTAACTTGGAAATAAACATTGCATATCCGTTTTGTCTCGAAAAACGTGTTGTTTTCTTTTGCTACTCGCAAGTAGGCTAAAATGCGGATTTCAATGGGTCGTTCCAACTCAGGCAATCCAACCTCCATCCACAGGCATTCATGCAGTTATATAACACATAAGCATTTAGCCGCATGGCAATCCTATTGTCATGGCAACAATCACACGCGTGCGATATGCTAAAGCGTAAAATACTTACATCGTACTCCGTGCCAAAACAAAAACTAGTTAGCAAACATGCGTGACCTAGTTCATGTTAAGTGGCTAATGCAACACGCATAGATGCAATCTAGAGTAGGCTCGGCTAACCTAAACATGGCACATGAGATGTGACAACTATCACGTATTCAATTTGGAATTGAAAGTACGATGCAATTTGTATGATGTCGAGCAGGTGCATGTAAACAAATGCATGAATGCACACATGCATTGCATAAGGTATGCTAAAGATAGGCATGCCTTAATCTACCATAAGCAGGTAAATAAAAGGGATAGAAAGAAGTGGGGATTGGAAGACATGCACCTACTCACGTACACTTATTACAATTGCGCCCTCGTTCGGAGGGACCGAAAGAATATACAAAACCAAATAAATAATTAACTATTCTAGCTAATTAAATATTACAAATCAACTAAATTAATTAAATCAAATAATTAATCTACTTAAGTGATAAATGCCTCGGAAGGAGGGCTGACTGCCGCGTGTGCCCGGGACTCGCTCGGAACTGTACTGCCGTGCAAGTGTGCCTCTGTTTCCTCTGCTCTCCTTCTCTGAAAATTCCCAAAACTTCAGGAGTGCCTCTCAGAGCACTGGGGAGTATCACCGGCTGAGGCAGGGAGCCACCGGCTAAGGAAGGAAACCACCGGCCCTTAATTTCATTATCGGCTGCCAAGAGGCAGCCGGTCGGCACTAAAGAGTGCCGATCGGCCCTTTATCCCTGCAGAACCTGCAACTGACAGCAGCAGAGGAAACCAAAGGCAAGGCAATGCAAATCAAAGCATGTATGCACCAAGCACATCCCTCATCATGCTATGGACTCAAGAGGGCATGTGCCTCGATTCCCGGACCATCAATCGCGCATTTCCATGCGTGATGATCCTAAGAACCAAGGGTGCAAATTTGATTTAAAATGCATACAAACCAAGCAAGCACATAAAGGGGTGCTAAACCTCCATCATGACTTAGTCAAGAGGCCTAGCGTACATGCCAATGCAATGAGGTCCTAAGCATGTTATCTATTATGCACACATGGACAATGGCATGGCATTTATGCAAGCATACAAGCATGGACATGAACCAAGCATGCAAACCGATTGTAGATTGGGCTTAAACATGAATTGGGCAGCTCTAATAAGGCTCAAAACAGTGGCCAAAATGCCTAGAAAATGAGACTAAACACACGCACACACATGCACATGTTAAGGCTTAAGACTTAGGCATACAAAGTCAAACTCTTATGCACACTTAAGAGGCCAAACATAGACTGATAGCATGCATCAAAACTCTGAAATTCACGTCAAACATAATGCCAAATCATGCAATGAAGCATGCCAAACAAAGCATGCAAATGGCCTAGGCTTAAGACAAGTCAATAGGGCATTAAACCACACTTAGCACAATCATACATGGCAATATTCAAAGCACTTAAAGACAAAGTTTTCACACATAAAACTAAGCCTAAGGGACCACCTAGATGGCATCTAGGAAGCATGGAATCTAAGGCATGCAATAAGGCCTAAACATAGAGCACTTAACACAAGCTCTTAAAGCATTAACAAGGCCACTAAGGCAATCAAACAAGCATGTATGAAGGACTGAAATGGCATGCTAGATGGTTCCATTCACTAAAAACAAAGCTAGAATAGCATACCACACTTTCATGCTTTTGAGGCCAACAAGCCAAATACAAAGAGGCTACCAAATACATGCCAAGATTGGCCAAAATAGCTATGGACAGAGCTAAATCATGGCAAAATAAGCTTACAAGCTTCACAAATCTAAGCCTAAAACATGCTAGAAACTAAGGCACACAACCTAGGCATGTTAAGGCATAAAAGAGGCATTACAAGGCAACTATACTAAGCATGTATAGGAGGCCAAAACCAACTTGAAAACATGTTATATCATAGTAATATAAGCATAGAAAACAAGTCAAACAAGCTCAGCACACACTCAAGCATGGGGCTCTCTCAAGAGGCAAAACTTGCCCTTTTCAAGGACATCAAGGAGAGGGGGTGGCCCTCTCCTTCTTGAGACTTCAAGGCATGCTCTTCACCACTGAAATCCCTCAAGATTTCAGTGGTGAAGAGATCCTATCACCAAAATCTCGGATCTCTCCAAAATAGCACAAAATGGGACCTTTTCAAGGTCTAAAGGGGGTCAAACCTCCCCAAACCACAAAACACTCTTAATATACAATAAAGAGGGTTAAAAATCAGAACTTTTATGTGCCAAACACTAAGCTCAAAAACAGTTCTAGATTAGGTAGAAATGAGTTGTAAAAATGGGGAAAAAAGTGCAAGTTTTGCTTACCCTTGTAGCCTTCTCCACAAAGGTTGTGGTTGATGCTTCCTTGAGCTCAAAATTTGTCAAGAACCTCCAAGGACAGCCTCTGGAACCTCAGTTGCAAGGAGAGGGTGAAACACTAGGTGTTTTAGTACAATAGTGTGAACTAAACACCTAGTGTACTAAGAGAAAAAGAGAGATATGATATATGTATCTAACTTAACCCTAAAACGAGCTCGGCTCTCTAACAATGTCTAATGCTCTGAAAAATGCTAACCCTAAGTCAAGAGGGAGAGCTTTCCTCTTATAGAACTTGTAAACTTACAAGCTAAGCCAACAAGACTCATCCCCTCCATACACGTGTATGGAGGGGAAGCAAATGCTCAAAAGGCATGAAAATATCTCGTAGCAAGTTGTAAAGTGGTCAATTTGGGCAAAATGGTCATTTCGCCCAAAATAGTGCCGACCGGCACAATATAGTGCCGGTGACAACTAAAGCCGGCCGGTGGCCTCTAGCCCCAGCCGGTGGTGTGTGGGGATGCCTCACAAAGCATTCCCTGCCCTTCCAAGGCAAATCACAAGAGTTTGGTGCAAAACCAAACACAAACGGTCGAGTTCGGAGGTCCTGAGGCACGGTGCGCGAGCCGAGGACTCCGGGAACCCCAAACGAACACAAACGTGGATGATCACCGAGTGTTCCAACGGTGACGTCCAAGTCTTGAGGACGGTCAAAAATGGGGTGTCTACAGTTGCCCCTCTTTGACAGAACTCGGAAGTCATAACAATGACGGGAGTGAATGTCAAAGCCCAGAGACGACCCATTTTTGACAAGGCCGAAGACTTGGACAAACATGCACGACAAACAAAGATATGCGCCCGAAGGCAGGGGCAAAATGCAACTGAAAATGCAAGAAGCCGAGCATAACTTATGATCACGCAAAGAAAGCTGTAATGAAGCACACATGCGACAGTTATAAGCTAAAATGCACCAATCTACACTACAATGCAGAAAGGACGTAAGAGAATTATGCAATTCTCAAAACGTCTCACACGGAGGATACAATACCTGTGCGGCTCGTCCGGTTGCGCCGGCGGTAAATGAACCGTACATACAATATCGTGCCTGTAAAGAAAGCAAACTTAACAAGTACAATATTGTTAGCAACATGCATGACATATGCAATGCGAATGATGAATGATATGCAATATATACAAAACTATGTATGAATAATGCAAATGAAAATGTAGTGCAATTAAAACTAATGCGAACTACATGCAGGGCGATGGAATCAAGGTTCAAACCGAAGTGGTTCGAAACCACACAAATGTCAAATAGATTGATGGAAGTGACAAGCCCGTCTCCCATAGAACGATGTCTGATCTATGAGTACTTCGCACGGACACAAGAACAAGTATTGGGTGGAATGACATAAGTGGGGAAACGACCCGCTGAGGAAAGAATAATGATCCTAATGCCGGACGCAATGATTATACTACAATGTAATGGAAATGGATACAATGGATATGGCACGCGGGCCAAACCGTATTTTGCCTAGGAAAGGCATGCACACGTACAAGCCGCGTCTAACACAGAAAGGTGCAACCTCAATCCACCATACCAGGGTGGAGTAGGCGCGATACACGAGCAGAACTATGCTTCAACGTGAAAAGTATAGGCACATACCAGACCAAGCTCAACAAGGAAAGGCGCAAGCCAAGGATGGAAGATGATGCAGTGGATGCATGCAACTACAATGCAATAGAAATGGATATTTACAGAAATGCATGACATATGCACTATACTACAATGGAATGCATGACATATGCATGGTGTTTTTGTGTTTTGAATGTTTTTTGAAATGCATGACATATGCAATAGTATTGATGATGCATGAGATGCATGTTTTTTTTGAATTTTTGAAAATGCATGACATATGCAATAGTATTTTACAATGAAATGCATGATAAATGCAATGTGATGCAATGGCTGCGATTGCAGTTTTCCCTATTCTACCAACGGGGCGACATACTAGGTTAGTTCAGTATCCAGAATTGAGACGTAAGAACTTCTGCCTGAGGGCGTAAATCACAATAAACCCCTCTACATCTCCGTGGAATGTAGAGATAAGTGGATACCGGTGGTACTTGTCGATACCGGGTCTGCCATCAACGTCTGCCCAGCAAGGACGGCGTATGCAATTGGCTTGAAAACTGCAGATTTCATACCAACAGCCCAAGTCATCCGGGCGTGCGACAATACAAGTAGAGAAGTAATGGGAACGGTTAAAGTTCAGACAAAGGTTGGGCCGGGACGACATGAGATAGATTTCCACGTCCTAGAAGTTCCCGCGACTTTTAATTTGCTTTTGGGACGGCTGTGGCTGCATCAAGTGAAGGCAGTGTCATCTACTTTGCATCAAATGATGAAATACCCCTACAGGAAGGGAGTAGCCATCGTCTTTGGGAATTCATCAATCCACCCACCACCGGAAGTATCCATGCCTGTTCTAGAAATCGAGCACGGCATGGAAGATGTGTTCATATCGGGTTTTACTTTGGCCGAGGCTCAGATCGCACAGAATATCATGGCTGCTAATGAAGGGATATATGTCAGCGCCCAAGTAGTATACCTCATGAACAAGCTCCAATACATCCCCGGGATGGGATTAGGGAAGAGCGGCTGTAAGGGCATTGCAGCGTTGGCCGAAGTGCCGCACAACCCTCATACCTTCGGCTTGGGTTATCTGCCCACCAAGGAAGATTGGGTAAGAAAAGGAAAAGAGATGGCGGGAAGAGCCAAAGCAAAACAGATGGGAAAACCTTTTGAATTGATGCATCGGCCCATCCAGGTACCTGAGCAACGCCTTCGTCCGGGAGGAAGACTTTCCATCTGTGGTTTTCGTAACCATGGTTGAATCTGAAGGAGCGCATGCCGAGGTTGAAATTTTCTTTGACCTCTGATTACACAGGGATGATGTTGTTGAAAGAGCAGACCCAACAGTTGATTGAGCATAGCAAGGAAGTGGAATCTGCGAGCCTGAGTTTGAAATGGGGGTAGCACTGGCATGTCTACTTTCAGATCCTTTGATCGACCAGGTGTTCTTGGGGAATGACTCCACGGTGTCCATGATCAGAGATGAAACGGCTGCGGGCCTACCATCAGCTATTTTGGATGCATCCATCGCGTCCTCCCTCACCTGGCAGTACGAGGAGGGATTTTTGTCAAGCGATCTGGGTCGGGTAGTGGCGGAATCTGATTCCACGAGTCTTGTGAGTCGGAATCGGGTTCGGCTCGTCTGAGTCTGAGTCCCAGTATTCTGGGGTGATAACCGGATGCCATAGTCCTTTCGTGTCATCTTTTTCTTTCTCTTTTGAGTCTGTTATAGAGAAGAATTGGGACGGTTGGAAGTATCTAATGAGAATGAGGTGTTGTGGTTTCAGTACTTTTACGTGCCTTTGGTTTATTGCTTAAATCAGACTTTCAAAATTTTGATGAAAAGCAGCGAGGCGAAATTCCTCGGTTTTGCAACGACTAATTGAACAAGAGCAAGAGAGGTTTGTTAAACCCTTAATGGATGAAATCACTACCGTGAACATTAATCTTGAGAAGGACCCATGGTGGTCGGATCGGGTCCACGTTATCTTCGAGGAACGAGCGCTTAGTCGCTTTATTAAAAGATTTCAAAGATGTTTTCATGTGGTCCTCGAAGACATGCAGAATCGATCACGAGATTATGCGGACCGGATCCCTCTTGACCGAGACCGACTCAAGCGAAACTCAGAGGATCCATGATTGGGCCATTAAAATCAAAGAAGAGGTCACCAAGCAGATTGACGTAGGCTTCCTGCTGGTATCCGAATACCCGACTTGGTTGGCCAAAATTGTTCCAGTACCGAAGAAGGCTGGCAGAATCCGGGTATGGGTGGACTTGAGTTTAAGCAGTCCGAAGGATGACTTTCCCTTGCCGCATATCGACGAGTTGGTAGATTTCACAGCGGGGCATGCTTTGCTCTCGTTCATGGATGGCTTTTCAGGCTATAATCAGATAGTAATGGCACCCGAAGACCGGGAGAAGACTGCTTTTACCACCCCGTGGGGTACATATTGCTACAGAGTGATGCCATTTGGGTTGAAGAACGCTGGGGCTACATATCAACGGGCTGCAACCACAATATTACATGACATGATCCATAAAGAGGTTGAGGTGTACGTGGACGACATGATTGTCAAGTCCAAAGAAAGAGAGGGCCACTACACCGCCTTGCAAAAGTTCTTCCAAAGGATCAGGGAATTTAGGCTGCGGCTGAATCCTCAAAAATGCACATTTGGTGTTACAGCGGGAAAAATGCTGGGATTTCTGATTACACAAAGGGGCATCGAAGTCGACCCTTCCAAAATCAAGGCCATCTTAGAAATGCCACCACCAATGACTGAAAAGGAGGTGCGAGGCTTTCTGGGTAAAGTGCAATTCATAAGGCGGTTTATCTCAAAACTAACCTTAACTTGTGAACCACTTTTTGGTCTTCTGAAGAAAGGAAAGAAGTTCCATTGGGACGGCCGATGCCAAGCTGCATTTGAACAGATTAAAGAGTATCTACAGAACCCGCCCGTGTTGTCACCACCAAAGCCAGGGAAGCCGTTGATATTGTATCTGTCAGTAACCGAGACTACAATGGGCTGCATGCTCGCACAAGAATCGGAAGATAAAGTGGAAAGGGCCATCTACTATCTGAGCAAGAAGATGCTGGATTACGAGACCCGCTACACTCCGCTGGAGAAGGCATGTCTGGCCTTGGTATGGGCTGCTAGGAAGCTGCGGCACTTCCTGTTAGCTCACTCTGTAATGTTGGTTTCACGACTTGATCCCATCAAATATCTTTTCGAGAAACCAGCACTTATGGGTAGGCTAGCTCGTTGGCTGCTGTTGCTCTCCGAATTTGACCTCAAGTATGTGATGCGCAAGTCCGTAAAAGGGAGAGCAGTGGCAAAGTTCCTTGCCGACCACCCGGTTGAAGGGGATGAAGCGGTTGAGTACCTATTCCCAGATGAAGCTATTCTGCACATCGAAGATGAAACTTGGACGATGTACTTTGACGGAGCGTCAAACCAATATGGTTATGGGATAGGGGTGTTGTAGATAGCGCCTGACGATTCCCGTATCCCTTTAGCATTTAAGCTCCGGTTCAAAGTCTCAAACAATGAGGCAGAATATGAGGCATGTATTGCCGGTCTAAAAGCTGCCCTAGAACTAGGGGCAAGACGATTGGACGTTGTTGGGGATTCGAATCTTGTCGTGTCTCAAGCGAAAGGAGACTGGAAAGTCAAGGAGGAGAAGATGATAATTTACCATCAGACCTTGGATTTGTTAATTCCTCGGTTTGAAAAGCTAAATTTCACTCACCTAGTAAGAGAGAACAACAGGTTTGCAGATTCGCTAGCAACTCTATCTTCCATGATAGACATCCCATCTGGGGTCCGGATCGTCCAAATATTATTGACCGAAATTTGCACCTGCCTACGAGTCAATCTCTGCCATAGATGAAGTGCAGGATAACAACCCTTGGTATCACGATATATGGAACTTCTTGGAAAAGGAGGCATATCCACCAGGGGCAAATGCCAAGGACAAAAGGGCAATCAGAAGAATGGCTGTTCGGTTTATCATCTGCGGAGGTAAGTTGTACAAAAGAGGTCATCTGGGAATGCACAAGCTGTGTGTGGAAGCCAAGAGTCGGTTACCGATGGAGGCCATCCATGGAGAAGAATGTGGGGCACATATGAATGGGGTGATGCTGGCACGAAAGATCCTCAGACAAGGCTACTACTGGTCTACCATGGAGGAAGATTCTATCGGCTTTGTTCGGCGATTCCACAAATGCCAGATTCACGCAAACCGCATGAACATCCCGCCATCAAAGTTATACAACATGACATCGCCATGGCCGTTCTCAGTTTGGGGAATCGATGTGATTGGAGCTGTTACTCCGAAGGGGTCGAATGGGCATGAGTATATCTTGGTAGCAATAGATTACTTTACGAAGTGGGTCGAGGCCCAATCTTATGCCATATTGAAGGCTTCGCAAGTCGCAAAGTTTATCAGAAACAACATTATCTTCCATTATGGAGTCCCGAATGAGATCATTTCGGACAATGGTTCTCACTTCAAGAAGGAGGTGATTGATTTGTTGGAGAAGTACAATGTGGCTTTTCATAAGTCGTCCACGTATCGGCCGCAGACCAACGGAGCAGTTGAGGCCGCCAACAAAAACAACAAACACATACTGCAGAAAATGGTGGAAACCTATCGGGACTAGCCAGATAAGTTGCCGTTTGCTCTGTGGGGCTACCGAACGTCAATTAGAACTTCTACCGGGGCGACTCTGTATTCCTTGGTATATGGGATGGAGGCCGTTCTACCTGTAGAGATTGAGGTCCCGTCTTTACGAGTGCTGGCTGAATGTCAGATAGCCGAGGCAGATTGGCAGCAGAGCAGATTCGAGGAACTCATGCTCTTCGACGAAAGGAGATTAAAAGCACTGTACCATGTCCAAGGATATCAACGCAGAATTGCCTGGGCTTTTAACAAGAAAGTTAAGTCCAGGAACTTGAAGGAAGGAGATTTGGTGCTCAAAGACAACCGAGCTCCCATCCACGACCCAAGGGGCAAGTTCAGACCTAATTGGACGGGTCCCTATATCATCAAGTCTATCTGGTCAGGTGGAGCTGTGGTTCTGATGGACCTAGATGGCCTAGAGTTCTCCCAACTGATCAACATGGACAAGTTGAAGAAATATTACCCCTGAGAGGCTCGCTAGGCCGAAAACCCGAAAGGGCGACCTAGGCAAAATTCAGAGCACAAAAAAATAGAAAGTATAAAAACTGAGCTCGCAAGGTTGAAAACCCGCAAAGGGCGGCCTTGGCAAAAGTAGGGCGCAAAAGGAGAGTGAAAATACTCGAGTGAACCCAAGCCTGAACTACGTAAGGCTTGATTCCCATCATTGGGATACGTAGGCAGCTTCGTCCCGAAGTTCAGCCATAAACTTTTCCTCGATCAACTTTGTCCATTTGATCATCTTGGTCATCTTTGCCCATCAGCATTTATCGCAATCTCCGATACAGTGCTTCTCAGACTAGGGGCAACTTTCCGTTGCCGCTGATGTCATGTACCATTCAAACAAGGGGCAACTTTCCGGTTGCTAGGATCCGGTTGTGCATCTCAAAGGATGATCTCAAGCGTGACTATTTCTGATCCATATCGAAAATAGTTTTGAAAAGTTTTAATGAAGATGACTTTGTTCAAATAAATCTTTTTACAACTAAGACCATTTCTGGACCAAAACGGAAAATTTTCAGTACCACAACCTTCAATTTCATTGATTTCAAATAGAGTTCTCTTGCTCTTGCATACAATTGAAGTTGCTTTTTATTACATTCATAAAGAAAACTTGAAAGTACTAATAAAGCAATAAATCCGGGGCATGGTCAAGTCAATGTCCTCGCCCTCCCAGAGCTGGTCGAAGCCTCTGATGCCAAAGTGGGCCCCTCCTGTGCCTCTTCATTAAGCCAATCCAAGCACTCATCAAACAAAGTGCAACTGAAAGCGGGAGCGGGGGCCAGAAGTTCTCTCGTCCTCCATGCCGTGGCATATCGGGCCAGCTGTGCGCCTCGAATCAGGAACGTAGCCGGATACTCTATCCCTTCCGGCGGGCAAGTCTGATCATGACCAAACTGACGCAGGATACGGAATGGAAAGTAGAAGACGCAGTGAGTCAAGCCAATCAATTGGATCCCGGGTTGACGGGTCATGCTGTAACTCATCATTGGGAGATTAAGCCAAGGGCACCGCCAAGCAATGCGGTCTGCGGACAAACTGCACATCCATTCAAACCACCAACCCTCATCAAGGGCGCTAACTGGCGTTACTGAAGAAGTAGCCATGAGTGAATATCTTTGGGCAAGAGTCCACAACCTTCAGTTTGTCCATTAACCACACCTGGGGAGGGATGAAAAATGAGAGAATAAAGAATAGAGAGATGTACGATGAGAGGAAAAGTAAGAAAAGGGCTTTTGTGAGGAAAAAATCGAGCCGGAGAGCCGAGTGATGTGAGCAAACTTAAATGTGAGATTGGGTGGGAAACATTACCTGCAGTAATAGTGGACTCCCTGCTAATCTGATCATCTCTCGACGATAAAAGGCGTCTAAGCCCAGCAATGTCTCAGCCAGAATCATGGCGATGCAACTTTTGCCCTCCTTCAAGCCTCGGGCAACCTCAATCAACCGGACACTAGGCCCTCCAGAACCGGAGACGAACAGAAAATGAGATAGCATGCATAGACAGAGGGCGTGTCGCCGAAAGCCTTGCCAGTGATGGTTGCCGCGATCACCAGTCTCAGAAAAGCGGCAAACCAAGCTCAGAACATCTAGTGTCCCATCACAAATCAGAGAATGAGCATCGGGCATTGAGAGCCCATACATTTGTCCTAAGGCTTGAGCATGGCCAAAACGAAGTTGGGGCAGAATCTCCTCATTGCGCTCAGATTCCATTAGAGCTTGGAAATCTTTGAAGGTAGGACACACCTCTTGCCCGCTAAAGCTGAAGACGTGAGTCACTGGATTCCAGAACCTTGCCGCGGCGTGAAGGAATGGAAAATACAGCGGGGTACGGCGCAAAGTGAATAGTGCGTTTATGCCGAAAGCCTGAAAATTCAACTTTTCCGAGCCATCCAAGTTGTTAATCCAAGTTGTGAGATTTTGGGCAAGAAACTCTTCTATTTGGAGCAAATCAGTGTGGAAATGAAGAGAACCACGAAGTTGAGACCTTTTTGAAGAAGATAAGGTTGAGTGAAGGACAGATGTCAACATTTTGCTGGTGTTGACATTTTAAGTGCCAACCGGCCAAATATAGTGCCGACCGGCCATCTGTTTTGGCCGGTGGATCATCCTTTCGGCCGATGGCCATTCCTCAAGGCCGGTAGCCTTTCTGCTCGGCCGGTGGCTCTCCCCCTTGTCCTCTGAGCTGTTTATGCTAGGAATTTGGAAAATCCCACCACTTCCAATACCCTCCAGTGATCAATTCTTATGAGGGCGCGCCCATTTGCTTATCGAGTTGTTGCATATTTGCTTATCGAGTTGTAATTGGTTTACTACCTGATTATTACGATGCATTGCTTTGTTTTCAAAACGCAGTTTCAATTTCAGTCACATTGTTGTGTGATGCCTTGCGATGCGATGCATAGAACACGCAAATGTAACACCTTTTGAACAAATAGCTGTTTCATTTCCATCATATGTTTTACAAAAAACAACACACGCTTTTGAGAAATAAAACCTGCCCGAGGCAGTGCAATGTGCTTAAACTCCTAGTAAAAAGGAAAGTAAAGCAGAAGAATAGTAGGGTAGCAGAGTGCTAGGTTTGACACCGTTAACCTCCCCCTTTCGAACATCGTACCTTTTGCGCCCTTGTTCGGGTCAATCATGTGATTTGGCACCTTTATCACTTAAGGCAGTCCAAGAAACTGTGCCTTCAAAACATAAGTGGAGCTTCGAGTTGACCTCGTACCACAACTTTTGTGAGCATTGCTCGGGACATGCGAAAGATGTCCCTTCCCGTATCCTTTTATATCATGTGAATTCTCTAAATCATTTCAATCATACTGAGTTGCAGTACGTTGCATTCCAGCATCATGTTTGCCACGATCAATTTCAGTTTCCTTTTTATACACATTGCATTGTATGCGTGCTTTGCATTACTGATATGTGTTCAAGTTTCCTTTTTATACACATTGCATTGTATGCGTGCTTTGCTTTACTGATATGTGTTCAAGCTTCCTTTTTATACACATTGCACTGTATGCGTGCTTTGCTTTACTAATATGTGTTCAAGTTTCCATTTTATACACATTGCATTGTATGCGTGCTTTGCTTTACTGATATGTGTTCAAGTTCCTCTTTATACACATTGCATTGTATGCGTGCTTTGCTTTACTGATATGTGTTCAAGTTTCCTCTTTATACACATTGCATTGTATGTGTGCTTTGCTTTACTGATATGTGTTCAAGTTCCTCTTTATACACATTGCATTGTATGCGTGCTTTGCTTTACTGATATGTGTTCAAGTTTCCTTTTTATTCACATTGCATTGTATGCGTGCTTTGCTTTACTGATATGTGTTCAAGTTCCTTTTATACACATTTCATTGTATGCGTGCTTTGCTTTACTGATATGTGTTCAAGTTCCTCTATATACACATTGCATTGTATCTGTGCATTGCTTTACTGATATGTGTTCAAGTCCCTTTATATACACATGGCGTGCACGTGTGCATTGCTTTACTCACATGTGTTCAAGTTCTCTTTCCATACACATTGCGTGCACGTGTGCACTGCTTTACTCACATGTGTTCAATCCTACTATCTTGCTGTACACATTGCATGCATTGTCACGCGCTTTCGACCGCCTTGTCATGCATTTTGCTGACAAAATTGTACCTGTTAAGTTTGCTTTCTTTGCAGGCACGATATTGTATGTACGGCTCATTTGAGGCCGGTGCAACCGGACGAGCCGCACAGGTATTGTATCCCCCGAGTGAGACGCACAGAGAATTGCATAATTCTCTTACATCCTTTCCGCATTATAGTGTAGATTGGCGTATGCTAGCTTATAACTGTTGCATGTGTGCTTCATTACAGCTTTCTTTGCATGATCATAAGTTATGCTTGGCTTCTTGCATTATCTTGCATTTTGCCCCCTGTCTTCGGGCGCATATCTTGTTTGTCTTGCATGTTTGTCCAAGTCTTCGGCCTTGTCAAAAATGGGTCGTCTCTGGGCTTTGACATTTACTCCCGTCATTGTTATGACTTCCGAGTTCTGTCAAAGAGGGGCAACTGTAGACAACCCATTTTTGACCGTCCTCAAGACCTGGACGTCACCGCTTGAACACTCGGTCATTATCCATGTTCGTGTTCGTTTGGAGTTCCCGGAATTCTCGGTTACGCGCCTTGCCTCAGGACCTCCGAACTTGACCGTTTTGTGTCTGGTTTTGCACCAAACACTTGTGCTTTGCCTTGGAGGGGCAGGGAATGCCTTGTGAGGCATCCCCACACACCACCGGCAGTGGCTAGAGGCCACCGGCTGGTTGGTGTTGCCATCGGCACTATATTGTGCCGGTCGGCACTATTTTATGCCGGTCGGCAGTAAATTTTGTCAAAATGACAATTTTGCCCTGCCGACTACAGTGTAATTGCTTTTTGAGATATTTTTAGGCAGCTGTATCACACTTGCTTACCCTCCATACACATGTATGGAGGGATGAGCCTCTTGTTTGCTTAGTGGCTAAGCTTACAAAGTTGTCTCCTCTATAAGAGGAGGCCTTGTCTTCTTGGTTGGGGGGTTGGCCATATGAGAGATCAAAAAAACCAAAGCTCAAATATCTCTCTCTATATTTTCCATCTCTCTCATCCTTGTGTGTGTATTTTAGACCTAAATAGTGTGTTTTACCTTACTTTTACACCATTACACACACTATTACACCTAGCTCCGAGATTGAGGGGCTTGGGAGGTTGTTTGTGGTGATTTTGGACAGACTTTGACCACTAGAGAGTGGCTGGACCACCTGCTCTTCAAGGGATCTTCAAGGGTAAACTCTTTACTTTAGTTTCCCCATTCTTGCAACTAGTTTCTACCCCTCTTGCTTTGTGTTTTGAGCTTTGCCTATAACTGAAAAAACTCTTGTTTTTACTTGCTCTTGAACCTTTATTAAGGTCATTTTGTGGTTTGAGTAAAGGCTCACCCTTTTAGGCTTTGATTGGCCATTTTGGTGTCCTTTTGGTAAGGCTTTGTTTACTTGGTGTTCTTGGTCTTCTCACCACTAAAAACCAGTGGGTTTTCAGTGGTGAGGAAGGTGTTTTGAAGTTTCATATAGGGGAGGGACACCCCTCTCCCCTTTGTCCCTTGCTTGCCTTTGTTTTTGGCCTAAAAAATAGCATGCACGCTTGGTTGGTTTTGGCTTCATTTCAGAGCATATTTGTGATTCATATGATATGTTATACCTCTATTTTGGGTCAGATTTGTAGCCCTTAGTATGTCTCTCACACTTGCTTTGAAGTGCTCTCTTTTGCTTAAAAGTATGCCATGCATCTAGGCCATGTTCTTTGTATGTTTTAGCATAACTCCATGAGGGCATTAGCATCATATTGCTATGTGTAAGGGCTGTTAGCCACTGTTTTTGCCATGTTTGGCATGTTTGGTATTGTTGTCTTGCTTGTTGGCTTGTAAGCTTTTGGTGTGTGAGACTCTAGCATGTTTAGCTTACCTCGATCTTCTGATTTGGCATCATTTTAGATCACATTTCAGTCCCTATTCCATGCCTATATGTCTCCATTTATCACCTCTTCCATGTCTTGAAGTGTTGGTCTCTTATGCTTTAAAGAGGGTATTGTGCATGCTTGCATGATTAATGCATTTTGGGGCTGCCATATCAAGGTTTGTGGGGGTATTTTTGCATGATGGAACTCTGTTTTTGCTTAAATAATTCATGCCATGATTGGTCTTAGTAGTAGTGGAAGGGTGCTCCCTTTTTGTGCCTTAATCTTAGGCCATTTGACTTGCATGTTTGCATGAGTGTTGGTCACCATTTGGGCATGTTTTGCCCTTTGTTTTGGGGAGATTTGAAGGCTGCCTCATTGTAGTTAAATCTACCATTGCATGCTTGCCTCATGGTTATTGCTTAATTGATTCATTAAGTGTTGAAGTATGTTGGTCTCATTGCTTGATTGGTCCATGTTTGCATGACCTTGGTACCTTGCATGTTCTAGTATTTTGCATGCTTAATATGATAGTTGCATTACATTTGGCATACCTTGTACCTTAGCATCACATTGCATTGTTGAGCCATGTTGCATACATGCATTTCATGGTTTGGTTTGGGGTTGTCAAGCCAAACATGGGGATTGAGAGGAGTTCACACTTTGAGTGGTGCAACTTGCCTTAACCCCCATGTCACCAAGGCCCTTGACCAACTCATGATAAGGTCTTGGTTTCATTTGTGTGTTTGCATGCATTTTTACATTAAAATGCAAACTTGGTTCCTTAGGTTATCATGCACCAAGATGCATAATTGATGGCCCAAGAACCAAGGGTCATGCTTCCTTGAGTCCCACACATGATAAGAAACATTGGCCATGCATAAATTTGCTCTAAAATCCATATCATGCACCTTTGTTTATTCTTTGTCAAAAATCTCTCTGCAGAATTTTGTGCCGATCGGTAGCGATAGAGTGCCGACCGGCACTTTATGAACAGCCAATGACTCCAAATGCAGCTGGTGGCCACACCCTTTAGCCGGTGATGTTCCCCTTCAGCCGGTGGTGATCTTCAGTGTATGTAGGAGGTGTTCTGAGACTTTGGCAGTTTTCAGAAAGACAAGACAGTGAAAACAGAGGCAGCAGCGTCATGATGCGGGTTTCCGGGCGAGTCGGATTCGAGCATACATCATTCACGCATCCCGAGGCAGGGGCTGGGGCCACCTTTCCTTTTTTCATTTAATTTGATAAATAGAAATTTTGTAATAATTAATTTATTCTGTATTTGGACTGTATTATTTTGGGACTGTATTATTCTTTTGAGTCCCTCTGTGCGAGGGCGTAGTTGTAATAAGTGTGCGCGGGTGTGTGCATGTCTCCCAACCCCCACTTCTTTCTCCCTTTTACTTACCTGCTTATGATGGTAGATTAGGGCATATTTAAAATTAGCATACCTTATGCAATGCATACGTGCATCCATGCATTTGTTGACATGCATCGGGCTCGGTACATCATACAAACTGCATTGTATTTCAAATCTAACTTGAATACGTGTTACTCGTGCATTTCACATACCATGTTTAGGATAGCCGAGCCTGTCTAATTGCACTCTGTATGCGTCGCATTAGTCATCTTAACATGAGCTAGGTCATGCATATTTTACTAACTCATTTATTGTTTTGGCACGGAGTACAATATAAGTATTTATGCTTTAGCATACTACATGCGTGTGAATGTTGCCATGACAGTATGCTTACCATGCGGCTAAGTGCTTGTGTGAGATAAACTGTTTGAATGCCTGTGGGTGGAGGTTGGATTACTTGAGTTGGAAAACTCGTTGAAATCCGTATTTTAGCCTACTTGCGAGTAGCAATTTCAAACTGTTTTCAAAACAAACGGATATGCAATGTTTATTTCCAAATTAGGCAATCTAGTCTATACTTGTTTGCTGCGCGCATAACATAGTAATTCTAGGCTGATAATTGGAATAAGAGCATGTAATGTTTTCAAAAACGGATATCACGGTTAGTAGAGGCCGGTCTTTGGACCGGGCGAAAGGGGGTGTTCATAGTGACCTTCCCGATCGTACCTAAGCTCTAGAGCCAAGACCACTTTGGTGATGGCGGACATGTATTTCTGGCCTTGAGTCGTGGTTTCTAAATTTCCCATTTTAAAATATTTAGGTGGCGACTCTGTAATCTGGCAAAGCAATCCATGTTTGGCACAACTTTTTCAAAAATCTGTTTTCTCAAACGATTTGCCAGATTTGGACTCTTTGGTTCAGATTTAGAACCGACACAAATCGAGTCCGAACTGTAGTGACCCCAATATGAACAGAACGGGACTTAACCCTCCCGGGGCGTTCGGGGACGTCTACAGGAGCTATACCCTAAAATCTATGGTTCTAGTGCCCTAAAACAAGAAATATCAAATGAAACAACCACAAAAAGATTCGAAGAGCTTACCAGTAAAGGCGAATGCAGATCCTTCAGGCACGAACGCAGAAGAAGAGCAAGAGTGGGAGCTGCTGGGGGCACTGGCGCTCTGGATTGACAAGAATGAAGGAGAGTCAATAAGAATGAAAAGCGAAGGGGAAGTGACGTATAAATAGAAAGTGAAAGACCGCCAAAAATTTTGAATGTGAAGGGACGTGATGGTTGGCTGCTCGAGGCCAATAAACGAGCGACGCGTGTCCCGATTAATGGCGGCGTTAGAGTTGAAGAGAAATGAAGGTGAAATGAGACGTCGGCCAAGCAAATCGAGGCACCGACCACTGGAATTAGTGCGGTTGACGTCTTGCAAACAACAGACCGATGAAGGGTCTACCCCAGTCTGATCATGTAGTCCCGGTAACGCTTTCACAGACGGAATTAAGGGGCAATTGAGAGAGAGATTTTATGAGCTGGAAATGGGCCATGGTAAGGGCCGGGCAAGTTGATGGCCTAGCGCGTTTGGGCCAGGATGGCTATGGGCTTGCCCGGAGATAGGGCTGCTCGGCTAAAGCCCAAGACCGAGCTACTTGAGCTTGCAAAGGTGGGAACCATGCTACTTGCGTTGCTCGGCAGGAAGGCTCGCGCCTTTTGCTCAGCAGTAAGGTGTCGCGCCTTTAGCTCGACATGAAGGCCTATGTTTTACTTGCATGACTTATTGCAAGCTCGGCTCTGCCGGAATGCAACTGACCTCGGTCGGTATGGAGCTCGGCTAGTGAGCATACGGGCATGCGGCGCAGCACGGCCGTGTGGGGCCGAGGTGATTCCGCCGGTCTGCCGGGCTTCGCCAAGATATCCTAACAATTTGGTTAGGTAGTGATTGCTGGATTTGTGCTGACAGATGGGTTAGCAGCACCACGTGTCGAGAGACTAATGGGAGTAGATTTGGGGCACAGAAGGTATATAAGCATGTCTGCGCCCCCCATGTTGAGACAGATGATCATTTGGTGAGATACACTTAGACATTCAACTCTCTCCTCTTTCTCTCTATCCCTGAGTGTGTGCTAACTTGACCGTCGGAGGGGTTTCCGGCCACACACCGTCGGGTAGCTCACCGCCGTTGTGTTCGCAGGTCGATCGGACAGACAGGGAGTTGGGAAGAAAGGAGTACGGGCTCGCCGGAATATTTGCTCCCTGTGTAGTTAGGTTGGACCCTCTCTAGTCTTTTTTTGACCTTTATCTAATTTTAGTTTGGATTAGTGTAATGGGATTTTAATTCATTGTGCATTCAATCTTTTGTCAAATTTTCATGGACTATGGGTCCATCCATGGCTTTGGCCCTCCAAAAATTTATTTAGGGTTGCATGTTTGGTGCAACCGTTTTTTTTTTTTTTTTTTACAATTTTTTAAGGAATTCAGGTTATAAATTTAATTTTAAAATTTTCATCTTTAATCTTTTCGGACTATAAGAATAATAATTATTATATTATCCCTACTTATCTGTCTATTTGTCCACTATTTCACTTATTTATCTACTGTCGACTAGATATTTCCCCATATGTTCACTTACTTATCTAGTATCATATATTTGTCCATTTGTTTCCTATATGTCTACATATTCTACTTATATGTTCATTTCACCACTAGAAACAACTGCTGATCGTAGTTACCTATAGTAACTTTACCGGTGACTAGTAGTTCGGCACCAGTAGGTAAAAAAATGAAAAAATAATCCTTTCAAACAATAATTTATTTTTTAAAAAATATTTTAAAGTTTCAAAAAAACATTAAACTAGTAGAATTTTTTTAAGTACTTTTGCAAATTTAGTCTTACAATGCTTTTGTTCAAATTCATCAAATTCACATTTAAACCAACTTCAATCCAATGTATTGAGATGGAAAATGGAGCTGTTTGTATTAATGTCCAAAAAATGATTTTTGGGTTAGTAAGCACCATGAGGATTAGGTTCAAAGCGTAATGATCTACCCCATGGCACGTCTCGTATGTGTGGCTATCAAAATAACACTTAGGCATCGTTTTGGAACAGATTATATTAGTAATTTTTTGATTTTTTACGAAAAGATGTGTAGAAAAGTAAAAAGAGTAATGTTACAACTTATAGTGACTTTTTGACTGAAAGTTTGCCAAACGAGGTCTTAGAACAATTGCTTTTTTTTTTTTTTTATTTTCCAATGAATTTGTTTATTCAAATTTTTTTAGAAGTCATTAAAAAAGATTTTAAATTGTGATAATATATTTAATTTCATTTCGTACTTTATTTTAAAAAAAAAAAAAAAATTCTGGCATAAAACATTAGAATTCACATAAAAATGCACATAAAACTTACTCACTTATATTTAGAAAATGTAGAAATATAATTTTTAAAAAAATGAAATTCTATGTAACATATTTCATACTATGACTCGGCTTTCTTTAATTATTTGTTTTAAATAAAAAGCGACGTAGTGAGGTCAAAGGTCCCCCAATGAAGTCTTCCATGCTGGTGACAGAAGGCAAATGTTACGAAATAGTCCTATACCAACAGTGGGCTTTATCACATCCCATCTTGTGAGGGATGCATGCGGAGATAATAGTGATCGTTGTGAGGATTACCCTTTTCTTTAATTATTAACTAGCGTAAAATTTGTACTATACACGAATAAGTAATAAAATGTGAAAAATAATATCAAATATATTACAAATTAATTATATATTATGATGTTAATTTTGATAGATATTTAAATAACATATTTGAGTGATTTCACTATGTCTATGGATATGCAGGACTAATTAATTTTTTTGAAATAAACACAATCGAATAAATTCAATTAAAAAGGAAGGATAAGAGTGAAATTCTATAAATATAAGATAAAGATAAAAAAAAAAAAAAAGTTTAAATTTGAAGATGAATATAAAAAGAGAAAATTAGATAAATTTTCAAAGAAAAATAAACTCAACTGAAAATTAAGAGTGAAAGTGAATTTCATAATATAAGATAAAGATAAAAAAATCATTAAGAGTGAAAGTGAATTTCATAAATATAAGATAAAGATAATAAAAAATCAAATTTAAATTCGAGCATCAAGTATAAAAATATAAAAATAGTCTTATACCAACAATAGGCTTCATCACATCCCATCTTGTGAGGGATGGATGTGGAGATAATAGTGATCATCGTGAGGATTGCCCTTTTCTTTAATTATTAATTAATATTAAAATATAAATGAGAGAGTCGCAAAAGTAATAAATATCTTTAATAAAAGTGAAGAAAATAGAACAAAACTAATTTATAAAGTATTTTTTTAGTACGTATAATTTCACTAAATTTTATTTATGGATAGTTTAAATTAACTATAAGTCTTTTAAATATTAAATTTTAAAAGTAATTATATATAAAGGTACATTGATGTGATATTTAAGAGAGAAAATGGGTCATATAGAAGAGAGAAAATTAAAGGTAAAAACTACTTTTAATAATATATATTGAGCAAATTATATTCAGTATGATTGGTTTTAGTTTTCTGAATTCAAATTTTTAAAAATTGAGTTTTTTGTTTTTCGTATATTTTTGTTCAAAATTTTAAGCAATTTTTTTTACTTTTTTAGATGCACCTCACCTAGATGTATCTAAATAGTAAAATATTTGTGAAAAAAATATTTTAAAAAATGGATAAATACACAAAAATACGAAAAATGTACTGAATTTTTGTATTTTTTTTTTTTATACTTTTGGTATTTAGTGAATCTTTTAAAGATATTTTTTACAAATATTATACTTTTTAAGTATATTTATGTTAGGTGTATATAAAAATTAAAAAGTTTCTTAAAATATTAAAAAATTCAGTGAAAATAAACAAAAAGAAAAAACGAAAAAGTAGAATTTTTTGAAAAATGAATTTTGAAACTGAAACCAAGCAGAATGATTAGTATTCCCTGTATTTTGATTATTATGTTATTTTGATCCTTGTAATTCAATTGATTCGATTTTGACCTTAAATTTATAATTTTGTCTCAATTCAGTCAATTGAATATAACTGTTAGTATTTTTTAATAAAAAAATACACATAAGTGACATGTGTCATGATTTTAAAAATAAAATTATAAGTTTGATTAACTCAATGAGTTACCCTCATCTAATTCAGTAATAATTTTTAATCAAAAACATTAACGGCGTAGGTAATTCTTAAGTATGCCTTGCATACCATATGCAAGGGATATATAGGAGATGTTTAAGTATGCAACCCCCTTAAGGTTGCACACTACATGCAACCTAATTATTAGCCCTTAGATTACAAAGAATTGATTAAGATCACTGAATTGTTTAATGGTAAAAGATTGGAAACTGGGACAATAGTTAGTTTGGGTTATACAACAGTCACCTCGCTTTCCAATCTTTTACCATTAAACAATTCAATGGTTTTGGTCAATTTTTTGTAATCTAAGGGCTAATAATTAGGTTGCATATGGTGTGCTACCTTAAGGGGGTTGCACACTTAAACAGCTTCCTAGAATCCCATGTTTTTTAGGGGCGAATTACGTTAACGGTTTCTGTAATTTGAGATTTGTGTTATTTTGATTTCTGACCTTTTAATTATTACATATTTAACCTTGAATTTTCAATCTCATTCTAAATAAGAACAATTAAAAACACTGTTACTCCATTTCATGGACAAAGTTCTCAATTTGATAAATATAAATTAATTTGACAAAAATAAATGTCAAAAAAATATTTTTAAATTTTTAAAAATTATTTATACCCACCAAAGATAAAATTATATAAAAATAATAAATCTTTTACATTTTTATTTTTTTATCAAATTAATTTTTAGTATGTATTTCGATGATGATCACGTAATGGGTGGTTGTTTTGTTGATATTTTTGGATGATTATAATGTAATAGATGACTATATTTGTTGTTAACAAATATTTTTTTTATGGTTATTATGTAATCGATATGTTTAATAGATGCAATCTTTTTAGTTTTAGATTTTTTGATTTAATGGATTGGTCTAATAATGATATCAAAATTATCGCCATGTTTGATTTTTGAAAAAATTGAAACTAATTTAATGAAAATAAATTATTTCTACCCTCCCCAAAGATAAAATTATATAAAAATGTTGTGTTTTAAATTTTTTCACCAAATCTAATTTTTAATTTCTTAGAAATTTTTTCTAAAATAGATTCTAAAAATTAAATCAAACAGAATTTTATAACCAAAAAAATTTCAGCATTATTCATTAAATAAAATGGTCATTACATTTCAAATAACATACAATTTAACATAAAATAAGTTT
This sequence comes from Camellia lanceoleosa, assembly GCA_025200525.1. Classification (NCBI taxonomy): domain Eukaryota; kingdom Viridiplantae; phylum Streptophyta; class Magnoliopsida; order Ericales; family Theaceae; genus Camellia; species Camellia lanceoleosa. Next base: position 141,343,326 of record CM045761.1, on the reverse strand, counting down.
TATGATAACTTTGCTCTTGAATTGGACCATTTACAAAGAAAATATATATATTTGATTGTCCTTATTTAGAACAAAATTTAAAATTTAGAGTCAAATGTATCACAATTAAAAAGTTAAAGATTAAAGTGCCACACATCCCAAGTTATGAGGACTGTTAATGTAATTCGTTCTTTTTTTATTATATTTTTATATTTTCTAAATATAAGTGAGTAATCTTTACGTGCATTTATATGTGAATTCTAATGTTTTATGCCAAAATTTTTTTTAAAAATAACAAATAAAGTAAGAAATGAAATTAAATATATTATCACAATTGAAAATATTTTTTTTATGAGTTCTAAAAATTTTTGAACAAACAAATTCATTTCACAAAAAAATAAATAAATAAATAAAAAAGAAAGAAAATAAAAAGAAAGCAAGGGTTTTAAGTGTTATTTTGATAGCCATACGAGACATGCCGTGCGGGTTGGGATAGATCATTATGCTTTGAACCTAATCCTCATTAATTTGGATTTATACTAAAGTAACATGTTTCATATTATGACTTGGATCTCTTTAATTGTTTATTTTAAATAAAAAGCGACGTAGTGAGGTCAAAGGCCCCGAAATGAAGTCTTCCATGCTGGTGACAGAAGGCTAATGTTACAAAAGAGTCCTGTTCCATCTGTGGGCTCCATAAAGTAATGGGGTAACTGGATATCAATGTAGTTTGCAAAAACAAATTTCAAATCAATGAAAAATTATATAAACATTCATAATAAAAATTATAAATTTTTTAATTAATATGTAATTTATTTTTTCTTACTTCATTGCAGTGTAATTGTCCCCTAGTATTTACACCCATAATGTTTTTTAGATGAAATACTAATGAACAATGACACTCAACTATTGCGACCATAATGACCAATGGAAGGATAAGGACAAACGCTATGAAATCATTTTTTTTCCAATGCTATGGACAGGACAAATGCTATGCAATTATATAATTTTAAGAAATTATGCTGATTCTTTTTTGGTAAAGTTAAATAGAATAAAATTAATATTAATAGTATGAAAGTACAAAAATCATATTTCATTTATTTATTTATTTATTTTTTCAAATCTCTATCTAAATCTATGAACCAAACACAGTGTAGGGGAGTTTAGTATAATTAAATTAAATGTATAAAATTTATTATATATTTTTTTTCAAATCTCAAAAAAGATATATGCAATTTACCCAAATAAAAAGGAAAAATTTAGAAACTCCAAGAAGAATGTCATCTAGGTGAGATGGAAAATACGTTGAGGATCAAAGAGAGTAGCCATATGATGGAGGATTCTCCTCAGCATCTGCATATGATCTCCTGCAAGTTCACTCCCACAATGTGACTCATTGGAAGTGGGTGTGGAAGCTTAAGATCCCTCAAAAATTAAAAGGATTCTTATGGATTGTGTTGCATGGGAAACTCCTCACTAACTGCATGCGACTAAAACGTGGTATCACTGTGGATTCGAGTTGCCCTTCTTGTGGGGGCATGGAGGATTTAAATCATGTGCTAAGGGCTTGTCCCGTAGCAATGGAAGTGTGGATTGCCATTTTTGGTTGAAGTTGGTATGTGGATGGCCTGAACACTACTTTTCAGGACTGGATTACCACCAACTCAACTAACAAAAATCGCTTTACTAATGGAATTCCTTGGGCAACAATTTTTATAACCACTCTTTGGCATACTTGGAAAAATAGAAACAAAAAGATTTTTCAAAACAAATCTGCCAATGTGTTTGAAACTGTGAAATACATTTTGGAAGCTTCTTTAGAAAGCTTCTTTAGAAAGTTATAATGCATTTGCTAGATCCATAACAGCTCCAAAACCAGTTTTTAGACTAATCAAATGGATTTCTCCCCCTGCAGGTGTCATCAAGCTTAATGTCGACGGCTGCACTGGAAATGGAACTGGACCTGGGGGCTTTGGTGGACTGTTTCGGGACGAACAAGGCACATGGATCAGTGGCTATTATGGGCGTTTGGAAACTTGCACAAGTTTGGAAGCTAAATTGTGGGCTGTTTACAAAGGCCTCACTATCATCCTCCAAAGGGGCCTTACTAACATCGTTGTTGAAACGGATGCGGAACGGCTTCTGACAGAGAGTTCGGGAGACAATTTCCAATTCCGGGGATTAGTAGAAGATGCAAGAATTATCATGCAAGGCTGTGCATGCAAAGTCAAACATATTATGAGAGAAGGAAACACATGTGCACATGCTCTTGCGAAATTTGGAGCGGAGCAACCGGAAGATTTACTTGTTATAAATGATCCCCCGATGGAGATACGGGGCCTTTTGGTAGCTGATATGTTAGGTGTTTCGCAGGAGAGGGCCTAGCCTCCTTTCCCTCTTTTATTTTCCGAAGTACCTAAAAAAACAAAGAGAGTAGCCATATTGTGAAGGATGGAATTAGGAAGTAACTTGTGAAAATTATATGATGCTTTTAATTTTCGTGGTGAGAGTGACCCAGTCTTTGGGATTTTTTTTATTTTTTATTTTTTTAAATATAGTTATGTTATCACTATTTAATAATTATTTATTATTATTTTTATTATATATATGTGATAAGGTAGTTAATTCATCATTTTCATACAAAATTTTTATTCGATATCATTATCACATGGCACTGATGACCTGAGTGACCCTCAATTTTCTCTCCACTGAAATGGGAAGACGTATGCAGTATTCTGGCAAGCCTATCGTGTCGTATCGTGTGGTGAACCAAAAAACTTGTTGGATTTAAATTTGGGAGAATTTCAACACAATGAACAGACAGAAAAAAAATTACAAAAATATATAGGATGGAAGTGATTTTGCAATAAGGCATAACTGAAAGACTGTAGATGTGCAAGTGTAACTAATACCTCTTCATATTTATATAAAATAAAATAAAAAATTCTGTCTCACTATGATGTAATTCCCTTTTAAATTTATCTCCAAATCGTGTGGAACTTTCCACCAAAACATGCCACTTCATTGAAAAGGACAATTGAATGATTTGAAACAATAAATTGAACGTTGTAGTTTCAAGAGCTGTTTAATTTTTATCTTAACGATACCTTTTTCGTCCTAAAGTAGTTTTATTTCTTATTACTGCTCTTAAATCTTTATAATCGCTTAATTTAGGAATTTGGTTAAAAGTTAATTTTTGACTTTTAACCTATTTTGGGTCACATTACCTTTTTATTTTGTATATATTTAAAAAAAAAAATCAAAAAAAAAATAAAAAAATTAACTTTTAACCAACATCTCAAAACAAACCAATAAAACTCACTTTTCCAAATCTACCGTGGGGCCCAGGTCACGTGTAATAAAAAAAAAATAGAACAATGTTTTTAAAAAAAAAAAATGGCATAACAATTTTAAAAAGTATTATTAAAATATATTTTTAATATTTTGTAAGTTTTTATAATATGTGACAATTTGTAATTGGTTAAAATTTACATACTTGCAACTCCACAAACATTCATAACTTTTATTACAAAAATTTTATTAACTTTTTTACCATGTACTCTTTTAAAATTGCACACTATAATTTCTCCTGTATTTTTTCTGACACAATAAGATGAAAAATATTTTTGTACATTACATATTTTGCAATATATTTTTAAATAACTATATATATACACTAGTATATAAAGTGAAGGTTGGAGTTGATATTAATGTCTCATTTTTTGTATTTTTAGAAAATATCTCAGTAGCAGTTATATAAGCAGTATACTCAAAATTTAGTGTTTTTTTTTTTTTTTTCCGAATATCTTAATTGTTCCTCTTTTCATATTTATAAAATATTTTCATTTTAGATTTTGAATTCAATCATTCACATCATAATCTTATTTTTTTTTAAATAAAAACGATCAAATAGGGGTCCCCAAATGGTCTATAGACAAAAAATCTAATATTACCCAACCTGGCCCACCCGACCCATGGTCTGTCTCAGCCCGCTTGAATACCCATCCCTTCCCAATCTATAAAAGATGATTTAAGATTTTGGACGACGATTTGTAATCCGAGCTTGCCATAAACTCGACTCGTAAGAGCCTGTATGCGTAAGTCTAATGTTTAGTTTGATTTTTTTTTGTTCTCATGTCTAATGTTTATATATATTTTTCCGTTTGTAGGTAATATATGTTACTATAAAAAGATTAAAAAAAAAAAATCAAAGTACTTGAATTATGTTGGAAAGTAAACAAGAAAAGTAACTAATGAAAATATTAAAAACATGTGAATGAAAAATCTGTAGAACTTCATAATATAAGTGTGATTTGGCTTGTAAGATTTGGGGTTATGGGGAGATGTGATTTTAGTTTTTTAAATAGGCCCAAACCGTATCAATCTGTTGATTAGTCAAAACCCGAAAATTTTGTTAAAATATGAGATTTAAACACAATAATTGCAAGATGATAAACCCGGCCGTCCCATTGATGAACCTACACGCATCGCGTGTACCAATTACTTCTAGTATATATTTATGAACATACACACAAGTAATTCAATTAAAATATATGAAGCATTATTTCAATATATATATATATATTTTTTTTTTGTGCATTACACAAGTCACCGGCTAATATTAATATTATAACATTTAACTAATAATTTTTAGTCTTAAAAAGTGAAAAAAAATAAATTTAAATAAAAAAATATGTTGATAATATTATTAAAATAAATTACAATTTGTTATGATGTTAGTTATAGAATGTTGTGTTTACATTAGGGTATGTATGGTGTGAAATTTTTTTTAAGGTACACACCATAACTTATACTTTAAAAAAATGCTCTTCATTTTTTTCTTAAATCATAATTTCATATTTTTTAAAAATCATTGTTCGCATTTTTATTTTATTTATTACATGTGAGCTGAGCCTCACAATCAATTGGAGACCACTTTTCCTTATTCGCAGTAAGAACGAGAAATGGAGAGACAAGAAACAAAAACCACGTTGTTAAGATAAAAATAGATTGGCCTATGAAAAGACAATGTTGCTGTTGTTTCAAGTCCTTTAGCTATCGTGGCTTGATCTCATCCATTGAATTCCTTTCCAATGAAAGTGGCCATTTTCATGGAAAGTTCTACGCATTTGGAGACAAAATTTCTCCATAGAGAATATGAATCCATTAGGATCATGTAATTTAATTATGTAATATTTTTAGTAAATGACAAAGTATAATGCAACCAAGATATTTGACTTAATAGTTACGTAACACTTTTTATAGTATGAGATTTCAAGTTCAACTCTTATAGAGAGGAGTTTAATATCTTCTGTGATGGTTATTTATTTCTCTGACACTATCTCTCCCATTATGGGGTTGTGGTGGTGATGATTTATTTGGTTGTTGGGCTTGGGCTTGATGGGCTAGTATATTGGTTGTGTTAGGTTTTATTGACTTTCTAATTATTGTCGAGTAATAGTTTATTTGATAATTTAAATATTCTCATATTTGTAATTACTTTCCTATTGTTTGATAATAATAAAAAAAAAGAAGAAGAGAAATTGCAATGCATAGTACTTGTGGGGAAATTAAGATTATGGTACAAGAGTATGTATCATATATACTTTATAACTATAGAAGAAAAATGTATAATTTTAAACTTTTTGAGTCATAACTAAAAAAAAAAAAAAAAAAATTCATAATCAAACACAAAAAAAATCATAACTAAAATTTCAAAATAATATCATAGCTACAAAGAAATTTGATCATAATTAAAGAAGAAAATAATGTAACTAATAATTAAAGAAGAAAATAGCATAATTAAGGGTGTATATGGTATGGAGGTGTATATAATAGAATTCTCTAGTAATTGTGTCATTCTTTATTTTTGAATTACATAATAAATATGAATCAATATGTTTTAGATTAATGATTTATTCACATATTTTTTTCGAACTCTTACCGATAAGAATCTCATTCGCGGGGATTTAAGGGAAAAAAATTGTGTGAACGTAGCCGTTTTTTTTTTTCTAGCTCATTAGTTTGGAGCAATACGAAAATAAGATTTACTGAATAATTACACAAATAGAATAAATGAAATTGGGAGCATTGACATACAAAATTCAGACAATTCATGAGTTAGAATTAGTCTTGCTGAGAATTGGCAATCGACTATCGCTATCAAGAGTCTTCAAGTTGGACTAATAAACATTCATTCATGCATGCACCACCGGATTCCAAATTCAATTACAGTAGAATTTACCTCCGCACACATCAATAATGCTATTCCTCCAAATGACTGAGTCAGCTATTGTAACATCAATGAGAGGATCAATGCCAAATTGGATGTTTTTTACCAAAGTTTTATTTTTTAGACCAATTTTTCAAATTTAGTGATGTGTAAAAAAGATAATTGACTGATAATCAAATAATATATATAAAAAAAAAGTTGTCTAATAATATATAAAAAATGAGTCTAATTTTTGAGTTAGAATAACAGCACAGATGTAAAAGACTTCAATCCCTGCAGCTTGCCCCAAGAGATATCACGGTGATGGGAGAACGGATCGAACACGTTGCATTGCTGGTCAAGTTCTTGTGCTTCAGATTGTTATTGGTAATGCCATATATGTCAAAAGTAAAAAAAATAAAGTACAACATCTTATTCACTTAATTAACGAATTTGGACGAATTTACTTGTAACCTACATCCCCAATTGGATCCACATCCTTTTATACTCCAGTACTTAAAAGAATATTTAAAATTATTAATAGGGTAATGCTATATAAATTAATAAATTTTACGAATTTATCTAACTCACTCATATGATACATGTGTGTGTCAATTTCCGACCACATTGCCAACTTAGTACTCAACTGAAGAACACCGACAGAATAGATGGCACCTGTCTGACCTGCAACAGAAAAAAGAGTCTCCGGCAGTGGCTCGTCCACCCGGAGGTACTCCGATGATCAAGTCAGTACTCCATATCTCTTAAAGATAACCAATAGTGCTTAACTCACTAGACAGAATATCAAAAGTCATCCCTTAGACCCATGGGGGTGCTTTCCTTTCATAGCCAATACAATCCTAGTCCCAATAGGAGCCTAGCCCTAATGGACTTAGGATTACTGCTAATCTGGAACTCCCAGTGGGATTAGGATAAACTCTCTAAGAGTCTTATCTTTACCCAAACTGAAATCTTCTCCCAATCTAGGACTCTTGTCCTATATTCGCTTATCTCGGATTCCGGTATCCTCGCAGATAACCTTGGCATCATGACCAGGACATGTGGCACCTCGGTTGACACGTCGGCGTCACCTTGGCCACGTGTTGGTGCTTAGAAAATATATCCCCAAAACTGCCCCCTAGGTTCTATTATCTCGGCATTCTGAGGTGATGGAACCTATATCGGTACTTTCCAGTATGTCGGCTTAAAGTATCGCAACCGAGATCATCGTTAAGGCCGACATGTCTCTTTAAAGAACAAGAATTCCAAGAACCTATTCACGCGTATGAGCTGTCATATATAATCTCGATTTAACTTTAACTTGTAAACTTTTCTCAAGTTTCAACAAGTGTTAAACAATGATCTCGGTTTAACTTCAATTTGTAATTTGTCCACAAATTTCAACAAGTGTTAAACATCATCTCGGTTTAACTTCAACTTGTAAATTGCTACAAATTTCAACAAGTGTTAAACATCATCTTGGTTTAACTTCAACTTGTAAATTGCTACAAATTTCAACAAGTGTTAAACATCATCTCGGTTTAACTTCAATTTGTAAATTGCTACAAATTTTAACAAGTTTAAACAATAATCTTGATTTAACTTCAACTTGTAAATTGCTACAAATTTCAACAAGTGTTAAACATCATCTCGGTTTAACTTCAACTTATAAATTGCTACAAATTTCAACATGTGTTAAACATCATCTCGGTTTAACTTTAACTTGTAAATTGCTACAAATTTTAACAAGTTTAAACAATATTCTCAGTTTAACTTCAACTTGTAAATTGCTACAAATTTCAACAAGTGTTAAACATTATCTCGGTTTAACTTCAACTTGTAAATTGCTACAAATTTCAGCAAGTGTTAAACATCATCTCGGTTTAACTTCAACTTGTAAATTGCTACAAATTTCAACAAGTGTTAAACATCATCTCGGTTTAACTTCAACTTGTAAATTGCTACAAATTTCAACAAGTGTTAAACATAATATCGATTTAACTTCAACTTGTAAATTGTTACAAATTTCAACAAGTGTTAAACATCATCTCGGTTGAACTTCAACTTGTAAATTGCTACAAATTTCAACAAGTGTTAAACATAACATCGGTTTAACTTCAACTTGTAAATTGCTACAAATTTCAACAAGTGTTAAACATCATCTCGGTTTAACTTCAACTTGTAAATTTCAACAAGTGTTAAACGTCATCTCGGTTTAACTTCAACTTATAAATTGCTACAAATTTCAACAAGTGTTAAACATAACATCGGTTTAACTTCAACTTGTAAATTGCTACAAATTTCAACAAGTGTTAAACATCATTTATAACTTTCTGCCCCCTAATGTGGACTTATGTTCACATTAAGCTTGTGCATGTAATTTTGTTCGCCGAAGTTGGTTTTAAGCCGAGGTTGTTAGCATTGATTTCTCTGTTGATCTTACTTGGTTTCGACCTAAGTTTGATTCTGCCAACATGGCAAGCCTATGTTACTCCAACTTAGTTCAACTCCATTATATGCAAGATTCGACTCTGCCATATAATGAGTCTAAGTTATTCATCATTACCTCAGCCTCGCATCGGCGAGCCGTTTTTCTTCTCGGACTTAAGTGCCGAGATCTTGTCTTCTGGAATCTTGGATCTGCTCACTCAGGTTGAGCTCTTATCTTCTCGGACCTATTCATCCAGGCCGAGATCATGTCTTCTGGAATCTTGGATCTGCTCACTCAGGTTGAGCTCTTCTCTTCTCGGACCTGCTTATTTAGGCCGAGATCTTGTCTTTCGGGATCTGGGGTCCAGGGTCTAAAATCCAGGATCTGGTCACTTAGGCTGAGCTCTTCTATACTTGAATGTCATCTCCTTGGGAGCGCTCATGCCCCCTGTCTTTGCGTCCCTTCTAGAATGGTCTTCATTCCGTTTATGTCGACAGACTCTCCATCTTCGCTAAACTCGTTGTTTTCAACACGTTGATCTTGTACGGTGATGGCCATCTATTCTCCTTTCTTTCCCACAGACGGCGCCAAATTGTGTGTGTCAATTTCCGACCACACTGCCAACTTAGTACTCAACTGAAGAACACCGGCAGAATAGATGGCACCTGTCTAACCTGCAATAGAAAGAAGAGTCTCCGGCGGTGGCTTGTCCACCCGGGGGTACTCCGACGATCAAGTCAGTACTCCATATCTTTCAAAGATAACCAATAGTGCTTAACTCACTAGACCAATGGGGGTGCCTTCCTTTTATAGCCAATACAATCCTAGTCCCAATCGGAGCGTAGCCCTAATGGACTTAGGATTACTGCTAATCTGGGACTCCCAGTGGGATTAGGATAAACTCTCTAAGAGTCTTATCTTTACCCAAACTGAAGTCTTCTCCAAATCTAGGACTCTTGTCCCATATCCGGTTATCTCGGATTCCGGTATCCTCGCAGATAACCTTGGCCTAGCCGAGATAACCTCAGCATCATGACCAGGACATGTGGCACCTCAGCTGACACGTCAGCGTCACCTTGGCCACGTGTTGGTGCTCAGAAAATATATCCCCACAATACATATCATATTATTTCGACGGGTATGCTTCAGATTTTAAAGTTTTATTATTGCATGTTACATTATTAGTAAAAAAAAAAAAGGAAAATTTAAATTTTGTAAGTTTATATGACATTTTTTATATTAATATCGTGAATCATATAATTTTCTTTCTATGCTTAGTTTCGAATCAATATATTGGCAAGATATGTTTATAGTCTTTGTTATTTAAAACGACTTATTTGAAATACAGGTGTTGCCATTGGTGCTTTGACTGTTTTGGTGAGTAGCTCCTGGTTGTCTTGGATTTTCGACAAAAGAAAGCACATGAAGCTTAAAGAAAAGTTCTTCAAGCAGAATGGTGGATTAATGTTGAAACAACTCTCTAGACTAGAGAGACTGACTTGGGAAGTGATCAAAATCTTTACTTTAGAAGAGCTCAGGCGGGCTACCAACAACTATGATGACAATAGAATTGTTGGTAGAGGAGGTTTTGGAATTGTTTATAAGGGAATTCTAGTAGATAACACAACAGTGGCCATCAAAAAATCGCAAATTATGAAGCAAAGTCAAATAGAGCAATTCATCAATGAGGTGGTCGTGCTATCACAGATCAATCATAGAAATGTGGTCAAACTCTTAGGTTGTTGTTTGGAAACTCAAGTCCCTTTACTCGTCTATGAATTCATCACCAATGGCACTCTCTTTGAGCATATACATAACCGCATCAAGGCATCTAATATGTCATGGGAAAATCAGTTGCAAATAGCTGTTGAAACGGCTGGAGTGTTGTCATATTTGCACTCTGCAGCATCGGTTCCTATTATTCATAGAGATGTTAAGTCTACGAATATACTCTTAGACGATAACTACACTACAAAAGTGTCGGACTTTGGAGCATCAAGGTTGATTCCACTAGACCAAGATCAATTAGCAACGATGGTGCAAGGAACTCTTGGATACTTAGGCCCTGAATACATGCTCACAAACCAATTAACAGAAAAAAGTAATGTTTACAGCTTCGGAGTAGTGCTTGTGGAGCTAATCACCGAAAAGAGAGTGTTGTCATTTGACAAGCCAGAGAAGGAGAGGAGTCTAGCTAGGTATTTTTTTTCCTGTATGAAAAAGGATCGGTTGTTCCAAGTCATTGATGAACAAATAGAAATTGAAGGAATTGTTGAGGAGCTCACAGAAGTAGCTAATATTGCAAAGAGGTGCTTAATAGTAAAAGGAGAGGAAAGGCCTACTCTGAAGGAAGTAGCAATGGAATTGGAGGGGTTGATCAACAAAAAGATGAAGAAGCATCCATGGGCTAAAATTGATTTGAATGGTGAAGAGAGTGAGCACTTGCTTGGTGGGAAGTTAAGTGGGTTTGAGTTAGAATGTACTACTAGCAGTAGTAACACAACAACAACTGGGTACGATAGTGTGAGGGAACATATGATGTTGCCAATGGATGGTGGGAGGTGAGTTTTATATACTGTTGAGTCCACAATGATAACAAATTGGGTGATGGTTTGTTATTACTGTCTTTTGTGTTTTGCAAAATGACGTGCTTACATTAGATCGCTTCAGTTTAATTTACATTTTCATATGTAATTTTTCATTATTGTAATCTATTATTGAAATACATACGGATATGTAGGAATAATTTCATAAATAAATAACAAGTGATGACAGTAATTATAAATTGATGGAGTGCAACTAAGAGTTGATTTAGTGGTTTGGTTTGTCTCTAGTGCGCTATGTGGATTGGTCTAGTTTGGTCCGAGTCTTATTTTCATGAAAAAATTGGGTGCACAGCGGGTATTGTTGTGCAACTTTATGAGCTTATTTTGAGATCCGTTTTGATAATTTGAACAGTTCACATTTTAAAGTACATCGAGTATAACATACCTGTCAAAAATGAAGTTAATCAAATATCGTTAACTCTTCCATCCACTCACATTTGTATCTTGAAAAATAAATGACACTATGATTTAAATAATTAAAATGAATGCAAATGTGATTTGATCCCTTGATCTTTTAAACCTCAATGTGTGGACCATCCACGAAAAAATTAAATTGATCTTTTAAGTATAGTAATATGATTTTATCAGGTCTATCTTCAATGAAATAGATGACAAGTATAATTTTGAAACAGATTGTTTGATTATCAATCTGATTTTTTATGAATGATCAGTACACCAATAAAATTACCAAATCAAATCATTAAAGCGAGGGTCTATGGTTGACCTGCGGCCATAACTAAATAGAGGACTAGAGAAAATGGCAAATTACATCATTGATCTCTATAGTTTGAACAAAATTTCACTTTAATTTTCATAGTTTTCATTTCAACAATTTAAATACTATATTTTCATTTCTATTTTAATATGATTGCTCTATCATTTGTCATTGTTGCTTTGCATAGAAACTAACATTTTCGATTGACATGTGCATGTTGGCAATTCCCTCTCATAAAATAAAAATTAATAAATCTTAACAAAATTTTATTTTGTCTCTCTAATTTCACAAATGTCATTTTTCTTTTTTCTTTTTCCTTTTTTTTTTTTTTCCATTTGAATATTAATGGATAACGATAGATAGAGTACATTGGAATCAAAATGAAAGTGTATGGACAAAATTGATAAAATTATAACTATGAAAATTAAAGTGAAATCTATATAAAACTATAAGAACTAATTGTGTAATTTATCCCAAATAATAATAATATTTTCTTTTTTCATTTTTTTTTTTTTTTGGAAAAAAAAAAGGGAAGAGGAAAAGATCTTCTAGATAAGTGTCCAGTAGATGAGTAGGAAATACATCCTTCTTGAGCACTCAAAGAAAACTAATTATCTGGTGTAGGACGTAACTATAATTAACAACAATACTAGTTTTCATGAAAGAAATATCATAAAAAGTTTTTTGAAAATTTTTCACCATTGGATTTGTTTGTATTGTTTTATTGTATATTGTGCAATCACTATTGAATTAGTTTTGTGAAACTTTTCATTATATTTATTTCATGAACCGTAGCATTACTCATTAAAAAAAAAATGTATAATAAAAAAAGAGCAAATGGGAAAGAAGTCAACTCCAGCAAGTTGCTCGGTCAATCTTTTTGTCATGTGTAATCTGTTAAAAACAAATAATTTTTTTAAAAAAAAGTAATAATAATTTGAAGATTGTTGTAAGGTAACATTATTTAAATTTTTTTTTTCAGGCAATGTTAAGATCTTAGAAAAATAATTAGAATATAAAATGTTTAGATGTAATTTACGCGATGAAAAAGTGATCTTTGATTTTTCTTTCTTTAGAAAGTGGTTCAATCATTTCTAATGCGGAAATCTAAGAAAAACAATAATAAATTCATCATAATTGTCACGTCCGAAACCTGCCCCTAAAAGTTTGGGCATGACCTCATCAGAAATAGATACAAAAAAAAAATCGACATATATGATATATGGGGCCCGGACGGAAGCACCTGATAACACAAAAATCTATTCCATTAAGCTACCACTATTATGCCAGGATCACAACATCACATTAAGTAAATATTATACAGAAAACCTACACACATAAACCTCGACTCAGTCCCTCAAATAGGCATATAACAAAGATATTGATGAAAAAGGGATCATATACAATCACCCATAAATATACAACCAAAGCATAATTAAAACTTAGCAAACTTTACAAAATGCACAGGCTTCAGCTAGTTCCTGGACATCGAAGTTGACAAAAGAGGGACTAGCCTTAAGGGTTAGGACTGGACTCCCGGTTGATTAGTTACAGAAACAGACAAAATACAGAATGAGCGAAACTCAGTGAATAATAGTACATAAATAATGTAATGTTCAACTTGAATAATAAAGTATATAACTGCAGAAGCATATGATTAACTACATCCTATAATTATGTCTCAAATAGTCATGGGTCCAGCCATATATATATATATACAGAACAGCCTTTCGGCCCAGAAATATATACAGAATAGCCTTTCGGCCCAGAAATATATACATGTATGGACTCAAGAGGTGGCTCGCACAGATTCTAGAGGTGGCTCCCACCAAGGCGTAGCACTTAGTTCCGTACAGCACTTTGCTCCATACTAGAAATCAATAAGTTTTAAAACCAACAATCCATATCATGCTAAATCACAAACGGAACGGATTAATAAGACAGAATACCTAAACAGAATAAATAAACAGAACAAGACAATCCCAAATTCATATGAATATCGTCACACCATAGTATACACAAATCATCTCATGGCTTATTACAACAGACATAATCGTCTCATGTATATCAGAACATTAATAACGTTTCTTGATAGGGACGGAATAATTTACCTCATAACAGTCTTGATTCATCATTGACAAACCAGAATGATTCGGAGTACATGAGCTTTATTGTTTCTCCTGTTTACTATAAATCAATGTAGATAATTTACAGATAACGGAACGTTAATAATAACGTTAACAATAAGCAATCCCAATTATATTCATCTGTGAGAGGCAAACACCTATATCATAAGACATGTAGTACCCAACAGACTGTAGGAATTCCTAATAGGGTACTCGGGATATCATGTTCCCATTCAGAATATCGTTTCCACGAACTCTTTTTTTTGTTAACTAATTCCATCATCCTAATAGTTCATATACACTTATTATGCGGCATCATAGGTAACTTATAGGTTATAGCACATTACCGATAACCCTGAATCGTAATCGGAACACAGAACTAAGCCAACTCTTTCAACGTTCACATAGGATTACACCAATTCTCAATTCACATATGTGTTACCATATTGCCACGGAAAAACAGAATGTTAATAGCAAGGATTATTAACAGAAAATAATATACATGTGGAGTACTATTACTCACAGTGCGTTGGTGGAGCATTTATTCCTCCTGAAGCGTATCCTACACACATATGAAATCACACATTAATTCTTTAAATCATTTTCCCTAATTTCCTTTCTCATTTTAACATGATTTACAATGCCCATAACAAGGTTCATTCGTAAATTTTTAACATTATTTCAAAACATCTCAGAAATCTAATTAAACTTGTACACGCATAATTCAACCCACCAATTCCATGATTCTATTTCTAATTTGGGCAAAATCATTCTTTATCATCACAAATTAACCTAGGGTTTTCAAGAACATAAGGTTTTCCATAAAAATTCATATTTCTCATACCATGACCTTACATCCCAATTTCCTCCTTGATTATACATCTAAGGATCATACTCCATCATCTTAACCCATCAATTGAACCCGCAATGCTTCAAACCCGAAATTCCCAAATCTCGTAATTTACTCTATATGCTCAAAAATGCAAATTTGTACATTAATACAATGGAAATACCACAAATCTATCTCTTGATGTAAGTATTGAAGAGTATTAGAACCCTTACCTCAAGAATCAACAAAGGAGCAAGCTTGAGGAGAAACCTTCACAAATCCGAGTTCCAATCAGGTAAAAATATTGATCTTTCCTTATTCTCCATCCTTGATGCAAAAACCATGGTAGATTATTGCTCAAAATAGAGGAAATCAAGGTTTTGAGGCTAGGGTTTCGGACTTAGGAGAAGAGGAAAGAAGAGAGGGGAAAGAAAATGTGAAAAAAAAAAAAATCTCAAAATCCCGTTTTTACGTTGCTGTACTCGCCAACCCCGCTCGAGCATCATTATTCCCGCTCGAGCGTACCTGCTCCCAGCACAGATCCCAAAACTTCAATCTTGTGTAACTCTCTCATCCGGACTCCGTTTTAGGTCGTTCTTGTATCCAAATTGAAGCCCCGGAGATAAGCTTTTCAATGGTTCTAACCTCACATTCAAATTCAAAGTGTGGAAAAAGAAAAGGGCAAAAGAGTGACTACTGAACATAAACAAATTGTTCGAATTAAAGTTTTTGGTCCTATCTTACTTCACCATCATATTACCACCTCAATCAATACTCCAAAATAAAATAAGAAGATTCCAAATACACTACTACAATGTTAAGGGCCATCTTACTTTTCACGCTCGAGCGTCGCTTCAACCGCTCGAGCGCGCACAGACCAATAAAGCAGTCCGCTCGAGCGTCAACTTCTCTACTCGAGCGGAGATTCACAACTCCCAGAATCTCAAGCTGTCTGCAAAATTGCTGGGAACCCCAAAAGTCTGCTCGAGCATCAACTCCTCCGCTCGAGCGGAGAAAAAAATTCTGGGTCATCACAATAATT
The DNA here is from genome assembly GCA_025200525.1 of Camellia lanceoleosa. Lineage (NCBI taxonomy): Eukaryota > Viridiplantae > Streptophyta > Magnoliopsida > Ericales > Theaceae > Camellia > Camellia lanceoleosa. The sequence continues at coordinate 141,327,387 of CM045761.1, read as the reverse complement.
GTATAGTCTCACATAACCTCTGGAAAATCCTAACCTATTGAACAACCAAGGATTAGGAAACTTTTTTGAGGAAGCAAACCCAGAAATGAGAGGAAATGCCAAAAGTCTTGTAAATTCGTGACAAAACCAAGCCAATCAACCATTCTTACACTCTCTCGAGCATATTATTACACACTTGGTGTGCCTTTTTTTACCTCTATACATCATTCAAGATAGTTCTCAACAAGGCAAGCAAGAAGAATGTTTTAATGGATTTTTTTTTAGGTAGGCATCTATACTCTTCCATTGATGTGATTATGGATATTGGATTGCCTTATTAGTTTTTGATTTTTGATTTTGATTTTGATTTTATTATATATATATATTTTAATGTTTGAGTGATTTTGAAGCATCTTTATCCCCTAAACAATTGCTTTTTTTCCTATTTCATCCTGAGATTATGGTTTTGGTATATTTAGTTCATAAAGTTTTAATTTCTGTTAATGTGATTCAATGACTATACAAATCAATAATTGTGAAGCCTAATTTGATGAGGAAAAAAAATGTTATTTTAGAATTTGAACAACTTACCATACAACAAAATATTATTTTTTCTTTTTAATTTGAACAAATTATACCCCACAACTAATTTAATAGGTGTTTGATTATATGATTTAAAATATAGGATTTAAATTGTTAAAATTAAAACTTTGAGGGTTAATTTGCAACATACATGAAACTTTGAAGGTTTTTTTTTTTTTTTTAAAAATTTATTTTATCTAAGTTGCCCTTTATTTTTTCATATAATTTATTTTTGCATTAAAAATGGATTAGAATGGAGAGGATCATTATGGACATGGGCGGTGAATAATAAAATTGTAGTGTCCCAAAAGGGGACAATCTACACATATGCTGGACCTTCCTCATGGAGGTGGTGTTATACACTACACAATCAACAATTGACTCAAAATTTTTTCCCTCGTATGGACGTCAATCTTAATGACAAGAAACTTCACAGAATTTCTCACCTCTTTTTTTTTTTTTTTTTTTTAATTATTTATTTTTAACTTTTTACAGAACCTTTAAATTATTTCATTTTTTTTTTTAATTTTGATCATTTGTAAAGGGTAATGCAACTTGGCTGACTTGGGGTCTTCTCTTTCCCCAAAAGTAATCAGAAAAGTCCCCCAGTAAAATCATTCACAAATTTCCCACATCTTTTCTCCTATTGCAACTTCCCTTTTCTTTCCCACATCTTTTCTCCCATACTTCCCTTTTGGTTCACAACCTCCCTCTTCCATTGATGTGGTTATAGTTATTGGATTGCCTTATTAGTTTTTGATTTTTGATTTTTTGATTTTGATTTTGATTTTTTTGTTTTTTTTTTTAATTTTTTATGTTTGAGTGATTTTGAAGCATCTACAATTGCTATTTTTCCTATTTCATCCTAAGATAATGGTTTTGGTATATTTATGGCATGTTTGATTGGATAGATTAGAGCATGGGATTGGAATTATTAATCCGTGGCCCAATTATCCTATGTTTGTTTTAATATTTTGGTTTAGAATTATTAATCCAATGGATAATTAATCCAACAAATTTGTAGGATTATTAGTAATGGGGTAGGGGTGAGATTATTAATCCAATGGATATTAATCCAATTAGATAATGAATACCACACTAATTTAATAGAATTATTAATACTTAACTATTAGTCTTGTGAATCAAACATGACCTTAGTTCTTAAAGTTTTAATTTATGTTAATGTGATTCAATGACTATACAAATCAATAATTGTGAAGCCTACTTGATGGGGAAAAAAATTCTTATTTTAGAATTTGAACAACATACCATACAACAAAATATTCAATTTTCTATTTAGTTTGAACAAATTATACCCCACAACTAACTTAATAGGTGTTTGATTATATGATTTAAATTAGATTGATTCTATTTACATCATTAGTTTACCGTTTTACACCCTCCATCTCATTACACCATTAAAAAAAAATGTGATTCTCATTACACATATTATATTTACCAAAATTAGCTCTAAAATAAGACTCTTCAAAACCCTTTCATCTCTTTACACCAATAGTTTTTTGAGGGAAAATAAGGGAAATGAGAAAGACGCAGGAAGGAGAAAGAGAAAGATGCAGGGAAGACAGTGAGTGGAGCCCACTGCAAAGTGCCTATTCGGTTACACAGTGCTAAGCAGTTTACATTCATCCAATGTTATGTTGCTGGAAAAAATAAATTTCTCCAGCATTTTGTTGCTGTACATATACAGAGCCACTTTTCCCAAACAATGATTTTTAAATTTATGTCGGGCCTGTTTGGGAATATAATGCTAATGAATTTGAATTAATCTAATGCTGTGTTACCAAAAAAAGTTTTTTTTTTCCCCAACAATATGTTGCCTTTTGTAAAAAAAAATTGTATTCATAAAAAAACTTAACAAATCTCGTTATAATGAATTCATGACTGGAGTCCACTAATAATGCAGTACTTGCATTGTTGCAATGAGTAGAAGCATAATCCTTCCAAGCAAAAATATATATATATATATATAACTGGAAATACACTGTAATGAGTAGCCGAATAAATTTAAAAAAATTCGACCTTGGATTACCGAAATGTATCTTTTATTCGGCAGTTGGTTACTAAACATATATTTTTTGTTTGGCAATGTGATATCGGACTATTTTATTTTGTTTAATTTCGAAACACCGAACAAAAGTTGAAGAACAGTCTAGAAAAATGAAATAAAAACCTACCAAACAAATAAAAAAAACTCACAATTTTACTTTTTTGATGGTTCTTCACCAATGTTTTATTCTATGATCAAAACATTAAGATTCTCACTTTTTGAAAAGAGATGTGTAAGAGAGAAGAAAAATTAAGACAGGAAGAAGATGGGCAGGGATTGAAGACTAACGGGTGTAAGGAGATAATAAAATACATTTAATTTTAATGTTTTGTCCTTAAATTAGGTACTAAATGGATAAAATTGATAGTTTAGAGATCAAATAATAATAATAAAAAAATGGTGACAGTTTAGAAGATAAAAAGTGAAATTTACCTAGAATGATTTGTTGATATTCTTTTGGTGATTGATTATCTTATTTTTAGTGACTTCTCTAGATTCTAGAAATGGGGGAAAGTATAGTAAGATGAGGAAGAAAGGCTAGACAAAGAGAAAGGAGGGTAACATGAATGTATCAGTTTCTTCACAGAACATTCATAATGGGATTAGGTTGATTAGGGAAGATGCAGAATCAGTGTTAGAAATTGGTAAGATATTGGATTTGGATTTTAGTGATGGTAAAAGGGAAGCTTTGGGTAGGATTGGTCAAATGTAGGAAAATGAGATGAGGTTATTTGAAAAGAGAGGGACTGATGAGTAGTTCTGAGTGCACTATTACACTAAGGGTGTTTGCCTATTTGTTTTAATGAAGTTATTTTCATGGAATAGGGAAACTAGAGACAATGAGATAAATTAGAAGGTTACTTGCAGCAAGGGAAGTTGATTTTGCGTTATTACAGGAAACAAAATGGGCAGAGGTGAATCAGAATTTTGTTTGGTTGCTCTTGTTCCTCGCTACGCGGAAGTGTAGCTTGGTTCGTTCTTGTACTCCTCTATGCGGTAGTGTAGTTGGGGTTGTTTTGTTCCTTTCTACGAGAAAGTGTAGTTAGGATTGTTTCTTGTTAACCACTCTACGTGGTAGTGTAGTTTGGTTTGTTGTTTCTCATCTTTCTATGTGGAAGTGTAGTTTGGCCCGTCTCTTGTTAACCTTTCTGCACGGAAGTGTGTTTTGGGTTGTTTCTGATACGCGGAAGCGTAGTTTACTCATTTATTATTAGTTTCAATTGTTGCATTGCATTGAATCTCATTTTCCGAGCAGTTTACTCGTTTGTATTTGCATTGCATCATATGCATCATTTCGCATTTCTACCCCTAAATTACGCTGGTTTGATTCCTTGTAAAGTGATACGTAGGCAACCCTTGGGTTCAACCACTTTAATTTTATGTCTTGATTGTTTGCCCAAGTCTTACAGCCTTGTCAAAATGGGTCGTCCCTGGGCTTTGACATTCACTCACGTCATTTCATGACTTCGAGCTCTGTCAAAAAGGGGCAACTGTAGACACCCCATTTTTGACCGCCCTTAAGACTAGGGTGCCACCGATTGATCACCTGATGATGAATTTATATGCTTGTCAAACGCTCAAGTTCCTCAGTAGAAAGCCTCAGTTTTAAGCCTCAGAAACCTACAAACCTTGCACTATTTTTGGACCAAAACAGCAGTTTTCCAAGCTTGACCATCTAGAGGCCTACAAGCCACTTGGTGGCCAGTTGGCCAGAAGTGAGTGTACAGTCGTCCAATTAGTGGGCGGCCGTCCACATGTGTCAATAAAACCAGATATTTTTGCCAGCTGTCTCCACAGGTGCATGCACTGCATCAACTGTGTGTATACTGATATTTTCGAGAGCCTAACATAATTTTCTATATATACTTGACCCCCTATCATAAAATTAGGTTAGAAAAATTTGGAGAAGGAAAAATTCTTAGAAAATATTTCTCCTTTGCAAACTATACACACCTTACCTAGATTTCTTAAACAAGTTTTTGAGGTCTCTTTGCTGAGGTTCTTGAGATTGCATCTTAGCTCTTGAGAGTGTGAAATTGGTGGTCCATAACTCAAAGGGTCACTCCTTTTCAAGAGGTGTAACTCCTAGCTCTTTTGCACATTTTCTTTCCTATCTTTTCTTGTTGTTTTTGGACTCTTTTTCAACTGTGTTTATGGGCTGAAACTTGTGGCTAAAAGCTATCAAAGGTAGAGGGGTTAGCTGCCTTTCTTTGTACCTTGTATTCCAAGCTTTTACCCTCGTGTTTCCCATCTCTTTCTCAACTTGTTTGAGATTTTTACCACTAAATTTCAGAGGTTTTCAGAGGCTAAAAATGTGGTTTTGAAGTCCCAAAAATGGAGGGTTAGCAACCCCTCTTTTGGCTTGTTTGCTAGCTTAATTTCTCCATTATTTTAGCTTATTCTTTTAGCTATTCTTACCTAAATTTCAGCATTGTTTTTGCTTACTTTAGGACTGTTTTAGGCTGGTTGTGTCATTTATGTTTTGTATAGTAGGCTTGTAGTGTAATTGTCCTCATGGGTTTGGTGTTTTAGGCATTAGACACTAGCCTATTTGAGTTGATAACATTTATTTTATGCTTTCCATACTTGTGTTCACCTCTAATCACCTCTGCAACCTCCCTCTTTTCTTGGCTTTTTCTTTTCTTTGAGAGTTGTTTCAAATGAGTATTGTTTAAGCTTGAGATAGAGATCCTTGTGCTTAATGGTTTAATCTCTTCGGAGGTTCATTACCAAAGGCATGACATCTCTCTCATGACGAAAACAACCCTTTGTTTGACACTTTTTTCCATTAGTGGACTTAATGCTCATTCTTGGATTAAAATGACTAATGAATGGAAAGGTAAGTAAAAGAGGTAATAAAATTGGAATAAAATGGATCAAGATAATAAAATCAATTTGGGTTCAATCGGACGTTAATTAAACCCATTGAGTTTTGAGTCATTTCATACTTATTAGTGATGAAAATGGCTCAAGATTCAAGGTCAAACACTTCCCTTGATCAATTCCACGATAGGGAGGAGGTTTGTGAGTCTTTCATTGTCATTTATCGAAATTGTATCCCTTGATTCATAAGTTATCATGCAATGAGTTTGTATCGATTGATGGCTTGCGAATCAAGCCTACCATTCCTTTGATCTATTTGATGATAAGGGGAGGTAGGGTGGACAAACATCCCCTGAAAATACTCTGTTTGTGCTCTGTTTCTTGTCCGTTGTAGCAGGGCAGTACAAAACATTAGTGTCCGGCCAGCCACTTTAATGTATGGCCGACCACTTCTTCTATTCGGTTGGCCACTTCTTTTCAGCTAGACAGTGTCCTTTTCTTGAATAGAGCAGAGGCTGAGGCAAAAACAGTTCAATTTTCTAACTGTGTGACAGAAGCATTCTGGCAGCAGAACAGAAAGCATTTTCGGGTGGAAATCCGCATTCATGCATGAGCCCTCCCTCGTTTCTCAGGGCCTAGTAAAATGGTGTTTACTAGTAGTATGTTGTACCTAAAGTAGTGGATTTGTAACTACTTAGTTAGTTTAATTCTAATTTGTATTAATTAGTTAAAGTATCTAGTTAATTTTGTATTGTAAATCTTAATTTCTAATAATTAGCTAGCGTAGTTAATTTATTTCATTTAGTTTGTAATAGCTTGTTAATTATCTTAAATTAGGTAGGACATTCATTCGGGTCCTCTTGTATGGGGGCAAAATTGTAATATTGTGTATGTCTTCCAACCCACATTTCTTTATCCCTTTTGTTTATGATAGATAGCATAGAGCATCATGTTTTAATTAACATTTTCCATGACTTGTATCCACTCGTTTTGCATGCATAAGGGTTTGGCCCATCATACTAATCAATGTCAATTTCAAATTCCTTATTCGAATACGTACATTGTCACATGCCTTGAATTGACTCACATGCCATGCTAATAGTTGAGCCTATTAGTTGCATTTTATATGTGTTGCATTAATCACTTGTATATTAGAGCATGCATTTTTCTAATTGTTTTATTTCTTTTGACTTACCTTGGAGTACTAGGTGAGCATTCATTGCTTTAGCATATCGCATGCGTGGGGTGCTCAATTCTTGACCTTCCCTTCTCATGCCTAAGTTCTTGAGCCGAGACACTTTGGTGATGACGGATAAGTGGCCTTTGGCATGAGTCTTGTGTTTCCTAAATTTTTCAAAAATATTTAGGTGGCAACTCTGAAATATGGCAAAGTAATCCATTTTTGGCATTTTGATTCAAAATTGATTTTCCAAAAGATTTGTCGGATTTGGACTCATTTGTGTTTATCTATTTCACATTGCACTTGTGAAATTAGATTCAAAACCACGGGAGTCCGAACTGTACGGCTATCGTATCCGAAAGGAGCACGAAAAGCAAGCCACAATTTGTTGTTGAAGGCGGTGCATCTAATTTTTCCAGAAGTTACCTCTGTAATTTTAGTGAAGAAAATATGCCTATGGTGCTTGATTGGACTATAAGGAGTAATATTTTTACATGCGAAGAGGCAAAAAGAAATCAAACGAGTTATGTATGTGGACAAAATAGTGATTGTTATAAGCCAGATGATGGTCCTAGCACTAGTGGTTATATTTGCAAGGAGTTATGCTAGAGATCCCAAATAAATTACAAATTTTTTTTACCAAACCTCTCACATGGATGTGGGATCCACACATATGTGGTTTGTGTGGGTCCCACATCCATGTGAGAGGTTTGGTAGGAACTTTAGTAATTTATTTGGGATCCATAGCATTTTCCATTTGCAAGTGCTTGCCAAGTTACCAAGGAAACTCGTACCTCTTATATGGCTACCAAGGTCATTAATAGGTTCATCACGTTTGGATTCATTTACTTCTGATTTTATACCATTTGAATAATTTTAAAATATTTTTACTTCTTTTGTGATTTTCCATGTCATGGTATTGGTAGGTTCCATTATTTTATTTTTTTCATATATTATGCATTCTATATGTACACCCAAATTTTATTATTATATGAATACATATAAGAGATGAAATAAAATAGTGAAATGCAAGTGACTAATATCATTACCTATTACTTTTGGTGCTACCCTAATAGGAGCCACTTTTGATTGTTTTGCAGACATAAATGAGTGTGAATATCCAAATGTCAATATGTGTGAACATAAAAATAAACGTGTTAACAGGCCAGGAAATTATACGTGTTCTTGCCCCCAAGGGATACCATGGCGATGGCAAAATAGATGGAAATGGTTGCACTGCTGATCAATTTATGGTGATTCAGCTTGTGGTCAGTAAGTGTGTATGTGTGTGTGTGTGTGTGTGTGTGTGTGTGTGTGTGTGTGTGTGAAATACTTGGATCATGTGTGATGTGGCTTTCTTGTTTGAACTAATAATGTCATTGTCAGTTGAAATCATAAATGCATAATGCATATTTTTTAACATAGTAGCATCCCATACTTGCTTCCCTTATAGTCTTTCGGTGTTGTCTATTTGTTGTGTGCATGTAATTTCTTGTGTATACATTATTCATTCAAGTCAGTACGTTATTCTACATTGGTTTATAAGTCAGTTCACTAAGTCAAAACTGAGATCATATAGAGAACAAATTGAACATAACTGTGATACCAATGACATGGTATCACCATCCAATCATTAATTGTTATTTTTCCTGCTAGGTATATGTGGCATCCTAAAAAATGGTTCATCCCTCCCATATAGTTTTTTTTATTGGTTGGTGATACCATGTGTCACTGATAACACGTAGTATCACCTTTATATTCAATTTTCACCCAATCATAGGTACTTTGATTTGTCATATAATTGGGATCATTTAATGACTAACTGTTGCGTTCTTCAAGTATAAAATTCTTGCAATCCTTCATTTTGATTCTTTTAAACCAAAATATTTGCCAGATGCAATCTTTGTATATATATATAAAAAAAAAGACTAATTTGAAATGTAGGTTTTGCCATTGGTGGAATGGTTGTTTTGGTGAGTAGCTCTTGGTTGTACTAGATTTTTAGGAAAAGAAAGCTCATCAAGCTTAGAGAACAATTCTTTAGGCAAAATGGTGGATTGATGTTGCAACAACAACTCTCTAGACAAGACAAACTGACACGAGAATTGATCAAAATCTTCACTTCAGAAGAGCTCAGGCGGGCTACCAACAACTATCATAAGAGTAGAATTGCTAGCCGAGGAGGTTTTGGAATAGTTTACAAGGGAATTCTACCAGAAAACAAGATAGTGGCTATCAAGAAATCCCAAATGGTGGATGAAAGTCAAATAGAGCAATTCATCAACGTGGTGGTCGTGCTTTCACAGATCAATCACAGGAATGTGGTCAAACTCTAAGGTTGTTGTTTGGAAACTCAAGTCCCTTTACTTGTCTATGAATTCATCACCAATGGCACTCTCCATGAGCATATACATAACCAAAGCAAGGCATCTAATATATCATGGGAAAATAGTTTGCGAATAGCAACAGAAACTACTAGAGTGCTGTTATATTTGCACTCTACATCATCGATTCCTATCATCCATAGAGATGTTAAGTCTACAAATATACTCTTAGATAATAATTACTCTTAGAGCCTATATACACCTTGAGAGCTCCTCCCTCCTCCTTCTTCCATTGTAAGCAACCTTTGAGCTAACCTAACTTCCTTGTGTCATCTCTATACTCCATATACAACCTTGTCTCACCACCTTAGAGCCTTGGTTGATCTTGGAGAAGCATAATTCAAGCTTGAGAGTGGGTTGAAACCAAGTTTGGATCACAAATAGCAAGCTTACCCCTTGAAAGGTATAAGCTTGTTTTCTTCTCTCTTGCTTTCATTTCTTTCATTTACTTCATAATTCTTACTATTTTGTGTTGCTTTGAGTCTATTTGAAGTGTTTCAGGTTGGGTTTGAAGAGCTACCAAAAGGGTAGAGACAGCTTGCTCTTTCTACACCTTTACCTATAGCTCAAACCCTTCATTTTCCACTCTTTTTCTTTGATATCTACACTGATTTTCAGAGTTTTCAAAGGGCCAAAAATCATGTTTTGAGGTTTCAAAAGTACAGGGGTTAGCCACCCCTCCTTCTTGTTGCTTACTAGCCTTCATTCTTCTCTTTATTGTTTTTCTTTTTAACCTCTTTTCATGCATGTTTAGCCTCTGTTTTTCACATGTTAAGGGTTGTTTTAGGGCTGTCCAAGCCTTTTAAATTAATTCATGCATTGTTTAGTTCATTTGTTGTCTCATAAGTTGGCATACATAACTTGTTACATGTTGTTCCAAGATTTCCTTTGCTCGTTTCCATGTTTAAGAGTCTAATTTTAACAATTAATCCACCATCCATCTCTTTCATCCCTGAGAATGATTTCAACCGATTAAGGTTGTTCAAGACATGTAAGGGAGACTCTTACTTAATGGCTTAATCTTTTCGAAGATTTATTGCCAACGGTGTGGTCTCTCTCTCATGCTTTAGGTGAACCTCTCGTTTGACATTACTTCTTGTTTAGAGGACTTCAACATCACCATGGACAAATGGACTAAAGAATGGCAAGGCTTAATAAAATGAGCTTAAAACTTGGATCAACACACATAAAGAAAGTGGCTTAAATTGCTTCAACTTGGCCGGACGTTATGCCAAGTTCCTTGTGTCAAGAGTCGATGATTCTTGAAGCGTTGCAAACTCCCTCTTTGAGTTCATCCAGTGACAAGAGGGATGGGTGGTCTTATTCTTTGCATTTTATTGACTTTTGTCCAAAATTGCATTCAAGATTGTCAAGCAATCATTTTTCTCATTGATGGCTTTGGAATCAATTTCGACCTTCTCTCTAGGCTTTCGCATGACAGAGGAGAAAGAAAGGGACAAACAGAGCTTGAGGACACTCTATCGGCACTGGTTCACCTCAGAACACAAAAACAGAGCATAACACCAAATTGATGCATGGCCGGCCATCTGTAGGCCTGGTCGGCCATTAGTGATGCACGGCTGGCCCTCAGTGTGTGGTCAGCAGTGCAATTTTGCAGGAAACAGAGGCGGTGGCTGAAGGTGAAACGGAGTTGGCTTGGATAGACAGAGTAGCCCTTAGGCGATGCGCATGCAACCTTTATCCATTTTAACTTATGCATTTTGTCGAATGTAGTTAATCTTGCTATAATTAATTGGTTTGTAGCTATTTCATTTGAAATGTGTTGTATTTAATTAGTTAGTTCAACTAGTTAATTCAATTTCGTTTTGTAATTAGTTAGTTAACTAGAACAGTTAATTGATTCAATTGTTGTAATAAAGTAGTTAATTAGCTTAGTTAAGTTAATTATTATTCATTCATTTGGTTTTGTAATAGTTAGCTTAATTCAGACTTTCGGACATTGATTCGCACCCTCCTGCATGAGGGATCAAATCTTGTAATAATGTGTATATCTTCTAACCCCACATCTTTCTCCCTTTTATTTACCAGCTTATGATGGTTAGTTTAGGGACGTCATGTTTTGATTAGGATAATTCATGTTTGCATCCATTTGTATTGCATGCTCCGAGGCTCGGTTCATCATTCTAACTGCATTGTTAGTTTAAATACATTCTTTGAATACATGCTTAGACCACATGCTATTTCATTGATTCATCTACCATGCTTATTAGCCGAGCCTAGTAATTGCATATCACATGTGTTACATTAGTCATAATTGTATAGTTAGAATCATGCATTTTTCTAACTCTTTTGTTTATTTTGGCTTGGAGTACTAGGTGAGTCTTTACTCGCTTTGGCATAATCGCATGCGTGTGATTGTTGCCATGTTTCGTATGCTTACCATGAGGCTAAATGTTTAAGTGATAAACTGCTTGAATGCCTATGGATGAAGGCTTGTTGCTTGAATTAGAATAATTTGAGTAATGTTTATATGCGATCACTTTTTCAAGTGGTACATATTTCGAAACAATTTTCAAAACAAACATGAATCAAGTGTTCCAATTCTTGCGATTTAGTCTATACTTGTGTGTGCGTATCACATAGTAAAATGCTAGCCTAATAAACTGGAACAACAACATATAATGTAAATAAAAATCCTATCATGATTAGTAGAGGCCGATCTTTGATTGGGCAAGCGGAGGTGCTCAAATTCATTCATGACCTTCCCCTCTCGTACCTAAGTTCCCGAGCCTAGACAATCTTGGTGATAACGGACACGTGGCCTTTGGCATGGGTCATGGGTTTCCTAAATTTTCCAAAAACCATTTAGGCGGTGACTCTCTATCTGGCAAAGCAGTCCAATTTTGGCATTTTTGATTCAAAATCAAATTTTCAAACGATTTGCTAGATTTGGACTCTTTGGTGTTGATCAATTTCACATTGCACTTGAAAGATTAAATTTAGAACTGCAGGAGTCTGAACTGTAGGGTTTATTTCGAACTTCCAAAAGGGAGTGCAAAAAAATCGGGCTACGGTACGCGCTTATTCCGCAAGAATTGTGGTTTGAGGATTCCGACACCTTTTCTATGTTAAACGTAGTTTGATTTGCATCTCTATTCCTTTATGGTATTCATGTGTTTTGCATTGCTTGTGGTTTGATTATTTTGTTACATTGTGTATTATTTGCGTCATGCCCTTGAACCACGCTCATTTGATTCCTTGCAAAGGGATGTGTAAGCAACTTTTAAGTTCAACCAATTGTTTTCGCATTTTATTTGTTTGCCCAAGTCTTACGGCCTTGTCAAAATGGGTCATTTTCGGGCTTTGACATTCACTCACGTCATTTCATGACTTCGAGCTTTGTCAAAGAGGCACAACTGTAGACACCCTATTTTTGACAGCCCCTAAGACTTGGGCACTTCATTCCAAACACCCGATGATGAAAGTTACACTGTGCAATCTTTTGAATTCTCAACGAAGAAATTTGGATTCAAGTTCTAATCCCAAACCTTACACCCCATTTTGGCCAAACTATTTTAGACCTTAACACTCACTTTTCAAAATATTTTTCCAAATGTTTCTACGATGTTCTGAGGCTCACATTTTGATTAAAATATTACACTTTCCAATAAAATGAGTGAGGACATAGTGGAAATAAATGGAAGGGAGTTGAAATCTTTGAAAATTCTTTAAAAACATCTTATTTATAGGTTTGGAGTTGAAGGAAATAGGAGGGGATAGAAGAACACTAGTTTAGGAAAACGTTAAGCATCAAACCGTTAAGAAAGAAATGAATAGCCTTCACTAAATTAGGACTATCTCTTTGTACTCTTACAATTTAGATGTAAGGCCACAACCATTGGAAAGTAGACTTCTAGGGCTTCAATTTAGACTCAAGAATCACCTAAAATTGAGTCCGGATGAGGGAGATATGCTCGTTTGAATTCGGGCTTGAAAACAATTTTTTAGACTCGGCCGGGTTTGTTTAGATCCGGTAGTGGCTTGTTTAGACCCAACCGGGTTTCAATGAAAAATAGTCCATAATGCCTTTTTAGACCCGGCCTTTCATTTTTGGGCCCGGCCGGGTCTCATTAGTGATAAACAGAATAGTTGGCGGGAATTCGCCAGCTATTTTTTTTTGAAGATAGTTTTGACCAAAATGTCTCAAATTCTATAAATAGACACTCTGCCTTCAGAATTGGGGGTTAGAAGATTTTCCTAAAGGCTTTGAAGGATATTGAGAGCTAAAACCATCTTCCTTAACTCCTTTGATCTTCAAACCACCTTGAGCAATACATACACAACACATATGCCATTAGAGTTTGTTCTTGAAGCTTTTTGCAACAATTTCAAATCATATTCCAGAAATTTGAGGGTGTTTAGAATCAAGTTTGTTAACTAGGAACTTACCTCTCTTTTCAAGAGGTATAATTTTGCATCTTCTTCCTTGCCTCTCTTTCACTCTTTTTCTCTCTTTTTCTTGTTTTATATGTTGTTTTTGGACTATTTTGGGGGGTTGAAGTATGTGATTAAAAGCTACAAAAAGTGGAGAGGTTAGCCATCCCTACTTAGGCATAATTGCAATAACTTGTTCATTACTTTCTTCCTTGCTTTCCATTAGCTTTACCAATACTTTTTTTTTTGTTGGTATTTGTGGGTTGTTTAATGCTTTAATTTATGATTTGAATATTATAATTGTGTTGGTGTAAGTCTCAAGGATTGGGTGTGTTTAGGATGTAGCAGCCTATCCATTTGACTTGATAGCATTTATTTTATTATAACAGTTTTCCTTAAAGTATATTGGAACCTTGTGGTCATGGGGGATTTAGAGCTTAGTCACCCCACCGCAAGTTTGATTAACTAGTTGCAACTCTTTCACTTTCATACAATTGTTGTTTACCTTGAAGCTAGGTGATAGCTTCCGTGTCAAAGTGTTGAAAAACTCTCTTTCCGATCATTTTCGAAACATGGAAATGGATGTCTCATCCTTATTCCATGAATAAAAGAGGAGTTATCAACAACTTTGATGAGTTGTGTGTTTAAGCTTTGATAGATAGCTTGTTTGTTTTTTGTTTTTTTTTTTTTTTATCAAAAAGAGCTCTTTATCGAAAAGTGTTGAAAACTCTCTTCTAGTTCCACTTTAAAGCATGGAAATGGATGTCTCATCCTTACTCCATGAGTAGGGAGAGGATTTTACAACAAATTTTCGAGTTGTTATTATTTTTCATTTTAGTTGCTTCTATAATCATCACATACCATCTTGTGACGTTTGATGATTTGTGAAGCATATCTACCCCTTCCTTGACGTAACTTCATGATAAGAATGAGGTAATGTTTTTTTGCTACGTTTATTAAAACTCTTGTCCTATCACTTCTAAGATCATCATGCAGCAAATTTGTGATGGTTGATGATTTGAGAAGCGAATCTACTCCTCCCTTGAAAATCTTCATGATAGGGAAGGGCAGAAGGGATACACATCTCCTAGAAATACTCTATTTGCACTGTTTTTACCTCAATGCATAGAACAATTTTTTTTGCTAAAAAATATACCACGGCCGGATTTTATTGGACCTAGCCGGGTCTCATTGTGAGCCAGTCGGGCTTAAAAGTATGGTAAACAGAGTGTAGTTGCTGAAACATTAAGCAGTAGCTGAGGTTAAAACATGGCAGTTTTGCCAAAGGCAAACAGAGCAGTTTCTGAGGGATACTTTCTTGGCACATGTGGTTCATGTTCATTTTCAATATTTATTGTTGTAATATATCTAAATGTAATAATTAGGTAATTATTCATTTGGTGTTGTAATAATTAGTTGATTAGTCCATTCGAACCCTCTTGTACGAGGGAAAATTTGTAACACTTGATGTATGTCTTCCAACCTCCATTTCTTTTTTCCTTTTATTTACATGCTTATCATCGTTGTTTATAACATCATGTTCTTCATTTCCATCATTCTCATGCCTCGCATCCATTTTTGCATACATTAAAATTCGGCTCATCAGACATGATGATTTTATCAATTCCTAAATGATTATGTGCGCTACCTCATGCTTTGAGTAACTTCACATGTCATCTTAGTAGCCGAATTTATTAGTTGCATTTTTGTATGTGTTGTATTAGTCATTTGCATATTAGTGCATGCATTTTTCTAATTATTTTCCTCTCTTTGGCTTGCCTCGGTTGAGTACTGGGTGAGCATTTTCACTTTAGCATGTTGCATGTGTGTTTGTGTTGTCATATCAAGCATGTTACCATGAGGCTAAGTGGTTATTTGATATACCTCTTTGAGTGCATGTGGATGAAGGCTATGTCGCTTAAATTGAGATGACTTTGATTAATGTATATATGAGCTCGCTCTTCCAAGTGACATATATTCAAAACTCTTTTCAAACAGACATGAGATCAAAGCATTCCAAAGTGGGTGACTTAGTCTATACTTGTTTGCTTCACATAGTAATGTTAGCATAATAATCAGAATGTGAGCATATAATGTACATAAAATTCACGTCATAATTAGTAAAGGCCGATCTTTGATCAGGTGAGTGGGATGCTCAATTCATGACCTTCCCCTCTCATACCTAAGTTCCCAAGCTGAGACACTTTGGTTATGACGAACAAGTGGCCTTTGGCATGAGTCACGGGTTTCCTAAATTTCTCGAAAAATATTTAGGTGGCGACTCTGTAAATTTGGCAATGTAGTCCATTTTTGGCATCTTCGACGATAAATGGATTTTGAAAAGATTTTTCGGATTTGGACTCTCATTCGTATTTTTCTATTTCACATTGAACTCATGAAACTAGATTCAGAACCACGGAAGTCTGAACTGTAGGACTATCGTATCCGAGGAGACTAAACCCCTCCGAGGAGCACGAGAAACCAACTACAGTTTCTGGCTACTCTGCTGGGGACATTAGAGAACTTGACTTAGACTTCATGATATGAAATTTTATCTACATATATATGTTCTTTGCATTGCATTGGCGTGGTACTCATAAATCATTGTGTTTTCCATCTGCTATTCCTGGACGGCTTGCCTAAAAAGCTTGCTAAAAGGCTGGCTGGTCGTGGGCTGTGCCATGTTGGAAACACAATCCTTGGATGATCCTCCTTTCACTTCTTGGTGTTATGTGTGAGAGGTATATTAGTTAATCTTGTTGAGGTACCCTTTTGACCAATCGGCCTAGCTGCATATAGTAAAGTCATAGTGACTGTTCTAACATAGAACAGGATGCTTACCCGTATGCAGGATTTTGTGAAACTACTTGCTTGAAGTAGTAAAACCCTAAATCATGTCAAATCTAGGACAGGGAAACCCTAACCTCTCATAGGGGTGTTTTGAATGCTTTTGTACAAAATGTGAAATCTTTGGAAATATGTGTGATGCAATCCTTAGAGAGTCTTAATCTTGAGTTGGTTCCTTTCAAACTTGAGGATCACATCAGAATCAAAATCAGAATTTGGGTCAAAATCTAGGGTTTTGTGTTTGATATGGTGGAAAAACATCAGAACCAAAACCAGAACCAGGGCCAAAAATTGTATCTTACTTTGTTTTGACCAGCATACTCGGTATCCTGATCTGATGTGGCATTTGTTTTAATGCTAGGTTTGTCTGAGCCAAAGAAGGTGCCATACCCAACTCAAGGCCCAGTCCATCCAATCCCAGAAAAAAATCTATTCAGCAAAGGCCTAGTCCATCTGATCCCCAAAAGAAAAGATCTATCCAATGCCAAAAGACCCATTTAAAAAAAAAAAAAAAAAAGCCCAATCTAATCAAACCCTTCTAGACTAATCCAATTCAGATACATACACCCATCCATTTCCCCAATTGCCAACTCAGCAGACCCGTGATGGCACAAAGTCTAGAAGAAGTTGTGGCCATGATAATGGCCTTTCAAAAAACCATGGATACACTAAACCAAAGAATTGTCATGCAGGATGAGACCATTGTTGAAATGCAACGCCCATCTAGGGCATCTACCACATATCCAGTCCCGGGTCCCCAGCCGAACTTTGACTTACCTCCACCAGCTAAAGATTTGCAGGGTCCGGATCCTTGAGAAGAATTGGCTCAAGCTTGTGTTTTCAGACCCCTGGTGCAGCCTAATGAGGAGCTTTTTCCCCTTGATATTAATAATCTCACCCAACCTTATTAAAAATTGCTAACCTTGAGAAGCAATTCAAAAAGGTACAGGGAATTAACTCCATTCCCGACGTTGAGGATGGGCACACTAAGGCTGCCATAAGGCTCCAAGACAGATTCAAAATGCCACACATTGACCATTTTGACAGGTGTGGAGATCTTATGGTACATATCTGGCTTTTCTCAGACGTCCTGAAACCGATGGGTTTGATTAAGCCTCATAAACTCTCTCTATATGGAAGAACCCTGTCAGGTATAGCTGCCACTTGGTATGCCAAGTTGGAGGATAAAGTGAAGAAGAACTGGGAAGATTTGGTTGAGGCATTTGTCAAATTGAAATGACCACCCAAGAGCTTGAAGTAACCCACCAGAATCCTAAAGAATCTTTTGTGGAATTTGTTGCAAGGTGGAGAGCAAAAGCAGCACAAATGACAGATCGACCTTCTGAGACGGACCAAGTGCGGATAGTGGTGCAAAACCTTGACCCTGATATGTTACAAAAGTTAATAATCGTTCCACTGTTCACTTTCAAAAATTTACATGAATTAGAGCTTCAGATTGAGAGCGCATTTAACAAGGGGATTATTCCTAGAACAAGCAAACCAAGGAGGGTGTTTTCCAGGGGTACCAATGCTAGCAATAGCACTATTCTCAAACCCACTGAAATCAATACTATCGCCACCGATCCCAAAACTGTTGACCTTTTCACCAATACCAACCCACAAACAGGCAGCCCAACTAGAGCTCAAGGCAGAACTTTCACTCCCTTCCATATGAGCCTAACCAGCACACTAAAAGTCCTGATGGAAAGAGGGTATCTCAAACCCCTTGATCCCCAACCTCTTCCTGATCTGCTCCTTACTAGACGTAACCCCACCAAATACTATGTGCACCATCAGCAGTGCAGTCATGGCACCGATCGTTGCCATCGCCTTCGTCATGAGGTTTAGAATCTCATTGACAACCAGACGATAGCTCTACCTCAAGAACCCAATGCTGCCACTAACCCACTTCTCATCCATGACCAAGTACCTCTTCCTCACCTTAACCTTATCTATACACTACCTGCTACCTTCGACCCCAATATATATGTCACTCTATCCCATCTACCCAGGCCAAAGGTATTCATTTTCGAAATTATTGATTTGTGCATTATGGATACACCCAATCTGGTTCGGATGTACAAAGGGTGCCAAATGGCCAAACCCACTACTGTTGAGATGTTGGGAATGATCGAAGACCTTCAAGGAACAACGAAAAATTTAACCTTTGGGGTTCTGACCCCGTCCTTTACCACACCTCATATTGGGGATTTTGTACCAAAGAATTCTCTAATCTTGGGACAAGCTAAAAGTGGAATGGGCCAATAAAAAACAAACAGGGCTAAAGCAAGTAGCAAGAACGAGTTTGAAGTGACTATTGATTCTTGTGCACATCTCCGATGGGTTATCGAAGCTTTGAGGACTAAAGGCCTGAACAAATGGAAAGTCCTTACAATTGTTGAAAGGGTTGTGGATGAAACTTTCGTCGCTCAACACACCAATGCTCAAGTGGGGGTTACTATGGATGAATTCAGGGAGAAAAGCCAGGTTGCAGGTACTTTGAATTAGAGGTTGGCAAACAAGGGAAGGTCAAACAATGAAAAGGGATGCTTTACCAAAAACACCCATCCTGATTCTAGTCCCAAGCCTATGAATACCCAAACAACACCCGCCAACCCTTTTACCAATGTTTTAACACTGATGCTTCCCCCTCCCAAAAAAGAACCTTTGCCCATCTCCATATGAGCCCAACCCTCGCCTTGAATGTGTTGATGGAGAAAGAGTATCTCAGACCTCTCAATCCTCAGCCTCTCCTTAGCCCTCTCCTACCTAGACACGACCTTACCCAATAATCCACATTCCATCAGTAGTACAGTCACCATACTGACTGTTGTTTTTGCCTTCGCCACAAAATCCAAGACCTGATTGACAATAAGGTCATCACTCCCCCTGAAAATCCTAAAGCCGTCAATAAACCTCTCCCTAACTGTCACGCCCCTAACTTGCCCCTAAAAGTTTTGGCATGACCTAACCAGAAACAGACACTTAACCTGCCTTATAGAATAATCAGGGCCTGAATGGAAGCGCTAAAACAATAAAATAACGTGCAGATACATCCATTGAGCTACTACAAATAGGCCAGGACCACGATTTAGAATTAAAACTCATAGTGGACATGCGTCTGTGATTAAGTTACATACACATCTACAAATTTAGCCCAGAGATTGGGCATTCAACAAAATACTGGATACAATAACTGGCTAACAAGCATTAGTACAAAATGACAAGGTCTACCAAAATTGCCCTAGCATGAAAAAGGCTTCCCCAAGTGCCTGGTTGTCCTTAGGTTCACAAAAGGCATACGAAACGGTGCGAGGACTGACCCCCAAGTTGATTTCCCTACAGAATCAAACAAAATAACAGAATGAGACTAGCTCAGTGAATAATAATACTTAAGCAGTTTAAGTACCAATTGTAATTACAATGCATGACAGTACGTTCACAAATTGAGATCCCAAAAATGCGTCTGATATGATTTTACTTTCAGACGGCCTCGCCCAATATTACGATTATAACGAGCGGCCTATTGGCCCGTAATTATCGTAATAGCCTTCGCTCCTTTTGATTCACAAATTCACAAGTTCACGTTTCACATATCAGCCCTTTGGCCTCATAACTTCTTAGTTCACAAATTCACGTTTCACATATCAGCCCTTGGCCTCATAACTTCTTAGTTCACAAATTCACGTTTCACATATCAGCCCTTGGCCTCATAACTTCTTAGTTCACAAATTCATGTTTCACATATCAGCCCTTGGCTTCATAGTTTCACAAAAGGCTCGTAGCCATATTAATTCACAAATGGCTCTAAGCCACATTGATTCACAGACGGCTCTAGGCCACATTGGTTCACAAATTCATAATTTCCTTGGTACAGTCCAAAAGTTCACAAGATTTCACATATGACGTGCATAACTTCACAACCTTTTTGATGTTTCCACAAGTTCATAATGGTTCACTTCACAACCTTTTTGATGTTTCCACGAGTTCATAATGGTTCACTTATCCACAGCTTTACCATTTACATCCATAACTTCATAAAGATTCTCATTCATAGTGTAGCTATGTTTTGTATCACCACAAGTTTGACAACAAAGTGTGTAACGTTAAGACATAACGTCAATACATAATAAATTGCGTAAAGATTCATTGAGGTACTATTACTCACAGTGTTGTTGCGGAGAGGTGGTTCCTCTCGGAGTGTGTCCTGTACACAATCATAACTTATAAGTTAGTTCTCTTCTCTCTTAAATCAGTGAGAAACCATTCCCTGAGTCATTACACTTCATACAAATTTATAATCACTTTAAAAGCATCAGAAAATATTCTAAAGAGTCAAGCACGCAAAGCTAAACAACACACTTTATTTCTGAAAATAAGCCTCCCCGCTCGAGCGCCACTTTGGCCGCTCAAGCGGACTGTAAAATCCACCAAACTACTGGAAGGCCGATTTTCCCGCTCGAGCGGGCTTTCCTACGCTCGAGCGGACCAAGCAAAATTCCGAAAATCTGGACTCCCAATTTGAGTTCCCCCAACCACTCTTTTGCAAAACAACTTCAAATTTGGGAGAGTCAAGACCCATAACACTTGAAAAACAACTTAAATTTCCATCTAAACAAAATCTACATGCAACAATACAAGATCAAGCCTGAAATTGAGATGAAGACCATGAGTATACACATACAAGCTTCATTCCTTAACATTTATGGTGATCTCCCCTAAATATAACAAATATAAACATGATACCATGGGGTAATGATACAAAATCAAAGATTGAAGTAGGATCTTATACAACACCTAATTGTGGTGTCAAAGTAACCCCTTGAGGAGAAACCCTCATTAATCAACATGATTCATACATAATCATAAATTATAAACCTTGAGTTACCATAACAAGAAGGACTTGAACTTACTTTGATTTAAATTCCACAACACCAACAATTTGCCAAGCTCTTTGTTGAATTGCTTCTTTCCCCCAATTCTCTTCTCCCCTCTCTCTTATTTTCTCTCTTATTTTTCTCTCCCAAAAAGGGCCTCACATTTTTGATCTTAGGGCCAAAACAAGACTTAGATATATAACAAAATATCAAAGCATATAAGACAAAAATCAATCGTTTTATCATTCCAAAATTGAAATTTTGTAAACATGCTTAATATTACCAGAAAATTATGCTGATCACAGATATATAATTAATTTCAGATAATTAAGCCGTTAAGATGCCCAATTTCTAAGTCAAACGTGTTAATGGTGACAGATAGTTTTCTTGTGAAACAGATAGACTTCTTTTAAACTTGGGATTTACTTACTTAGCCATAATTCCACATGGAAAGTCACAATAAGCATATAACTGTACAGAATAAGGAAGCCGAAAGTATCCAAGGGTCATAGACGAGGGTCGGGTTATTGCACTAACTATAATAGATTGCTACTCCATAACATAAATCCTATCCATGGCTTGCCAACAACCAACCTTGACCCCAGCCAGCATGGTCAAAAAAATGTGTGGGAACAACCGGGTAATTGTGAGGCTCGATGGGTGAGACTTAGTTTGAAAGTCGGAAATCAATCCTACTGGGTGTGGATGTTAGTATTGCTAATTGAAGGTAGGTTTGGACCCTCCCGTAGGCTACTTGAAGTTGTTTTTAAAATCTGTAGATGGACTTGGAGAATGAAAGCCCCTTTTGCCTCACAGATACTGATTTTGTTTTGAGTTATGTCCTGCAAATAGTTGAGTTGTGAGTTTTATTTTCTTTATCTTTTCTTGCATTGTCGCGTCAGTTAAGTCTCTTCCTTTGAGTCACTCTCATGTACCCTCGGGTCTTCCTTTTGTTGTTTTAATAATAAGAAGGCAAAGGTAAAGTTTTTGATCATTTTATTGTGCCTATAGTAATTCATGTGTGACCTTTTAAAAATAGAAAAACTTCAAAACCTTTTTATGAGATTCTATTAATAAGCTCGAGTGATGAGAAGGATCCCCTAAATGGTTTAAGTTGTTTCTTTTGCAAACTTGCAGAGATAGGTTCACAATTGTGCGTGGTGTTTTACACTATCTTGAGGATTCTCTTCATCGTCAGGTGATCATTTTGGCAAGCACAAGATGGCTTCCAGACCTCACAATCATAGAATTGTCCCTTGTTGTTTTCATTATTTCAGAAAGAAACGGATAAAAGAAAGGAAAAAAAGAAAAAGAAAGGCAAAAAGAATGGGAAAAAAAAGAAAAAGAAAAGGAAAAGAAGTCAACCATCAAGCCAGCGGTATCCATTGGAATGAAATCCAATCAATTGTGAGGAAGGGAACTTTTTTCTAAATTTGTAGAAACCAATGCGAGGAAGTACCACATTGTAAGAAGAACCAACTCTGAAAATGGAGCAAAAGAAAGGAAAAAGACATGCATAAGGGAATGGAGAACCAGTTCCAGTGTTAGGGTGAGGATGACTATTGATCAAATTCACCACAAGTGTTGTAACACTATCCTTGAAAGGCTCGCTAGGCCGAAAACCTAAAAGGGCGACCTAAGCAAAAGTTAGAGCATGAAAAATGAGAAATCAAACAAATAAAGCTCGCAAGGTTGAAAACCCCGAAGTGGTGACTTTGGCAAAAGTTGGAACGCAAAAGGAAAGTGTCAACACCTAAGTGAACCTCAGCCATGGACTATGTTGACCGGATTTTCATTCTTGGGATACGTAGGCAACTTCATCCTGAAGTTTGGTCTCAACCATATCCATTTCATCCATCTCGACCCAATCACCTTGCCCAATTCGCGTCGTCAGCTTTGCATCAATCCATAAGCTACATCGACTACTACAAATACTTGCGTTGGGTAAGAAGGAACTAGCTTGAATCAACAAGTGGAGCAATTTTCAATACTTGAACTTATCAGTAGAATCTCTAACTTCAGCAAAAAAGGAATCGAAATTGAGTTTTAAAGGGAGCATAAGTAATACTCGGGGCACTATGAATGATCAGTCACCTTGAGTCTTTTTCTATTTTCAGGTCAGTTGTAAGTTCTGTTGTGCCATGTCCAGTATTTGTCCCAGTCTGCTCTCTTCATCGAGTCACCCTAGCATGTCTGTTGCTCAAAAGTGCTCTTCATCGAGTCACCCTGGCATGTCCATCGCTCAAGTTTAACAAACTGGGATTGTCAAATTCTATACATGAATGTTCGCTCCAAACTCAAAAACAAGTCCATGTGTAGAATTCATAAATGAGCTGAGAGTGCCCATACAAGGGGCATCGCGTCCATGATCATTGCAAAGTATATGTAAGGAATTTGTTACTACTTTGGAGGGGACTGGAGTAAGTTCTTAACATGCTGGGACAGAAGAGAAGCATGAGTCTGATGGGTTGGCAACTGTTCCAGGGTCTGATGATCCTCATTACACGCGCCTGCAAAATGATAAAAAGGTGGCCAGTGGCTGGACACTAGGGGCAATTTTTAGTACATCTGATTGGGCCATCAATTGAACAAGGGGCATGAACCCAACCTTTTTCTCAATCTGCCAAAGCCTTTTGTTGGGCACTTTCTCCTGTGTTAGGGTGGGCTCACCCCATGATGATTTTAATATGATTCAGCTTTCGAAAGTTGTCTTCGATCATTTCAAAACTCTCTTAGGATTGTCATCTTCCGTTTGATTAATACATGTGCTTTGGATTGTGCATGCATGCTCATACACTCTGGTTAATTTGAACTGCTTGATTGGTTACTCTTGCTCTTGACTTTGTTCTGTACTTAACAGAGTTTTGTAGAGTTGCCTCCTTTTGTGTTACATTTCAATAAGTTGTGACGAGTTGCCCTACACTCATTTCATAAGGTACATGATGCACTACTCTATGTACTACTCATTTCCCTCTGCATATCATACATTTTCCCCTTGTATCGCACTGTTTTGTGCATTCACCTTGTATCGCACTGTTTTGTGCATTCACCTTTTATCGCATTGTTTTTGTGCACCTTGCGTCGCACTGTTTTGTGCATTCACCTTGTATCTCACTGTTTTGTGAACCTTGCATCGCACTGTTTTGTGCATTCACCTTGTATGGCATTATTTTGTGCACTTTGCATCGCACTTATTTATGCATTCACCCTATATAGCACTGTTTTGTGCATCCACTTGTATTGCACAGTTTTGTGCACCTCACCTGCACTATCTTGTGTACTCACTGGGTCTAAGAGACCTTAAATCCTCTAAAGGTGCAATTCCTTTGGTGTTTGTCATGCCTGAACAGCTTCAGGTGGTCTGGTATAGCTATCTGACTATGTTTGTAGTGAGTTCCTAGGAGATCAAGTGAGATGATGGAAACTAAAGTTTGAATGGCTGAGGCCTAGAATGCAAAGGTTTGGAATTTCTGAGACTAAAGTCTGGTTTGAATACCCAGGGGTGTATTCTCAGCTTGAAATTTGTATGGCAGCCACATAGGTTGAGGTAGCGTGTACGCGCCTTAATTCTGGATACTGAACCAACCTCGTTTGTCACCCGGTTGGAGAATAGGAAAAGTTGCAAACATAGCCAGGGAGTAAAGCAGTACCTGTGGTTTGGAAGCGCAAGATAAAGGAAGAAGTCCTAAAACCAAGAACAAAAAAGAGATCCCCAATAGCATGAGGTAAGCCATCGCCGAGGTGAGCCATCACCAATTACCTCTTCCTAGCTGCCACATCACATCTATTACCTCTATCGTATTGCATATAACATCTATCGCATGCATCTACTACACTATCCATTACACCCATTACATCATACCATTTTATTGTCTGAATCATTTCATGTTAAGCTTAGTTTGGCATGTGCTCGTACATTTCCCGCGTTAAAGCATAGCTCTGCATGTGTACGCACCTATTCCGCAAGAATTGTGGTCAGAGGGTTCCGACACCTTTTCTGTGTTAGACGCGGTTTGTTTTCTATCCATGCCTTTTCTAGGTAAGACGTAGTTTGGTCTGCGCCCCTTTTCACTTCATCCATTACATCGTACATCATACTTTGTCTTGTTGCATTCAGCATTTAGGATCGTTATCTTTCCCCAGCAAATCATTCCTTACTTATATCATACCACCCAAATTACTTGTACTCTTTATGCGAAATGCATAGTTCTGCATATATACGCGCCTATTCTGCACAAATTGTGGTTTGAGGGTTCTGGCACCTTTTCTGTATTAAACGTAGCTTGATTTGCATCTCTATTCCTTTATGGTATTCATGTGTTTTTCATTGCTTGTGGTTTGATTATTTCGTTACATTGTGTATCATTTGCATCTTGCCGTTAAACTACGCTGGTTTGATTCCTTGCAAAGGGATGCGTAGGCAACTTTTGAGTTCAACCAATTGCATCTACATTTTGATTATTTTCCCAAGCCTTATGGCCTTGTTAAAATGGGTCGTCTTCGAGCTTTGATATTCACTCACGTCATTTCATGACTTCGAGCTCTATCAAAGAGGCACAATTGTAGACACCCCATTTTTGACATCCTCTAAGACTTGGGTGCTTCATTCCAAACACTCGATGATGAATGTTACAATGTGCAATCTTTTGAATTCTGTGCGAAGAAATTTGGATTCAAGCTCTAATCCCAAACCTTACACACCATTTTCGCCAAACTATTTTAGACCTTGACACCCTCTTTTCAAAATATTTTTCCAAATGTTTCTACGATGTTCCGAGGCTTGCATTTCGATTAAAATATTACACTTTTTAGTGAAATGAGTAAAGACAGAGTGGAAATAAATGGAAGGGGGGTGAAATCTTTGAAAAAAATCTTTAAAAACATCTTATTTATAGGTTTGGAGTTGAAGGAAATAGGAGGGGATGGAAGAAAACTAGTTTAGGAAAAGGTTGAGCATTAAACCGTTAATAAAGAAATGAATAGCCTTCACTAAATTAGGAATATCTCTTTTTACACTTAGAATTTAGATGTAAGGACACTACCATTGGAACGTAGACTTCTGGGGCTTCAATTTAGACTTAAGAATCACTTAAAACCAAGTCCGGATGAGGGAGATATGCCCGTTTGAAGTTGGGCTTGAAAGCAGTTTTTTGGACCTGGCCGGGTTTGTTTAGATCCAGCCGTGGCTTGTTTAAACCCTGCCAAGTTTCAATGAAAAATAGTTCATAGTGCCTTTTTTGACCTGGTCTTTCATTTTTGGGCCGACCGTGTGTTATGTGGCCTGGCCAGGTCTCATTAGCGATAAATAGGACAGCTGGCCAGAATTCACTAGCTGTTGTTTTTTTTAAGATATTTTTGACCAAAATGTCTCAAATTCTACAAATAGACCCCCTACCTTCAGAATTGGGGGTTAAAAGATTTTCGAAAAGGCTTTGAAGGATATTGAGAGCTAAAACCATCTTCCTTTACTCCTTTGATCTTCAAACCACATTGAGTTATACATACACAATACATATACCATTAGAACTTGTTCTTGAAGCTTTTTGCTACAATTTCAAACCATATTCCAGAAACTTGAGAATGTTTAGAATCAAGTTTGTTAACTAAGAACTTACCTCTCTTTTCAAGAGGTATAATTTTTCATCTTCTTCCCCACCTCTCCTTTACTCTTTTTCTCTCATTTTCTTGTTTTATATATTGTTTTTTGGACTATTTTGGGGGGCTAAAATTTGTGATTAAAAGCCACAAAAAGTGGAGGGAAGCCACCCCTCCTTAGGCATAATTGCAATAACTTGTTCTTTACTTTCTTCCTTGCTTTCCTTTAGCTTTACCACTATTTTTTTTTATTTTTTTTTGGTATTTGTGGACAGTTTAATGCTTTAATTTATGCTTTGAATATTATAATTGTATTGTTGTAAGTCCTCAAGGATTGAGTCTGTTTAGGACGTAGCAGCCTATCCATTTGAGTTGATAGTATTTCTTTTATTCTTATAGTTTTCCTTAAAGTATATTGGAACCTTGTGGTCATAGGGTGTTTATAGCTTAGCCACCCCACTGCAAGTTTGATTAACTAGTTGCAAATCTTTCGCTTTCATATAATTGTTGTTTACCTTGAAGCTAGGTGATAGCTTCCGTGTCAAAGGCTTGAAAAGCTCCCTTTCCGATCATTTTCGAAACATGGAAATGGATGTCTCATACTTATTCCATGAATAAAAGAGGAGTTATCAACAACTTTGATGAGTTGTGTGTTCAAGCTTTAATAGATAGCTTTTTTCTTTTTTCTTTTTTCTCCCTTACTTTCTTTATTGCTCATATAGAGCTCTTTATCAAAAAGTGTTGAAAACTCTCTTCTAGTTCCACTTTGAAGCATGGAAATGGATGTCTCATCCTTATTTCATGAGTAGGGAGAGGACTTTACAACAATATTTTGACTTGTTATTATTTTTCATTTTAGTTGCTTCTATAATCATCTCATACCATCTTGTGATGTTTGATGATTTGTGAAACATGTCTACCCCTTCCTTGAGGAAACTTCATGATAGGAATGAGGTAATGTTTTTCTGTTGCATTTATTAAAACTCTTGTCCTATCACTTCTAAGATCATCATGCAACAAATTTGAGACGGTTGATGATTTGAGAAGCGAATCTACTCCTCCCTTGAAAATCTTCATGATAGGGAAGGGAAGAAGGGATAAACATCTCCTAGAAATACTCTGTCTGCACTGTTTCTACCTCAGTGCATAGAACAATTTTGTTTGCTAAAAAATATACCACAGCCGAATTTTATTGGACCTGGCTGGGTCTCATTGTGAGCCAACTGGGCTTAAAAGTAAGGTAAACAGAGTGCAGTTGCTGAAACATTGAGTAATGGCTGAGGTTAAAACATGGCAATTTTTCCAAAGGCAGACAGAGCAGTTTCTGAGGGATACTTTCTCGACACATGTGGTTCATGTTCATTTTTAATATTTATTATTGTAATATATCTAAATGTAATAGTTAGGTAATTATTCATTTGGTGTTGTAATAATTAGTTAATTAGTCCATTCGGACTCTCTTGTATAAGGGCAAATTTGTAACACTTGATGTATGTATTCCAACCTCCATTTCTTTCTCCCTTTTATTTACATGTTTATCATCGTTGTTTATAACATCATGTTTTTCATTTCCATCATTCTCATGCCTCGCATCCATTTTTGCATACATTAAAATTCGGCTCATCAGATATAATGCTTTTATCAATTCCTAAATGATTGTGTTCGCTACCTCATGCTTTGAGTTATTTCACAAGTCATGTTAGTAGCCGAATTTATTAGTTGCATTTTGTATGTGTTGCATTAGTCATTTGCAAATTAGAGCATGCATTTTTCTAATTATTGTCCTCTCTTTGGCTTGCCTCGGTTGAGTACTGGGTGAGCATTTTCACTCTAGCATGTTGCATGTGTGTTTGTGTTGCCATATCAAACATGTTACCATGAGGCTAAGTGGTTATTTGATATACCTCTTTGAGTGCATGTAAATGAAGGCTATGCCACTTAAATTGGGATGACTTTGATTAATGTATATATGAGCTTGCTCTTTCAAGTGACATATATTCAAAACTCTTTTCAAACAAACATAAGATCAAAGCATTCCAAAGTGGGTGACTTAGTCTATACTTGTTTGCTTCACATAGTAATGTTAGCATAATAATCAGAACGTGAACATATAATGTACATAAAATTCATATCATGATTAGTAAAGGCCGATCTTTGATCAAGTGAGTGGGATGCTCAATTCATGACCTTCCCCTCTCATACCTAAGTTCCCAAGCTGAGACACTTTGGTTATGACGGACAAGTGGCCTTTGGCACGAGTCACGAGTTTCCTAAATTTCCCGAAACATATTTAGCTGGCGACTCTGTAAATCTGGCAATGTAGTCCATTTTTGGCATCTTCGACGATAAATGGATTTTCAAAAGATTTTTTGAATTTGGACTCTCATTCGTGTTTTTGTATTTCACATTGCACTTGTGAAACTAGATTCAGAACCATGGAAGTCTGAACTGTAGAGCTATCGTATCTGAGGAGACTAAACCCCTCCGAGGAGCACGAGAAACCAGCTACTGCAGCACATAATAGAGATGGGTAGATTGGTAAAGAAACTACCTTTGGGTCTCTGTTTCTGAGTTGATTGAATTTGAAGTTTTTTGGGGTCAATAATGCTTCTTTATAGCTCTAATTATTGTGTAATGACCCCAAATGCGTATAAGAAATCACTTTTATTTACCTATGAGATGATGTGTTTGGATTTAATTATATCTAGTAGAATTGAAGCATTATCAGTTGAGTTGCGGACTTAAAATTGAAATTACCGACCTTTATGGGGGCAAAAATTAAAATTGAGTACTTGAGTATGTTAACGGGAATTTTTAGAACTATTGGGAAAAATTAATTTGAAATCTAATTTGTCTGATTCGTTAATGGACGTTTGGGTGATTAACTTTATACTGCAAATTAAAGGCCTTAGAAGCTTCGTAAATCGTAATCAGGGACATATTTATGATCAGCATGATTTTTAGAGTTATCTGAAAAGTTTAATTGAAATTTAATTTTGCGCGATTCGTAAGACCACGTTTGGTTCTCTTTATTGTATTATGTTGGTGTGTGTATATTTATATATATATTGGGTGCCTTATGAGGGGATGGACACATTACTTAGAATCAAAAACAAAAATATCTAGAGGAAAGGGGAGAGCTACATGAGAGAGGTGAAATGAAGGAACTCAACAAGAAGAAGGATTGAGAAATTAGAAAGGATTGAAAGATGTAAAGCTTAAGGTATGTGTAATTCATTCTAATTGGTTCCTCTCCTTGATAATTAAGTAGAAAGCTCTTCATGTTCTACAAATTAGGGTTAGGTTTGGAACAAGTAAGTGGTGAATGATTAATTAGAATCATATTTCTTGAGCTTGATTATGTAGCTAAATGATTATGTATGTATATATGTTTATGTATGTGTGAAATGAAGTTGTGTTTGTAAATTAAGATCAAAGATTCAAATTGGACTTAGATTGATCTATGTTATGGCTTCTAGTTACATGATTTTGACCCATGTTTAACAATTAAAAGACCCTATTTTGAGCCTTGAACAAGAGCACCAAAAATTTGATTTTTTGCTGAATTTTCGAACAGTTTTCTGCCCAAATCGCCAAGACGTAGGGCTTCTTGCCGCACGTGCGGAAGACAGCAGTCCAGCCAACTTTGATCAATCATATCTTTTGCATCCGGACTCCGTTTTGAGTGATTCTTGAGCCTAAAATCAAGCACCGGAAGTCTAGTTTCCAATGACGCTAGTCTCACTTTCAAATTCTAAATACAGAAAAAGTTATACCCAAATTAGTGACGACTGTTCACTTTATGTCAACTAATTTTGTACCATTTCTTCACCTAAACCATTTCCCATCGATTTCTCCTTTTTTTTAAGACATGGATTACAATGTATTAAAGCATATGAGTGGTACCACCATGACTAATTGATTAAATGATCAAAGAGAATAAGCAAAGGATCGAGTATAACCTCATATTATGTGTTGTGCATTGTAATTGTAGATCGAGACGAGGACATTGTACCATTACCACCGAGAACCGATCACTGTGAGTAATAGTACGAAGATATACATTTTATTTATCATTGATAATTATTATCACTAACGCTCTGTTTCTTGTAAGTGTTACACAAACATGTTACACGAACATTTATGATGATTGACAGTCAATGTGAACGTTGGAAGATTGGTCTACATCGGTATGAATTTGGAATGACTCGGTTTTATTAATAACGAATAATAATTCTCTATTATTTATAAGTAAACTACGTCGTTCTTAGTGCATAAATGAAATCATGTCCATCTTTAAGCGAAGTATCTATCTGAACTTGAGATTATTCTATGGGGTTACTTATGGACCCGAGGTCGTTAAGAACCTATGACATGCATGTAAATGTTTAACATTATTATGTGATCCTCATAAGGATGTGAATTATTCTATCTTTGACAAGTATATGTTCTATTTCAAGTATGGTTCTAAGTATATACAAGTTCATGTATGTTACAAGTCTACAAGTCTTCAAGTATACGCATGTTACAAGCTCATGTCTATTACAAGTTCAAGCATGTTATAAGTATACGCATAGTACAAGTTCAAGTATATTACAAGTTTATGCATGTTACAAGCTTAAGTCTATGCATGTTACAAGCTCAAGTATGGTACAAGTTTACATACATTTTCAAGGGCCTCGTGCCATTTACAAGGGCTTATAGCCACCATGTTTTCAAGGGCTATATGCCATTACAAGTTACAAGGGCTATATGCCATTACAAGTTACAAGGGCTTTATGCCATTTTAAGGGCTTCATGCCAACCTTTCAAGGGTCAAGTGCCACACATTATTTTAGCCTATGGCTAACATGTTTCAAGGGCCTCGTGCCACATGTTCAAGGGCTTTATGCCAACTTTTCAAGAGCTTCATGTCATATGTACACGGGCTATATGCCACCATGTTTAAAAGCTTAATGCTAATACATTCAAGGGCTATCGCCACTTTGTGCAAGAGCTTAAAGTCATTATGTTCCAAGACATTATGTTTTAAGTCAATATGTTTCAAGACTGGGCCTTAGGCCATGCAAGAATTAATACAAACTTAATTAACTTTATGCCTCATTATTTATGTATGCATTGATATGTATGTTAATTCAAGTTAGGCATTGGATTATTCATGTACTATTATTCACTGAGCTTGGCTCACTTTATGTTACGTTTGTTCTGTAGGTATCCTACCTGGAGGTCAGTCTTAACCCGTGGCATCCACTCCTTTTGTTGTCAACCCCGGAGAGTCCAGGCACTTAAGTAAAGGCAACCATTTTATGGAGTTTTATTGAACTTTTGGTTTTATACCCTGATTACCTATCTAAGGTTGAAGTGTATATAATTCTTTTCATTTTTACTGTTTTTGTTGCGCCCAATTATGGGGGGCTGAGTCTATATATGTATATGTCCATAGCTAAATTCTCCGATGCATACTACTACATGTTTGTTTGCTTTATGTTCAGTATGTGATCCTGGCATAATAGAGGTCGCTCAATGGATATAGCTCTTTTATTTATGTTCGTTTATATTGTTAGATGCTTCCGTTCGGCCCCATATGTTATGTATGGCAGGTTAAGTGTTCTTTTTTGTATAGGTCATGCCCAAACTTTTAGGGGCGAGTTTGGGTCGTGACATATTGTTTGGTGGTTTGTTCTCTCCTGGATGAATTGCAGCACATCATATGTGAGATTGGGGTGTAATGAGGTGCTCATTGTTATAAGTTAGAAGGTTGAGTTTTGCTAAACCATTACATTTGAAATCGATATTTGTGATTTAATTACACAACAATGTCGACATAGACTAAAAGGATAAGTTGCGACACAACATATGTGAGATTGGGGTGTAATGAGGTACTCTTTCGTATAAGTTGGAAGGTTGAATTTTTCTAAACCATTGCATTTGAAATTGATATCTGTGTTTCAATTGCACAACAATGATGACATAGATTAACAGGATGAATTGTGGCACATCATATTGTATCTAATTTTTCGTGCTCCTCGAAGGGGTTTAGTCTCCTCGGATACGATAGCCCTACAGTTCGGACTCCCGTGGTTCTAAATCTGGTTTCATAAGTGCAATGTGAAATAAAAAAAAAACACAAATGAGAGCCTAAATCTGGCAAATCTTTAGAAAATCCACTTTTCATCAGAGATGCCAAAAATAGACTGCATTGCCAGATTTTAGAGTCGCCACCTAAATATTTTGGAAAATTTAGGAAACCCGTGACTCATTCCGAAGGCCACTTGTCCGTCATAACCAAAGTATCTTAGCTTGGGAACTTAGGTATGAGAGGCGAAGGTCATGAATTGAGCACCCACTCACCCTACCAAAGATCAGCCTCTACTAATCATGATGTGATTTTTATCAACATTATATGCCCATATTCTGTTATTATACTAACATTACTATGTGAGGCACACAAGTATAGAGCACGTCACTTACTTTGGAATGCTTTGATTTCATGTTTGTTTGCAAAGAGTTTTGAACATGTGCTTTTTGAATGAAAAGCAAGCTCATATGTACATTAATCAAAATCATTCCAACTTAAGCGAAATGGCCTCCACCCATAGGCATTCAAAGATATATTTCAAATGAGCACCTAGCCTCATGGTAGTATGCTTGGCATGGTAACACAAACACACATGTAATATGCTGAAGTAAAAACACTCACCTAGTACTCAACTAAGACAAGCCAAAAGAAAGAAAATAATTAGAAACATGCATGCTCCTAAATATGCAAGGTGACTAATGCAATACATAAGAAATGCAACTACTAAGTTCGGCTTTTTTAACATGTCATATAGATCAACTCAAAGCATGCGCATCACACGTATTCAAGCAAGTAGGAAATGACAATGATATTAGAATGATGAACTGAACTTTAATGCATACAAAAATGGATACAAAGAATAGCAATGATATGAAATGAAAACATGATGCTACCACGGTAAGCGTGTAAGTAAAAGGGATAAAGAAATGGGGGTTGGAAGACATACAAATATTACAAATCTACCCTTGCACAAAAGGGTCCGAATGAATGTCCTAATTAACTAATTATTACAACACAATTAAATAAACTAATTAGCTAAATTATTACAAGTCCGAATGAAAGTAAGGAAACTATTTAATTACAACATATGAATCTAAAATCTATTGATCTAATGGATTCAAAGGGGAGGCAAGGAACTGCATGCGCACAACTAAGAACATCCTCCGGAAACCTCTCTATTTGCTGCTAGAATCTGCTCTATTTGCAGTCAGAAAATTATTCTATTTTGGCCTCAAATTCTGCTCTGTTATGCTAGTAATGCACCATGGCCGTCCAAAAAAAGGGGTCAGTCGTATGGAGGCTTGGTCGGCCAGCCACTAGTTCTGGGGGAGAATCTGTTGCAACAGAACTGGAATAGAGCACAAACAGGGGGGTTTCCAAAGGATGTTCATCTTTCCTTCTCTCTCCTGTCATGCAAATTTCTCAAGGAGAGAGTAAGTTTGCTTCACAAATCATCAAACATCCCAAGGGTATTTAAATGACGATTAGTGAAGCAAAGAGATGGCAATTAATGGAAGCAAAACTAACTAAGGCTAAATATGAAAGATAAAATCAAAGACATGATCAAAACCTACTAAATCTCATGAAAAACAAAGGCAAGTGAATACTCAAGCTTATAGATAACAAGTTTAAAAGAAGTCATTCTTGAAGGCAAAACATATACACAAGAGATTCCATCATTAAGAAGACCAATGAGACTCATCTTCCTTCTCATGGAAGATGGATTAAAACCTTCATTTCCATGCTTCAAAGGAAATAGAAAAGAGCCTCTAATGGTCTTGGTCAAGAGCTCTCATGTAGCTTTAAAACAAAGACAAAACTAGACTAAGTAAAAGCAAGAAATGAAAGCTATGAGAGATGATTGCAAGCTCATCTTCTTACTCATGGAACATGGATGAAACATCCATTTCCATGCTACAAAGAAGGAACTAGAAAAGAGCTATGCAATATCTTCAAAGGAGAGAGATATGAGACAAGAATCAAACTATTTATGTAAGCTTTAAACACATATATACAACTTATATTTAATGAAAATCTAACTAAAACAGTGCTGGAAATGAAGGAAATGAAGCCTAAATATGAAGAACAACAAGAGAATAATATGATAAAAGAATCAAACTATATATATATATATATATATAAGCTTTAAATACATACACACATCTCTTATTTAATCAAAATCTATCTAAAAGCAGTACTGGAAATGAAAGAAATGAAGCCACAACATGAAGAACAATAAGAGAACAAAGCTAAAGAACAAGCCTATGGAATGGTGGGTGACCCTTACACCTTTAAACAAGATTTCAAATCACATTTTAAAAGCCAAAATAATCTGAAAAACAATATTGAAATGAAGAACAATGAACTTTAAAGAAAAAGAAATTAAAAGCTTTAGGAAAAGCTTCAAAACTAGGTGTTAATGGTGTATCTATCGTGTATCTGTAGCAAAGAGTAGAGAAGATGCGAATATGGCTTGCTTAGTAAATTTCTCCACTCTTTGGTCATTCATTCCTCCCCAAACACTGAGGGTAGGCCCTCTATTTATAGACTTTCGCCTTCTCATGTTGGAAATATCTGAAAAAGGATAACTGGCTTGGAGCTCGTGCATGGGAGCAGCTACAGCTGCCAAAATATCTGCACTCAGTAAACATAGCCGGCCGGCCAATTTATTGTATGGCCTACTCATAAATTGGTAGGCCTGCCAATTATTTTGGCCTTGTTGCTCACTGAGTGGTCAGGCTAAAAAAAGGGTTTTGGTCAAAATGGGGTAGAAGGCTTGGGTTTGAAGCTTAAAACCAAATTCTTTTGTTGAAGATTTGAACAATTTTCATAATGTAACTTTCATCATCGAGTGTTCGAATTGAAGCACCCAAATCTTAAGGGTGGTCAAAAATGGGTGTCTACACATATATGAGATTGAGGTGTAATGAAGTACTCTTTGGTATAAGTTGGAAGGTTGAGTTTTGCTAAACCATTGCATTTGAAATTGATATTTGTGATTCAATTACATAACAATGATGCCATAGACCCTTTTTTTCTTCTTTTTTTTATTATTTAGAAATGGAAGAAAGAAATGAGACAAAAGTATGAAAACAGAGGCAAATGTACAACATGGGCAAATGTAGAGTGAGGCGTGACTATGAAGAGCATTTGGAGAGGAATTTGAATGTGCTGCCCTTTTTACTTACTAGAAAGAAGATACGTAAATCTTTTTGATAAATTAGTGTTAAGCATGAGATCTTTCAAATTATTTTGGATACGAAAAATGGTTAAAATCTATCTCACTGAAATTGGTCAAATATATCTTAGGCTGCTCGGTTGCCATTGTTCACTCTTGCAGCTCGGTTCACTCTGATTGCCAAGTATAGAAAGGTTTCATCATTTTACCTAATTTTAATTTTTTATTTAGGTATGTGTTTGGGTTTGTGTTCAAGAAACTGATGGGTTTGGATTTGTGTTTGTGTTTCTAAGATTCATTTTTCTACGCCTTAAATTGATGTGTTTCTAAGATTTTTGGTTTGTGTTATGTTTCTAACCTTAAATTGATTTGTGTTTTTGGGTTTTTCATTTTTTGTTTTTGTTTATGGGTTTGTGTTTCTAAGACTTTTATATGTAGCTTTCAATTAATCCTTCAGTTATTTTTCTTTGTTTGTATAACTTCAATTCCTGGTTTTCTCCTTGTGATATCACTGTTTGTAGAGTTTTGTTAGTTGTTCATATCTCTTTATTGCCCTTAACATTATATCCATAAATCAGTAGAGTTTTGTTAGTTTTATTTATAGATTTATTTATTTTTGTTGTTGTTGAAATCTATATAAAATTAAGATGAATCTTCCTGTTGAATTCTGCAAATCCTTCAAATCCTTCAAATCCTTAAGCTCCTTCATCTGTGTTGGACACACTAGCCTTTTATTGTTATACTTTTTTTTTTTTTTTTTTGCTGTTATCCAAGGAATTAGTTTTAAGTATGAAAGATCTTCTCTCCTAAAATCAACGCACAATTTTTTGTTAAGTTGGAGTGTTGTAGAGAAATTATCAATTCAAGTATGGCTGATATTTTTTTTGTTAATGCTTTGTACATGTAACGGAGACAACGAAATTTGTTGAGGGGAATAGTTATAAAGGCTCCATCAATAGAGGTAATCAAGATTCTATCACTTTTTTTGCTTCTATTTTTATTTTTTGTACATTCATGTTGGAAGTTGATGATTTAATCTTGTACTCGATTTCCATAGTTCAAAGACCAAAATTCTTTATGTCACTTGAAATAACTTACAACCTATTTCCTGTTATTTTAATTAAATTTATTGTTATTCATTCCATTCTAAGGATTTGAGTATAATTTTGCAATAATTGAAGTTCAAAATAATTGGTTTTACCGCTACATAATTTTTACTACTACAATGTTCACCAAATGCTTGATAAATTGTTTGATCAAAAAACTATTTTCAGATGTTCGCCAAATGCTTGATAAATTGTTTCTCTATTTGATTTGTTTGATGTGTTTATTAATTCACAAGGAATGGAAGGTGAAGGGAGATTAATTGAATGATCAAAATTTTGGTTGATGAAAAAGTTCCCCTTTGCTAAACTTTTGACTGGGGTGAGGAAAAGGTTCCCTTTTCGCTTGACTGGGTTGAGTTTATGAGTTTATATATTTTTTGGATGGTTTTCACTTTGCTAATTATTTTTATTATTATTTATTGTTTTTGTGAAAGACCAAAAAAATTAACATTTTTTTTTTGTTTTTTGTTTGTATTACTTCTAAATAGTTTGAATGCTTTCAATTGGATCTTTGTTGTGAGTTTATGAAATCTTTCTTTTGAGATTATGGTTTGAAGATTTTTTAAACGGACGCTCCTTGCATTGTGGTGCCAAAGATATCCATGAAGGCTATCAAAGAAAGAGCCTTTTTCTTGGTCAGTAAATCTCTCTTTTTCCCTCTGTATAGATGTGTCTTGGTTAAACCTTTTTTTGATATATAGTAGTTTCCTGGGTGGAGGCCACATGTGTCTTTGTGAATAAAATATTTGCTAAATAGATTAAAAAACAGAGAGGGTGTGTGGGTGTAGGATGAGGGGGAGTAGAGAAAGAGGGAATTTTCTACACAAATTAAAAAAGAGTGTGGGTGTAAAATGGTATGAGACAAATTGCTTCTTGAAAAGTTATATACCTAAGTGTTGAATTTCTTGTCCCTAAAAGACTGACATGCTCAGTGTTAGAAATTAAATATATTTGTTGAATTAGTAGTGCTTGATGATGGAGGGAGGCATTTACAAACATTAGTGCTTGATGATATGGTTAAGGGCTAAAATCTAATAATGTGTTTAGAACTTTTGATTAGTGCTTGATGATTTTTGCTTTTGCAATTATTACAAATAGTGCTTGATGTTTTGAGATCGGTGTAATCCATAGGCATATATGCTAGATTGGAGGGTTAGTTGATTGCCCAAAGAGAGCTGGTTTTGTTGATTAAGGTTTAGTTTTTTTTTTTTTTTCTTCTCTTTCTTTGTAAATGGTTTATTAACTAAGCTTTAGCAAGAGAGAAGTGTAATATGAAGAGTCTGAGACTTAAGTTTAGGAAAGTGAAATATGAGTGTTGTAACTAACTAATATTATAATTATTGAGACTTTAGTGTAATATGTTCATGAGTTTTCTAATCATACATTTTATTTAACTAATTGATACACTTTTCTTGCTAGACATTGGGCTTTGATACACTTTTTAATTTTGCACAATGGGGCTAAGTGGCAGTGCACGATTTTTCTTTCCATGCCTTTTCTTTTAAACATTACCTATCAATAGTTAACATGAGAAATGGTTTGTTAATATTGCAATCACTGAGATTATATTCTTTTTGAATTCAACCGAAATTTGAATGAGGCCAACCTCCTCAATTAGAACAAGAAGGATTGATAAACTGGGTAAGAATAACAGTGATACTATAAGAAAGGAACAATTTTCTCCGAAATTATTTTGTGAATAAATTTTCCATGTACTACATAAAATTTTGGACATGAGAAGATTAATCCTAACATTATTTCCATCGTGCCTTTAGGCACGGCCATACACTAGTATATATATAATAAAATAAAATAATGCAGCTATGGCTACTAGTGTAACAACAGTGTGTGTGTGTGTGAGAGAGAGAGAGAGAGAGAGAGAGAGAGAGAGAGAGAGAGGAATGTGGGCGTCTTCCATCCATGTCATTTGGTGAAATTGGAGGATGGAATTAGAGAGATGAATCATTTTTCAATGTCACAGTATGCACTTAATGATATATACATCCCCTGATTGAGCCACCAATTGCACCCCAATGCTATGGATAAAAAGGGAAAGGATATATCTTAGTTGCAAAAGAAGTGCATGTGTTTCACGCAATTCTTACAAAAAAAAAAAAAATGCTTGCTCAGGCTTAGGTTCACTCTCTGACGGAGAAGGAAAAAAATGCTGAGACTCCCTATCCAGTGAGTTTCTTTCTTTCCAGCGTGTTTCCTCCTCCGACGTATCTCGATCTCCAATTTTTCTCAATCTTTAGCTCTTT
Organism: Camellia lanceoleosa; assembly: GCA_025200525.1. Taxonomy (NCBI): domain Eukaryota; kingdom Viridiplantae; phylum Streptophyta; class Magnoliopsida; order Ericales; family Theaceae; genus Camellia; species Camellia lanceoleosa. Next base: position 141,288,033 of record CM045761.1, on the reverse strand, counting down.
GTTTTTCTCACTATCCAACTATTAAATTGGAAAAAAATTAATATTTGAGAAGGCATAGTCTTTGATAGCATTGAATTATAACTGATGTGTTAGGTAGTTGGAATCCACTGTAATTGTTTTGTCATTACATAAAAAATCCCAGAGTTCTATGTGTTTTGCAAATTAAACCCTAGAGCTTTAATTTCAACAACTTAAACCCTAGACTTTAAGCCCGTATTCAATGTAAACCCTCCATCTATTTCCGTTTGGTCTCTTTAATGGAGCAATTCATACGCAAAGAAACGGTGTCGTTTTGATTTAGACAAAAAAAATTTTAAAAAATTTAAAATGCAGAAGACGAACAGAGAAAGAGACCTGCTGACTCATTCTCTAACAATAAATAAAAAACTAAAATTTCAAATAATTTCTCCACACCTACCCATTCTTCTTATCAACTCCGGCCTTCTGCTGCCACTCTCTTCCATAAATCGATCAAACAATCGCCACCTCCCACCCTTAGATTGACTACCACCTAACACCTCTCCCTCAAATACACCACCCATTGCCATTTCCCTACTTCAGATCCACTACACATGGTCGTTGATCCGCATAAATTGAGAGTGGATGGTGCTACTACGAGAGGAGTAGAGGTCCAATAGATGGTGTCGAGGAGTGTACTGAAGCTTGACTTCTGATCCCTTAATCTTCTCATCTCATTCTTATCAGGTAAGCCCTATATATATATATATAAAATTTTGGTATCTCTTTTACATGTGACTTTTGATGCTTGTATACATGTGTATATGTATTCGTGCATGGTATGGGTTTCTTCAGTTGCTCAGACCAAACTCTAAATGGTGTGGCCCTTTATGCTATGCTCTGCTTTAGATTATGTATTATTACAATTGACTGCAAATTTTCGGATTGATACTCTAATTGAAATTGGTATTTTTTGAATTTTGTATTTGAGTTATGATTCTTTCATCCTTCCGAGCTATGGAGATAGAGGTGTAGGTGAGGAAAGCGATGGTACATTGGTGATGAAGGTGAATGTGATGAAGCAAAGAGCAGAGACGGTGGGTGTGTTAGCTTTTGATAAAACTCTCTCTAGAATGAACTATTATTTTGTATTGAATTTTTCTCTCTTATTATTCATATCATTTGCCCATAGGCTTACATCCTTTTATATAGAGAATGTTATACATAAGTTCAATGAATAAGATCCATGAACCTAAACAACCTTGCAATTAACTAGGTATATGAATATAATCTAGACAATGTACTTAATAAATATAAAATACATGAATACAAAGAATGTATGAACTCAATGTATCCAATGTATGCAATGTATCAAATGTATCTAATGTAAATATGGCATTAATTTTAACACTCTCCCTTAATGCCATATTTTGTGACACCCAACATTTCTCTAAAAAATTCAAACTTGTCCCTTAGTAGAGCTTTGGTGAAGATGTCCGCAACTTGATCTTCAGTCTTACAATACTTGATTTGAATCTCATCATCTTCCACAGCTTCTCTAATGAAATGATGTTTGATAGCAATGTGTTTGGTACGAGAATGGTAGACGGGATTCTTTGCCATAGCAATAGCAGACTTGTTATCACACATAATTGGAGTAGCTTCACCTTGCTTCTCACCAAAATCATCCAAAATTCTTCTTAGCCAAATTGCTTGTGTAGTTGCCAATGATGCTGAAATATATTCGGCTTCAGCAAATGATTGTGCCACAGTTTGTTGTTTCTTGGATGACCATGAAATTACGCCCGATCCAAGAGAAAATGCATACCCAGAAGTGCTTCTCATATCATCAATAGATTCGGCCCAATCACTATCACAAAATCCAAGTAATTTTGCATCAACAAATTTCTCATAAAAAATTCCATAATCAAGTGTACCTTGAATGTATCTCAACACTCTTTTTGCAACCCCAAAATGAATTTGGCTTGGACTGTGCCTGAACCGAGACAATAAACTTGTAGCATACATGATGTCTGGTCTTGTAGTAGTTAAGTACAAAAAACTTCCAACCAAACTTTTATAACAAGATGCTTCAGCTTCTTTGCTTCCATCTTCCTTTGACAACTTTTCATTCACAATCAAGGGAGTAGCAATTGCTTTGCAATTCTTCATTTTAAATTTCTCAAGAAGTGTTTGAGCATACTTCTTTTGGCAAATAAAAACACCACCATTGTTTTGGTAGATTTCAATGCCTAAAAAATGATGCAATAGCCCCAAATCACTCATTTCATATTTCTTCATCATCTCCCTTTTAAAATCTTCAATCAATTTTTCATCACTACCGGTAAAAATCAAATCATCAACATAAAGTGAAACAATGAGAATACCGGTTATACCTTGCCTCTTGATGTACAAAGTTGGCTCACTTTTGCTACTTTGAAAACCCTTTTCATTGAAGTAAGCATCAATTTCACTATACCATGCCCGGGCTGCTTGCTTTAGGCCATATAAAGCCTTCTTTAACTTGTACACTTTATGTTCTTTGCCTTTGACAACAAAGCCTTGAGGTTGGTCAACATACACCTCTTTTTCTAATTTTCCATTCAAAAATGCTGATTTTACATCAAGTTGGTGCAAGAACCAAACCTTTTGAGCCGCAAAAGCAATGATAGCTCTAATTGTATCAAGTTAAGCAACAAGAGCAATAGTTTCTTGGTAATCAATTCCAGGTTGTTGTGAATACCCTTTTGCCACAAGCCTTGCTTTGTTATTTTGAATAGAGCCATCCAGATTGAACTTTGTTTTGAAAACCCACTTCACACCAATTATTTCTTTTTCTTTCGGTTTCTCCACTAACTCCCAAGTCTTGTTCTTCTCAATCACATGAATTTCATCTTCCATAGCTTTCTTTCATGCTTCATCTCTAATTGCCTCTTCAAAATTTTTAGGTTCAACAATGCATAAATTGCATGTTGCATACACATCACCAAGACTCCTTATATTTCTTGAAGTTGAGCTTGGAGATGAAGAACTTGAACTTGAACTTGAAGAAGATTGTGAACTAGCAATTGGTGACACTCTTTGTGGAGATTCAAGAGTTGCAACATCTTCAACTTGTGGACTTTCCGATTCTTCATTGAAAGCAATGCTTTGATCTTGGACTTTATTTTCCTTCCAATCAAAAGACTCCTTCTCATCAAAGAGAACATCTTTACAAATAATCACCTTTTTTTGATCCAAATTGAAGAGTATATAGCCTTTGGATTTCGAGCTATAACCCACAAAGATGCATTTCTTACTATTTTCATCAAGCTTGTTGTAGACACCCCATTTTTTACCGTCCTAAAGACTTGGACCTCGTCGATTGAGTGCTCGATGATTGCGCATGTTTGCGCTCGTTTGGAGTCCCCGAGGTTTTCGGCTGTGCGCCTTGCCTCTGAGTCTCTGAACTTTCTTGGTTTTGTGCTTGTTTTAAGCTAACCCTTGGTCCCCCCTTTTGCCTAGGGAGAGAAATAGTGGTGTAGACCACTTTTCTCCCCTACCAGCCAGTTTTCTCCCCTGGAGACCACTTTTCTTCCCAGTAGACCACTTTTGGTGGTCGGTCAGCTAGGATGGGTGGTCGATCAACCAGCCTAAGTGGTCTGCAACCTGCCACCACCTTTTCCCCTCTTTGTAGACCCTGTTTCTCCCCTGCCAGCCAGATTTTTCCCTTGTCGACCACCTGAGGTGGTCGGTCGACTAGGGAGGGTGGTCGATCGACCACTTTAAGTGGTCTACGGCCTTTTTTCTGCTTTTGCAGATATTTTTGGTGCCAGTTGTGCCAGCTGTTAGGCACAGAATGCATCCTCCATAAACGTGGAGAGAAGGATTCAAGCAAGCTTTGGCTTGCATATTCTATATAAGGGGAGTTCTCTCCCCCTTCCAAGGGGTTCAAAATTTTGAGAAGCCAAAAATATCTACTCTATCTCTAGATTTCTCTATATATATATATATTTGTGCCTTATAGTGCTTAGAATTGCATTTTCTTCACACTTTTGCACACAACCTCTTAGCCAAACACTCCTACTTTGTTGCTGAGGTGCTGGAGGATCTTAAAGGAGCTTCAAAAAGCTGGTTTTTGGCTCAACAAGTTGTTGTTCTTGTTGTTCTTCAAGGGTGAGTCATATTCCCTCTTTAAAGCTTTGTTTTGGTTGCATATTTGGCCACCTTTACATGCTACTTTTGGCTTAACTCTCAACTCAAAAAACTTTGTGTTGAAGTGTTTAAAATGTTTGTTTAAGGCATAGTTTGAGTTAGGGGTGGTTTACCCCCTTTGGTGGCTTGTTTTGCTTTGCTTTGTGCCATCCCTTAAGGCCTTTGGGACCATCTCTTTTTGGCCTTCTTGCCATTGAAACTCGAAGGAATTTCAGTGGTAGAAATGTGGTTTTGAGGTCCCAAATGGGTGGGGGTTGTCCCCCCTCCTCTTTTCTTGTTTACATGTGTTGATGGCCCATCAAAAGAGCATGTGTTTCTACTTCTTAGTGGCTTTGTTTAGGCTCATTTTTGTGACTTTTCAGACCTACCATAACTCTGTTTTTGGCTGTCTTGGTCACCTCTTGCATGCTTATTGCACTTGTAGTGTAATCCTACTTGTAGCCTTGCAAAGTGACATGTCCTTGTGCCTTGAATTTGCTTAGTTCAAGCATGTTTTTAGCCATTATTTGCCATGTCATAACTCTGTTTTGGGTTGGATCAGTTGCCACTTGCATGCTCCTTGCACTTGTAGTGCAATTTGGTTCACTAGCCTAGTGTATTTGGTGTTTTAGCCCATTGATCTAACATGTGTATGCTCTACTCCAGCACATTTTTACCTACGTTTTAGCATGCTCTAGGTCTGATTTAAGTGGTTTTGGTCATGCATGCTTGGCTTTGCATAGCTATAGTGTATTTGGCTTTGCTAGCCTTACACTTTGGGACCTCTAACATGTCATATTTGAGCTTTTTCCATGGCATAGCATCATTTGGCATGTTATTTAAGACCATGTACCTCTGCCATATTCTCACATTTATCACCCCTTTGTTGTGTTTAAGGGTTGAGCCTTACGCTTCACTTATGAGCCAATATGTATGCATGCTTGCCTAAGCTTTTAGGCTACCATCTCAGCATGATTTTGGTGTTATTTTACCATGTTACAACTCTGATTTTTTGGGTGAAGTCACCTCATGCTTGGTTTTGGTATGTGTAGTGTAAGCCCACTCATTGGCCTTGCATGCATCATGCTCTATGCCTCCCATTCTAGCATGTGTTAGCTTTACTCCATGCATGTTTTGGCATTGTTTAGACCTGCCTTGGGACTATTTTGTGTCATCTTGGCCCTTTGGGGCTTGCTTGATATGGCTGTGGTGCAAGTACCTTAGCTAGTCTTGAGTTTGGAGCACCCTACTATGCTATATTTGTGATGGTTGCATGTTTGGGCATCGTTTAACATGTTATTTCAGAGCATGTTGTAGACACCCCATTTTTGACCGTCCTCAAGACTTGGACGTCACCGCTTGAACACTCGGTGATTATCCATGTTTGTGTTTGTTTGGAGTTCCCGGAGTTCTCGGCTACGTGCCTTGCCTCGGGATCTCCGAACTCGACTGTTTCGTGTCTGGTTTTGCACCAAACACTTGTGTTTTGCCTCAGAGGGGCAGGGAATGCTTTGTGAGGCATCCCCACACACCACCGGCAGTGGCTAGAGGCCACCGGCTGGTTGTTGTTGCCATCGGCACTATATTGTGCCGGTCGGCAGTCAATTTTGTCAAAATGACAATTTTGCCCTGCCGACTACTGTGCAGTTGCTTTATGAGATATTTTAAGGCAGCTGTCTTGCATTTGTTTCCCCTCCATACACGTGTATGGAGGGATGCCCTCCTTGTAAGCTTGTACAACGACTAAATTATTTTTGTCACTGATAGTTTAGTAAATAAGCCTATCTTTTGGCGACTAAATATTTTTTAGTCGCCAAAAGGCTATATATGCCGACTAAAATCAAATTTAGTAGCCAAAAAAATAGACAAACGGCCACTAAAACCTTTTTAGTCGCCTATTTACATACATTTTAGCGACTTAATTTTTTTTAGTCGCCAATAACTAATATATGGCTACTAAAAAATTTTAGTAGCTAAAATGTTAACTATTGGCGACCAAAAGGCAGATTTAGTCGGTAAAGGTCTGACTTTTGGCGACCAAAAAGGTTTTAGTCGCCAAATTTGGTCGCTGAAGGTGCAAATTGTTGTAGTGGTATGTTTGATTAACTTGAATTTTTTCATAAATAATATGTTCGACAAACTCTATAATATAAACAGTTCATATTATCGGAAAAAGGTTTGGACACATTCCCCCGTGGCCTTACAGCATGAGTGTTATGCCTTACCAAACCCTAATTCCGTAGAGAGATTATAATATAAACAATTCAGATTATCAAAAAAAGGCTCAAGATACACTCCTACAGGGCCTTACAGTAGGTTGATGTGCCTTACCAACCCTAATTCCGGGTTGACATGATATGAGTGTAAGAAAAGTATTTTTGGAATTGAAAAAAAGAAAAGAAAAAAAGATTTCCATTGACTAGGGAGTTCAATGTCATTTTGAAATTTTTGAGAGAACATCAGTATGGGAAAGGCTATGGTACACACCCTTTGGAGTATGTATCATATGCACCTTATAATTATAAAAGAAAATAATATAATTTTATACTTTTTGAGCCAAATATTGAGTTTTTTTTTTTTTAATTGTCGCAATGGCTAATACCTGTTTAGTTTGGAGTTCAAAAACGGTTCTCTGAATTTTTAATTTGAAATTTTTTTTAATGTTTTTTTAAAAATATTTTAATCAAAAAATTTATTTTTTAGATCCACTTAATCTTGATATACTTACAAAGTAAACATTTATACGAAAATCTTTAAAATATTTATTGAATACAACAAAATACAAAATTGTACTAATTTTTATATTAGGTAAAATTTTTAAATTTTTGTCACAAATATTATACTTTTTAAGTGTATCTAAAAAATAAAAAAAAAAATTACATAAAAATTCATGTTTTTATTTTTGTATTGCTAGACTTATCAAAATACATGTAAATAATTATTAAAAAAAATTCATAAATATTATACTTTTTAAGTGTATCTAGATTAGGTGTGTCGAAAAAATAAAAAATAAAAAAACATAAAAATTCATGTTTTGATTTTTGAATTTCTAGACTTATCAAAATACATGTAAATAAATAAAATTTTACAAAATTTATTAGGGAAAATTTACCCACAAATCTCATATGGAGGAATGTTGATTTATTTAATCCTAAGAGTTTTTTTATGAGCCAATTATTCATTTTTCTTCAAGAAAGTTGTATTTATTTGATTTGGTGTTATTTGAGTTTAAGTGAATGCCCTTTTGTGATTCGTTTTTGGGATGAGAATAGAAATATGAGGTGTAGAAGATTCTTTTAGGGGGATTGGTGGTTAAAGTGTTGGTTGTCGAGCGTGAAAATCTACATTTATGTTAGTATAGTTTTATGGTGTTACATTGGAGTATTGCATTAGGGTGTTACATTTGTAAAAGTATACTAAGGAGTTTTTGTGTATTACATTGATTAGAATGTTATGTTTAAAAAAAAAAAATTAAGGAGTTTTTTTTTTTTAAATGTTATGTTGTTACGTTTGAGAAAAATACACTAAGAAACTTTTTTGTGTGTTATATTAGAGTGTTAAGTATTTGGAGTGTTACGCTTAAAAAAAATACACTAAGAAATTTTTGTGTGTTACATTGATTGGAGTATTACGTTTGAAAAAAATACACTAAAGAATTTTTTTGGAATATTACGTTATTACGTTTGAGAAAAGTACAGTAAGAAATTTTTTTTAGTGTGTGACATTGAAATATTACGTTTTTGGAGTGTCATGTTTGCAAAGGGTACACTAAGGAGTTTTTTTAGAATATTATGTTGGTACGTTTGAGAAAAGTGCACTAAGGAAATTTATTTATTTTTTTAAATGTTATGTTGTTGTGTTTGAGAAAAGTACACTAAAAAGTTTTTTAGTGTGTTACATTAGAGTGTTACGTTTGAGAAAAGTATACTAAATTTTTTTTTGAAATGTTACATTTAGTTATTTCAATATTATAAGAAAACTCATATTTGTCCCTCAACAATAGCACATGTGCGTTTATGCTTGGCCATTAATGTAATTCACAATAGAATGCAACCTTTGGGTTCATAAGAAAAAAAGGACCAACCAGTTCATAAGATCACTATTTGAGATTTATTGGTACTTCACTTATTTATTGCGAGACTCACTTATGAAATTATTATTCGTTCATATGAACACAATGTCATGTTGTGTGATTAGTCTTTGTGTTTTTAAAAATCAATTATTCAAATAATTCATGATATATAGGGATAATTTCATATATAAATCGTAAATAGGAAAAGTAATTATAAATTCATATAATGCAAGAATTGTGCCTCCCAAATAAAATTTAAGATTCAAAATAACATAACAATTATAGACTGTTGATTTTAAATTTTAACATGTTGTAATAATATGCCTTGTAACGAAAATCTCCATTGTAATCAGTACAGAGGGAATCCTTCAATTTTATTTATTTATTTATTATTTTTTAATTTTTTTTTGGTGCTAGTGGCCAGAAACCAGACAAAAGGCAAAGAAAGCCAAAATGAAAAACCTAAGAAAGATGACAATGACAGCAGAGGAAGCGCAGGGGGAACTTCCATCCAAGATTAATTCGCCAACCCCATTCGAAGCAAACCGAGTGAAAGTGTAAGTTTATAAGATTTAATGTGTAATATTTTTAGGCAATTTATAGATGGTGGTAGGAAATGATTGGTTGGCGCCCATATATGCTCCAACTTGGTTTAATATATATATTTTTTTATATGTTAATGTAGCCTATATAAGGCAAGACTAGGGAATTTACAATGAAATTTAGATGCAGCCACTCCCACCGGAGAAATGTAATGTGTTTGGTTTAAATTTTTAAATTTAGTTTTCTAAAAATTGAATATTTTGTTTTGGGTTTTTTTTAGTGAATCTTTTTAAAAATTTAAGCATTTTTTTTTTACTTTTCTAAATGCACCTTACTTAGATGTATCTAAAAAATAAATATTTGTAAAAAAATATTTTAAAAAATTAATAAATACACAAAAATATGAAAAACATATTGAATTTTCGTAATTTTTTTTTTTGTATTTTTGGTATTTAGTGAATTTTTAAAAGATTTTTTTTCACAAAAATTATACTTTTTAAATGTATTTATGTTAGATGTGTCTTAAAATGAAAAAAAAAAAATTTGCTTAAAATATTAAACAAATTCAATAAAAACAAAAAAAAAATGAAAAACAGGAAAGTATAATTTTCTGAAAAGTGAATTCTAAAAACTGAAAAGAAAAATAATATATATATATAATACCAAAAAAATTAAAACAAAAGAAAAGGTGCAACTACACTTGCAAATATATTATTAAAAGTAGTATTTAGGAAAAATCTTCTATAAATTCATATTCTCATCCATATTAGTCATTATGGACAATGGTGGTTCTATTGGGGAAATAAAGATATTTGTTGATGAAAAATTCATGTGCTAAGGGTTTAAAAAATTTAGTTCCATAAATACCATCTACCTAAGATAATTTTATCTATCTCTTCAATTTTTTAACATATTTGTTCAATTTTTTTTTACCTATTTATCCAAATTATTTTTACACGTATCTGTAAAAATCATATTTTAACCTTCAATTTTTAATATAATTTTAATTTATTTGTCATAATTGTTTTAACATTTTTAATCTATCTGCCAAATTATTTTTATATTTTTAATCTATCAGTTTAAATTCTTTTAATGTATGCCCTAATTTTTTCTTATATGTTCAAATTGAATCTATTTGTCCTATTATTTTTGCATAGTTATCCAAATTAAATTTATCTGTCCTAATATTTTTGACTATCTGTCTTAGTATTTGTTGCTTATCTGTCCAAATTGAATCTGTCTGCCCAAATTATTTATCACATTTTGTACAAACAGATGATGATGATCAACGTTCCATGTGACTCTCAGAATGAAAAAAGAAAAAGAAAAAAAAGAAAGACTCAAAACAAAGAACACAAACAAAGCCAAAATTCACATACAATTTGAGAGAGAAAGTGAGCAAGCTAGAGAGAGACACAAAGGGGGTCTACCCAGAAACAGGGACAGACCAGTGCTTAGGTTGATCACCAGAGATGGGTTTCCGGTGGGGAGGTCAGACTTGGCGACAATCGGCATGCCCAAACCCCATGAGAACCGACGAGCCGCGTTGGTCATGTCGGTGCACCAAAACTCGACGTGGTAGAACCTCTTGACTACAAACCGGTCTGTTTGGGAATCCCACTAGCTTGAAACCCTGCGTAGAGTTGCTTAGTTGCACTGATCCACCATTGACAATAGTCTCAGCTTCCTTCCCCATTTCGGCCTTGGAAGGTAAGTGGTAAGAACAGGGTAGGGGAGTCCATGGCGAGAGAGAGAGAGAGAGAGAGGGGGGGAGAGGTCTATTTGGGAATGATGAGATTTGTGTGTAAAGATTTGTGAAGAAGGAAGAAGGAAGAACAAGATAATGTGTTTGCTGTCTGATTATGTAGGAGGTGGACGTACTGTCCTTATAAACCCTAGCAAAAGGTGCGTTAAAAATCTATAGAACAGACTTGGACTTGAGCAATAACTTAAAAATCTATAGAACGAACGGACTTAGGCTAGGGCTTGGGCCATCACTTTGAAGCCCGGCCCGACCCATCGGCCCGGTTAAGGCCCATTCAAGGCTCAGTCCGAGGCCCGGCCCGCGCCGAGGCCTAGTGTCTTTTTTTGTGGAAAATAATAAAATTTTGGTAGAAAAAATTAAAAAGAATTAAAAAAATGGCCAGGCTCGCCACAGGCTGCCCACGGGCCATACGCGGATTTTGGACAGCCATGAGACATGGGCTAATTTTACACTCCTATCAATGTGAATGTTAACATGTCAATGTGAATATTCACATTGTCAATGGGCCGGGCCAGGCTAACCCTGGGCCGCTGGCCAATTTTATACTCTTATCAATGTGAATGTTAACATATCAATGTGAATATTCACATTGTCAACAGGCCGGGCCGTGGACGGGTTTCGAGCAGCCACGAGGCGCGGGCTAATTTTACACTCCTATCAATGTGAATGTTAACATGTCAATATAAATATTCACATTGTTAACGGGCCGGGCCTGCCCCGGGCCGTGGGCGGGCTTTTGGCCGTCCATTGGCCGCGAGCCAATTTTATACTCTTATCAATGTGAATGTTAACATGTCAATGTGAATATTCACATTGTCAATCAAAGCCAGTTCGCCAGTCACGCGCTGGTTTCAAGGCCGCCACGGGAAGCGAGCCAATTTTACACTCCTATTAATGTGAATGTTAACATGTCAATGTGAATATTCACATTGTCAATGGGCCGGGCCCTCCCTGGCTCGAATCGAATTTTTCTGAGCACCCACGAGGATCGACATGGGCCGGGCGCCTACACATTAACGATATGAACATTCACATTGACGGTGTGAACATTCACATTAGGGGTATTTTGGTAATTATGTCACCCATAGGACTTATTGAAACATAAGAAAATAATATGAACTAAATGGAACATAAGTAGATGAAAAGGGTATTTTGGTCTTCTTATCTCAAATAGGACCTAATGGAATTGTCAAAAAGAATATGGGTTGGATGAAATAAAACTCTTAGAAAGTGGATTTATCAAAAAAGCTCCCTTTAAAATATAATATTTACAAGACTTCTATTTACTCTGAACTATCAGTAAACAAAACTAAGTAGAGTTATATGAACTAAAAAATACTTTATGAATCAAAAAGGATATTAACGAAAAATTAATTATCTACCTAACTAATCTATCTATTTCTTTCTTAATCTAACCACAACATATTTATATTTTATTTTTTTTTAGTAATTTTTGAATGACTTTCATTTCTACCTTTTATTTTTCAAACGAATAAAAAAAATTAAATAATTAGAATCAATTTTAGTTTTATGTTACTAATTTTTTTTTCAATTTAATTATTATTTGAGTGTTTATTTTACTGTGTTATAATATATATAATCATTATATATTTATTTAAGTTTTCTCTGCCACAATAAGTCTATGATTATTAACGTAAACGTAAATAATTTAATTAAAATTATCATATATATATATTTATTTATGTAAGTGGCACTTTTATTGAATGATATGCTTGAAATTATCAAAATAAATAATTAGAATTACTCTTTAATTTTAAATTATTATATATATATATGAAATTTAATCATTATTTCTAATATTAAAGTGAGTATTTACTTTACTATGTTATAATTGAATACTAAAGTATCATATATATTAGAAATACACTTGTAGTTCGCAATATATATTTTAAATAATTTTGGGTAAATTACAAATACACCTTTGGAATGAATACTCAGCCGCTCTAGTACACATGCTAGTACACCGGAGCACGGAGTCGCTTGTCATCGAGAGATTGGACATCCCAGCCACAGAGAGCCCTTCCGTCGAACGGGACTCATTCATCTTCTTGGATGAAGACTATCGAGAGTTGGAACATGATGAACTATCACCAGTCAAGACGAGGAAGATTACGAGGACGATGGGAACCATGGTATTATTATTTCTACAATTACCTCAAGGGCGGGTTCATACCGGAGTACGCCACTCGTGGTCAGAGGGGAGCCCGGAGGGAACTTGCCCGACGATTTGTGACCCTCCTCGTCGACAGCACTCAACATGAGCAGTTGAGATCGACGATCCATCGAAGTATAGTTCCCATTCTTTGGTCTCTACAACGAAGACTTCCTTATTTGGCAAGTCGCTTGACACTTCCTCGTTGTCCATCATCGGGTTTTACACTATTAGATTTTCCATCGCTTGCCCTTTGATCGCCTTCTGTGGAGTGCAAGTAAGATCTACACTCTCAGAGCTTTAATAGCCATATGAAGGTTCTTCTTGACAATATCGTTTGAGTTAACATGTACTTGACAGGGTTTGACTTGGTCACTAGTTGCACTGGATGAGCGAGTAGATAATTCCTCAACTTCTAAGCAACAAATACCAAAGATAAGCACACCTTCTTGATCCTTCAATATTGAGTCTCTGCCGATTGTGGCTCAAATAGTAAGCTAGCATTTCTCTTCCCTGTCCATCTTGCTAGGCAAGGAAAATGCCAATATATTTACTGGTAGAAGAAAAATAGAAAATTATAGGCTTACTTGGGCTGGGATAGGTTCCATGAGAGTCGGCGGCGACAATAGTTCCTTCTTCATCTTAAGAAGTACTTGCTCACAGTGCTCTGCCCAAATAGACTTAGCATCTTTCTTCAAGAGGTACATGAGTGGATGGACTTTCTTAGACATATAGAGGATAAATCGGCGGATGTAAGAAACTTTTCCTAGGAAACTCTTAAACTGTTTTACTGTCATCGGCCTCGACATCTCCTGAATTACCCTGATTTTAGAGGGATCGATCTTGATTCCCCTCTTGTGAATGACAAAGCCTATAGATTTTCCTGATGATACTGGATTCATATTCAGATTATATTATATTGTCTGCACCTGTCAAAATCCCCTCAAACTTTTTGGAATTGACTGTTAATAAAGTGCAAGACATGCAAAGCCATCATACCCTAACTACATTCAGCAGTTCTGTGACAATGTTTATGGCATATTCCAGAGCCCTTTTTTATATTCCTTTGGGCATATATCAAAGGGCTGTTCGTGGCATTTTATGGGAATTTTATTGCAGTATGTGGACGGTATACTTGCAACTTTGGCCCCCATCACGGCACTATCTTTCAGCATATACATAACCAAATCTAGGAATCTAATATATCATGGGAAAATCATTTACAAATAACTACAGAAACTGCTGGAGTATTGTCATATTTCCACTCTACAGCATCGATTCCTATTATCCATAGAGATGTTAAGTCTACGAATATACTCTTAGATGATAATTACACTGCAAAAATGTCAGACTTTGGAACATTAAGATTGGTTCCACTAGACCGAGATTAGTTAGTTGAAGTGGTGCAAGGAACTATTGGATACTTAGACCTTGAATACATGCTCACAAGCCAATTGACAAAAAAAAGTTTAGAGGGAATAAAAATAACCACAGGAATTATGTGGATCCTGACCTTGTCACGTGATGGAATTATGGGTTATCACGTGTATGACAGTTGTCAAACAGTTCATTAATGTTTTATGTCATGCAAAACTCATCAAGAAATGGAACCTTATCAACATAGAATTCCTAAACAACTGGAGATTATTTGGGATAGGATTTATGGAGCATTCAAACTACTTGCTAGGCAAATCATTAGATATTATAAATAGGTGATACCCCATGGGTTAAGGTATGCTATTTTTTGTATTTTATTTGTCCATTAAATGTTTGATAATATTGGAGAACTAACTTGGGCCTCAGAGGACCCCGACCGTTCAACGGCTATGGGAGCTTTATCTTGTATATGGCGGTCACGTGGGGGTTCTAATCATCTTCTTCGTTGAATCTCTTCATCAACAAGTACATGATTTTTTTTTTAATGTTTGTACAATTGGCGCCTTATGTGGGAATCGAATAATGTCAACGAAATAGATGAATGAACGAACACATCAATAAGATAAGATCTCCTTTGATAATTATTCATTTCATTTGCTAGAGTTTTCTGATCAAAGATTTTTCAATGATTGTCATGTATGATGGTGCCATACATATATAGATTTATGTAATAAACCCATGACGTGAATATTTGAATAAACTAATATTGATAGTTTCAAAAAAGTGCTACCTCTATAAATCATGACCCGACAATTAAATTGGTCTAACAAAATTCTCAACCAGCCATATGAGTGCTTCTTGGTACAAGCTTTTATGTGAGATGATTTAACTGAGCAACAATGGAAGAACATATCGGTAGAATATCATTGTTGTAGCCGAGCAGCCCACATGATATTATTCTAATCACCGAGCTACTACTTCGATCTCAAAAGACTTTCACATGGTTATTTACATGCCCAACAGACTAATTATATTGGAAGGCCCTCTGCATCCTGATATCATCAATGAAACCAAGACTTGATCAAGTCAATACGGTTTCATGTATTTGAGGCATGGACCCATGCAAATACACTCCGACCTTGGAGCTTAAAATTACAACCTGTTGAGAGACATTCATGAATTTTTGGCCGAAAAAAGCTAAAATGTCCCAAGGTCATGTTGTTCGGCCTCTATGTTTTCTTGCTAGAATGCCACTGCAACACGTTGGAGCAATCAATGGCCGCTTGAGAAAACTAGAACTATAGCTAACCACTTGGCATATTTCTCCAATCGATCTAGACAATAACAACCAACCATGCAAACCTTTGACTACACTGCAACTGGAAGACCACCACGGAATGACAGATTTAATTAAGAATGCAATCGTAAAATGGAGTTTCGTGTAGACTTGGCAAAGAGGAGCTCAGCAATGCCATAGACTAATCAATTACAAAATCGTTTCCACCAAGTTCACTGGGTTTGTGCCAGTTTTAGTTTGAAAACATTGGTCGGCAACCTACTTCTCATGACTTGCAAATTGACTACACAAAAATCAAAGACTCCTCAATTATGAGAATTATATTTAGTTATATGTTATTAATAGTGATTTTTTGTGTGGGGTTCGTAGATGGTAATTAAGTGATCAATATAATGCAGCTATGCAGTGGAGTTGATTACCTAGCAATCTTTTAACTGGTGGAGTAACAAATTTTACCGTGACTATATCACACTAAAATTTGGGGGCAAAGGAGATGGGCTAGAATGTTTGAATAAATTATTTTGATCAAATATACTGAGATGAAGTCCACACTTTATGGATCAAGGGGGCAAAATGAATTATGCTACCCCTTGGTTAAATTTTTTTATATCCTTGCCAAGCTGATTTTGTTCGAAGGACTAAGTTGGTGGTTTGTCCAACTTTGGGATTCCTTACCAAGCTAATTTTTCTCGCCAAGAAGGAGGTTGGTGCTTTGTCCAACATTGGGATTCGTTACTGAACTGATTTTGCTCGCCAAGAAGTAAGTTGCCGAGCTAATTTGCTCACCAATTTTGAAATTCCTTGCTAAGCTGATTTTGTTCGCCAAGAAGGAAGCTGATGGTTTGTCAAATTTGGGATTTCTTGTCGAACTAATTTTGCTCACCAACTTTGAAATTTTTTGCCAAGTTGATTTTGCTCACCAACAAGGAGATGAGTGGTTTGTCCAACTTTGGGATTCCTTACTGAGTTGATTTTGCTCGTCAAGAAGTAAGTTGCCAAGCTAATTTTGCTTACCAAGAAGTAAGTTGCCGAGCTGATTTTGCTGGCCAAGAAGGAAGTTAGTGGTTTGTCCAACTTTGAGATTCCTTGTCGAGCTAATTTTGTTCACCAAGAAGGAAGTTAGTAGTTTGTCCAACTTTGGGATTTCTTACCGAGACGATTTTGCTCACTAAGAAGGAAGTTGCCGACTTGATTTTGCTCACCAATTTTGAAATTCCTTACTGAGGTGATTTTGCTTGCCAAAAAAGAAATTATTGGTTTGTCCAACTTTGGCATTCCTTATCGAGTTGATTATGCTCACCAAGAAAGAAGTTGCCGAGCTGATTTTGCTCTCCAACTTTGGAATTCCTTGTTACGCTGATTTTGCTCGCCAAGAAGGAAGTTGGTGCTTTTTCTAGCTTTGGGATTCTTCCCCGATCTGATTTTGCTCGCCGAGAAGTAGGTTGTCGAGTTGATTTCTTTGCAAACTTTGGAATTCCTTACTAAGCTTATTTTGCTTGCCAAGAATGAAGTTACCGAGCTGATTTTGCTCGCTAACTTTGAGATTCGTTGCCGAGCTGATTTTGTTGTCCAAGAAAGAAGTTAGTGGTTTTTATAACTTTAGGATTCCTTACCGAACTAATTTTGTTCACCAAAAAGGAAGTTGTCAAGCTGATTTCGCTCACCAACTCTGGAATTTCTTATCGAGCTGATTTTGGTTGCGAAGAAGGAAGTTGGTGGTTTGTCCAACTTTAGGATTCCTTGCCAAGCTGATTTTGCTCGCCAAGAAGTAAGTTGTTGAACTGAGTTTCCTTGTTTACTTTTGAATTCCTTGCCAAGTTGATTTTGTTCGCTAACTTTGGGATTCATTGCCAAGTTGATTTTGCTCACCAAGAAGGAAGTTTGTGGTTTGTCCAACTTTTGGATTCCTTGTCGAGTTGATTTTGCTTGCCAAGAAAGAATCCCTAGCCAGGTAGTATTATACAGTTATTTTTTTATCAGATTAACAATAAAAAGCTTCCATTTTTTCACCAAGATTAAAGAAAAGCTTAGGGACAATTGAGAGGGAATAAAATTAATCACAAGAATTATGTGGGTCTCGACAATGCCACGTGATGGAATTATGGGTTATCACGTATATGACAGTTATCAAACAATATATTAGTGTTTTATGCTATGCAAAACTCATTAAGACATGAAATTTTATCAACATAGAAGTCCTAAACAACCGAAGATTGTTTGGGATAGGATTTCTAGAGCATTCAAATTACTTGCTACACAAATCACTAGATATTATAAATAGGCGACACTCCTATTGGTTGAGGTAGACTATTTTTTGTGTTAGGTTTTTGTAATTGGCAATCCCATTTGATAAAATTCATTTCAGTTGTAATTTTATTTGCTCTTTTAATTCAATGAGGATGTGAGTGTTTAGATGTGAATCCAACCTGAATTGTGCCTATGTAGAGGACTTTGTGATGTTGAGGCTTTCATGTTTGCCACTTCGCTAACTATGTACGGGGATCGAGTAGTGAATGGCATTATCCAGTACTTTTGCAGAGTGTCTGAAATGTTGGGAAAATTTTTTTACCGCTCAAGCGGTGAAAATTGCGCTCGAGCGGTAAAAGTTTTACCGTTTGAGCAGTAGTTTTACTCACATCGCTCAAGTGATGAAGTGTGTGATCGAGTGGTCTTCGCGATCTTGTTTTTTATAAAATGTGTCGTTTGTTGTTTTTAGGGTTTATGCGATCCAGAATCTTAGAGAGAAAGAAAAGACAAAGTGTTTTCTATTGGGGGTTGTTTTATATGAATTTCCGTGGTGTATAGAAGGTGATCGATTGATCAAAGAACTGCAGATTGTCAAACATCAAGTGTTATTCTTATTATTTCGTTCACAAAAGAAAGATGCGTTCTTCGGTAGATTATGGGAAATTTGGACTTGAAGTTTTGGTGGATTCCGAAGTGGCTCATCATTGCGGATTTGACATCAACGTTATGGATTTAATGTTAGGCATGACAATTCCGAGGTGAAGACGATGATGAAAGAGACACATTGGGTTTGATTCAATTTGGGCGTGGATTCACTAGGTAACTCTTGTGTAACATTTTGTTTTCTTAGTGGATTGTTTTGAGACTTTGGCCTGTGTTTTTTTATCACAATTGAAGGTGCTCCAATTGTAATTTTTTCACGATAAATCCTTGTGACGATTTGTCTTGGTTGTTTGATTGGGATTGTTATTATTATTTTAAATTGAAACATAATCACAAATCAATATTTCGGAGATTTTAATTTTTTTTTCTCATTTTGTATTTAATTTGTCCATTAAATACTTTGATACTATTGGAGGACTAACTTGGGCATAGAAGGACCCCCGGCTCTTCAATAGCTAAGGGAGCTTTATCTTGTAGATGGCGGTCATGTAGAGGTTCTGATTATCTTCTTCGTTGGATCTCTTCATCAGCAAGTATGTATTTTTTTTTTTTCTGTACAAAAGTGATGTTTACAGTTTTGGAGTGGTCCTTGTGGAGTTGATCATCGGAAAGAAGGTGTTATCCTTTGATAGGCTAGAAGAGGAGAGGAGTCTGGCTATGTATCTTCTTTCATCTATGAAAAATGATCAATTGTTCCAAGTTATTGATGAACAAATAGAAACAAAGAAAATATTGAAGAGCTTAAATAAGTTGCTAATATTTTAAAGAAGTGCTTAATAGTAAAAGGAGAGTAGAGGCCTACTATGAAGGAAGTAGCAATGGAATTGGAGGGGTTGATCATAAAAAAGACGATGAAGTATTCATGGGTTGAAATTGATTTGAATTGTGAAGACAGTGAGTACTTGCTTGGTGACAGGTCAAGTGGGCATGAGTTAGGAGGTTGTACTACTATAGTATTAACACAGCATCAACAACTAGGTATGATAGTGTGAGGGAACATATAAGGTTGCCATTTGATGGTGGGAGGTGATTTTTTTTTTTTGGGTACTCATTTACAATGATAACAAATTTGGTGATGGTTTGTTTGGTTTTTTGGTTTTTTGGTCTTTTTTTTTTTTTTTTTTCAAGATGATGGTTTGTTATTATTGTCTTTTGTGTTTTGTGAAATTATGTACTCACATTAGATTGTTTCGATTTAATTTACACTTTCATATGTAATTTTTCATTTATTGTAAATCAATTATTTAAAAACTTATATATATATATATATATTGGGATAATTTCATACAGAGATAGTAATTACAATCTCATGGAGTGCAACTGAGTTGATTTAGTGGTTGGGTTTGTCTCCAACCAAATGTAGATTTGGCTAGCTTGGTTTTGGGTTTTTTTTTTGATAATTTAATTTGTTGATCTTTTTAAATCTCAGTGTGTATATAAGAAAATTTAAATTAATTTTATTATTGTGTGATTTCATCACACTTGTGGTCACCGAAATGAAAAACAAGTATAATTTTAAAATAAGACTTTGATTTTTTTAAATCAAATGTGATTAAATTATGTGCTTACAATTAGCAAATTAATCCTTTTTTTAATGAATAATCTATGCATAAATATTAATAAAATTAACAAA
Organism: Camellia lanceoleosa; assembly: GCA_025200525.1. Lineage (NCBI taxonomy): Eukaryota > Viridiplantae > Streptophyta > Magnoliopsida > Ericales > Theaceae > Camellia > Camellia lanceoleosa. The sequence goes on along the minus strand of CM045761.1, from coordinate 141,268,132 downwards.
TCAGATCATTAAAATAGTTGTGGTTGACTACGGCCCAAATTGCACAAAGAAAATAGAGCATAAATTATCTAATGGGTCAAGGAAAATAATGTGGGCATGTGCCCATCTAATGAGATCATGTCATTTTTCCATTATTTTCTTACTTTTAGTGCCATGTAATTCTGAGCCCCCTTACTATTGGTTGGACACACAGCCAATATGAAATTCCCGAAAAATAGAATAATTACTCAAAATAGAGAGACAGTATGATTATTTCAAAATCAATGAATTTATTTTCAGTAAATAGCTTCTGGTTTTATGGTAGGGCCTATAATTTTTTTGAGCTTCTTTGAGCCGCATAAGAATGGGCCGAGTTTGGCTCAGACCATTAATCCATTTATCTTTATGTAGTGCACGCTCAACCCAGATAACGTAATTGGACTAATTACACTTTTTATCTCTAATTTGACTTAAATTTTATTTTAGCCCTTATAATTTCAACTTGAATAATTTAATCCTTACATTTTAAGATTAATTTTAATTTAGTTCTTTTGTCTAATATGGAGGTTAAAATTAATAATTTTGGTATACTTGTCAAATTTTTAATGTTTAAATTTGATTTTTTTTTTGGGTCTAATTTGAAAATTAAAATTAATAATTTTGTGACACTTGTCAATTTTTTAAGGTGTACACATAGACAAAATTAATAAAAATTAAAATGGGAGGATCAAATTAAAACTACATTTAAAACACTTGGACTAAATTGTTCAAATTAAAGTGAAATTTGAATCAAATTGTCGGAGTAAAAAATATGATTAACCCTATAATTTTATGTAATAATTATAGACTTGCATTTAAAAAAAGAAAAGAAAAAAAGAAGCTATAATTTTACAGTTGAGTTTTTTTGGGCCACAACTCTCTCATTGGGGCCCCTTTTTAGTAAAATGGACAATCCAATTTTTATTTATTTTTTATTTTTTATTTTTTATTTTTTATCGAGAAAAGTTAATTGTTAAATTATCACATATGGAAGTTGATGCCCCACTCATGCAAAACACTAAGGGCTTACCTCTTAACTCAACTCCCCCTTTAGGGAGACAATTTTGCTTTTACTAACTACTTTTATATTTCAAACTTTAAAGTGATACAACTTTTAGTCTATATATTGGTTTTTAATAAAATTAGTATTTTAAGAATCCTCTCGTTAAGATCTATCAAACAATATCCATGTTGGTCATCAAATTCTTTAAACAAAAAGTAAAAAAAAAAATTCTAACAAAACTAACATCAACCATAAAAAAATAAAAATAAATTCTGATTCATAGTAAAATAATAATTATGAATAAATAGTAAAGTTCATAAATATTAATAATTAAAATCATAAATTTTTTGATAAATATGTAATAATTTTTTCACAATACTAGTAACGGGTAAAAACTTGTCCGGGAAGGCGTTGACGAAAGCCTCCCAAGTCACCCCAATGCGCCCACGTGCATACTTCCACCACTGACCTACATCCCCCTTCAGCTGGAAAGACGCCAAGGTCGCCCTCAACTGGTCGTCCTCAATGCTAAATATCTCAAACGTCTTCACTATTTGCTCTAGCCACTCATCTGCCTTCAGTGGCTCGTTGGGATCACCCAAAAACTCATCCGAATTTGACAGAAAGAACTCCCTCTTTAAAATGGATGGCCCTGCTTTAGCTACTTGGGCCAGGACTTGATTCTCAGCCCAGAGAATGTCCGAAGATTCTCGCAATGCTTCGGCCATTTCACGGGCTAAGGCACCCATGGGCTGCTAACCGACTGGTTCAGGCACAATGGCCTGACCAACTCCCTCTTGCTGTGCTAGAATGTCATCCAGTATGGGCACCTCGTGCCTTCTAAGCCTACCACTCCTGCCGTATGACCACGTCATGACATCCTAATGGAGGTAATAAAAGAAATTAGCACATTTACAAATGTGTCGAAGCTAACTCACTCACGTCCTAAGACAATGGACAACAATAACTCACTCCACATAAGCAAGTATTCATATAAATACATACGAATTTCCTTCCTAAATAATGATGGTGCCACGGCATTGTCAGAGTTCCAATTGGAAATAACAGTGATCAAGTGCTTTTCTAATAGGACTTCTAGAAACCCGTAGACCCAATCAATATCTTAAGAACTAAATCTCATACCCATATAATTATATAAGCATGTTATCACATAAGCATACAATATATACTAATGTCTCAACTAAGCGAGACAAACCCATTGTGGTAATAACCACTTCCCACGTACTCAAAGTATTCAAACCCGGTACGCTCTAATACCAAGTTGTAACACCGCCAAAATATTACAATAAATCCTATCCATAAGCAGAAGAATAACAGAAATAATATGCTTTCATTCATCTGAGTTCGTACACAAAAGTTAACACATGCGTTATACATTCACTAACTGTTCATCCTGAATCTACAACATGTGCTACAAGTGTTAAAGGGAAATAAATGTTAAATAAATAATTATATGCCCTAAAGGCTTATAACTTTTCAAGTCATCGCTTGGTTACAACAAAAAAGAGTCTAACTCTATACAAATTAAGCCCTTGGCTTTACAAATAAGTACAAAAGTAAAGCCTGTGCTCCAAACTCTTTCCGAGCTACTGCCTTGGCGGAGGCATAACATCAACATCTGAAAATGGTTTTCCCAAATAGGGTGAGCTAAAGCCTAGTAGGAACAATGTAGCACAATATATGGAATCTAACAAAGATATAAGTACAATATGCATCTACAATGCCCATGCCAAAACACTAATATTCTGCATGATCATATGGTACAAAATTTACATCCTCGGTCCATTCTCCTTCCATTCATCTCAATTTAAATCATTACATCCCAATTCATGAGCAAATGTTATTGTCTTTCAAACAACCCATCTGAGACTACAACTTAGGGGTTCCCAAATTAACATAATCATCACAAGCACTTCAATTTGTTATTTTACGAAAATTTCGTCCGTGGGATCAGCACCCATGTATACACGTGGTTTTGGGACTTTTACCCAGAAGACACAGGCTAACTTAGTTCAATGAAGTCCATCCCCTATATCCTCCCAAACAATGGAGTACATCCCCTTTCTTCTCCCAAACAAGCATACATATACAATGCATTTAACACTTAGTCAAATTCAATGACAATCAACAAGAGATTAGTTTCAATTTACCTAATCCTCAGTCAAATTCTACAACAATCATAGCTATCCTCCACCGATAGCCCAATACAGATATTTCTAAACATATATTAAATCTCAAAACAAATATTTTATTCAGATTTTCAAAGGTATTAGATAATACATATCCATTCCCACCGCTAACACCAACATTCATCCAATTTCATATTTATAATACCAATTTAATTTATTTATACAAAGTAAATACTTAGACCATTTTAGGTTAACTTCCCTCTTTTCCAAATACCAATCCGAAGGCCAAAATCAATAATTCTAACACAGTATAACCTCATTTTCAAACCCCATGACTATTTATTTTACACTAATTAGAAACCTCTCTTTTTGATTTTATATCCCAAACCCTAGGTTTGTCCATAATACACCCAAGCCCACCATTGTTGCACAACGACAAATAACTAAGCTAAAAATCATATGAAAGCATAGGAAATTCCTACCTCAAGTTTAGAAGACCAAAGCAACCAAGGAGAAACTCCAAAAAAGCCAAAACCAACTTCTACTTGGATCAAAACGGAGCTCTTGAGGTGTTCTACCTTTTTCTCAAAGGCACTAAGGTGAAGAACCCAATAGATATAGGTGAAATAGTAGAGAGAAGATGAGTTTTAGAGGGTGAAACTCAAGATCTAGGTTTTTGGAAAGTTTTAGAAAGAAAGCGGGATGAAAAAGTGAACTGAAAAGTCATTTTCATGAACTAATATACACACAGTCTGCTCGAGCGTGAGAAGTGACACTCGAGCGTCAGACAAATTGTTCCACTCGAGCGTAAAAAGTGACGCTCGAGCGCAGAATGCACCATTTTGGAACTTTTGCAGACGAAAGACATCACTCGAGCTCAAGATTGGACGCTCGAGCGCCCACCCACTCGAGTGTAGGAAACGCTGCTCGAGCGTAGAATACACTCGTCCAACATTTTACAGGTTTGCAAAAATACTGAGAGTTTGCAAAAGCCGCTCTAGTGCAAGAATGGACGTTCGAGCGGAGGGGCAAAAATCTGGGCAACAAAGGTTCAAAAATCAAGCAACCAACCAACTCGTTCCAAACAAGACCAATACAATCCAATAATCAAATTTAAGGGAGAATAAGGGGGGAACAGTAGGGGACAACATTCAGAAACCATAAGCCCGAGTCTGAAATGCAACAAGAGTCGGGTCAAAACCGAAATCGCTATAATTAGACGCAATTTTCAGGCCCAATGATGTGGTAATCAATTAGTATATCTAAGGCAACACACTCTCACTCATATTTTTCCTAATCATCAACCAATCATATCACTTATATATCATTAGATCTAGAAAGTGAGTTTATATATCATTTTTCAAAAAAATAAAATAAAAATCTTCACAATTGACAATTATTATTGAATACAAAAAAGCATTTGGCAAGAAGAAACTGGATGTTTTGATTGTTTTGCATACATACACTATATGAAAATGGGGTTATAAGTGCGTTCATACAATGGCGTTTTAAAAAATGCCACTTTTTAGTGCACATAACAGACCTCACCATGCTTTAGTGAACATATGGATTGGGTTCTTCTTCGACAGATGTCTTTGGAGGTAGATATAGGCAATCACAAGAAAAAACTTGTATCATCCAAACGTAAGTCCAAGAGCAACTTAACTAATATAAAGCACAAATAGAGATGCAAATAAGGGAGACAATGGATGCTATGCTTAATCAACAGAAAGTACAAATGGAGATGCAAAGCACAATCCAAGCTCAACGAGCATGAATAGAGCAGTTGGAGTCTCAATAGGCCATGGGTGGGCATGTTGCACTAGCTACTACACATGTGCATTCACAACAACAATCCCATTCATACACCTCATCGTTTAATTGCCATTGTTCATCCGAGGAAGTGAGTAAAAAGTTAATTATGAAATTTTCAATATGACTTTTTATTCATGTTATTTGTTCTTATCAAATGCAGGTTCACATATCAAAGAAAGGAAAAAAAGAAGAAGAAGTAGATATGACTTCAATGAAAGAAGGTTGCTGGAGTCTATTGAATTCAAGGTTAGAACTGTTCCTAATCTTTTTTTCTAAATTTTTAGCCTCAATTTTTCAACTATATTTTATCAAAGGTGAAAAATCTAAAAACCCCCTAGATATTGATTTGTGATTATGTATCAATTTTAAGCAATAAATAGCAATTTTAATCAAACAATCAAAGACAAATTGACACAACAATTTTACATAGAAAAACCACAATTGGAGCGCCTCTGTAGACACTCCATTTTTGACCGTCCTCAAGACTCGGATGTTCTTGCAAGTTCATCCAGCAACAGGTTTGATTGCTCGTCGAGTGTTCAACTTTCGCGGCAGGATGTTCCAGGTTTGATCCTTCCAAACCCCATTTCCATTCTATCTCATTTTTGGACCATGAATTGGTCTTTACTTTGTGATGTCCTTGATGGCATGCCAGCCATCAGAGAAGGCTACCGGCCATGGGTTGGGCCCTACCAGCCATCTATAGGCACTGCTGGCCACCACTGATGGCTGGCAACCACCTTGTTTCAGCAGATATTTTGTTAGATATTTTGGGCCAGCTGCGGCTCATTGAGCCATCATCCATACACATGTATGGAGGGATGGAGGCAAGTATAAGCTTGTCAAGCAAGCTTTAGCATGCATTGCTTATATAAGGGGAGGTGCTTTCCCCTTATAGGGGATTCACAAAATTTCCAGAGCTAAAATTTCTCTCCCTCTCTCTCTCTCTCTCTCTCTCTCTCTCTCTCTCTCTCTCTCTCTCTAGAATTCTCACACACTCTCTCTATATTGTGCTAAATATTGCCTTAAAGTGTGTTTTCTCCATAGATTTGCACTACAACACCTAGTAAAACACCATTACCTTGTTGCTGAGGTACTTGAGGGTGTTGTTTGGACTCAAAAACTTGGTTTTAACTTAGAGAACTTGCTATCTTAAAGTTGTGCTTCAAGGGTGAGTGTTTTCCCTCTTTAAGCTTTATTTTGATCAAGTGTTTGGCCCCCTTTGCATGCTGTTTTAGGCCTTGATTTCAACTTCAAAAAGTTATGTTTTTAAGTGATAAAGATGTTTGTCTGAGGCCTTGTTTGAGTTAGGGGTGGTCTACCTCCTTTGGTGGCTCGTTTTGCTTTGTTTTGTGCCATCTCTTAAGGCCTTTGAGATCAGCTTCTCTTGGCCTTTTAACCACTGAATTCCAGAGGAATTTCAGTGGTGGAAAGTTGTTTTGAGGTCCAAAATATGAGGGGCTCATCCCCTCTCCTTGTGTCTTGGTTGCTTGTGTTGATGGCCTCATATTTGAGCATGTTTTTCTAGCATGTGTTCGCTTGTTCTCAGCTTATTTTTGGCCTTATTTCAGCATGGCATAACTCTGTTTTGACCTAGTTGTGTCACCTTATTCATGCTTTTTGCACTTGTAGTGTAATCTTGCCATTTAGCCTTACATGCTTGCCATTTTGGCTCATCATTCTAGCTTGTTTTGACTACACTCCATCATGTTTCTAGCATTGTTTTGACCTACCTTAGGACTTTTTTGAGTCATCTTGGTCCTTTGGGGCTTGCTTGATATGGTTATGGTGCAAGTGGCTTAGCTAGTTTTGAGTTTTGAGCATCATAGCATGCTATACTTGTGATAGTTGCATGTCTTGGCATCACTTAACATGTTATTTCAGAGCATATACATGTGTCACGTTCTCACTTCTTTCACTCCTGGAGAGCTTTTGAGAGTTGTGGTTTTGTGCATTGTTTGTGGGCCAATGCATAAGCATGCATTTTCTTACTTTTCATGCTATCATTTCAGTTCATTTTGGCCATTGTTTTGGCATGCGTGAGATTTGTTTACGGCTGGTTTAGGCCATTGAGCATTGTATTGCTTGCCTCTTGTATGATGCTCTTTGCTTGCTTTAACATGTCTTGCATGCTTGGCTTGCACAGTTTAGTGTCTTTAACATGCTAAGATAAACATGTGTTGTGTTGCATCACATTGTGTTCAACTGGACGTTATGTTGAACAGAAGGTGGATTGGCCCACTTCATACTCAAAGTGATGAAAGTGAGACAATCCCCTTTGTCTTCATTGCCTTTGATCACTCATGATAAGGCCGTGGTCTTAGTGTTTTGCTTGTTTTGTTTGTTATGCATTCATCAAATTTGTGCACGTTGGATCTTTGGCTATCATGCATTGCGAGCATGCAACCTTCATTGTTCAAGGTAGTGTTGTGCTGTGGCATCCTTCATTGTTCAAGGCAGTGCTGTGGCAACCTAGTTTACATGTTTAGTTAATTTGTTAACTAATTAATTAAAGTGTTATAATAATTAGTAAATAGATTGCTTATTATTCAATTTGGTTGTGTAATAATTAGTCTAATTAGATTATTAGATTAGTTGATTAGCTTTGCTTAGATGTAAATTAGCTTATTCATTCGGACCCTCTGTCGAGAGGGCACAATGTTGTAATAAGTGTGCGTGTGTGTGTGAATGTCTTCCAACCCTACGTCTTTCTCCCTTTTACTTATCAACTTTCGATGGTTAGATTAGGGCATGTTTCAATTAGCATACTTATGCTTTGCATGTGTGCATCATCCATTCATATTGCATGCACCAGGATCGGCGCATCAATCAAATTGCATCGTATTTCAATACGCTTTCTTGAGTACGTGTTCAAAGCATGTTATCAAGTGTTGCATTCATATGCCATCTTAGATAGCCGAGCTTTTTTTTAGTTGCATTATTGCATGTGTTGTATTAGGCATTGTTAACATAGTTAGGATCATGCATATTTCTAACTAGTTTTCTATTTTGGCTCGGAGTACACTATAAGTGTTTATGCTTTAGCATCCTTGCATGTGTGTAAGTGACTGCCATGATAGCATGCTTGCCAAGAGGCTATTCATTTAACTGATATCACTACATGAATGCCCGTGGATGAAGGCTTCATTACTTGAATTGGAACAATTCATCAAAATGTGAGTTTTAAGCCCACTTGAAGTGGCAAATCATCACGTTTTAAGCCCAACTTGTTTGGTGGCAAATCCGTGTTTTAGCCTACTTACGAGTAGCACCTTCAAACCACTTTCGAAAAACAAACATGAGATGTTTTGTTCCAAATCGAGTGATTTAGTCTATACTTGTATGCTGTGCGCATCACATAGTAAGTTAGATTAATAATCGAAATAAGAACACATGTGTTTTCAAAAGTAACAAATCATGTTTAGTAGAGGCCGATCCTTTGATCGGGCGAGCGGGGGTGCTCATTTCATAACCTTCCCCCCTCATATCTAAGTTCCCGAGCCAAGGCAACTTTGGTGATGACGGACACGTGGCCTTAGGCATGAGTCAGGGTTTCCTAAATTCTCCAAAACAAAATATTTAGGTGGTGACTCTGAAATCTGGCAAAGCAGTCAATGTTTGGCACTTCTTGATTAACATCAATTTTCCAAAACGATTTGCCAGATTTGGACTCTTTGGTGATTTATCAGTCTTACATTGCACTTTGTGAGATTAGATTCATAACCGTGACAGGAGTCCGAACTGTAGTAGCTTGAACCTAATTCGCATCCTCGCGCGCAGAGTGGAGTTCGGGCGATCTACAGTTTCAGGCGACTCTGCTGGGGATTTAGAGAACTTGACTGAAACATCATGATATGTTGTTTTGTTTACACTTATGTGTTTCTTTGCATTGCATTTGCATAGGTGCGTCTAAGTCACAGTGTTTGCCATATGCTATTCCAGAACAGTTTACCGAAGGCTTGCTTGGAAAAGTGTGCCATAAGGCTGACCGGTTATGGGCTCTGCCACGATGGGAACACAAACCTTAGTTTTTACCGAGGCATCCTTTTTGACTATTCGACCTAGTTGCATATCGAAAACCATAGTGACCATTCCAAACTAGGACATGTTGCTTACCTGAATGTAGGTTGTTTGAAACTGCCGCGTGCGTAGTGAAACCCTAATTCCTGACGAAATTAGGACAGGGAAACCCTACCCCACCATAAGGGTGGTTTGGCTCTTACTTGCTTGGTATGTGCTGTTAGAGTGCATCTTTACAGGGATGCATGTATGAACTGCAAGTCTGGGTATCGGCCTGAGGGTATCAGTTTACAGGCAAAATTTTGGGCAAAATTCAGTAGAGAGCATAGTCATTCAGCTATGCTCATATTTGTTCTGGTGAAATCAGGCTGAGATGTTCTCTATTTTTTTCCTTTGCAAGGTAGTCTTGGAACCATAGTTTCAGAAGGCTCCAATATCCCCCGAGTACACCGAACTTGTGTTGATAGACTTTGTCAGGTCAGAGATTCAGTGCAACAGAGAAACCAGTGTTTCCTTCGCCAGTGGTAAGGCAAAGAAGGGCCAGTCAGGCACATATCACCAGTTCAACAGTCTCCAGTTCAACGGTCACTATCTATATCGCCTGTGCGCAATTGTGCTCAGTTTCCTGCTTCCACCTCAGAAAGAGGAAACTCACCAGATCCGATAGATCAGCCCCTTCAGTCAATATGAGTATGGAAGACATGATGCGTTAGCTCCAACAAACTATGGAGGGCATGCAGCGGGATGCTGCTTGCCAAGCAGAGGTTACCACCCACCAGACCAAGGTTGTGGCCCAATAGGCCGAACTCATCGCCCGGCTTCAACAATAGTAGCAACAAACACAATAAGGAACAGCTTTTGCGTCCCACACACCTCCAGTAGAAATTCCTGCACCAAGGGCTCCTGCCCCTGCCGTCAATGCCCAGGAGAATACATATGTCCCAGTGGATCCCACTCCACCTCAGACTTCCAAAGCACATGCCCACCCAATTGAGGCCCCTTTCGAGTTCGAAGTGGATCCAACTGCATTAAAAGTGAGCAAGCTTGAAAAGCTGTTCAAGAGGGCTCAAGGCGTTAACTCCATTCTAGACATAGAGGATGGTTACACGGATTCGGTAGTGACATTACCAGACTGATTCAAGATGCCACATATAGACTGTTTTGATGGTTCTGGAGATACTATGGTACATCTGCGGTTGTTCTCGGATATCCTACGGCCAATGGGCCTCTTCAGACCACAAAAACTTTCCCTCTTTGGTCGGACCTTGTCGGGTGTTGGAGAGCCAAGGCTTATATGATGACCACCAGGCCAACCGAGAAAGACTAGATAAGGATGGTCATGCGGAATTTGCAACCGAAGTTGATGCAGAGGATGATTGTCTTACCCCTCCCCACCTTTGCTGACCTCCATGAGATTGGGGTATAGATAGAAGACACTATGAAACAAGGTCTGATTGACCATGAAAGGGAGTCACCCAAAAAGGGTTATACACGCAGTTCGAATGCAACCACCAGTGGTGATGCAGTTGCAAGATCTTCTGAAGTTGGAATGGTCACCACCACTCTGAAAACAGCCACCCCCTTTGTTGGTACGTCCAATCCAAACCGCCAAACTTCGAACTATCTACCCCGAGGCAAGAGGGTTTTCACCCCACTTTACATGCCTTTGTCTAAAGCTCTAGGGGTCCTACTCAGGAAAGGACATCTGAAACCATTAGAACAACGTCCTCTACCTGATCCTCTCCCTCTAAAGCATGACCCAGCTACATACTGTGCCTTCCATCAGCAACAAGGCCATGATACCTACTCTTGCTTCAGCCTACGTCATGAGGTTCAAAATCTCATTGTCAACAAGGTAATAGCACCTCCAGAAAAACCAAATGTCAATCAAAACCCTCCACATAGGCAGGTAAACTTCATCCAAACAACGGCCAACCCATTTGACCCCAGTATATACATCACCCCAGCCCATCTACCCAAGACTGATGTGTTTATCTTGGAAAGCGTGGACTTATGCATGATGGACGCATTTGAACCCCAATCATCTCAAACCTGTGAACCCACTACTTCTTAGTTGATAAAAATGATTGAAGATCTTTAGAGAACTATGGCAGATATGGCCTTTGGAATTTTGGCTCCATCGTCGACCACATCACAGGCGAGAAGTTTCAATCCAAAAGGCTCCTCAATCTTGGGGCAAGCCACAACTGAAAAGAGCCAACCTAAAGTCATCTTAGATCTGGCTGGTGGCGTGTCGACAACAACTGGGCTCCACTTTGATATAGCGACCCGATTCTTTGACAAGGTGGAAGTGAGTGGTAAGAACAAGGTAGGAGTAGGCATTGGTCCCCATGAACACCTTCAGTGGGTTGTTGAGGCTTTGAAAGATGAAGGACTGAACAAATGGCAAGTGCTCGCAGTTGTTGCAAAGACTGTGGATGGCACGTTCGCAATTCGCCACTCAAGTTGGAGGCAGTTTGAATCAAGGGGCAAGCCGGGAGGAGGGCTGTCGTAACAGAAACGTTCCTTTCAGCTCTAATCCTACACTTGGAAGAGATCGGAAAGCCCAGTCAACACCCGCCGATCCTTTCGCCGGTACATCCAACATAACCAACTCACAACCTGCCAAATACCCACCTCGGGGCTAGAGGGTGTTCACCTCACTGTACATGTCTTTGTCAACAGCCCTGAGGGTCCTGATCAGGAAAGGGCATCTGAAGCCCCTGGAGCTGCGGCCATTATCAAATAAACTTCCTTCCTCCCATGATCTGGCCAAATACTGTGCTTTCCATCAACAAGTCGACCATGGCACTACCATGTGTTTTCATCTTTGTCACGAAATACAAGATCTGATTGACAATGAGATCATCATCGTGCCAGGTCCAGCAAAGTCTATCGGCACTGGATCAGTGAACTTAGGGGATAATGTGATCATGTGATCGGGGGATGAACCACCTGCGGATGGCGCTCAGTGTACTCTAGATGTGATGGATGGCACGCACTGTTTTGAGCAATGTGCAAATACTGTTTATTATGCTTTCTGACTTAGGTATTGAGTCAACCTTGTTGTGTTGTATAGAGTCAGTCTTTTTGTACTGAGTCAGTCGAGTCAGTCCTGTTGTGCTGGAGTCAGGTGATTTCGGGCGTGTTACCTTGGACATCACCATCTTGTTTTGTGTTTGTCTTTTACACTCTTTCTTTTGAGTCTATTTCTGCCATTGGGCCAGTTGTGCCAGAAGATCTGAATGAAACAGCAGTGATTTTCACGCTTTTGTATTTGTTTCTGCCTTGAGCCATTTGTGCCAAAAGAGTTGAATGAAACGGCAGTGCTTTTCACCTAACTTTTCTACGCCTTGAAATCATTACATTGACCTAAGTTTTTCAAAACTTTTTTAATACTGTGATGAAAACAAAGAGGAAGGAATTCCTCGGGATTTGCAAAAATTTGATCAATTAAGAGAAAGTGAGGCATGCTAAGCCCTTAATGAATGAAATCATGTTTGTTAATGTGAGTACTGGGAAGGATCTTAGCTTGATCCAGATTGGTTCTACATTGTCTTCAGCGCGAGCGACTAGTCACTTTCTTAAAAGATTTCAAAAAATGTTTTGTGTGGTCCTGGGAGGACATGTGTGGAATCGCTCTCGAGATTGTGCAGCATAGGATCACTCTCGGCCTTGAGACTCGACCTCTTTTGCTTTTAAACCTTGAACTTGGATTCAGAATGTTCAACGGTCAACCACAATGTGAGGCTTGCATGGCCAGATTTGAAGCAGTCCTCGAACTAGGGGCAAGAAAAGTCAGATCAAGAAGATCAGATATTATCAAAGGAAGCTTGTAAAGCTAGATCAGAAGTAGCCCTTGAACTAGGGGCAAAAATGTCAAATGTGCTCAAAGATTCAAAGACGGATCATTCTGCAAACCAATGAAGACTGGCAAGAAAACCAAATCCGAGAAATGGAGAGTAAGAAGCTTTGTTGAAGGACAATCGAGTTCCTATCCACAACACTAGGGCAACTTCAGCCCCCATTGGATGAGCTCCTACATCATCAGGGAACAACAGTCATTCTCCTGGATACAAATGGCTTTAAGATCCTACAACTGATCAACATGGACAAGTTACATTTTTTTCCCTTGAGAGACTCGCTGGGCCGAAAACCTAGAAGGGCGACCCAGGCAAAAGTTAGAGAAAGAGAAAAAAGAAAAAGAAAAATGAAAAATGAAAAAAAAGAACAAAAATGAAAAATAGAAATGAAGAAAAGAACAAATGAAAAGAAAAAAAAAAGAAATGAAAAGAAAAGAAAAACATAGCTTGCAAGGTTGAAAACCCGGAAGGGCGGCCTTGGCAAAAGTTAGAGCGCAAAAGGAGAGGTTAATACCCGAGTATACCTTAACCTGGAACTACGTCAGGCTTGATTCTCATCTTTGGGATACGTAGGCAACTTTATTTCGAAGTCTAGCCATAAACACTTCCAAATCGACTGTGTCCATGTAATGGTTCTGATCATCTTTGTCTTCTTTGTATCCGAGAGTTTGGTTGTGATTGTCACTTTGAGGACTGATTACAGTGCGCTGTGGTGCCATTCAGACAAGGGGCAACTTTTTGTCGCCGTGCAACATCCTTCAGACAAGGGGCAATTTTCCATTGTTTTGGATCTAAGGTTATGCATCTCAAGAGTAAATTCTGTGTTGGTCGAGCAGTGGCCATTTGCAAAAACAATTTTGAGGATTTTTAATGAAGTTGACTAATTTTCTTGAAAATTATTCAATTTTTCCAAAATTGGACCATTTCTTGGACCCAAAAAAGGAAAATTTTCAGTGCTCATAACCTGACTTGCATGATTTCAAATCAGAAAATCGAACGAGTATGTTAATCTAACTCTCATATTGATCAAAATTGTTTTCGTAGAAGCCAAAACAAAAAAATGGTCAAAATGATGAACTAGGGGTACAGTCGAGTCAAGTTTTTGTTTTTTCCCCCTTGTCAACAAGCTTGCCAGAAAGGGCATCATATTTGTTGGAAAAGGCACCTTGATTGCCAAAAAAGGGCACAACTGAAGCTAACAGCAAAAGGGTAGCAAGCTCTCACATCCTCCAAGCAGCGAGGTATCAAGCCAAGTGCGAAGCACGAACTGGAACTAGGGCGGGTTATTCGGTTCCCTCATCTGGATGATCAAGTCAAAAATTGGCGTCTGACCCGGAATGGGGACGTAGAGAATGCAATATGTGTGAGACCAATCAATTGTACGCCTAGCCAGTGAGACGTGTTGTAACTGATCTCGGTTAAGTTAAGCCAAGCGCATCGTCAACTGACATTAATTACGAATTTGCCGCACGTCCAGCCGCATCACAAGCCCTCTGTGGGAAAGCTCCCTGTTGTGAGCGGAAGAAAGAGAATCTAGTAGAATGCTAGGGGTAAGAGCCCGCAACTTCCTGCTTATCCATCAACCACCCAGGGAGGGATAAAAAATAAGAGAGATTGAAGAATAGAGAGATGTGCGATGAGAGAAAAAGTGAGAAAAGGGTTTTTAAAAAAAATAGAGATTGAGTGCCAGAGTGATGTGAGAATCACAGATGAGAAAGTGTGGGAAACAATACCCGAAGAAACAGGCTCCCTGTGCACATTTGAGTCTTGTGTTTTGTTGTGTTTTTGTTTGTCTCGATTTTTATTTTGAGTCATTTCGAGTGTCAATAGATGTGTTTAGGTTGTTTTACCTTTATTTTTCGTTGTTGAGTCATTTTTGCTGTGGTCAGTCGTAGGCTCAATACCCGGTTAAGAACTCGTTTCTCAATTTCAAATGTCAAAAATGAATCGTTTTGTGCTCGGAGTGCTATGGCGTTCTCCACATTTGTGCAAAACAGGATTTGTTCTTTCATAAAACTGCAGGGTTCAACCCAGGTCATGTGAGAACAGTAAAACCAGGACCTAACTGAAGCTATATAGGTTCCAGACTACAAAGCAAAAGAAAAGAGGGAAAATGTCGGGCATCTGAGTTTGTTTCAATTTCAGTAAGTTCCGTTATTGCATTTCGGATGTACCTCTTCAGGCCTTGTCAATGCTCCGAAGTATGAGTGTGCCTCTACCTCAAGCTCAAGATCGAGTCTGCTTCAAGCCGAAATGGCAATCAAAAGTGCTCTCTTTCCTACCAAGGGCATCTTGACTGTGTTTGCAATGAGTTCCTAGGAGACCAACTACGACGGTGGAAACTAGAGTTCGAATGGCTGATGCCTAGAACGTAAAGGTTTGGGATTTCTGAGACTAAAGTCTGGTTTAAATACCCAGGGGTGTATCCCCGGCTTGAAATCTGTATGGAAGCCCCATAGGTTGAGATAGCGTGTATGCACCTCAATTCTGGAAACTGAACCAACCTAGTCTGTCACCCCATTGGAGAATAGGGAAAATTGTGAATATGGTCAGGAAGAAAGTGGCATCCAAAGTGTTCTGCGTGAAGAATCCTTGTCGGCATTTTAGAACCTTTATACTGTGAGTTGATGGAAAGAGTTCAAAGAACGTAAGGTAAGAGTTCGAAGAACACAAGGGGAGATCCTCGTCAGAGTAGAGCAGTTCATTGCCACTCACCCTATGAGGTGCTTTCTAAAGTGCCGCTTTGTTTGTTTATTACATCCCCTAAACATCATGCATTGTATTGCATTGTACCTATTAAGTTTCTTTCTCATTTATGCGATACTGTATGTACAGTTCATTTGAAGTTAGCGCAACCAGAAGATATTGGATGTGTGGTCCATTCAGAGAAGTTCCGTTTAAGATTGATTACATTTTGTGTATCTATCGCACATGCTCATTTTTAGTATCTATCGCACATGTTTACTTTGTGTATCTATCGCACATGTTCAAACTTTGTGTATCTATCGCGCATGTTCTTTGTGTATCTATTGCACGTGTTCAAACTTTATGTATCTATCGCACATGTTCTCCTTTTGTGTATCTATCGCACATATTCACCTTTTGTGTGTCTATCGCACATGTTCACTTAGTGTATCTATCACACTTTGTTCACTTTGTGTATCTATCGCATATGCTCACTTAGTGTATCTATCACACTTTGTTCACTTTGTGCATCCATCGCACATTTTTGCTTAGTGTATCTCTCACACTTTGTTCACTTTGTGTATCTATCGCACATGCTCATTTTGTGTATCTATCGCACATGCTCAGTTTGTGTATCTATCGCACATGCTCATTTTGTGTATCTATCACACATGTTCTTTGTGTATCTATCGCACATATTCACCTTTTGTGTATCTATCGCACATGTTCACTTCGTGTATCTATCACACTTTGTTCACTTTGTGCATCCATCGCACATTTTCACTTAGTGTATCTATCACACTTTGTTCACTTTGTGTATCTATCGCACATGCTCATTTTGTGTATCTATCGCACATGTTTACTTTGTGTATCTATCGCACATGTTCAAACTTTGTGTATCTATCGCACATGTTCTCCTTTTGTGTATCTATCGCACATATTCACCTTTTGTGTATCTATCGCACATATCCACCTTTTGTGTATTTATAGCACATGTTCACTTAGTGTATCTATCACACTTCGTTCACTTTGTGTATCTATCGCACATGCTCACTTAGTGTATCTATCACACTTTGTTCACTTAGTGTATCTGTCACACTTTGCTCACTTAGTGTATCTATCACACTTCGTTCACTTTGTGTATCTATCACGCGTTCGCTTTGTGTATCTATCACACATGCTCACTTCTTGTATCTATCACACGTTCGCTAAGATTGCATAATTTGCTTACATCCTTTCTGCATGAGATGTGGTTTGGTTCATGTTTACTTGCTTATATATGAGTTTGCTGTAGCATTTCTTTGCATAGCGTTTACATCTAGATGTTTCATTGTAGCTCGTTTTGCATAATCATAAGTTATGCTCTTGCATCATGCATGTCATTTGCATTTTACCCCAGCCTGCGAGCATATCTCTATATTGCTATATTGAATGTTTGTCTAAGTTTTTGGCCTTATAAAAAATGGGTGGTCTCTGGGCTTTGACATTCACTCCCGTCATTTCATGACTTTCGAGTTTTATCAAAGAGTGGCAACTATAGACACCCCATTTTTGACCGTCCTCAAGACTCAGATGTTCTTGCAGGTTCATCTAGCAATAGGTTTGATTACTCGTCAAGTGTTCAACTTTCACGGTAGGATGTTCCAGGTTTGATCCTTCCAAACCCCATTTCCATTCTGTCTCATTTTGGACCATGAATTGGTCTTTGCTTTGTGATATCCTTGATGGCATGCCGGCCATCAAAGAAGGCTGCCGGCCATGGGCAGGGCCCTGCTGGCCACCACTGATGGTCGGCAGCCACCTTGTTTCAGCAAATATTTTGTTAGATATTTTGGGCCAGCTGTGGCTCATTGAGCCATCCTCCATACACGTGTATAGAGGGATTGAGGCAAGTATAAGCTTGTCAAGCAAGCTTTAGCTTGCATTGCTTATATAAGGGGAGGTACTTCCCCCTTATAGAGGGTTCACAAAATTTCCAGAGCTGAAATTTCTCTCCCTAGAATTCTCACACACTCGCTCTATATTGTGCTCAATATTGCCTTAAAGTGTGTTTCCTCCATAGATTTGCACTACAACACCTAGTGAAACACCATTACCTTGTTGCTGAGGTACTTAAGGGTGTTGTTTGGACTTAAAAACCTGGTTTTAACTCAGAGAACTTGCTGTCTGAAAGTTGTGCTTCAAGAGTGAGTGTCTTCCCTCTTTAAGCTTTATTTTGATCAAGTGTTTGGCCCCCTTTGCATGCTGTTTTAGGCCTTGCTTTCAACTGCAAAAAGTTCTGTTTTTAACTGATAAAGATGGTTGTTTGAGGCCTTGTTTGAGTTAGGGGTGGTATACCTGCTTTTGTGGCTTGTTTTTCTTTGTTTTGTGCCATCTCTTAAGGCCTTTGAGATCAGCTTCTCTTGGCCTTTTAACCACTGAATTCCAGAGGAATTTCAGTGGTGGAAAGTGTGTTTTGAGGTCCAAAATAGGAGGGGGTCATCCCCTCTCCTTGTGTCTTGGTTGCTTGTTGATGGCCTCATATTTGAGCATGTTTTTCTAGCATGTGTTGGCTTGTTCTCAGCTTATATTTGGCCTTATTTTGGCATGGCATAACTCTGTTTTGGCTTGGTTGTGTCACCTTATGCATGCTTTTTGCACTTGTAGTGTAATCTTGCCATTTACCCTTACATGCTTGCCATTTTGGCTCATCATTCTAGCTTGTTTTGACTACACTCCATCATGTTTCTAGCATTGTTTTGACCTACCTTAGGACTTTTTTGAGTCATCTTTGTCGTTTGGGGCTTGCTTGATATGGTTATGGTGCAAGTGCCTTAGCTAGTTATGAGTTTTGAGCATCACAGCATGCTATACTTGTGATAGTTGCATGTCTTGGCATCATGTAGACACCCCATTTTTGACTGCCTTTAAGACTTGGGCGCTACTGATGGTTTACTTGGTGGTGAAAGTTGTGCAGTGCAAGGGTTCGATTTCTTCGGCAAGAAGAGAGTCAAATCCCAACTTCATACCCCTTTTGGACTAAAACGATCTTGATCAAAAGATTTTAGACCTTGAAACCCTCTTTTTCAAAATATTTTTGAAACAAAGTGCCTACGATGTTCCGTTGCTTGCATTTTGTTAAATGTTGCACTTTTCGGTAAACCGAGCAAATGACAAAGTGGCAATGAATGAAAGTGTGATGAAAACTTTGAAAAATCTTTCAAAATACCTTGTTTAGAGGTTTGGAGTTGAAGAAAAGAGGAGAAGAGGGAAGAAACCAAGCTGGAGAAGAAGATGGGTATGAATCGCTAAGAGAGAGTCGAGCAGCCCTCGCTAAATCAGGCCTATCCATTTGCACACTTGGATTTTAGCTATGAGGCCACCACCGTTAGATATAAGACTTCCAGGGCTTCATTTTGCAATCAAAAATCCCCTAAAGCCGAGTCCGGATAGGGGAGATATGATTGGTTGAAGTAGGGCATCAATCCGGTTGGATTGAAACTGAGTAGTCTTCACTAAAAGAGAGATATCTCTTAGCACACTTCGAATTGTGATGAAATGCTACCACCATTGGAAAGTTTACTTCTGGGGCTTCAATTTTCACACAAGAATGGCCTGCAAAGGCATCCAGATGAAGGAGTTAGGCTTGCTTTAAGTTGGGGACCAGGACTGATTTTTGCTGCAGACCACCAAGGGAGTGTGCCGACCACTTTTTGAGCATGCCGACCAGAAATGATCATTGCAGACCAGAAAAAGTAGCTGACCAACTAGTTGAAGTGGTTGGTCAACCAGAAATTCCTAGAAACCGATTCGGATATTTCTTCTCCACTGCTGCATCGCTCGAGATATTTGCAATTCAGATATTTCAGACCCAAAGCTCTTGAATTGCTATATATGGAAGATATATCTCATATTTTGCAAGGTTGGAAGATTTGGGAGCCTCTCTCTCTAAAAAACCTCTCTCTCTCTCTCTCTTGCACTCTTGTGCATACAAGTGGGGAATCACTTCTAGTTTGCATACAAGCCCTTAGCTTTTGCATAACAATCCTTGACCAAATACCTCCACCTTTGGGCTGAGATAACTTTGGACCTTCTTGGAGCTCAAGAAGAGGATTTTAGCTTGGTTTTAGCTTGTTTTGTTGCTCTAAAGTGTGCTTGGCTTCAAGAGGTATAACTCTCCCTTTTTGTACTTGTTTTGCACACTTGCTTCACTGCCCTTTTCCATTTTTTTTGGGACTATTTTGGGGCTGGTTTTGGACTATCAAAAACTCTATTTTGAGGCATAAAAATGGTGGTTTAAAGCCTTGTTTTGCTAGGGGGTGTTTCCTCCCTTTTGCTCCTTGGCTTGTGAGGCCTTTTGAGCTATCTTTCAAGCTTTTCAAACAACTTCCTTTTGGCCTTAAAACCACTAAATTCCAGAGGAATTTTAGTGGTGGAAAGGTAGTTTTGAGGGCCAAAATGGGAGGGGGTGGTCCCCCCTCCTCTTGTCTTGTTTGCATGCATTGATGGCCCATTAAAAGAGCATGTGTTTCTATCTTCTTGAGGCTTTGTTTGAGCATTTTTTTATGACTTTTAGGACCTGCCATAACTCTATTTTGGGCTGGTTTGGTCACCTCTTGCATGCATCTTGCACTTGTAGTGTAAACTTGCATGCTAACCTAGCTTACTTGATGGTTTAGCGTATTAATCTAGCATATGTTGGCTGCACTCCAGCCCATTTTTGGTGTTATTTTGACATGCCATAACTCTATTTTTGGTTGGTGGAGTCACCTCTTGCTTGGTTTGTGCACTTGTAGTGCAATCTCGCCCACTAGCCTGGTGTACTTGGTGTTTTGGCCCTTCATGCTAGCTTGCCTTGGCTATACTCCATACATGTTTTAGCATTATTTTGACATGCTTTATGACTGTTTTGGGCTGCCTTGGTCATATGACTCATGTTTTGTATAGCTATAGTGTAAATGCCTTGACTAGTCTTGAGTTTTGAGGTCCCTACCATGCTATACTTGTGATGTTTGCATGCCTCGGCATCATTTGGCATGGAATTTCAGAGCTTATATCTTTTCCATACTTCCATGTTTATCACTCTTTAATTGTATTTAAGAGTTGTGCCATTATGCCTTGTTTGTGAGCTAATACAAGAGCATATTTTTCTTGCCATCTATTGTCATGACCCAAACCCGCCCCCGTGGATTAAGGACATAACCGGCTAGTAATCATGAGATTACCTACGGCCACAAACCAAACCAAACGTATTTTAACAGAGTTCATGGGGGCCAAACGGAAGCAATTTGAAACTTTGTCCATAGAGCCGTGCTTATATGCACATCATTACATACATATGTTAATAACTCACATCAGAAGATGCAATAACATAAAATTCTGTACAAACAGGATCACTCAAATCTAAATCAGCCAAACAAAACTACGTACAAACACATTCAAAGACTTCGCTAACCTGACAAAATATAAACACATAACAAAAGGGCGGAGACGTGTCTCGTGCGCGAGACACAAGGGCTGACTCCTCAAAACCTTAGTTGTTCCAAACTGACTTCCCTGAGGCTGGGTCTGGTCCGCTCTTGGCTCACCTACAAACACATGAATGAGCGTGAGCGAAAGCCCAGTGAATAACATCAAATAAAGAATATACATTGGAACAATATACATCAAACGGCCTTGGGCCCAATTTGCATTTCTAACTAATGCATACATACATAGACATATGTAAGTTAAGTAACTGAGGTTCCAAACATATCATACGGCCTCGGGCCCAATTCATTCATGTCCATCGGCCTTTGGCCCAATCGTCTATGTCGATCGGCCTTCGGCCCACATTTATATCAAACGGCCTCCGGTCCACATTTTATCAATCGGCCTCCGGCCTACATTTTATCAATTGGCATTCAGCCTACATTTTATCAAACGGCCTCTGACCCACATTTTATCAATCAGCCTTTGACCCACATTTTAGCAAACGGCCGTTGGCCCATTGACACTTTCGTGTCAAGCAGCCTTCAGCCCATATACACTTTCGTGTCAAGCTGGTTTCAAACTTTCATTTCAAACAGGCATTTAAGCCTTTCAAACTTGTTATATCAAACTGACATCTAAGCCTTTCAAACTTTCATTTCAAAACTAGCTCATAGGCCCTTCATATCAAAC
Source organism: Camellia lanceoleosa (assembly GCA_025200525.1). Lineage (NCBI taxonomy): Eukaryota > Viridiplantae > Streptophyta > Magnoliopsida > Ericales > Theaceae > Camellia > Camellia lanceoleosa. The sequence goes on along the minus strand of CM045761.1, from coordinate 141,246,437 downwards.
TAGCTCATATGCCTTTTATATCAAACTGGCTCATAGGCCTTTCATATTAAACTGGCTCATAGGCCTTTCATATCAAACTAGCTCATAGGCCTTTTATATCAAACTGGCTCATAGGCCTTTTATATCAAACTGGCTCATAGGCCTTTCATATTAAACTGTGTCCACCATTCAAATTAATGAACTTTACCAAACTTACATAGAAGTAGCAATTGGACAATAATATATGTCAGATATTACTCACAGTGATAGGCTTGTGGATTTGCCCTGGAGTTTGACCCTGCATATCACATAACACATAGGGGTCACAATTAATTCAATCTGTTCTTTAGTTCACATATTCCTCTTTAGGCTTCATTCTTATCTCTTTAATTCAATTACAATGCTCAATGCATGCCTAAGAGTGCTTGGAAGTGAAAGGGAACGGAAAATGTAAACACGTAATGCATAAACAAAATTTCAGCAAAAGCAGAGGTCGCCGCCGGCGTGGACTTCCGCCGAGCGGACCCTTAAAACTGCAAAAGTCCTGTTTATGCTAAAAATACGCCGGCGTGAAATAGAAACTCGGCGGAAGCCTGTCTAAGGTTCCTTTCGCCGTGAAATTACTCGCTCGAGTGGACATCCAAGTCTGAAAAAATGCTGGGAGCACGAAAATCACGATCGAGCGGCAGGTTCCCCGCTCGAGCGGACATAAAAATTTTGGGTTTTGCAGATTGAGTTCTTGAGCTCCCTTCAACATTCAAACCATCATTTCTTGCCTTTAATGGCTCCAATTTCACATATACTTGTACTAACATTGTATAAACACCAAAACACATCTTCATGGAGCCCAATTTCATAAATCAAATACATGCATGTCTCAATTTAGTTCAAGCTCAATTCTATCATACACATTCATGCATTCAAAGCTCCTATCTTTAATTATTCAAACATGCATGCTAATCTTGACTTCATTTCCATTCCAAATAATGCAAATGGTGTTCATTCTCATGGAGCTCAACAAAAACATGCTTGCATGTATGATTCAACACTCACATTTCCATATTCAACTTAATACATGCTTGATTATGCAAAATCATGGTGATCCTACACATGCATGTGCACATTAGCTTCAAATTCATCAATTGTAGCACAACTGTTGTTCTTGATCACCAATTAATCTTTAATTCACAAAATTACAAGTTCAATCTCATGAATTTACTCACCTAGGAGTTTAATCTTCCAAACCCTAGTCAATTCTTGGACTTAATCTTCAAGATTCCCAAGCCTTGAGCCAAAACCACATAACTCTTCCCCTTCTCTCTCTAAGGCTGACCCTCTCTCTCTCTGTCTCTCTCTCTCTCTCTCTCTCTCTCTCTCTCTCTCTCTCTCTATTCTTGAGTTCAAAATCAGCCAAAGTTTTAAAAAGGGGAGGAATTGAAGTGTAATGGCCCTTATGTGTAAGCCCACTAATCAAGTTTAATAATAATAAATAATATGGCACTAATTCATTAATTAAATCAATTTAATCTGGCCTGAATCAGTTTTTCAATTAAATTTCACCATAGGCTCTAAAAATTATGCCAATCACAATGGCGTAATCAATTTCGGGTTCTGTGGCCTCCAATTTAATTTTCGAAGCGGTAAAATCAAACAGATATTCCTACGATGAACATATAGAAATTCAAAACCACATATTTTCACATAATGGCATACAAAACCATAACAAACACATAATCATATACAAATTAATGACCAATTAGCATAATACGGAACAGGGGTATCACAGTCTTCCCCCCTTTAGGAAGTTTGGTCCTTCAAACTTAATTTACCTTTAGCTAAAAACAATTCAGAATACCTTCTTATTCAATGGTTCCAATCCTTTTGATAGTTAGCTGCTTAGTCTCAAAATCGAGCAACACTCTGCTCTCAATCAGTCAAAGACTCAACTTTTCCTCCATATAAGACTTGTATGGTGTCACACCAAAACTAGAGTGTAGGCTGTGGTTGTAAGCAAAGTCTGCCAACAATGGATAAATCCCCCAAACTCCCCGAAAATTTTACTGCACATATTTGGAGCATTTCTCCCAAAAGTTCTTTCTAATTATACATCGATTTTCGGATGGAAAGCAGTGCCGAGTCACAATTCAGTCCCCATTGGCTCTTGAAGGCTTGTCAGAACCCGAGCACATTTTAGGGTTCTTGTCTAAACAATAGATATTGGGACCCCATGCAAACAAGGAACCTTATCGATGTAACAACAGCTAATCTACAAGCATTATACAAGGATTTCACAGGGAGGAAACGAGCAATTTAGTAATCCCATACATAAAAACTCAAACGTGACTTATATCTTGGGTGTCCGAGGTAGTCTCATAATGAAATTCATAGTTACATATTCTCATTTCCATTCTAAAATAGACAGAGGTTGCAGTAGTTCCGCCAATATCTATTATTCAACTCTGACTTGTTGGCACTGAAAACATTTAGACGCAATTTCAACAATTTCCTTCTTCACAATAGGTCGCCAACATATTTATTTCAAAAGCCAACTAACTTTACCATAGGAGTTCGGTCTATTCCCTTGTCACAAAAGTTCAATTCATTCTCCAATAATTCCGCAATTCATAATCCGATTTGGCATTTAATTCGGTTTCTCATCACAGTTATTCAAGGTTAATCAAAAGTCTTTAGGAATTTAAAGTGAATCTGGGCACAAATCCCCGAGTCAACAAGGATAACAACGAAACAATCCACCACACGACATAAGTAACTCATGTATCCCCATAGTACCAATTCTAAGGTACAATAACACTGAAGCAGTCCATTTCTAACATAATATATGTTCCCTCAATCATCCTACAGTTTACAATTTAGTTTAATATTCAATTCTCGGTTCCATCGAGTCTCTCCACATCATTTGATAGTTGTCCAAAGCATAAGACAATTCATGCATTAATCCCCACGACGTCAAGGGTAATATCAAAACAATCAATTACATGTCAAACACAATTTACACATCTTCAGATAATCAGGGTTTCTCATAGCTTCTTAGATGTTAAAACATCTACGTAATACTAAAGGATGACATTCCGGACAAAACAAAAGAATAATCATCTCCGAATCAAAGCACACCCGTTCATGACTGTCGGTGGCCGACTCGAGATCGATTAGACAAACCAACCCGTACAAAACCGTTGGTGGCAAAAGAGATTCTCAACAAAAGTGCTACATAGGTTTAATGTCCCCTAGCACGAAAGGACGTCTCAAGAATGTCATCAAAACAAACACAATATCACTTACTATAACCTGATTTCCCAAAACCCGATAACACTTGAAGCAAACGCATGAAACATATTCTGATTAGTCGAGGATAAATATTCAGTACAGTTCACAATCAAATCAATCTGTTGTCATCAGTTTCCATAGTGTCAGACAAGCAAGAATACAACAACACACCAGCATTGTTCCTTAAGACACCCAATCACTAGATTTTCACAATTCAGTTCATTTATGACACATATGTCCTCAATAGTTGAAGGTTGGTTCTCAGTGGTGTTTATGGTTAGATCAATCTGTTGATAGTCCACAAGTGTCTTTCAAATAAGTCAAGTATTCCAACGGATTCAAGTTTTGGGTCTATCAGTTTTTCTGCCAAGAATAATCTGGCCATTTATTTATAAACCATCCCTGATCCCTCTTAACAAAATCAACTCAGATAGAGACTCTTATCAAATCAACCCAAGCAAAGGTCTTGTCAAATTAAATCAAAAAAAGGTTCCATCACATTATATCCAATAAGGGTTCTATCAGGTCAAATCAGACAAAGGTTCTATTGGATCGAATTAGATAAAAGTTTTCCCAAATGGGGTATTTAGTTCTGTAAGGCACACTTCGTTTACTTAGGTACATGGTTGATAATTTCACAACTGTCCTAAGTTCATCAGTTCTCAAAGTCAAATCGGAGTTATTTATCACAACTGTTCTCGTCAACGTATTTCAAGTCATGTACAATATGGCATTGTTCACATAAGTTCTAGTTGCAATTGCAGGCGTTCATATCAGGAGGTATAAATCGTAATCAGGATAGCAGTTGTCAAATAGGTCTTATATGCAAGCACATGGTACACCAAAGTTCTTTGGTTACACATAATATATAGGATTCGTCACGCAGGGGTTCCAAATCAGTCACAAAACGTAGGCTTATGAGTCAAGCTCAATTTAGTCACGTAGTTCAGTCAATTTTCTACCAGTTCCACATACATGATCCGTAATTTGCAGAGTTTATTATTTGGGGTGCTCAACTTAGTTATACAATCACAAGGTCACAATTCCAGTGGTTTAGTCATTGAAGACAGTAGTATAACAAATCACCCTGAGCATAGGTTTAGATGTACAGGTGCATGTGCAGAGTTAATCAATATCCCAATACATATTTCACAATTTTCCCAAATGAAGCATATACATTCAATGAATACGGTCTCGATCTGATGGGTCTAACCAATCTAGATACACATGCAGTAGATATGAAGGAATATGCCGATCCGAATCAAATAATATCCCAAGCAAAAATGTACGCATATACTAATTCAGAACCAATCAACACATAGACATTCGTTTATAAATAGTATAGATACCTGGGATAACGGTGCAGTATTCTGAGTGCTTTCTGACATGAGTGCAATTACTCTATCTCGATTAGCAATTCCTACCATTGGTACGAATTCAACTGAGGCAGAAGATTTATTCACATTTGTTCAGTTCGGGGACAGTTCATTACCATATGGTTCATTTTACCACATCTATAACGAGCCCCAGAAAATCTGATAACAAACTCTTCGGTGTTTCTTACATTGGTGGTGGCAAAGGTTCTTGTCGTAGCGGCAACTAACGTTGTTGTCTTAAGATCTCTGCCATTTCTTGTACTACTCTTTCCAGACTATCAAGTCAGGCTGTGGAAGAGCCTTCTAATCCGTATGCCCTTACCTTATCCATACTCTACACAAACTCTCATTAAACCTTGCCAATTACTAGGATATCCAATACAAAAATAAATACAGATACACATGGGTACATTCGCACATAGGCACATTGTTATATTCTCATTTCACATATCGTACGCAATTAATCATATACGTAACAGATAATTGCATACTTATCAAATATCGCATGCTAAACATTTACTAAGTAATTATATACTCAAATCATGTTCATATTTCGCATAGACACCCATTGGCAGAATCAAATGCACATAAGCAACTTTTCATGGTTCATTTGTTAATGTATGTGCATTATAACAAAACGAACTTGTTGTACACATTAGTGTAACAATTCATATCTCATATTCAAATCATATGTGGTATTTCCTTTAGCGTAACATATCATGTTGGTCAAGCATAACAAGTTCCATAATGGAATCTTCGGTACCAGGTAACATATCTCATTCATAGGCCACGGTATTGTTTCCCCTGGGCGAGGGCCTGTGCCACGGTATTATTTCCCCCAGGTTAGGGCCTCATGACCATAAGCCACAATATTATGTCCCCTGGGCAAGGGCCTCTACTAAGGACAACACAGTTATGTTCAAGGAAAATTTGGCCAATCTTTCTTTCATACAAAACATAGCATTTCAGGGAACTTGTCATTTCATATCTAGAAAATAATTAAAGTTAAACATGACTACAAAGAGTTATTACTCACTATCTGATTAAATTTGCATTATACTTTATACAAAAGATTCAAAAGTATGCATATACCATAGAGCATACATATTCAAATGGAAATTCACAGATTTATAGTACATAACTGTTCATATTGAAACACTTAAGCATATTCTTGATGCCTTCAGATTCATATTTATCACATGAATGCATCCTAGATCTTTCCTAGATGCTTATTGCTCTTTTGGACAAGTGTGTGAGTTATTAACTCGTGCTCTGATACCACTCTGTCATGACCCGAACCCGCCCCCGTGGATTAAGGACATAACTGGCCAGTAATCATGAGATTACCTACGGCCTCAAACCAAACCAAACGTATTTTGACAGAGTTCATGGGGGCCAAACGGAAGTAATTTGAAACTTTGTCCATAAGGCCGTGCTTATATGCACATCATTACATACATATGTTAATAACTCACATCAGAAGATGCAATAACATAAAATTCTGTACAAATAGGATCACTCAAATCTAAGTCAGCCAAACAAAACTACGTACAAACACATTCAAAGACTTCACCAACCTGACAAAATATAAATACATAACAAAAGGGCAGAGACGTGTCTCGTGCGTGAGACCCAAGGGCTGACTCCTCAAAACCTTAGTTGTTTCAAACTGACTTCCCTGAGGCTGGGTCTGGACCTCTCTTGGCTCACCTACAAACACATGAATGAGCATGAGCGAAAGCCCAGTGAATAACATCAAATAAATAATATACATTGGAACAATATACATCAAACGGCCTTGGGCTCAATTTGCATTTCTAACTAATACATACATACATAGACATACGTAAGTTAAGTAACTGAGGTTCCAAACATATCATACGGCCTCAGGCCCAATTCATTCATGTCCATCGGTCTTTGGCCCAATCGTCTATATCGATCGGCCTTCGGCCCACATTTATATCAAATGGCCTCCGGCCCACATTTTATCAGTCGGCCTTTGGCCCACATTTTATCAATCGGCCTTCGGTCCACATTTTATCAATCGGCCTCCGACCCACATTTTATCAATCGGCCTTCGACCCACATATTATCAAACGGCCTTTGGCCTATATACACTTTCGTGTCAAACGGCCTTCGGCCCATATACACTTTCGTGTCAAACTGGCCTTTCAACCTTTCAAACTTTCATTTCAAACTAGCATTTAAGCCTTTCAAACTTGTTATATCAAACTGGCATCTAAGCCTTTCAAACTTTCATTTCAAACTGGCTCATAGGCCTTTCATATCAAACTGGCTCATAGGCCTTTCATATCAAACTGGCTCATAGGCCTTTCATATTAAACTAGCTCATAGGCCTTTTATATCAAACTGGCTTATAGGCCTTTCATATCAAACTAGCTCATAGGCCTTTCATATAAACTGGCTCATAGGCCTTTCATATTAAACTGTGTCCACCATTCAAATTAATGAACTTTACCAAACTTACATAGAAGTAGCAATTGGACAATAACATATGTCAGATATTATTCACAGTGATCGGCTTGTGGATTTGCCCTGGAGTTTGACCCTACATATCACATAACACATATGGGTCACAATTAATTCAATCTGTTCTTTAGTTCACATATTCCTCTTTAGGCTTCATTCTTATCTCTTTAATTCAATTACAATGCTCAATGCATGCCTAAGAGTGCTTGGAAGTGAAAGGAAACAGAAAACAGAACATAGAATGCATAAACAAAATTTCAGCAAAACAGGGTCCCCGCTTGAGCGTGGACTTCCCCGCTCGAGCGGACCCTTAAGGCCTGCAAAAGTCCTGTTTGCGTCAAAAATACGCTCGAGCGTGAAATAGGGAGCTCGAGCGGAAGACATCTAAAGGTTCCCGCCGGCGTGAAATTACTCGCCGGCGGACATCCAAGTCTGCAAAAATGTTGGGAGCACGAAAATCACGCCGAGTGGTGTTCCTTTCGGCGGACATAAAATTTTTGGGTTTTGCAGATTGATTTTTTGAGCTCCCTTCAACATTCAAACCATCATTTCTTGCCTTTAATGGCTCCAATTTCACATATACTTGTACTAACATTGTATAAACACCAAAACGCATCTTCATGGAGCCCAATTTCATAAATCAAATACATGCATGGCTCAATTTAGTTCAAGCTCAATTCTATCATACACATTCATGCATTCAAAGCTCCTATCTTTAATTATTCAAACATGCATGCTAATCTTGACTTCATTTCCATTCCAAATAATGCAAATGGTGTTCATTCTCATGGAGCTCAACAAAACCATGCTTGCATGTATGATTCAACACTCACATTTCCATATTCAACTTAATACATGCTTGATTATGCAAAATCATGGTGATCCTACACATGCATGTGTACATTAGCTTCAAATTCATCAATTGTAGCACAACTCTTGTTCTTGATCACCAATTAATCTTTAATTCACAAAATTACAAGTTCAATCTCATGAATTTACTCACAAAATTAATCTTTAATTTCTTAATAATTTCCATATGTTATATTATAAATTTATAAAATTTATTAGTTTGTATAGTAATGTTGAATTAGTAATTCTAATATTCTTCCAAGTTACTGGATATAAAAGGATGTCCATCCACTTGGGGAGGCTGCAAGTAAATTCTTCTAAATTCATTATTTATTTATTTATTTGTAACAGAAATGCCATCACCACTGAGTCGTAATATTTTGTAAAGCATATATTGTATTTTTCCACGGATTTATGAACTTACCAACCACAGAAATCACGAGAACTAGATCAACATTGCAATGTTTTCTATCTATTTTACCATCACTGTGGTATCCCTTGTGTCGAGCACTAGGGTGGAGTTAGGATTTTCACATAAGGGCAATATATATATATATATTAATAAAAATTTTAAATAAAAAATATGGTTTGTAATATTAATTTTTTACTGACATATAAAAAGCAAAACATGAGATATAAACATGTACAAATAAGCATTTTAATTTCATCCACATTGAAAAAGATAGCAATTATAAAAATAATTTATTTACTAAAATGAGATATCTTGAATTGTGCTTGACGTTCTTTCATGTCATTAAAAACATTTGTGATAGAATTAATTTTAAAATCTTGTGTGATGTCTTCCTCAATGAACATGATAAATAACTAGATAATATATTGTTTTATTATACGAAAATGATTAAATAACTAGCTAATGCATTGTTTTATTATCTAAAAATAGGGCTTGTTGTCAATGGTAGTTATAAAAAATTATTAATTTTATTATATTTTGTCTTTTTTTTTTTAAAAAAAATTTATACTTTGATCCAAATAGGGCTTGTTATCAATGGTAGAGGAGTAACTATTTAAATTTTTTATAAAAATGAAGAGATGATAACCACTTAAAAATTATTAAAAATATACTTAGAGAGGGTGAACCTCTGTAATTTGGAAATAATTATACTTAATACTACTTTAATAATGACTGTTTTTCAAATTGTAGAGGGTGATCGCCTCTCTTACCCCCTCTAGGTCCATCATTGACAAGAGCACTTATAATTCCCAAGTGCTATGTTTATACATTTGCTTTCCTTTACACACTGATTGAGATCTGGATTTGCTCACTCATCTATTCACTACAGGAAAATGCTACTAAAAGCTTGAAAAATGCCGTAAAACGTTACGACGACGTTTAAAATTTTTGTCATTGATATAGCCATAATAGCTTTACAACGTTTGAAAACTATCACTAAAACTATTAGATGCCGTTTTTTAAAATGCCACAAATTCTTTGACGTCTGCTTCTATTTTCATCAGATACTAACATATGACGTCATCATGACGTCATTTAGTGGCATTTAAAAAAAAATGCCACCTCTCTCTCTCTCTCTCTCTCTCTCTCTCTCGATTCTGAAATACAACATTTAGCCAAAGAATTTAACTAATGCAGATTGGGTATTTGACTAAGAACTCAAATGACTCAAATTTAGATATCCAATCGCCAACCATGCATCAAGCTAATCACAATTTTTACATATCCAATATAATATAATCAACACATTATAAAATATTACATGAAGATGGGGAAATAGTGCATAAAAGTACACAAAAAATAAAAAAAAAAAAAAAAAACTCGCTCAAACAAGTGCGCACACCAAATCAATCAAATGTTGAATACGAACTAACATAATTGCACATTTCATGAGATTTTTACTACACAAAATATATGTACTCTTCAATACAAGAATTAAAAATTAAAAAAAAAAAACTCCCCAGCTTCATTGGAAGGCAATGTATTCTTTTTTTGCAGTAAATGATTCTAAAAGGGAATTTGAAAGAGAACAAACCACGTGCTTGTTGACGTCAAACTTCTCGCGGAGCTCAGGTGCCTAAAAAAAGAATTTGAGACCATGCAAGGACACAAAGTCAGAACACATATGTCAAATGAAGGTTAATCATTGAACACCCATTTCTCATACAATTTATCATACACTCAAAGCCTACAAATGCACAGATTAAATATGACTGATTCAATACAAATCGAGAACATGTATAAACAGAAGTAAATCACAAAACCCTTAAATAGGGGAATATAACTAAGTACCCATTTGATCTAATAGACATTTGAATTGTGTGAATAAAATCCAATCACAGAATTCTGGAATTAAGACACACAATCAGACCCCAACTTTTCAAAACCTAAAGAATTTCAGAAAAAGTACAAAAATACAAACACACTGAGTCAAAAGAAATTCATTGACAAGATATTGTCACTATATAACTCAAATCAACAAAACCATTCCAAAATGATGAAACTGAGAACCAAATTTAAGAACCAATCAACAGAACCTCCATCTATGTATAGCTGAAGATCAAACACTCACATCTATATAATGAACACAAGATTCGTATAAGTTGTTGTTTTGTAGATCAAAAAATTCTTGAAAGCTCAGGATATAAGAACAACAAGAGAAACTTCAAAGGAAATGCACGCATTACTACACACACACACACACATAAATATATGCATAGGATACTTTAAATTGTAAAGAATGGATTCATCTGAGTCAAACATCCATATGTATATAAATACAGTGAGAAGATTAACAAATTGATATTTGATGATATATCATTCTAACTTCATTAGGTATAGAACACACCAAGCAGTATATACTAGTAATTACTACTACTTCAACTGCAAATTCTAACTGTAAAAACTTCATCATTTCAAAATTTCAGTACTAAGATCGATCAAAAGAAGATGCTTCCATATCTATATGTGCGTCATCTCTTAATCACTATGACTGTATGTGCATATTCAATCAATAAGAGAGACATGATAAGAAATGGAGAATATAAAGTTACACTGTTGTACAAGTGTCACAACCTAATGGAAAACTATAGAAATAAGTCTTCTTAATAATTAAAACAAGTCTTCTCATATTTCAGAAATTTGACATTCCCTTTTGTTAAGTTTTTGTTATTAGTAATCCCATTTGACAAAACTCTTTTTAGTTGTAATTTTATTCATTCTTTCATTTCAGTGAAGCTATGAGTTTTTAGATGCGAATCAAACTCGAATTGTGTCTATGAAGAGGAGTTTGTGATATTAATCCTATCATGATTGCCACTTCGCTGACTATGTCAGTGATCGAGTAGTTGATTGAGTGTTCGAGCGGATATCGTGTCCTTTCAGAAGTTTAACTCACCTGCAAAAGTATTGGGAGTTGTACTTTTCCACTCGAGCAGCCATTCTTGCACTTGAATGTAGACCCTGTTTAGTCACATGCATTTTACTCAATCCGAGCGGCGATCGCGATTCTGTTTTCTATAAAAGATGCGGTTCAGTCAGGTTTTAGGGAACGACTTCCAGATTCTTCTTGGGTATAAGGGTTTTCATCTGAAGCTTCTTTGTTTGTTTCCTTTGATATCTGTGAGAGTTTATATTATGTATTGAGTTGATTATATTTGGGGTTTGTTTATTTTGTTTCATTCACAAAAGAGAGAGTTGTTCTTCGATGGATTCCGATGAATTTGGGCCTGAAGCTTTGATGGATTCTAGAGTGGCTCATTGTCGTGATTCGACATCGGCATTGTGGATTCAACGTTGTACAAGACAATTTTGAGGTGAAGACGGGGTTGGAAGAGTCACATAGGGGTTAGTTCGATTCGGGTATGGATTCACTAGGTAATTGAGAGTACACTTGTGTAATTCCTTTATTTCTTCTTAGTGGATTGTTTTGTGGCTTTTGCCCGTGTTTTTTTTTTATCACAATTGGAGGTTGTAGACCGCCTGAACTGCGCTTCGCGTGCGAGGGCGTGAATTGGGTTCTAGCTACTACAGTTCGGACTCCTGTCACGGTTCTGAATCTAATCTCACAAAGTGCAATGTAAGACTGATAAATCACCAAAGAGTCCAAATTCGGCAAATCGTTTTGGAAAATCGATGTTAATCAAGAAGTGCCAAACATGGACTATTTTTCCAAATTTCAGAGTCGCCACCTAAATATTTTGTTTTGGGGAATTTAGGAAACCCTGACTTGTGCCTAAGGCCACGTGTCCGTCATCACCAAACAAGGTGGGCTTAAAACATGATGATTTGCCACTTCAAGTGGGTTTAAAACTCACATTTTGATGAATTGTTCCAATTCAAGTAATGAAGCCTTCATCCACAAGCATTCATGCGGTGATATTAGTTAAGCGAATAGCCTCATGGCAAGCATGCTATCATGGCAGTCACTTACATATATGCAAGGATGCTAAAGCATAAACACTTACAGTGTACTCCGAGCCAAAACAGAAAACTAGTTAGAAATATACATGATCCTAACTATGTTAACAATGCCTAATGCAACACATGCAATAATGCAACTAAAAAAAAGGCTCAGCTATCTAAGATGGCATACGAATGCAACACTTGATAACATGCTTTGAATACGTATTCAAGAAAGCGTATTGAAATACGATGCAGTTTGAATGATGCGCCGAGCCCGTTGCATGAAATACGAATGGATGGTGCACGCATGCAAAGCATAAGTATGCTAATTGAAACATGCCCTAATCTAACCATCGAAAGCTGATAGTAAAAGGGAGAAAGACGTGGGGTTGGAAGACATTCACGCACACACGCATACTTATTACAACATTGTGCCCTATCGATGGAGGGTCCGAATGAATAAGCTAAGCTACATCTAAGCTAAGCAAAGCTAATCAACTAATCTAATAATCTAATTAGACTAATTATTACACAACCAAATCGAATAATAAGCAATCTATTTACTAATTATTACAACACTTTAATTAATTAACAAATTAACTAAACATGTAAACTAGGCTGCCACAGCACTGCCTTGAACAATGAAGGATGCATGCTCTCGGTTGCCGCCTCGAAATGCCTTTCAGATTGCTCTTGAAAGGCTCTGTTTGCAGGGTGTTTTTATGAAGTTTCTGCTCCACCTTACCAAAACCACCCTGAGGAATCTACCAGTGGCCTGCCGGCCATGAAGGCTTGCTGCCGGCCACTTGCTGACCAAGGGTGTGCACTGCCGGCCAAGAGTGAAGCAGTGCCGGCCATCTACAAGGCACTGCCGACCACAGGTGTCCTGCAACACCATTCTGTAACAGAACACAAACTAGAGGAAAATGGATGGACTCCCAAGGGTATGTACGTCCTATGCCACTCCATATCACTTCAAAACATCAATGGAGAAGCATCATTGGACCAATACCATCAATCAAGCATCGCAATGCATGATAGCCAAAGATCCAACGTGCACAAATTCGATGAATGCACAACAAACAAAACAAGCAAAACACTAAGACCACGGCCTTATCATGAGTGATCAAAGGCAATGGACACAAAGGGGATTGACTCACTTTCATCACTTTGAGTATGAAGTGGGCCAATCCATCTTGTGTTCAACATAGCGTCCGGTTGAACACAATGCGATGCAACATGACACATGTTTCTCTTAGCATGTTAAAGACACTAAACCATGCAAGCCAAGCATGCAAGACATGTTATGGAGCCAAGAGCACTAAAGCAAGCAAAGAGCAACATACAAGAGGCAAGCAATACAATGCTCAATGGACTAAACCAGCCCTAAACAGATCTCATGCATGCCAAAACAGTGGCCAAAATGAACTGAATGATAGCATGAAAAGCAAGAAAATGCATGCTTATGCATTGGCCCACAAACAAGGCACAAAAGCACAACTCTCAAAGAAGTGAGAACATGACACATGTATATGCTCTGAAATAACATGTTAAGTGACGTGTAGACCGCCCCGAACTCCGCTCCGTGCGCGAGGGCGCGAATTGTAGTTCTAGCTACTACAGTTCAGACTCATGTCACGGTTCTGAATCTAATCTCACAAAGTGTAATGTAAGACTGATAAATCACCAAAGAGTCCAAATCCAGCAAATCGTTTTGGAAAATTGATTTTAATCAAAAAGTGCCAAACATGGACTGCTTTGCCAGATTTTAGAGTCGCCACCTAAATATTTTATTTTGGAAAAATTTAGGAAACCCTGACTCGTGCCTAAGGCCACATGTCCGTCATTACAAAAGTTGTTTCGGCTCGGGAACTTGGGTACGAGAGGGGAAGGTCCTGAAATGAGCACCCCCGCTTGCCCGATCAAAGATCGGCCTCTACTAACATGATATGTTATTTTTGAAAACACATATGTTCTTATTCCGGTTTATTAGCTAGCTTACTATGTGATGCGCATAGCACACAAGTATAGACTCAATCACTCAAGTTAGAACAAAACATATCATGTTTGTTTTTCGAAAATGGTTTGAAGGTGCTACTCGCAAGTAGGCTAAGACGCATATTTGCCACCCTCAAGTGGGCTTTAGAAAACAACACGATTTGCCACTTCAAGTGGGCTTAAAACTCACATTTTGATGAATTGTCCCAATTCAGGCAATCAAGCCTTCATCCACAGGCATTCATGCAATTAAACACTTAAGCAAATAGCCTCATGGCAAGCATAATATCATGGCAGTCACTTACACACATGCAAGGATGCTAAAGCATAAACACTCACCGTGTACTCTGAGCCAAAACAAAAACCAATTAGAAATCAATGCATGATCCTAATTATGCAAGATGCCTAATGCAACACATGCAAAATGCAACTAAAATAGGCTCGGTTAGCTAGAATGGCATATGAATGCAACACTTGACAACATGCTTTGGAACACGTATTCAAGAAAGTGTATTAAAATACAATGTAGTTTGAATGATGCGCTGAGCCCGGCGCATGCAAGATAAATGAATGATGCACGCATGCAAAGCATAAGTATGCTAATTGAAATATGCCCTAAAACTAACCATCGAAAGCAGGTAAGTAAAAGGGAGAAAGAAATGGGGTTGGAAGACATGCATCACATACACGCACACTTATTACAACATTTGCCCTCTCAACGGAGGGTTCGAATGAATAAGCTAAGCTAATCTAAGCTAAGCTAGCTAACTAATCTAATAAAGCTAATTAGACTAGTTATTACACAACAAATTGAATGACTAGCTACAACTAGTTGTTACAGCACCTTAACTAATCAACAAATTAATTAAGTTACAAATTCAAGTTAGAAAAATAAGCATTAAACTACACTACTCAGCTCTGCTTTGGAAAGTTGAACAATGCATGCATTTGGTTCCTCGTTCAGAAATCCATCGCTATGCCCCAACTTGCCTCTGTTTGCACTTGATCTCTAGAAGGTGCACTGACCTCCAAATAGCTTATACTCCATCATGGGAACCTCCACGAGGGTGGCCGACCAGTTAAACCAGTTTGAAACACATAATTTTAGTTTCATAAAAAGATTAATTATCAATATTTCAAGATAATTTCAATATTATATATATCACTACAATAAGCCCATTTTAACATTCAAATTTGTAGAACTCTCAAAAAATATATAATAAAAATGAAAATGAAAATGACAATGACACTGAAGTACTAATAATAAAAGAAAATGTTTTCTTATGTTTATAATGTTGGAAAAAATGGTTTTATGGCGACTTTAATAAGAAATTAAAGTAGGTCCCAACCATTGGTTGAGGTGAGATTAAATAGGTTTAGATTCTTTGTAACAAGGTCTTTACACTACAAAAAGAATGACCAAAAACCATTAAGAATTGAATGAGAAATTGTCTCATAAAGTTGGCCTCATGAATGAAGTATTAAAAACTTTGTATAACTATCAATCCCACATTGATTGTAGAGGAAAACTTTGATGGGTATTTAAACCTCAAGATTTTGATAAGGGTGTGAGCCCTTTGGGGCATCCAAATTTTCTAAAGGAAGGGAGTTATAGATGCTTCAAGGATGGGCTTGGGCTAATACTATGGCCCAAGTTGGTTATGCAAAAATTGCCACATGTACGCGCGCGCCGCTTGCCTGCCCTGGCTGGGTCCGTGGGTCATGGGATTGGTGGTCCACCAACCTATTCTTTTTGGGCCAGGTCTACTGTAGATATACATTATAGAGTATATAACTCATATATAATTGTCCCATCAGTTTTGGTCCATTACTCCATCAGTTTTGCATGAGTAATGACTTGCATTTGTTGCCAGCCTTGATGGTTGGAGGCTCCTCCTCTCCCCCCCCCCCCCATGGTGTATACAAGGAGGCCCATCTTCCTTAGTTGAATACATAATTTTTGCCTTCTAGAATTATACAGTCAGTTTGTTTGCTCCTATAACTTTCTTCTTGTGTGAGAGAGTGATGCCATTGTCGGTTCGCCAAAACTAACAGAAGGTGCTTCTGCGTTAGTTGGTCTAAACCGTCATATCCTGGGAGACAGAAGTCGACATACCTCTAGTACGCATGGTGAGGCGGCTAATCTATTTTAAGGAGAATATGGTATCACACAGGTTTCGATTTGCGCTTCTGTCCTTATTTTTATTATATGTATTTATGTTCGTTAATGTATGTTGTTATCCCATGATTTCATTTCCTGTAAATCAATTTCATTTCATATGAATTTGTTTGTATATTTTATTTAATTTACAATTTCGACAAGAATCTTAAAACAAATTATATGTATTTCAATGAATTATGATAAATAGATTCATATATAATATGTAATAAGTTTTCCCTGGATTGTATACTGTTTTTGATTTGATCATCGGAGGACAATTGGTCACTGTTAATAGCTCTTGGTAATTAGATTTGTTTGTTAGATGCATGTGTATAGTTTTGATTTGTATACATTCCTGGTTAGAAGTCATGTGTTATATATAAAAAAAACCAATTACATGTTTATGTATTTTAGTGGAAATTTTTGGTTACATGCTGTTAATAATAATAAAAAAATTTAAAAAAAGGAAAAAGAAAAAAACAGTTTGCCTAGGTTTTGTTTTGGTTGTTGTGTCATAATTTGTCAAGAACTTCTCTGATAGTCATGACTAGAAGATTAGATTAATATATATGCATGCTATTGTTTTGTTTGTTCTAGACTACAAACATGTAGCATATAGAAAGCCACTATTACAAGTTTGAGTTCTTGATTACAAAGTCGTGGTTGGTTTATTAAACGCATAAATGTAATGGAATGTTTTAATTTAATTAGAATTCTTTTTCTCTCTTGCATAATTTGTATGCTTATTTGGTTCTAATATAATTTTATTTTATGAGCATGATTCGTAATTTCCTACTATGCTTTGCATGTCTTTTTAGTTTATAATTTTATAATATAATTTGCATGCTCATAAATGTTTAACTTTTTAGTTAATATTGACATGCTAATTATTTTCTAGTTTCTAGTATAATCAACATGTTCAATATTTTTACATACTAGATTAATTCACTTGTTTTCTTGTTCCCAGATTTGTAGGAAATGTGCATGTTCTTTGTTTTCTAGATTTTAGTTTGTTACATGCTTATAATTTTCTAGTATATTTGTATGATTTTAGTTGTTAGAATTATTTACATGTTTTATTGTGAATTAAATTCATTTACAACTCATGGCAATTAAATTTTAATTTAATTTTTAGAGTTATAAGGTTTGTAATTTATTTGGGAGTTATAAGTTTAATTGTATAACTTGTCTAGCATTTTAATTTTACTTAATTTTTCTATTAAATGAATTTATTATTTTTACAGTTTCTTTAAATTATTTGTGCATTTTGTTGTGGTTTTGTGCTAACTTTCTTTACAGGAATACCTTTGCGAAAGGGAATGGAAAAAAAAAAATGCAAATCCAAATGAATAAAGTTTGGGATTGCAAGGAAAAAAAATAATAATTGGACTACTAACCTTTTGTGTTGAACAGAAGTACCTAAGCATGAAAAGGAATGTTTTGGACTATGTTTGAAGCAATTGTTTACATGAGTTTTAATTGTGGTTATTTACCTATGTGTTTAAGCAAGTTTTATTTGCTTAGATATTTGATATAAAGAACTCCAAATCCGCTGGTGATTATGTGTTTATCCTTGGAGGGGCAACCATGTCTTGGAAATTATCCAAGCAAACGTGTATATTGAGATCAATGATAATCTGAGTTTATTGCTTTGGATAAAGCAACTAAAGAAGCTGAATGGCTTTACTAGTTCGTTGAGGATGTTTCATGTTGGCCAAAACCTGTGCCTGCTATTTGTATTCATTGTGATACCCAATCGGCAATTGTACGGGCACAGAGTCATATGCATAATGGAAAGTCTAGACATATCCGTTGCAGACATAATTCTATACGACAACTACTCTCTAATTGCGTTGTCTCTATAGACTATGTAAAGTCTAAGGACAACATTGCGGACCCGCTAACCAAAGGTGTAAACACCCCATTTTTTACCGTCCTCAAGACTTGGACGTCATCGTTTGTGCATTCGATGATTGTGCTTGTTTGTGTTCATTTTGAGCGCCCGAAGTCCTTTGCGGAACGCCTTGTCTTTGAGCCTCTAAGCCTTGTTTGCTTTGTGCTTGGTTTTGGACCAAGAGCTTGTTGCCCCTAGTTTGGAGGAGTGCATGACCTGTCGGCCAGACCCCTTGTCTTTCGGCCATGTCTTGTTCTTGTCGGTTACCAGTGGTGGCCGATGACCATTGGTCTCCTTTTCCAGATATTTGTTGCCAGCTGTGCTAGTTGTTGCTCACTAAGCTACATTTTCATACACGTGTATGGTAGGATGTATCTAAGCTCAAGACTTGTTTTCCTATATGTAGGGAGGTGCCTTCCCCATTTTGGAGGGTTAGACATTTTAGACCAAAAATCTCTCTCTCTCTCTCTCTAGATTTTTCTTTCTCTCTGGTTATTTTGTGCCTTAAAGTCTAGTTTCTCTACACTTTTGCACATCAACCCTTAATTAAACTTGACCACCTTGGATTTGAGGTCTCTTGGAGTCTTGTTTGTGCTCTAGAAGAAGGTTTAAGCTTGGATTGTTGCTTAATTTGTGCTTTTGCTTCAAGAGGTAGTTTACTTGCTTAGTATACTTGCTTTGAATACTTGTTTTGCCATCCATTTGTATTGTTTTGGGGTTGGTTTTCAACTATAAAAAACTCTATTTTTGAGGCTTAAAATGATAGTTTGAGGCTATTTTGTGTTAAGGGGTAGTCCACCATTCTTATTGTTTAATTGTTTAGACTTTTGCACCTTTTTTCATCACCTTCAAATCAAACTTTTTGGGCATTTTAACCACTGAAATTCAGAGGTTTTTTAGTGACAAAAACCTTCTTTTGAAGTCCAAAATTAGAGGGGTTAGCCTCACCTCCTTGTGTCTTGGTTGCATGCCTAGTTAGCCTCACATGTTAGCATGTTTTTCTAGCCGAACTTAGCTTTAGTCCAACATGTTTCTGCCTCAGTTTTGACCTACTTTAGCTCTGTTTTGGGGTATTTGGGTCATTTGAGCTTTGTATTGTATAGTTGTGGTGTAATTTCCTTCATTAGCTTAGTGTTTCTAGGCTTTGAGCATCATTTGTATCTCTTGGTTGCATGTTTTAATGCTTTTTCATACCTAATTCCAGCACGTAAAATCTCTGCAACCTCCATCTTTGCTTCACTCTTTTATTTTCTTTTGAGAGTTGTTTCAACCTTAGGGTTGTTTAAGCTTGAGGTTGAGGTTCATGCTGAATCGTTAATCCTCTTTTGAGGGTTCATCACCAATGGCATGAAGCTTCCCTCATGCCTTGAACTACCCCTTGGTTGATACTTCTTTCGCTTTAGAAGACACTTACCAATGGACTTAATCGATTAAAGAATGAATCGGTAATATAAAATGAGTAAACAAAATGAACAAGTAAAAGAGGCAGATGAGCATCTTTCTTGTTGCATTGCATGTATTCGAATTGGACGTTAATTCAAACACAAGGAAAATGGGACATTTTATACTCAAAGTGATGAAATGTGCCACTTTCCTTGGTCACCATCACCCTTGATCATGCATGATAGGGTGGTGGTCTTTTGAATCTTGTTTTGCACTCATTAAACTTGTATAAACTTGGTTCTTTGGCCATCATGCATGGAAATTGCTTGATTAGTGGTTTGAGAGCCAAGAGTTACACTCCTTTGAGTTTGTCTAATGATAAGGAGGGTAACAATATAGATAACCCTTGAGAATACACTGCTTTGCCTCTGTTTGCTCTTTGTTGCAGTAAAAAGGAAGTTCAGGCGGCGATGGCGATCGACCCTCGATGAGTGGCCGATGGCCACTGACGATAACCGACCGACCACCAATGGTAATCGATCGCCACCATTGGTAGCCGACCGGCCATTAATGAAATTTTCCACAGTGTGTTCCTCAGATGGAGCAGAGGCATTCTGGAAGTCGGTAGCACTATTGGTGTTCAAATATGTGCAAACAAAGGTGTTCAATGGTAAGGCGGTGGCTTTCCGATTGGAGAAACTGAGCATGCATCTGTCACTTCCCAAGGCCATTTAATTGCTTTGTTTAATTAATTAGTGGTAGCTAATTAATTAGTTTAATTGCTTTGTATTTAATTAACTTAGTATTTAGCTACTTAATTCGTTTTGTAATATTTAATTAGCTTAGTATTTAGCTACTTAATTCGTTTTGTAATATTCAATTAGCTTAGAATAGTTAGTTAAATATTGTGTTTTAATATTTTTTTAGCTTAGCTTTTATTCATTCGGACTTTCCTTCATGAGGGCACAATGTTGTAACAAGTGTGCGTGCGTGTGTGTATGTCTTTCAACCCCACGTCTTTCTCTCTTTTATTTAAATCGCTTTTGATGGTTAGATTAGGGATATTTTCAATTAGCATACCTTATGCTTGCATGTTTGCATTCATTCATTTGTCTTGTATGCACCGAGGCTCTGCACATCATTCAAACTGCATTGTAATTTCAATATTTTAGTTGAATGCGTGTTTCAAAGCATGTTATCAAAGTGTTGCAAATACCATGATTAGGTAGTCGAGCCTATTTAGTCGCATTATTGCATGTGTTGCATCAGGCATCTTTACATAGTTAGGATCATGCATCTTTCTAACTAGTTTTTGTTTTAGCTTGGAGTACTCGGTGAGTTTTGTGCTTTAGCATACTTGTATGAGTGTGATTGCCATATTACCATATTTAGCATGTTTGCTATGAGATTATGTGCTTAAATGCAAAACTGCATGAATGCCTGTGGATGAAGGCTTGTTGTTTGGATTGGAACAATTCAATAAATGTGAGTTTTAAGCCCACTTGGTTGTGGCAAATCTAGTTTTGTTTTCATGGCCATATTGGACACAACAATGAGAACAATAACAATGGTTAGACTAAATCCTGTATGAGGTCTACTATCTCAGTTTACACAAACGGCAGAACAATTCAAGACATGTCACGCCCCAAAAAATAATACAATAATCCAACCACAATAACCACTATATGATGATAACAATAATAAGGTTATCTTCCATTAATTTAATATGATATACAAAAGAGAAACATATGCGTCATGCATTCATAAAGTCTACCCCTGAATCTATAGCATATGTTTCCAAATAAAGGAGAAGAAAGTAGATCAACAGATAAAAATGCCCTAAAGGCTTACACATTTCTAAGATCGTGCTTGGTTACAACAAAATGAGTCATCAGTTCAGTACAAGCAAAGCCCTAGGCTTAAAAGAAAGCAAATACAAAATAAACAGAAATTAAGCCTTCAGCTCCATAGTCCTCCCAAGCTAAGCCCTTGGCGAAGGCATATCACCATCACTTGAAAATGTTTTTCCCAAGTAGGGTGAGCCAAAGCCTAGTAGAAACAATCTAACACAATATATGAATCTTAACAAAGGTATGAGTATGAAGTGCATGTACAATGCCAATGACAAAATCATTTGTATTGTTACAAGATAATAATATGCCAAGTCTTATATCCCAAGCCATTTAAGTCTTACTTCATTTCATGACAATTCATTTCATCTCAATCCATGAGTTAAATCCATTGTTACCCAGACAACCCAATTGAGGTTACAACCCAGTGGTTCTCTAGCCAATTCAATCATCACATAAATACTTCAATTTGCCATTTTATAGAAATTTCGTTCGAGGAAATTGGCACCCATGTATATACGAGCGGTTTCGGGACTTTCACGCTGGACACACAGGCCAACTTAATTCAATGAAGTCCATCCCCTTTCTTCTCCCAAACATAGAATACATTCCCTTTCTCCTCCCAAACATTATACATATACAATGTATTAAAATACAATCATATTTAATGACAGTTGATAAGAGATTAGTTTCAATTCACCTAATCTTTATGCACTTTCTACAACAATCATAGCTATCCTCCACCGATAACCCAAAACAAATATTTCTAAATAGATATACAATCTCCAAAATAGATAAACTATCCATATTTCCATAGATAAGAGATGACAATTATCCAACTCCACCATTTACATACATATCTATCCAATTTCACACTTCTCATACCAATTCCATTATTTATACAAAATAATCATTTGAAACATTTTAGGGCAAAACCTATTTTCTCCCAAATCCAATCCATGTGTCAAAAATCAACAAGTTTAACACAACATAACCTCATATCTATATCCATAACCATTTCAACACTTTCATTTGAAAACCCCTCTTTTGATTTTAAACCAAAACCCTAGGCTTGTCTAAAATCTTCCAAATCCCAACATTTATTTACACCATTAACAAATAACTAAGTTAAGAATCATAGGAAGGGGTAGAAAGTCTCTACCTCAAGCTCAAAAGATGAAAGAGAAGAACTCAGAGAATTTTCCATGTTAGAGAAATCACAAGCTATTCGGATCAAAAGAAAGCTCTTGAGACGATCTACACTTTATCTCAAAGGAGCAAGGTGAGGAGATGCCTCCAAGTGAGTAGATCTGAAGATCTTTGAGAAAAAAGTGATTTTGGAGAGGGAGAAGGTGTCTCACGGCTTGAAGAGGGAAAGAGGGAAGAAAAAGTAAAGAAAATGTTAAGTGAGTGACTTATTTATAGTGCTAGGTCAAAGTAAAATGACGTCCCAAAGTCAACCCAAAAGATCAAGTCAAAATCCCCAAAAAGTAGGGCCCAAAACCGACTGAAAAATCTAGAAAAAAGGTCACAGGTGTCAACCCCTGCATCAGAGGTGCCGACCCTTAAGAAGAAAGGCTAGAACACTAGTGTTTGGCAACAGGCAAGGTGTCGATACTTCCTAGCCTAGTGTCGACACTAAATTTTAGCAAGCAATCCTAGATTTTACTGAATACAAGGGTCGACCCTTTCCAGATTGGTGTCGAACCTTCAAGCCAACAACAAGAGACAAGTGTCGACACCTCCAAGGCTGGTGTCGACACTAAATTTCAGTACCCATTTCCAAAACACAGCAACAAGATGGTGTCGACCCTTCCACCACTGGTGTCGACACCTGGAGCTCAACAAAGAAAAGATAAGGGGTAGTGTCGACCCCAACAAGGGCAGTGTCGACCCCCAAAGCCAAGACTAAACATGAAGAGGAAGGAACGACCACCACGGCTACGGTTTCCCGGATTCAAAAGCAACAATGGATTGAGTCTAAGCCCGAGTCAGTATAAGACATCATGTTCACTAGTCAGCCAGTAAATCTGATATGCTTTCATTATGAAAGGTTCAAGGCCAACTGCTACCTTTTCTGATGTAGGGTTAGTCTGTGTGCTGTCTCTCCAAGTCTTTGTCGTAAACGTTTTCCGTTTTCTTTATTTGGTCAATTTTTATTCATGTGGGGGATTGTTGGAAAAAAATGGTTTTATAATGACTTTAATGAGAAATTAAAGTAGGTCCCAACCATTGGTTAAAGTGGGATTAAATGGGTTTAAAGTCTTTCTAACAAGGCCTTTACACCACAAAAAGTGTCACGACCCCAACCCGCCCCTATGGGTTAAGGACATGACCGGCCAGTAATCCTATGATTACCTAAGGCCTCAAACCAAAATGGACATAACTCATCAGAGAAAAGGGGCCAAACGGAAGCAAAAATTTAAAACTTTGTCCATAGAGCGGTGCTTATATGCACAAAGAACAAACCAAACTCATATGCGTTAATAACCCACATCAAAAGTATAGTAGCATAAACTTCTTTACAACAGGATCATCAAACTGAGCCAACCCATATCAGACTACATACAAATGTACACAAAACCCTTGCCAATAAAACCACATATAACTACATAACAAAATGGCAAGGACGGGTCTCACACGTGAGACACGAGGGCTGACTCTCCAAAATCTGGGTCGTTCTACACAGGCTTCACTGAGGCTGGGCCTGGACCTCTCTTGGCTCACCTACAAAGACATGAATGAGCGTGAGCGATAGCCCACTAAATAATATCAATTACAGAATCTATGCGACAAGACGTAAAACAACGTTTTCCAAACGGCCTTAGGCCCACTTCATTTCTGTAGTTAACATATATAAGGGTAATTTAAATCATAGTTCCACACACACTGGCCTTTTACTCACTCAGCTTTACATTCATTATGAAACGGCCTTCGGCCCATTTGATTATGTCAAAACGGCCTTTGGCCCAATCATTCGTGGCCTTTGGCCCACTTATTCATGTCAGAACGGCCTTTGGCCCATACATTCATTTCAAAACGGCCTTTGGCCCACTTATTCATTTCAAACGGCCTTTGGCCTACTTATTCATTTCAAAACGGCCTTTGGCCCACTCATTCATGTCAGAACGGCCTTCGGCCCATACATTCGTATCAAAACGACCTTTGGTCCATTTATGTTTAACAAAATGACCTTTGGTCCATTCACGTTAACAAAACAAGCTTGGGTCCATTTATGCATTCATAGCTGACTTACGTCCACAATCCCAATTAGCAATTTATAAAGCTTAAAAGGGAGTAAACAATTGGACATTCACAAGCATTCAAATATCGATATTACTCACAGTGATCGGCTTGTGGATTTGCCCTTGAGCTTGACCCTACACAATTCACGAACAGAAAAGGGTCATTAACAGTTCAATCCGTTCTTCAATTCACATATTCCTCTTTGGGCTTTATTCATATCTCATTAACTCATTTATAATGCTTAACATATGCCTAAGAGTGCTTGCAAGTGAAAGAGAACGGAAAACTGAACACAGAATGCAAAAACAAAATTTCAGAAAACAGGGTCTCCGCCGGCGTGGACTTCCCTTTCGGCGGACCCTTAGGCTTGCGAAAGTTCTCGTTGCCACAAATCCGCCGGCGTTAACTCTTCCGCTCGGCGGACTTCTCTACATAGCTCCTCGGCGTCAATTTCCTTTCGGCGAGGCATCATGTCTGCAGAAAAAATCTTTGGGGGCTCGATTTCGCCGGCGGCACTTCGCTTGAGCGTGGAAAATTCGAAATTCCAGACGGTGTTCTTGAGCTCAAATTCAATTTTCCAGCTTCATCCCTTGCATGCAATGGCTCAAATCTCACATATGATCATACTAACATGGTATAAACACCAAAACACATCATCATGGAGCCTAATTTCAAGGATTAAACACTTGCATGCTTCAAATTGACACCAACTCACTTCTATCATTCATATTCATGCATTCAAAGCTCCTATCTCCATAAATTGTACATGCATGTGGTGTATCACTTTCATCTTTAGTTCATATGATGAAAAGATGGTCAAGTACATGGCTTTCAACCAAATTGCAACATAAGTCATGTGATTCAAGCTCGAATATGCCAATTCCAAACAATTATATACATGCATGCATATATGGTCTTCCAACTCAACAAAACCAATTCAAAACATGCTCTTAACCATTAATTAGCTTTGAACACACATTGAACACACACAAGATTACACATTAAACTCATGGATTCAAGAATCAATGCTTACCTAGAAGCCCAATCTATGGTCAATTCTTGAACTAGACTTCAAATCTCCAAGCTTGAGTCACAAATTATACAAATCTCTCCCTCTCTAAATGGCCTCTCCTCTCTTCTTGAGTTACATTCACCCAAAATGAGGCTAAGGAGAGAGAGATTGAGTGTTTAAGGCCTTGACAACAAAGCCCACTAACACAATATTTAATATAAAATATTTGGGCTCTTAATTCATCATTTTAATCAGTTTAAATTGACCAGAATAAATTTTCAATTAAATTTCACCGTAGGCTCTAAAAATTATGCCAATTACAATGGCGTAATCAATTTCGGGTTCTGTAGCCGATAAGGCCCTCAATTTAATTCTCGAAGGGGACTATTCAAACAGATATTCCTACGGCAAATAGATATGAATTCAAAATCACATATTATCACAAAATGGCACACAAAATCATGCTAAACACATAACCATAAACAAATTAAGGACCAGTTTAGCACAGTACAGAACAGGGGTATCACAATCTTCCCCCATTTTGGAAGTTTGGTCCTCCAAACTTAAGTTACCTTCGTCGGGAAACAAATGTGGGTAGCGTAGTCGCATTTCCTCATCTTTTTCCCACGTGGAATCCGTCCCATAGTGTTCTTTCCGTTCCACTTTCACCATTGGGATGGACTTATTCCTCAATTCTTTCACTTGTCGGTCTACAATTCTCTTTAGGCATTCAGCATATTCCATATTTTCATCAATAGCAACCCGGTGATAATCAATCACATGAAACGGGTCTCGGAGGTAGCCCCTCAACATCGACACATGAAATACATTGTGGATTTGTTCAAATCCTGGTGGCAAAGCAACTCTATAAGCAACTGGACCAAGTCTTTCCAGAATCTGGAACGGCCCGATGTAACGGGGCGACAACTTGCCCTTTTTCCCAAATCTGACTTGGCCTTTCATCGAAGAAACACGGATGAACACATGGTCACCAACCTCATACTCAAGAGGTCTTCTCCGGACGTCTGCATAATTCTTTTGTCGGTCCTGAGCTGTTTTGAGCCTTTGGCGAATAGTCTTGATCTTCTCAGAAGTGTCTTGCACAATTTCTGGCCCAAGCAAAGCTCTATCCCCGACCTCTGTCCAACAAATAGGTGATCTACACCTCCTGCCATACAAAGCCTCGTATGGTGCCATACCGATGCTGGAGTGGAAGCTGTTATTATAAGCAAATTCTGCAAGTGGCAAATAATCTTCCCAACTCCCCTGAAAATCCAAAGCACACATGCGAAGCATATCTTCCAAGGTTTGTATCGTTCGTTCTGATTGCCCATCTGTTTGTGGGTGGAATGCAGTACTGAACCTTAGTTCTGTTCCCATAGCTTCCTACAAACTCTTCCACAAACTAGATACCAATTTCGGATCTCTATCCGACACAATGGATACTGGAACACCGTGTAAACAGACAATCTCATCAACATAAATAGTAGCCAATCTATAAGCAGTAAATGTAGTTTTGACAGGCAGAAAGTGTGCAGATTTAGTCAATCTATCAACTACAACCCAAACAGAATCCATACCTCGAGAAGTCCGAGGTAGGCCAACAACGAAATCCATAGTCACATGTTCCCACTTCCATTTAGGAATAGGGAGAGGTTGGAGTAGACCGCCTGGTTTCTTGTAGTGACCCTTACCTTACTCTTGTCATACTTGCATACATTCATATGTGATCTTGACTTGTTGTGTTGCATTAGCAAATTTAGTCTTGTCTTATTTTGGGTGTTGCTTGCATGCCTTGTCATTTCCTAGTGTGTATAGCCGAGGCCATCCTAAGCCTGTAGCTAATTGTGGAGTCCCTTTGTTTGACCTCCACCTTCGTCTTGGCATATTGGCCGAGATGATTATCATCTGGGCCGAGGTGTGTATCACCAAGGCCGAGATGTGTATTATCTGGGCCGAGATGCTATCATTGTACCGAAGTGATCTTGTCCTGGAATAGTATGACCTGGACCGAGGTGTGGCACATCTAGGCCGAGGTGTGGCACAGCTAGGTCGAGTGTTGACCTTCCTAGCCGAGATCATTGTCCCCTTGTTGCCGAAGTCTTGATGTTAGCCGATGTCATTACTCGCCGGAGTCCTTTGTCGCCTAGCTTGTTGAACACGCTTTGTCATAGTCTTGTCTTTTCAATCAGTCACCTTTTTGAGTTGAACCAACCAACCATTGCCACGTGTCAGAGCTGAGTGTTAAGTCAGCCGGCAGAGAGAGAAATGTATCATTTTGTCTCATATCTTGTTCTTGAGGAGAGAGAAGCTCTAGGAAGGAGTCTTAGAGTGAGAAAGTAGATAGCAAGCTTGATTCTTGGAGTCCAACCGTTAGATTGGTGTTTTGAGGTTAGAATCTTGGCCTACTCTTGTTATTCTTATTATTCACCTAGCTGCATTGCATGATTGGATATGTTCTGCATGCCATACATCGATTTAAAGATTGGTTTTAGAAAGAGAAAGTTGGTATTCTTGTGTTCTTGAGGAAAAGCCTTGTTTGATCCGAAAGTTTGCAACAAGTTACATGCTTTTGTGTTTGTTTTCCCAAAGACCTTCTAGCATGGGCACCCAGGTTCATGATTTCGAACTCATAGCATGAAATCTCAGATTTTGTAATAACAAGTTATGATCCTTGCATTCATCTTCTTCATGATCTTCATGTTCATGTTTTTTCATGTTTTGAGCAGAGGGAAAACCCAGATTTTTCCCGACCTCATTTCCTTGAAAGTGGCCCTCGGGACCACACCTCGGCGAGAAGGTGTGGGACCTCGGCCAAGACTTGGTTGGTGCCCAGTACGTTTCCCCGAGATGGGAGACAGTGTTTGTTTTGGTTTGACTTAGTTTTTGGAAAATGCCGTGGTCATTTGCATTCATATAAAGTTGTTTGAGAATGCATTCAACAGATTTCTGCCATGTGTTTGTAGGACTTGGACTTGCCTTGACCCCGACGTTTGAAGGAATAAGTGAGTGGTATTTTAATAAAGATATGTTATAAAGCTTTGATAAAACCTTGTTTTGCCTTGTTTGGAAATTGTTCACAAGCATGAATGATTATTCCTATTTGCAATAAGTATTATATCTTGTTTGATGACATTCTCGGGAAGTCCGTAAGTGCTAGGGGACTATAAGCATTTGTAGCACAAAGTTTGGAAGTCCGTACGTGCCAGGGGACTTTAAGCATTTGTGGCACTAGTCCGTACGTGCTAGGGGACTATAAGCATTTGTAGCACAAGTCCTTAGTGTCCGGGGACTATAATGCAACGACACCATTGTTTAGAGATCTCTCTTGTCTTGCCTTGCCACTGACGGTTTTACCGCGTGGGCTTGTTTGTCCGAGATGTCATCTCTTGTATTATATGGATGTTAGTAAGCATCCCTTGAAGCTTGAAGGTTTTAATAGAGGAACTTGATTTACTTCATGTATTGTCTTGTTAAAAGATCTCGGATATCATTCATGTAAACCCTTTATTATTTGTACCATTCACTGAGTATCCAAGCTCACCCTCTCTATATATATATGTAGGTGATGAGCAGGACGGCGGTGACGCCTAGTTGTGTTTAGCCGACGTATTTTGCCGGTGTCTTTGCCGATATCTTTTGGATCCTTGTTTTTGTGCCATCTTGAAGATCATGCTTCTTAGTTATTTCATTGTGTTTTGTATTCGATGGCTGAGAAGCCTTTTGGTCAAGATGTAATTTTTATACTCCATTTTGTTGTATACAAACTATTTTAAGATGTATGCCATTTCATTTAACTTAAGCACTGCTCCTATGGACTACTTAGCTTTTATTTATTGCTTCCGCAATTGTAAGCCCCATATGTTTACTCTGTTTTGTGTGTGTGATCTTGTAAGTGGCCTTTGGTAGTCTCGAATTACTGGCCATCATGGCACCATTCTTCTAGGGGCGGGATGGGGTCGTGACATTTCTGATGTTCGGCCTTAACTTGCTGACACTGAAGGCACTTAGACACATATTCTGCAATCTCTTTCTTCATTTTAGGCCACCAATAGGTCTGTTTCAAATCCCGGGACATTTTATTGTTGCCCGGATGCATAGCAAATACAGATCTGTAGGCTTCGTCTAAAACCCTCTTCTTAAGTTCCGGAATATCGGGGACACACATTCTGTTTCGGAATCTCAACATTTCATTCTCGATGCTAAATTCTGCTTTTGGACTCGTCTCAAATTCATTGATTACTTTTCTGAGGAACTCATCCTCTTTCTGTTTCTGTTTGATCTCCTCAATAATTGCCGGCTCGGCTGTAATAGCGGCTATTAATCCGCCATGTTCACATACCACTACCTCAATTTCAGACTTCTCAAAATCTTGCAAGATTTCCTTCCGTTCGGTAAGCAAACAAGCCATACCCCCTGTTGATTTTCTGCTCAAGGCATCAAGAATCAGATAGCTTTTCCGGTGGTACTGAATCTCGAGATCATAGTCTTTTATCAATTCCAGCCATCTTCTCTGACACATATTCAGCTCTTTCTGCGTGAAGAAGTATTTTAGGCTCTTATAATCCGTGTAGACTTCGCATTTTGCCCCATACAAATAATGCCGCCAGATTTTCAAGGCAAAAACAACTGCGGCTAATTCCAGGTCGTGCGTTGGATAATTCTTCTCATGTGGCCTCAACTGTCGAGAGGCGTAAGCAATAACCTTTCCGTTCTGCATTAACACACAATCCAAACCCTTATAAGATGCGTCACTGAAAATTACAAAATTTTTCGTACCTGAAGGTAGTGTCAAAATTGGTGCGGTGGTCAATCTTGTTTTCAGTTCTTGAAAAGCAAGTTCTCTTTCATCATTCCATTCAAACAATTGCCCTTTACGTGTCAATTGGGTAAGAGGCACAGCTAGTTTCGAAAAATCTTTCACAAACCTCTTGTAGTACCCAGCTAAGCCCATGAAGCTACGGACCTCTGTCACATTAGTTGGTGTAGGCCAATTCACAATTGCCTCTATTTTCTGTGGGTCCAATGAAATTCCTTCCTTGTTGATCACATGCCCTAAGAAAACAACTTCATCCAACCAAAACTCACATTTCTTTAGTTTATCAAATAATTTTCTTTCCCGAAGTATTTGTAAAACAGCCCTAAAATGTTGTTCATGTTCAAGTCTATCCTCAGAATATATCAAGATATCGTTGATGAAAACTACCACAAACTCATCAAGGTAGGTTTTAAATATTCTATTCATTAAGTCCATAAACGCTGCCGGAGCATTAGTCACTCCAAACGGCATGACAAGAAACTCAAAATGACCATACCTTGTTCTGAATGTTGTTTTCTCAACATCCTCTGCCTTAACCTTCAACTGATGATACCCGGATCTCAAATCAATCTTAGAAAACACCTGTGATCCCTGCAACTGATCAAATAAATCATCAATACGGGGTAAGGGATACTTATTCTTTATCATTACCTTGTTCAATTCCCGATAATCGATGCACAGGCGCAAAGTGCCATCCTTCTTTTTCACAAATAACACCGGTGCACCCCAAGGGACGTGCTAGGCCGGATAAACTCTTTATTAAGAAGGTCTTGCAACTGTTCCTTTAATTCTTTCATTTCGGCGGTAGCCATCCTGTAGGGAGTTTTAGAAATAGGCTGGGTGCCTGGCACAGTCTCAATAGTAAACTCTATCTCCCTGTCTACCAATTCCCCTGGTAATTCATTTGGAAACACATCTGGGAATTCTCTAACGATGGGAATATCATTCAATTCAACATTCATGGATTGTTCAGTCAATACATAACACAAATAACCCTGGCACCCCTTCCTGATCAATTTACATGCTTTCATTGCAGATATCAAATACGGTGGAGACACTACCCCATTTCCCACAAACACAATCTCTTTCTGTTCCGGTGGTTTAAACACAACCCTCTTTGTCACACAATCTATGGTGGCACAATATTTGGTCAACCAATCCATGCCCAAAATTACATCGAAGTGTCTAAAGTTTAAGGGCAACAAATCTACATATAGGGTAGCATCCTCAATATGCATGTCACAAAACCGATATATATAGTCACATAACACAGATTCCCCCGATGGA
This sequence comes from Camellia lanceoleosa, assembly GCA_025200525.1. Lineage (NCBI taxonomy): Eukaryota > Viridiplantae > Streptophyta > Magnoliopsida > Ericales > Theaceae > Camellia > Camellia lanceoleosa. Next base: position 141,214,433 of record CM045761.1, on the reverse strand, counting down.
GCAGACACGCACAACAAATATGGCAATAATTCTAGGGGTCTTTTCAGTCTAGATGCAAATGTATATGTCACAAATGAGTGTGTTGATCCAGAATCAATTAATACAAGGGCATCCTGATTACATATTGAAATAGTACTTGAGACAACGGCATTGGCATTACGTGTATCACCCGGAACAAGTGCGAAAACTCTCCCCTGTCTCACTGTATCCCCGGTAATAGCGGATCTCTCAGTATTTCCCAGCTTCGGAACCGATGCAGTTGAACTAGCTGCCAGTTTTCCGCTGTTCTGATTACATTCTCGGGCTATGTGCCCTTGCTTCCCACACTTGAAACAGGCTCCTGATGTACGGTAACAGACTCCACGGTGCCTTTTGCTACAGATGTTGCACATGGGAGCTGTGTCTCGGGAAGAATTTGAAGTAGTGGAGGAGCCCGTATTTTGCTTTTTCAGAAATTTTTTCTTCGAAAAGAAGCCCTGCCTTTTGTTACCCTTCCATTCAGTTACTGGCTTAGTTTGTCTAGCTATATTAGTCTCCGATATGATGGCCCTGTCAAGCACCCCAATGTAAGTTTCCTACTTTAGAACATTCACCCTCTCTAGGATGTCACTGCGGAGTCCGCCTTCGAAATGTCTTGCCTTCTTATAATCGGTGTCAATTACGTGTGGTGCAAATCTGGCTAATTCAGTGAACTTGGCCTCATACTCCGCCACTGTCATGCTATCTTGCTTGAGTTCCATGAACTCGGCTACTTTCCTATCCCAAACACATTGCAGGAAATACTTGTCATAAAAGATCTCCAGAAATTTTACCCAATCCACATCTTTATGATTTTCTCGCATCAACATCCACCATCTTCTTGCTTCGTCTTCTAGCATAAAAGTGGCTAGAAGCACCTTCTGTGTCTCTGACCAGGGGAACACTTCAAATAATTTCTCAATGCTGAGGACCCATGCTTCAGCTTTCAAAGGATCTAATCCCCCATGGAACTGTGGCGGTTTCATTTTCTTGAATTCCTTGGTGAGAGCTATAATCCGATCATCATTCTGATTATTTGGCATGGGTGGTGCCTAAGGTGGAGGTGGCGGGTGTGGTTGCTGCCACTATTGTTGCCACTCCTGTTGTTGTCTTAAAGCTTCTGCCATTTCCTGTATCAGTCTTTCCATCCTGTCCATCTTGGCAGTTGAGGATTCTTCTAGTTCATCTCCTCTGGTTCTCACCATCTGATTAAACTTGCATTATGCTATGTACAGGATATACACAAGTATGCATGCAGCAAGGAGCATACATATTCAGGTGATTTGCAATGCAAGTGAATTACAGCTTGTAGCACATAATTACTCAAATCAAAACATTTAAGCACACAATCAATGCTTCCAAATTCATAATCATCTCGTGAATGCATCCTAGATCTTATCTAGACGCTTATTGCTCTTTTTGGACAAGTGTGTGAGTTATTAACTCGTGCTCTGATACCACTCTGTCACGACCCCAACCCGCCCCTATGGGTTAAGGACATGACCGGCCAGTAATCCTATGATTACCTACCGCCTCAAACCAAAATGGACATAACTCGTCAGAGAAAAGGGGCCAAACGGAAGCAAAAATTTAAAACTTTGTCCATAGAGCGGTGCTTATATGCACAAGGAACAAACCATACTCATATGCGTTAATAACCCACATCAAAAGTATAGTAGCATAAACTTCTTTACAACAGGATTATCAAACTGAGCCAACCCATATCAGACTACATACAAATGTACACAAAACCCTTGCCAATAAAACCACATATAATTACATAACAAAATGGCAAGGATGGGTCTCGCACGTGAGACACGAGGGCTGACTCTCCAAAATCTGGGTCGTTCTACACAGGCTTCACTGAGGCTGGGTCTGGACCTCTCTTGGCTCACCTACAAAGACATGAATGAGCGTGAGCGATAGCCTAGTAAATAATATCAATTACAGAATCTATGCGACAAGACGTAAAACAACGTTTTCCAAACGGCCTTAGGCCCAATTCATTTCTGTAGTTAACATATATAAGGGTAATTTAAATCATAGTTCCGCACACACTGGCCTTTTACTCACTCAGCTTTACATTCATTATGAAACGGCCTTCGGCCCATTTGATTATGTCAAAACGGCCTTTGGCCCAATCATTCGTGGCCTTTGGCCCACTTATTCATGTCAGAATGGCCTTTGGCCCACTTATTCATTTCAAAACGGCCTTTGGCCCACTCATTCATGTCAGAACGGCCTTCGGCCCATACATTCGTATCAAAATGACCTTTGGTCCATTTATGTTTAACAAAATGACCTTTGGTCCATTCACGTTAACAAAACGACCTTGGGTCCATTTATGCATTCATAGCTGACTTACGTCTACAATCCCAATTAGCAATTTATAAAGCTTAAAAGGGAGTAAACAATTGGACATTCACAAGCATTCAAATATCGATATTACTCACAGTGATCGGCTTGTGGATTTGCCATTGAGCTTGACCCTACACATTTCACGAACACAAAAGGGTTATTAACAGTTCAATCCGTTCTTCAATTCACATATTCCTCTTTGGACTTTATTCATATCTCATTAACTCATTTATAATGCTTAACATATGCCTAAGAGTGCTTGCAAGTGAAAGAGAATGGAAAACTGAACACAGAATGCAAAAACAAAATTTCAGAAAACAGGGTCTCGCCGGCGTGGACTTCCGCCGGCGGACCCTTAGGTCTGCGAAAGTTCTGGTTGCCACAAATCCCCGCTCGAGCGTTAACTCTTCCGCTCGAGTGGACTTCGCCACATAGCTCGCTTTCGGCGTCAATTTCCTGCCGGCGGGCATCATGTCTGCGAAAAATCTTTGGCTCGATTTCGCCGGCGGCACTTCCCCGCTTGAGCGTAGTTTAAATTCGAAATTCAGATGGTGTTCTTGAGCTCAAATTCAATTTTCCTTCATCCCTTGCATGCAATGGCTCAAATCTCACATATGATCATACTAACATGGTATAAACACCAAAACACATCATCATGGAGCCTAATTTCAAGGATTAAACACTTGCATGCTTCAAATTGACACCAACTCACTTCTATCATTCATATTCATGCATTCAAAGCTCCTATCTCCATAAATTGTACATGCATGTGGTGTATCACTTTCATCTTTAGTTCATATGATGAAAAGATGGTCAAGTACATGGCTTTCAACCAAATTGCAACATAAGTCATGTGATTCAAGCTCGAATATGCCAATTCCAAACAATTATATACATGCATGCATATATGGTCTTCCAACTCAACAAAACCAATTCAAAACATGCTCTTAACCATTAATTAGCTTTGAACACACATTGAACACACACAAGATTACACATTAAACTCATGGATTCAAGAATCAATGCTTACCTAGAAGCCCAATCTATGGTCAATTCTTGAACTAGACTTCAAATCTCCGAGCTTGAGTCACAAATTATACAATTCTCTCCCTCTCTCTCTAAATGGCCGGCTCTCCCTCTCTCTTCTTGAGTTACATTTAGTCCAAAATGAGGCTAAGGAGAGAGAGATTGAGTGTTTAAGGCCTTGACAACAAAGCCCACTAACACAATATTTAATATAAAATATTTGGGCTCTTAATTCATCATTTTAATCAGTTTAAATTGACCAGAATAAATTTTCAATTAAATTTCACCGTAGGCTCTAAAAATTATGCCAATTACAATGGCGTAATCAATTTCGGTTCTGGCCGATAAGGCCCTCAATTTAATTCTAAGGAGACTATTCAACAGATATTCCTCTGAAAGCAGATATGAATTCAAAATCACATATTATCACATAATGGCACACAAAATCATGCTAAACACATAACCATAAACAAATTAAGGACCAGTTTAGCACAGTACAGAACAGGGGTATCACAAAAAGAATGACCAAAAACCATTAAGAATTGAATGAGAAATTGTCTCATAAAGTTGGCCTAATGAATGAGGTATTGGGAATTGTGTGTAACTACTAATCCCACATTGATTGTAGAGGAAAACTTTGATGGGTATTTAAACCTCAAGATTTTGATAAGGGCATGAGCCCTTTAGGGCATCCAAATTTTCCAAAGGAAGAGAGTTACGGATGCTTCAAGGAGGGCTTGGGCCAATACTATTGTCTAAGTTAGTAATGAAAAAATTGTCACATATGCACGCACGTAGCCCACCCGCCCGAGCCGAGTCCGGATCCATGATCCGTAGGTTATGGATCTCGGATCTTAAGGCTTGCTGGAATGGATTAGGTTTGGGTTGGATCAGATTGGTGGTCCACTAACCTAATCTTTTTGGGCTAACTCTACTGCAGATATACACATGTGTGTATATAGAGTACATAACTTATATATAATTGGCCCATCAGTTTTGGTTATTTGATGTCTAAAGCCTCCTCCTCTCTCCCTCATGGTGTATAAAAGGAGGTCCATTTTCGTTGGTTGAATACATAATTTTTTCCTTCCAGAATCATACAGTCAGTTTGTTTGCTCCTATAATTTTCTTCCTGTGTGAGAGAGTGCTGCCATTGTCAGTTCACCAAAGCTAACAGAAAGTGCTTTTGCATTAGCTGGTCTAAACCGTCATATCTTGGGAGACAGAAGTTGACCTACCTCCAGCACCCATGGTGAGGCGATTAATCTATTTTAAGGAGACTGTAGCACATAGGCTTCGATTTGAGCTTCTTTCTTTATTTTTATTATATGTATTTCTGTTCGTTAATGTATGTCATAATCCCATGATTTCATTTCATATGAATCTATTTGTATATTTTATTTAATTTACAATTTCGACAACATATAAGGGGTCAATGTTGTCCACATTCTACTGTATCAAGTTAGTTGGAATGAGAATGACAAATCTGTAAAGGGCACATATATTTTTAGAGGGGGAAATTCTTAAACGTTTTCAATATCTTAGACTAAGAATTAATTTTCTTTTTATTGGGAAAGGGACAGAAATTTGTACAATTTGTTAGCTTAAGTAATATTTTTTACTAACAATTGTGAGCTGTGCATTCATACTTTTTTCCTATTCTAATCAGGGGTGCTCGCGGTTCGATTGTAGCCAAGAACCTCAAATTTGCCATTCGTCTGTCGGATTGGAGGATTGAAAAAAATGAATCCGCATCCATCTGCTGGATTGGCAGATGTGGTTTAAGTGGATTGGCAAATGAATGTAAATCAGTTATGTAGTTTAAACTTTTACAAATGTTTAACATAATACAACAATTTGTTAACATTTTTTTGAATAATAATCTCACTCAACATAAAAAAAAGATTTTCAAGTAAATTGTCAAATACCAATAATAAATACATATAAGGAAACCATGCATTATCAAAACTATTTCATTACCTTTTTTTCATATTGAAAAACTATTTAATTTGATCTTTAAAAAACTGACCGAATTAAGCCTTATATTTTTCACACAAAAATACAAAATATCAACACTTGTGTAGCTTGACTTTTCATGCTCCTTTCGGAAGACGAGAAGCCCTACAGTTCGGACTCTACCTGTGGTTTTGAATCTGATTTCACAAGTGCAATGTGAAATAGTGAAAACACAAAAGAGTCCAAATCTGGCAATTATTTTTGGAAAATCGATGTTTTGAATAAAATGCCGAAAATGGATTGTTTTGCCAGATTTCAGAGTCACCTCCTAAATATTTTTGGGAAATTTAAGAAACCTAAGACTCATGCCAAAGGCCATTAGTTCGTCATCACCAAAGTTGTCTCGGCTCGGGAACTTAGGTATCAGAAGGGAACGTCATGAATTGAGCACCCCCCTCGCCCAATCAAAGATCGGCCTCTACTATTCATGATGTGATTCTTATTTACATTATATGCTCTTATTCCAATTATTAGCTATATTGCTTTTGTGATTCACACAAGTATAGACTAATTCGCAAAAATTGGAATATTTGATTTCATGTTTTATTTGAAATTGTTTTGTGAATTTGCCACTCGAAAAAGTGGGCTAAAATTGACATTAATCAAATTATCCCAAGTCAAGCAACTAGCCTTCATCCATAGGCATTCAAACAGTTATATAATTTAAACAATTAGCCTCATGGTGAACATGCTGGATATGGCAACAATCACACTCATGCGATATGCTAAAGCGAGTAAGGCTCACCTAATACTCCAAGCCAAAATAAACAAAAGAGTTAGAAAAAATGCATGATCCTAACTAATGCAATATGACTAATGGAACGCATGTGATATGCAATTACTAGGCTCAGTTATAACATGGTATATGAATCGATTTGATAGCATGCGGTCTAAGCACATATTCAAAGAGGTGTTTTAACTAACAGTGCAAGTTAGAATGATGCGCCGAGCCTCAATGCATGCAATACAAATGGATGCAAATATGAGAGATGCTAAATGAAACATGATGCTTCTAAACTAACCATCATAAGTAGGTAAATAAAAGGGAGAAAGACGTGAGGTTGGAAGACATATGCGTTATTACAACATTTTCGTCCTCACGCAGGAGGATCCGAATGAACTAACTAGCTAAGCTAATTACTACGAATTACAAACCGAATGAAATAATCAACTAAACTAGCTAATTAATTATTACAACAAATTAACTAACTAATTAATTAATTATAAATCAATACGAACTAATTAATTACATGAATACAACATGAAAAAAAGTGCTAAGCTAGCTTATCTAATTACTCTGCCTCGGGAAACGAGGAGTGCTCATGCATGCACAGATTTCCACTCGAAAAAGGCCACTGTCCTGCTGCCAAATGCCTCTGCTGCACAGTAGAACATTTTCAATGTTTTCCATCTCAGAATCAGCTATGTTTTGCTAGAAATGTACACTGCTTGGTTTTGTCACGCCCCTAAAATAAAATACAAATAACCTAACTCATAAGAGAAATAAATATAATAGAATTCGTATATTTTCATATATCAGAGTTTGTATTATAAAAGATATTACATGCATTATACATTCATAAATGTTCATCCTGAATCTACAGCATGTAACACTAGCTAATAACGACAAAATAAATGCCTTATGTGCTTACGTCTTTTCAAGACACTACTTGGTCAAAAAAAAAAAAAAAAAAGTCATAAGCTCTGTACATATAAAGCCCTATGCTTGAATAAACATTTAAACACAAAATAACAAAATAGAGCCTCCAGCTCCTAAGTCCTCCCAAGCTACGTCCTTAGAGGAAGCATGTCACCAGTACCTGAAAATGGTTTCCCAGGTAGCGTGAACCAAAGCCCAGTAGAAATAGTCTAACACAATATATGAGATTTAACTAAGATATAAGTGTCAGATATATTCCATGTTTATGACAGAAGCACAATCTTTACATGATCACACGATACTGACATTCACATCTAGATCTATTCCCATTTATTCATTTCAGATGAGTTCATTTCATTTCAACTATAGACCAGATTTATACTTGTCCAAATAACCCAACTGAGACTACAACCCAGTGGTTTTCAATCAATATAACTATCACATAACACTTCAATTTTGCCATTTTATGGAAATTTCATCTGCAAGATCGGCACCTATGCATACTTAAGATTTCGGGACTTTGACCCTAGACACTCCAGCCAACTTAATATTCAATGGAGTCCATCCCATATCTCCTCCCAAAACATTGAGTATATCACCTTTCTCCTCCCAAAACGTTATACATATACAATGTATTTACAAGTATCGTCATATTCAATGACATTCAATTATATATATTCAATGCCTTGATATACTGTCATATTCAATGACATAATTAGATGATTAGTTTCAATTCACCTAATCCTCATGCAATTTCTACAACAATCATTGTTATCCTCCACCAATAGCCCAATATAGATATTTGTAAATAGATATACAACCTTTATAACAGATATTTCATCAAACTTCCATAGGTGAGTGATTAAACAAATCCAACTACACCATTTATTAATACATCCTCCCAATTTCACATTTCTCATATCAATTTCATTACTTATACAAAATAATTATTTAACACCTATTAGGGAAAATTTTCCGCATTCTTCAAATATTAATCCAAAGGTTAAAATCTATCATTCTAATGCAAGATAGCCTTATATTCAAAATCCCATATTCCATTATAGAACATAACATGGAAATTCCTTTTTTCAATTTAAACCCAAATCCTAGGTTTTCTCAAAACATTTCCAAATCTCATCATTTATACATAACAAAGAATACCTGGGTTAAAAATCATAACAAAGTGTAGAATATCACTGCCTAAAGGGGAAGTGGAGGAACTTTGAAAGTGACGAAACCAACTTCCAATCAGATGAAAATGGAGCTTTCAAGATGCTCCACCTTTTTTTTTTTCCAGACTCAAGGGTGAAGATATCAAAGGATCTTGGTCAAAATGTAGATAGAGAGAGAGAGAGTCAGATTAGGGTTTTTGAGTGAAAAGAAATCAAAAAGTGATGTAAAAATGGTCTGCTATGAACTGATATACGCGAGGCTAGCTTGAGCAAAGGAGTTGTCACTCGAGCGACCAGACACAATAAGTGTCCTCGCTCGAGTGCAAGAAGCGTCGCTTGAGCGTAGAATACAAGTCCCCAGAAGTTTTGCAGATAGAAGACCTTCGCTCGAGCGCAAGAGTTCTCACTCGAACGAAGAACGATACCATCCTAGAACTTTGCAAGTCTGAAAGAAATACTGGGAGATCAGTAAGCTCGCTCAATCGAGGAAAGCTTTGCTCGAGCGAAGAAGCCAAAATCTGGGAAACTTCATTCTAAACCAATTAACAACCCATCTGTTCCAAACATGCCCAGCACATTCCAAAACTCAAACTCAAATAGTGGAAGGGAGAGAAGACATAAATAACAATATAAAATCACGAGACCCGAGTCCAGAATACAACGAAGGTTGGGTCAACACCTGGAATCACTAAAGGTTTTATAAAGGTGGGCGGCAGGCCAAAAGTGATGGCTCATTGACCAAAAAAAGTGGCCAACTGGCCACTAGAGTTTGGCCCTTCCTGCTGCAACAGAGTACAAACAGAGCAAAAAACAGGGTATTCTCAAGGGATGTTTGCACACTTTACCCCTCCTTATCATCAGACAGCTCAAAGGAGTAGTAAACTTGATTCACAAGCCACCAACCCAAGCAATTTCATTGTATGATGGCCTATGAACCAAAGGGTACACTTTCAATAAATGCTCAAATAAAGACTCTCAAACCTCTTCCCTATCACGAATGATCAAGGGAAATGGTTGACAATGACTCTTGAACCGTTTTCATCACTAATCAGTATGAAACGACTCGAGGCTCAAGGGTTCAATTAGTGTTCGATTGAAGCCAAACCAAGTTATTATCTTGCATCACTTTAGTCCAAGTTTTATTACTCCATTTTAATTGCCTTTCCATTCTTTTTTTGAGCATGAGAGAGACATCATGCCATTGGTAATGAACCCCCAAAGGGATTAAACCATTAAGCACAATACCTCAATCTCATGCTTAAACAAGCACTTGGCTTGAAACCACTTTCAAAACAAAGAAAAAGCCAAGAAATGATGGAGGTTACAGAAGTGATTAAAGGTGATCAGAAGTAACAAAAGCAAGAAATAAATGCTATTAACTCAAATAGGTTGGTGGCTAAGGCCTAAAACACCAAACCTATAAGGACAACAAAACTACAAGCATGCAAAACAAAGCATAAATGTAATGAACACCTAAAATAGTCCTAAAACAGTCTTAAAACATGCAAAAGAAGTGCTGGCATTAAGACAAAAATAACTAAAATAGCAAGCTACAACATAGAGTTATGTAAGCTAGTGAACAAAATACAAGGAGGGGAGGCTAACCCCTCCAATTTTGGATTTCAAAATATGTTGTTAGCCACTGAAATAACTCTAAAATTCAGTATTTAAAAGCTCAAAAAAAGATATTGTAAAGGTGGGGTAAAGGCTAGAGAAGCGAGGTGGAAAGAAAGGTGAACCACCCCTCCACCCCGTAAAGCCTTACACCACAAGTGTTAGTGCAAAAATACAGAGTTTATACAGCCCAAAAATAGTAGAAAAATAGTAGGAAAAGAAGCAACCAAAACAATGAAACAAGCTAAGCCTTCTACCTCTAGAAGAGAAGAACACTTTTAAGCGGCAATTCAACACACACACACCCTTAAGAGCTCAAAGTAGGCTTAAAAGTACCTTAACTCAAAGATGGCAAGGTTTGGTTAAGAGTGTATAGGCAAAAGCTCAAGAAATTTCGAGAGAGAGAGAGAGAATTGTAGAGAGAGAAAATTAATTTTGCTCAAATATTTCTCTTCTTCAAAAATGGAAGGGGAGGTCCTCTATGTATAGAAAAATATCACACTCCCTCAGAAACATCCATCCATATACGTGTAGGTAGATGCAAACATCTATGCAAACAGCTAGCACAGTCGGCAAAAAATATCTGCAAAACACATTTGTGGTCGGTAGCCACCAATTCTGGCCAACAGGCCACACACTTGGCTAGCAAGGCATGAAGGTGGCTGGCAGCCAAAAGAGATGGACGGCAGCCCACAAAAATGGGCCTGCAGGTCCCAAGTTTTTCAGGTTTGAAAGGCTGAGGTTTTGGTGCAAAAACAAGGCATAAGGTTTGCAGGGTTTTGAGGCTTAGAGTTGTGGCATTCCGCTGAGGACTTTCGAGCACTTGACAAGCATATACATTCATCATTGGGTGTACAAGTGATGGTGGCCAAGTCGTAAGGGCGGTCAAAAATGGGGTGTCTACAGTTGCCCCTCTTTGGCAGAACTCGAAGTCATGACATGACGTGAATGAATGTCAAAGCCCAAAGACGAACTATTCTGACGAGGCCGTAAGACTTGGGCAAAATAAACAAGACATAAAGTAAATGGTTATGCTCACAAGCTGCCTATGTATCCCTTTGCAAAGAATCAAACCAGCGTAGTTTAGGGGCAAGAAGCAATCACATACAGGAAAAATAACTTATGATCATGTAATGAAACAAAGCAATGCAACATAAATTAAAGCAAAACGAATCAAGTCGTGTCTCACACGGAAAGAAGCAAATAAATCAACACGTCTCATGCGATTGAGACAACAAAAGAGCAAACCAAACTACGTCACATGTAGAAAGGATATAAGAAAATATAAGCCAAGCAATGTCTCACATAGGGAGAACGAAAAAGGTTCCAAACCTAAATTGCGCCTCGCACAGAGAGGGTGAAAATATGGTACTCCAGGCACACCGGATTTTTTTTAATCGAAAAAACAATCGCAACGTGTCTCACGCGAGAGGAGGAAAGGTGGTGTGAACACCGGGCGCACTTGATGTTTTTAACCGAGGACTCGAGATCCTAAGGCATCTCATGCGAGAAGAGGAAGATTGGTGTGAACATCAGGGCATACCTGATTTTTTTGCTGAGGAAAACAATCCTAACGCATCGCACGCAAGAGGAAGAGGAGTGGTGTGAACAAATAGATGCACTTGCTATTTTTAACCGATTTAAACAATCCTAAGACGTCGCACACAAGAGGAGGAAGAGTGGTGTAAACAAACAGGCGCACCTACTGTTTTTAACTGATTTAAACAATCCTAACGCGTCGCACGCGAGAGAAGGAAGAGTGGTGTGAACATTGGGCGCATCTGATGTTTTTAACAGATTTAAACAATCCTAACGCGTCGCACGCAAGAGGAGGAAGAGTGGTGTGAACACCGGGCACATCCGATGTTTTTAACCAATTTAAACAATCCTAATGTGTCGCACGCGAGAGGAGAAAGAGTGGTGTGAACACCGGGTGCACCCGATGTTTTTAGCAAATTTAAACAATCCTAATGCGTCGCACGTGAAAGGAGGAAGAGTGGTGTGAACATCGGGCACACCCGATGTTTTTAGCCGATTCAAACAATCCTAATGTGTCGCACACGATAGAAGGAAGAGTGGTGTAAACAAACAGGCGCACATGCTATTTTTAATCGATTTAAACAATCCTAATTCGTCGCACGCAAGAGGAGGAAGAGTTGTGTGAACATCGGGCGCATCTTGACTTGCTCTACAATTATCTTGGAGGATCTTAGGTGAATCTAGAGTAAAATGTTGAGGAATCTAGTGGTTTGGGGGCTAGGGTTTCAGAATGGGTAGGAGAGAAAAAGAGAGTTCGTGAAAAAATGAAAAAGATATCACGCCCCAAATTTTTGATTACTCGGGAACATTACTAAAAGCCTTTAATTTAGGTCAATTTTTATTTATTTTTGTTTTTTTTTACAAACATCTATTACTCTTGAGTAATAGAAACATAATAACACATGTTCTCTCTTGCAATAAATACAACGATAATAATACATGTCAACTCCCACTGCAGAGCTACAATTAAATAATTACAGACATCAAATGTACAAAATTCATCTCCATCACATCTACTATGAGATTACACATAAGAGATACATGGACTCTATAACTCCTTAACTAATGAATCTGAATTATCTTCCTATAAAAAAAAAAAAAAAAAGGAAACAACAAGGGATGAGCACAATTGCCTAATAAGAATCTCATAGTTCTACAACAATATCTAACACACAGATAGAAATAATCATGTATGCAAGGTGATACCATATAGTAAGGTGATGTTTTGTAATTTCAAAATATTATTATTTCAAAATATAGTTGAACATTTAAAGAAACCTTCAGTCATAAAAATTATTCCTCGTCATCAGAAAAACCATAAATCTTCTTTTAAAAAACAAATATGCTTAAGGAACAATATCATGATAAATTTATTAACTAATTCCAAAATATTTTTCATTTAATTTCCATCTTAATATGCCTCTTTTTATTTCCATTATCCCTTTTCACTAATTACATTTATTACAACACCAAAATCTCAAGTTCAAGTTCCCTTAGTACTCAAAAACAGCCCTCATGCACTCCATTTCCACCGGCTTATTCCTATTTGCTGCAACTCCTTAACGTAGAAATCCAAATCTATTATTATCTCAAAATAACAGTTCTCCTATACTCAACTCCTACTTGTCTAACAACTACATCACATCCACATTTGCACTATCAATTATAATTCAACATATCACAACTACATTACATCCACATTTGCATTATCAATTATAGTTCAACATATCACAAAGATAATAAACCATTTTATGTCAATTACTCCATTAATTATAAAACAAAACTTTTAATCTTTCCTTATAGTTACAAACAAACTGGTGAATTCATTATCATCAACCCCTTATCCCATTACTATTTCCTTATCCATTCTTTCCAAATAATTGCTATATGCATTCCCCTTCCATACGAAATTTCACATCAAATTGTAATTTCATAAGTTCATCACAAGTTACACATATTATCACCAACTCCACACATTTTTCAACACATTCCACCTTTTGCCGACTTGATACGGCGGGATAGCGGGCACCCAATTCATAACACCTTCCATCTTTTGCCAGCTATTATACGGCGGGAAGTGAACTGCCGAAAACTATTTTCTCAAGACCTATATTTTTCCAAAAACCATGGGTATGTTTGGTTTGCATTTGGGAGATAAGTTTTAGAAAAAAAATTTCTAAAAAATTGTTTGGTTTGAGTTTTTCTCAAAAAAATTTCAAAATCAGCTTCTCTCTCTTACACATCAATCAATCACTTTTTCTCTCTCCTCTCTTTCTCAATCACTTTTTCTCTCACACACATCTACTCAAATTCTCCCAAAATATCAAATCATCCCAAACTCCCAAAAAAAAAACAACTCTCCCAAAAACAAACCAAACAAGCCCCATATTTTCCCATATTTACTGACTATCATACGGTAGGATGTGGACCCCCAAAAATATTTTCAACTTTAAAACCATTCCCACATTTGCCGGCTATTATACGACAAGAAGTGAGCACCCAAAAACATTTTCAAAGCCATTCATTTTTTCACTTTTGTCGGCTACAATACGGCAAGACTTTGTGGACATCCAAAAATCATTTTTTCACTTTTGTCGACTATTATACGGCGGGACTATGTGGACACCCAAAAACATTTTTCTCAAATTCGTCCAGCGATAAGCCTAGACAGGGCATTTGGGCACCTTTAATTCAATACCACCCCCACATTTGCCGGCTCTTATACGGTAGGACGTGGGCCCCCAAAAACATTTTCAACTCCCCGTGTGGGTACCAACCACAACACAACCCAACACAACTCAACTCAACCCAACATAACTCAACTTCACTCAACACAACTCAACTCAACTCAACACAACATAACCCAACTCAACTCAACATAATTAACATAACTCAATACAATTCAACATAGCACAATAAAATTCTTAAATATTCACCTCATCATTTTATCACAAATCTCATATCATCCATACCATTAACAATTTATTTACCCTAATTTAGTTTCATATTATAACATAGTTTAAATGATCCACAATAAGAGTTCAATCACAACTTTTACATAAATTTCCACTCACTTTTAAAATTCAATTAAACTTATAGATGTGCAATTTAGCACCTCAATTTCATGATTCTACTTTTACTTTAAACAAAACCATCAACAATCTTCATGAGCCAAACTAGGGTTTTTAAGAGAAATTAAAGCTTTTAACAAAAACTCTTTTTATTCCAACTCTTCTATTAATCATACGCCCAAATTTATAACCCAAAATCATAACCCAACAAGTAAGCCCCAACACTTCAAACCCTAAACTCCCATGTCTCATGATTTATCGCAATATGCATAAAAATATAACCTTTGTATTTATATATATAAAAAAAAATACCACAAATCTATCTATGAATGAGGGTATTGAAGGAGAATTAGAACCCTTATCTCTCGAAGCAAGGAGATGATAGCCCAAAAATCCCTGACGATGAAACCATGAGCTATTCGGATAAAAAAGAAGCCCTTTATGAGATCTACAATCTTTCTCAAAGGACCTAAGTGAAAAGATCACTCTAGGTGAGTAGATCTAGAGACCTATGTGAAGAAGTTTGAGTTTATAGAGAAATAAGAGAACTCATGGTTTGAGAGGAAATATGAGAGGAAAAATAATGAGAGAGAAGTGGTTTTGGTCTATTTATAGTAGTAGAAAATAGCCCTAAGGTCAATGAAAAGGATAAGTCCAAAACCCCCCAAAAGTAAGGCCCATTCAAACCCCAAAATACTGGGAAAAAAAAAAAAAAAGCTCAGGGGTCGACCCCTAGTATGGTGGTGTCGACCCTTCAAGAAGAAAAGACGATCTGGCAGCAAGCAAGGTGTCGACCCTTGCACAGGAAAAGCCAACACTAAATTCCAACAACTAAGTTTTGCCTCAGAAACAATTGTAGAAAGATTTATGTCATCTACACCATTGGAAATTTTGTCCACTTCGGTCATATTGGCTTGAGCAGGCTTCTTGCTTGATCTTCCTTTGCCTTTGTGCTTGCTACGACAATCTTTGGCCCGATGTCCCTATTTGTCACAGATGTAACATTTTCCATTGAACTTATACTTCTTAATTTCCCCTCCTTGAGAGTCTTGTGTGAAACTTTCTCTAGAATACTTCCGTTTCTTTTCTTTTGGTGCATGTTCCACCACATTTGCCTTAGATTATATTGGATGCTTAGCAGCCCACTTCTCAGAATTGCTGTTGTCCTCCTTAATCCTCAAATGCACAATCAATTCCTGCAAAGTCATTTATTTGCGCTTGTGTTTGAAATAGTTCTTGAATTCCTTCAAGCCTTGTGGTAATTTTCAATTAAGGTAACAACTTGGAAAGATTCACTGAGAGACATGTCTTCTACATGGATGTCATGCATAATAAGTTGGATATCTTGAACTTGATTGATCACAGTTTTTGAATTAGTCACCACAAAATCCAGAAATTTCCCAACCACAAATTTCTTTGAGCCAGCATCTTTTGTTTTGAACTTTTTCTCCAACGACTCCCAAAGTTCCATTGCCGTCTTGACAAGACTATAGATGTTGTACAATATGTTATCAAGTCCATTCAAGATGTAGTTCCGGCATAGGAAATCAGCATGTTTCCAGGCATCAACTGCAGCAAACACTTGTCGGTCGGTTTCATCCTCTTTCAGAATAGGAACATTTTCACGGAGAAAATGTGACATGTGGAGAGTAGTAAGATAAAATGTCATTTTCTGCTGCCATCTTTTAAAATCAGTTTCTAAGAACTTCTCTAGCTTTTTACCGTGATTGACTTGCATAGTTACAATAGGAGAAGGGGTTGGAGCAATTGTAGTCACCATACTAGTACTGGTCTGAATATTAGTTTGACCAGTTTTAGTAGCCATGAATTCTAAATTATAAACCAAAATTATAATTATAATTTTTATACTACATAGAAAATTAAACCGTAAACACAGAATTTAATTCTGTAAAAATAAAAGAAACAAAAATTATAACTTTTATTTCCAATTAATTTGAAAATAAAATTTTATTTAAACAAATTAATTCCACACAAAAAAAAATTTCTGTAACACTTCAAAAATTAAAATACTGAAAATAGAATTTTCAATTAATGAAAACTCTGAATTTATTTCTAAAAGCCAAAATTAATTTCTAACTAATTTCACAAATTAATATTCTGAAATTGTTAATGATAAACAGTATATTAGTACTATTTGTCAAAGAAAATACTACTATTTGTATTTTCCAACCAGAATATTACTTTGTATAAGCATAGAAAATAATTTCTGTAAGAAGAAGAAAAGAAGAAAAGAAACAAACGAAAAATTATATATAAGCAGAATAATTCGAATCTATCTTAAGATTGTTGGAACATTCTTCTGTGTATAAAAAAAATAACTGAAACAAATCAAAAAATAAATTACTTACAAAATTTTATTTATCGAAATAACTTGAAAACAAAAAAGATTAAGTCGAATGTGTGACACTCTCTCCTTAAGACATATTCGCCTCGCTCAGGTGCTTACGGAATAATGGTGTCTATCTTCCAGGATACAATGATCTTACACAGATTGTATTAGCACTAAAAACAATTTGTTTCGGTGAACCAGAACCTGTGTTCTATACTCCTAGAAATTTCTGTAAAAACTAATATGAAGAATAATGCAAAATTAGAGCAAAATAGGGAAGAGAATTGAATGAGAAAAATAGCTAGAAAGGTCTTCTATTTATAGGAAAGTTGGTGACTGTTTGGCCAGATCTGAACAAGTTCACATTTGAACTAAACATGTCTGATTTTGAATTGAACAGGTGCAGAATTTGAATTAAGTCTGTCCGGTGCAATCTGTTGAGACAGTTTTTAATCTATCTGGGAACAGTCTGGGAAATTTTGGATTGGTTCAAAAGGGACACATGCTGGTTGGGAGCAAAAATTTGAATTCAAACTATTTGGTGCAAAATTCAAATTTTCCTACAAGGATTTTTGGAAAAAATTCAAATAAAATTTGTCCAAAAAATTAATGTTAGGACCTGACCCGCACCTCGCATAGCACGGCTCGGCCACCCGACCCACAAACCCCAACCCGCACGGCATGTCCGGCCAGCCTGTTCGATGGACGGCGGCACGCGCGTGTGGTGGTTTGAGCAAAAGCCCACTTTGTTCATAACTTCTCCTTTCCACAAACTTTGGGTGCCCCTTGGGGCCCAACCTAAGTATGTCCACCTAGAGCTTATATACCCACATAAGCTCTCTTAAAGTTTCAATATGGAACAACCATATTAAGGAAACCCACATTAGATTCTTCAATTCTTCATTCCACGAACCCGAAAACGATGCCAACTTCCCATTCACTCATAAATACTTTTGATGAACCATGTTCACCGTGTAATTTGCCATGCGGCAAGGAGCATGTCACCTCTTTGGACCCACCCCGAAAGACGCGTGGGCCCCACTCAAATTTGGACTCAAACTTGGCCCAAAATAAACCTATAAAAAACTATAATTTCAAACAGGGATTTTCTAAACATTGTGTATGTGTTTTAGCTTTACTATGTGTTATTTTGATAGTGTGATGTTTGAAAAGATTAGGGTTTTATTAATGGTATATTAAATGTATAAAAAGGGGGAAGTTCTCAATATTTATTGAAAATCTCTTGTTAGTTGAGTGTGATTTTTGTATGAATCGTGGATGTTGAGGGATGCATTTTTTTCTAATGAGAAATCCCCAAATTTTAATAAAACCCTAGAAATTTAAAATGTTAAGATTTAGACTTTTGGGAGAAGTTTGTGAAAAGCTTACAAGTGTTAAAAACATATGTTTATTTGAGGAAATGAGAATTTGAAAGTAAATGTTTAAAGGGATGAGATTGATGCGAATGTTGTCGGGACTATTGAAAGCTATTGAGGTTTCTTTTGAAAATTGTTTAATTTGAAAATATTGAACTTTGAGAAAGATGAAAATATTTATCATGTTAAGGTATTGAGAAAAATTGAAAGAAACATATGTTTTTTTTGGCATTATGAAAATTCTTGGTAAATTCTTGAGTTTGAATAAAAAGGAAAGATTGATGAAATTTTTGGAAGAATATTATGATTCTTGATTGAGTTGGGAAAAGAGGAGATTGAACATGTGATTGTTACTCCTATGTTGAAATTATTGAAAATATGAGATTATGAGTTATATATATATATATTTTTAAATTTATATTTGGTATAAAGACAATTGTTTTGGAAACCAGTGGAGGATTATATTGATTGTTGTAGAAATTGTATGTGAATTAGGTAAATTGAAATATTTGCAAATTCATGCATGGCATTGAACATTGCATAATCTCATGATTTAATCCTCGCATTGGATTTGAGAAAATTATTTTCAAATTGATTCATTGAGAATATTTGAAATGTGTTGAGTTATGGGGTAAATACGTTTGGTAAGTCTGGATAGGGGGTGTGGGTTGGTATTGTTTAAGTTGGTTTGAGCGTCAAAGGGTGAAAGACCGAAAACAAGCGCGGAGTAGGTACCACACGCCTTCCGATTAGGAGCTGGTACAATGGAGATTGGTAGTGCCAGTTATGCGAATTTGCAAACACCAACCTAGGGATTACCAATGTCGTCTTTACCACCTCTTGTTCTATCAAACGAATGATTGAATTGGTTATGTTTTTGAACAATTGCATGACATGAGAATTTCAAAATGAGAAAACCTATGATTTTGGCATTGGCATCTCATATGCATTGCATCTCATTACGTGCACTTTATGTAGATTATCTCTACTAGGTTTTATGCTCATCCCTTGGTGGAAATCATTTTTCAGATGATTGTGGTGTGCCTTCGCCGAAGTGAAGGCATGAAGGATCTTTTGAGAGCAGAAAGCCCAGTTCTTTATTTGTTTTGTTGCTTTAACTTGTTATTATCACATGCTATAGATTCATAGCTTAGGGATGATGGATGTATTAATGCATGTGGTCTCTCTTTTGTGAAATCTCACATTGGATAGCGTTAATGGAAAAATGGAGATTTAGTATGAATATTGACTATTGAAAGGTCTATATTACTCAATGTTTTTGTATGTAATAATGAGAACTAATGGGATTTAGATTATGCCTATGAGTTAATCTGGTTATATCAAATGCTAATTTTTGGGGGTGTTACAACTCCTCTATATACTATTTAAGATGGATTATTTTAATCACATTAAAAAAATATAAATTATGTTTAGAGATTATTCCTATATATTATGCTACTATATACAACTATAGTGGTAACAAATTAACTATAATATATATGAAAAGTTATACTACGCTTTCATTTTCAATTAATTGAATTACAATTAACAAACTAACAAATAGCAATGATGGTACAATAGGATAGAAAGAGGATAAAAATAAATAACACAATGATATTGAAATGTTTCAAAATTTTCTAGTTATACAAAAATCTATTGTTATAGTAAAAATCTTGAATTCCCAATAAATTTTCACATTTTCTATAAAATAAAATAACAATAAAAAATAAAAAATTCGATACCCATTTTTTTTACTTTAATTTTATGGTCTTCATTGAAGAAAACAAAATCCAATCAAAATTATTGGCATAGAACAGGTATAGATATTTCGATTGCAACCATCATCACCAATAATTCTTCTCCACCATACAAATTTGTAAACAAACATATAAACCTCACTAAAACCAAAACTAACAGTAGAGAAAGAGAATCATACAAAGAAAAAATTAAAACTAAAAAATAAATAATTCATGGAGTGGTAGGATGTTATCTCCAACACCTTAGACCTTGCTCAGCCCAATCCATCAGCTCATTAGCCAATGCCTACGAAGTCTAGGAGTTTGAATGACTAATCAGATTATTCTTTAAACAAAACATGAAAATTGATTAATTTATTCCATCAAGTGATTTAAACTCTTGATAGATATACATAAAATAAAAAAATAAAAAATAGATAGTTATATTGTTAAATCATAATTCAAATTTAGATATTGTCATATCTTTTAAGATTCATATCTAAATTATTATCTTCTTTATTTTTGTGTTGTTTCTATTTGTTTTTTTTTTTTTTTCAATTTATTTAAGATGAAGTTGTGGGTTTCTATTTTTTTAATTTAATTTATTTGTGATTTTTATTTGTTTTTAATTATTATTATTTAGGTAAATTATGATGTGAGTTATATATGTGATAGAAATGAGAGTTTTATTGATTTAAACTATGATGGTGAGAGATATATTCAAATTATATTTGTTTAGATAGATTTTAAAGATTTCTAAAATTTAAAATTGGATATTGAGAGGCAAAAGAAAGATTTTAACTAAATAAATATAAATTAAATTTATTAATTTTATCTGTTTATATATCTGATTTTTAATTTTAATTTTTTTTGTTATGTTATAATATAATATATAAGATATAATAAGATAGGGGAATTTTTTTTGAGGTCCCTAATATTAAGATTTTATAAGATAAATAACATATAAAATTTCATAGTAGTTAAAGTCCCTTAACATTTTCACAGAGAAAATTCGACTCAGAGAAATTTTGCCCGATTCAAAGAAATTTTGGCTCCAACACAGAGAAATTTCTCTGATTTCACAAAGAAATTTTGAAAATAGATTTGTTTAGATACAATTTAAGGATTTTTAAAATTTAAAATTTGATATTGAGAGGCAAAAGAAATATTTTAACTAAATAAATAGAAATCAAATTTATTAATTTTATCTGTTTGTATATCTAATTTAAGATCCCTCATTATTTTCACAAAGGAAATTCGGCTTAGAGAAATTTCGCCTGACTCAGAGAAATTCAGCCCGACTCAAAGAAATTTCGGCTCCGATATAGAGAAATTGTAACGCCCCAAAATAATCCGATATAATTAAATACATCAATCAACATCCACTTAATAATCATAACGATTCTTCAATCTTTACCCCATTAATCAACACGGTTTAAACAAAAGTTTCACATGCAATTTATACATTCAATGATATAGAAATACATGAATCTATAGCATGTAGAGCCCCATATTCCAAAAATAATAAAATGCCCTCATGGGTTACAACTTCCAAGGCTTAAGCCCGGTTACACAAAAGTGGCCTTTCGGACCCATACAAAAATAGCCCTTGGCTAGCAATTAAATCACAACAAAATAGAGTTATTTACTCTACACAACATATATCCACGCCCTCAACTCGGCGGGATCACCACATCTTTACCTGCACCAAAATCCCATAGGGGTGAGCATAAAGCCCAGTAGAGAACACTTAACAAAGTATATACATTTATGCAAGATTTCCCCTGTTAGATGCAAATGCCATACAATGTCATTTTTAAAGGGAATTTCATTTACATGCTCTTTTGAACATAACCATGTTTCCAAATACAGTTTGTAATCCCAACAGTTAAAAAACTTCCAATTTTAGTTAATCGGGGCGGTAAATACGACTCAGGTAATCCCTAGGTTGGTGTCTACAAGTAAGCTCAACAAGCACTACCAATAACCTCGCTTTACTGGTTACTAACCGGAAAGGAAGTGGTATCTCCTTCACGCGTGTTTTCGGTCTTTCACCCCGGACACTTAAGCCAACTTATCAAATTCATCTACACCTCCTAACCAGACTTACCAACGTATTTACCCCATAACTTTTCCATGATTTCAATCACAATATTTCATTCTCAACGAAAGCTCCAATTCCCAAACCAATTTTCATGACATGCAAAGTTTTAGAAATGCCAATGCAACAATTATCCATACTACTACATGTTTCTCTACATTGATCATATCCACAACAAATGGTCCATAAGGATTCAAATTTCTCTTTTCTCATTTCCATGTCATTCTAACAAATAGCCAAAAGTTTATCATCATTTGTCCATGTGTAACAATATAACCACAATTTGTGCTCTTTCAACCTTTTAAACATTTCAAGCCATAGCAACATGCAGATATCAACTTCAAATCCCAAAATCTTTCATATGATAAGAAATTCTTCATCAATGTAAATATATATGAACATTTGTATACAACAAAACATTTCCCATTCTCTTTGCCTACCATGGCACACAACAATACATCTATAAACATATATATATATATATATAATATCAACATGAGCCCTCATACTTTTTCATTTAAGAAATCCCCAATTTCTAGGTTTTCATAAAATCCCAACATTTCCTCATCCCCATTTCGAAACCTCACTATATACCTCAATCTTAACCCATATGGCTAAACATTTCACAAAATCTTTAAAAAAGACTAGGATAAGTTTTCTTCAACAAAAAAAAATATATATATATATATAATAAAATAAAATAAAAAAATAAAATAAATTAAAAAAAATCAACAATTTCTTGAGCCATAAACCCATTTTCGAAATAGACAAAGATAAGCTCACAAAATCAGTCAAGACTAGCAAATATATATATATATAACTCTAAGTGATTCCCTACCTCATGTCTTGAAGAAGAAAAGAGATGAAACCCTAGAATTGATGGTGCCAAGAACCAAATCTCCACCACACATAATATAACTCTTGAGGAGTTCTATAACTTTGATATAGAAGCTATGGTTAAATTCCAAATGGATGGAAGAGGATCAAGGATTTTGATCTTGTTTTTGAGGTAGAAATGTAGAGAGAAGGGAGAGAAATGTATTTTAGAGAGAGAGATGTAACAAAATGATATACGAACAGCCCAAATGAAAAGAAAAAATCGAGTTTTCGGGCTCAGTCCGTCCCGCACGTGCGGCACATGCCCCTGCATGTGCGGAGCCTCCTTCCCATACGTGTGGCACTGATCCCCACACGTGCAGCCCTCTAATCTGCACCTCACCCCACACTTGCATATAAAGCAGTGTGGAAGGCTGAAAATCCCCCAACTCCCAACACGTGCGACCTTATCCTGCGCACGTGCGGCCCTCTCCCGCACGTGTGGCCCTGGTCCTCCAGTCCAGAATTTTTCTGGTTCGCTTCCAGACACTCTGGGCTCGACCGCACACTCACTGAAAAAAGTGTAAATCAACACTGAAAAAGAAAAGCAATAACGAGGACTTATTTTGGAAAAACCTCCGGACACCACAAAACCCAAACGAATAACAAGGATTCGAGTCAACCCAACACCCCACAAGACAAACCCAAAGTTTAAATGAAGGAAAGCGAAACAAGTAACGTACCTGGTCATCACAGAAATTTCAATGATTTCACAGAGAAATTTTGAAATTTCTCTAATATGATCATAGAAAATGGTGGAAGCAAGACAAGCAGGATAGAATAAAAGGGCGGAAGCAAGACAGAATAAAATTAAAACAATAATAAAAAAAATAATTAATAAACAACAGTAAACAATAACAACAGTAATTAATGATTAAAAGATAGATAACTGAGATAAAACTAACTTACAATCATAAATTGTTCACTAAAAATAAGTTGAAAGCCTAGCTTCAAAATACAACTTGAATACAAATTTTTTGAGAGTGAAAAAGCAGGTGGATTCTCAATTCTTGAAAATTCTGATGACAATGAAATTTTTATTACTCCTTTATTTACACGAAAAGATAGAAAACTTTTAATAGGTCAACCTTCACATACTACTACTAGTAAATTAAAAGTTATAGATAATTCCTTTACATCTTAAATTAGTAAACCTGTTTATTTTACACACACACACACACACACATCTTCAGGAAGAAGATAATACATCTCAAGATTCACTCACTCAAATTGATTTTGATGTAGTTCCTCCTGTTAATCCACAATTATTAACTCTTAGTAAACCTTCTACTCCTGATCTTAATAAACTTCATTCTGAATTTAAATCTAAAAATAATAAATTAAAACGACAGATTTATTGAAATACTTATAGTGAACAACAACAATCCAAAATAATTAAGAAATGGTATAAATTTATGAATGAGATTGATATTGAAATCAATTTCTTTGACTATCTTGAAAATTATTATAAAAAATTAAATACTATTAGAAAAACTAAACGGAAAACTTCCCCTAATACTATTGTTTTTTCTAGTCATCCTCCTTTAGAAACCATCCTTATTGAACATAAAGGATCGCTTGTAAACTTCCTGGTGATGAATCTGAGATTAAAAAAATGATTGAACTAAATAATTATACAAATCAATGTTTAAAAACTATTGGTAAACAATTAGATAAAATTGAAACCCATTTTGATGATTACTCACCTAGTCATATATCTACTAGTAAACCTTTAGACAAACCTCTTATTAATCTTCCTTAGCACTAGGAAAAGGTTAAGTTTAGTTACCCAAGATACTAATACTGTTGAAGCTATTGAACAATTATTTACTAAGTTATCTATCCCTTCTAATGAAAAAGGAATTACTATCTTAACACAACAACCACCTTTAGAATTTACTAGTGACTTCGATACATCTACTAATGAAATTAGTCAATTAGGACAACAATTTCAAACCACTCATCTTAATCGAATCGTACATCTAAAAGTTAATCCTACTACTCTTACAAAAAATTGGTATAATAAACCAACTCCACCTGATCTTCAATTTGAAGAAACTAATATTAGCAATCAATTTTATATTTCTGCCAAAAAATTATATGAATGGAATATAGATGGTTTTAGTGAAAATCAAATTCTTCAAAAGTTAAATCACATGTCCATGGTAGCTAATAGTTATCTTAGTAGTTATCCTCTTTACTTACCTTTGGTTTTACTGGTATGCGTAAATCTTGGTGGGACAAATATCTCACTAAGGATATGCGTGAAGATATTCAAAATGCAGTCCAAGTTGATGAAAATGACTTCCCTATATTTGATGAAGATATAGAAACAAGTAAACCTGATGGCATTAATGCTTCAATATTTACCATAATCAAACATTTTATTGGAACACCTACTAATATTCATTCTCGCATCCATGATCAACTTAGTAATTTAACTAGCCCTACATTAAGTGATTTTCGTTGGAATAAAGATGTTTTTACTTCTAGAGTTATGCTTAGAGATGATTGCAATAAATCATTTTAGAAAGAAAAATTTATTAATGGATTACCTAGTCTTTTTGCTCATAAAATTAGAGATGTCCTTAGTCAACCTACCGGTATTATTGAATATGATAACCTAACTTATGGTGATATAATAAGTACTATTCAGAAAGAAGGATTAAAAATGTGTATTGACATGAAACTTAGTCAAAAAGCAGCTCGAGATAAACATAAAGCTAAATATGAATTAGGTAACTTTTGTGAACAACATGGTTTACCCCCTATAGGCCCATCACATAAAAAACATAAGAAAAATAAAACTTTCCCCAAACCATATAAGAAATATCATAAAAAACATTCATCATCTAAATCACCTGATCAATATTATGCTAAACCTAACAAGCAACATCACAAGAAAACTAAAAACTTTTAGAAGTCAAAATCTACCCAAGATGTTACTTGTTACAATTGTGGTAAAAAGGGTCATTATTCTAACAAATGTAAAGCTAAAGCCAACCTAAAGGACAAACTTAACCAATTACACATTACTGAAGAAAATCAAAGTCAAATATTTGAAATATTCAACTTAACTAATACTTCGAATCACTCTCCTTGTCCATATAGTACCCATCAAGTGATCCTAATCTATCTAGTAGTGCTTCTGACTATTATTCTCCCACTGATAATACTGATGATGATCCAATTGAACTAGGATGTAATGATACCTGTTGTAAACAAGTCACTATACTTAGTAAATCCCAGCAAGAAGAAGATTCATTAATTGAATTAATTAGTAAATTAGACAATCCTGACTTGAAAAAAAAATATACCAATAAATTTAAATCTTTACTAATGAATAAAGATAAAAAAAAATTAAAAAAAAAACCTCATCAAGATAAACCAATTATCAGTTTAACTTCTACTTTAGAAAGATTCAAAAAAGCTCACCATAAAGAAGTAGCCTTACAAGATTTACAGAAAGAAATTAATCAAATTAAATTAACTATTAAAGAATTAAAACTAAAGACAACTCATTAGAAAAAGAAATTGCAATATTAAAAATCAATAAAAGTCTTAATGATTTTCAAAACAATAACTAGTTCTTCTAGTCACGATTCCAACCGTGTCGTCTTTGATAATCGATCAGCTAAATCTCATTATGACAGTGATAATCACAATGACAATAATCGTTTAAATATTATTAATAGAATTAATATTCAAAAATGGCATTCGAAAGTGAAGTTAGTTATTAATGATTTTGAAATAGAAGCCATAACCCTAATTGATAACAGTGCTGATTTAAATTGTATCCAAGAAGGTTTAATCCCCACAAAATATTATCATAAAACTAGTGAACAATTAAGTTTTGCTAACGGAAGTCAAATGTATATTAAATATAAATTATCTAAAGTACATATTCGTCAAACTAATGTTTGTTTTAAAACATCATTTGTTTTAGTTCAAAATATGATAGACAAAGTCATTTTAAGAACTCCATTTATCTTTTTGTTATCTCCATTCATTACCACTAATCATGGAATAACAACACCAGCGTTTGGTCAAACAGTAACCTTTAAATTCTTATCTACTCTTGAAATCAAAGAATTAAATCAATTAAAAGAATGTTCCATATCCCAATCTATCTACCGCCTAACCAAACAACTTAAGATTCTTAAGGAAGAAGTCAAATACAAAAGAGTTGAATCTCAATTAACAAATCCATTTCTTGTTTTTAAAATTGAACAATTCAAAACCCATTTAGAAACTATTGTCTGTTCTACTTTACCTAGTACTTTCTGGCATAGGAAAAAAACGTAGTTACACTTTCTTATATTAAAAATTTTAATGAAAGACACATTCCTTCTAAATCTTGTCCAATTCAAATGAATAATGAATTAGTTGAAATGTGTAAAAAAGAAATCAATGAATTGCTTAAAAATAATATCATTAGTAAAGGCAAGTCACCTTAGTTTGTCCTGCCTTTTATGTTAATAAAAATGCTGAACTTAAACGTGGTGTTCCACGAGTAGTCATCAATTATATACCTTTAAACAAAGTTTTAGAATGGATACGCTATCCAATTCCTAATAAAAAAGATTTAATTAAACGTCTTAGTCAATCTGTCATTTTTAGTAAATTTGATCTTAAAAGTAGATTTTGGCAAATACAAATTCACCCTAACGATAGGTATAAAATTGCATTTACTACACGCTTGGGTCATTATGAATGGAATGTCATGCCTTCTGGTTCAAAAAATTCACCTAGTGAATTTCAAAACATCATGAATCAAATATTCAATCCCTTTAGTCAATTTTCCATCGTTTACATTGACGACATTCTTATTTTTTCTAAGTCCATAGATGAACATTGGAAACATCTTCACTCCTTCCTCCAAATCATTAAACATAATGGTTGAGTCATATCTGCCCCTAAAATTAAGTTATTTCAAACCAAAGTCAGATTTTTAGGTTATGATATATATATATATCAAAGTACTATTCTTCCAATTAATCGATCTATTGAATTTGCCTCTAAGTTTCTTGATGAAATTTTAGACAAAACTCAGTTACAACGGTTTTTAGGTTCTCTTAATTACATTGCTGAATTCTATCAAGACCTTAGGAAAACTTGTCAACCCCTTTTTGTTTGGTTGAAGGATAATCCTTCTCCATTGTCTCCCAATCATACTGCTATTGTGCAACAAGTCAAAAAATATGTCAAAACTTTGCTTTGTCTTGGTATTCCTACTAAAAATTCATTCAAAATTATTCAAACCGATGCCTCTGATGTTGGTTATGGTGGCATTCTCCTTCAGAAGGTCACTTCTAAGTCATCTAAACAAATTGTTTGTTTTCATTGTGGCGTTTGGAACAATGCACAAAAAAATTATAGTACTACTAAAAAAGAAATTTTATCTATTGTATTATGTATTAGTAAATTTCAAGATGATATTTTAAATCAAATTTTTTTATTACGAGTTTATTGTAAAAGTGCTAATTATGTTTTACAAAAAGATGTCCAAAATATTACCAGTAAACATATTGTTGCCCGTTGCCAATCTATTTTAAGTATCTTTGATTTTGATATTGAATACATTCCTGGTAGTCAAAATTTTATCCCTGATTTTCTAACCTAAGAATTTTTACAGGGGGATAGTGCAGCAATCATGCCTACTCCTTATTGTTCTACACACAAGTTAGCAATCATCTAATATCGGAAATTGATTCGTTGTTGGTCCTTCAAAATAACCTATTTAAAAATGATTGACCAAGATCCTTATTTACAATTCCAACAAATTCGCAGTCAACGCAATTTGATTTCCCATTACACTAATCTTCCCAATTTCCATATTGATAAGTTAGATGTCCTCAGTGGATGCTAATCAACTTATGTTTGTTCAACTACAGATTTCAAGTCAAAAGCGTCCTTCTAAACTTTCCATTGTTCCAACCAGTCAACCTATTGTTGCTCCAATTGATCTAGTCAACAGATACCAAATTCTTGGTAACATTCCTAAACCTAGTTACACTTCTGCCCTTGCTTCAGATCCATTTACTTGTCATTCCATTACTCCAATGCCTCCTAATAATCCATATAGAACTACAAGAACATATTATGTCCTTAAACCCCAACGAATCCATCTTTCTATAAAGAACCAATTCATAAAAATATTCACAATGTCAATGAACTAGTTACATCCTATTTCCCTTATGGATGGCATTTCATTCATTCCCATCCAGAAAAGTCAATTACTTTTTATAAAGACATCCTCTTTCATCACCAGTCCATAATCATCAAACCCATCTATGACTGAGTCAATTCTAGTAAAATCATTTATCATTCTTTATACATACACAATATTGTATCCATGGATGAATGGGGTCCCCCTTATCTTCTTCGTGACCTTCCCAATCATAAGATACAATATAGTTACTATGATTATATTGATGCCTAGTTTAAGATCCTTATCCACCAAAATGAGTCATACAGTCACTCCTGGTTTTTCTCTTTTGACCATAAATTCAAGTCAGAATTTCCTTCATGGTTTTTGAGATGGTGGTCTCAACATGGTGCCATCCTAAAAATTATTCCTACTAATTTAATGGAACAAGTCAATTATTTCTCTTCAGTTTATAAATTGAGTCAACATAAAAGTCAATTCTTTATATTGCTCCATTTTATGTCCAAATATAAAGTCCCTTGGATATTTAAATGGCAACATAATATTTCCAATAAACCTAGTCAGTTGCCAGCATTTTGTCAAATGGTAGGATGCTTTCAAAGTCTAACGCATTATTGAACAAGTCCAACAAGAATTTCAAATCAATATTCATGCCCTTACTCCTGCAATGGTTAAATCTTCTTAGCAGAACCCAACTGCTTCAGTCACTCAAGGAAGCCCACTTCCTCTTACCACAGTTAGACTTGGGAGCCCAACAGCCAGTTTTGGGCCTTCAAAATCCAAGTCATCCAAGTTAAAGCCCAAGTCTAAGACTAGTAATGAAGAACTTATTTAGATTGCAAAGTTACTATTGGCCCAAGCCAAGTCACAAGATGAAGATGATGCTTCAGATGGATCAGCCTCATCCGAAGCCTCTACTAGTCATAATCCATATGGTCCACAATTCCAAGATGCTTAGGATTCATATACATAAAACAGTCATTGGATTCTATATATACATCAGCTTTAGTAACTACTCTTATTTTGAGAAAAGTTGTTGATATATAGATTGATTCTCTATTAGTCAACTGTGCAGTCAGGAGTTATTGATTCCCCATCAGTCAGCTGTGCAATCACGAGAGAAAGAAAGAAAAAAGAGTTAAAAGTAGACAACTTTCCATTAGTCATCAAAAGTTGCCCACATCACCCATGTGCCTCGTACTTTCCAGCTTTTGAAGTCACAGGCCTCACAGTATGCCTCTTACTCTCCAACTATTGAAGTCACAAGCCTCACAATCATCTGCTTGGCTTATAAAAGAGCTTCTCTAGTCAGGGAGAAGGCAGAATTTTCAACAATTGAGAATCCACCTACTTTTTCACTCTTATAGCGACCCCGGTCTTTTCCCAGTTAGTTGTTGTATCCGGACTTATGTTCCGTAGATCTCGTTGTTATATAATTGTTGTTGTCCTTTAATTCTTTATTCTTGAGTTATAGGATGTTTTGGGCAGGTCGGTTGGGTTGGAAACCTAGTGTTGCTATCTAGATTTTTGGACCTTAGCTCAAGCGAGGAGTTGGTCGCTCGAGCGAGCTGTTGTTTTTGGTCCTTCGCTTGATCGAAGGTTTGGTCGCTCGAGCGAGAGTGGAGTTTTGTGTCTTGTGGCTCGAGCCAGGGTTTCTTAGCTCGAGCGAGCGATTGCATCTAGTATAGACCTGAGAGCTGTATTTCTTGGCTCGAGTGAGCTTTCCTTCGCTCGAGCGAGTTTCGAGTCCTTAGCTCGAGCAAGCATTCTGTCGCTTGAGCGTGCTTCTAGGTTTCAAACCTGAACCATCGTATTGTTGGCTCGAGCGAGCTTTCCTTCGCTCGAGCGAGTATTCTTTATGTGTGGTCGCTCGAGCGACCACTTCTTCGCTCGAGCGAGCCTGTTTTATTTTAATAGGCAGCAGCGGGGAAAATCCAGTTTTTTTTATATTCTTTTGATTCAAAACCCTAGGTACAACTTTTCTCTCCCTCCACTCACCTTCTCTCTTAGTTTTCATTTACTTTTAGGGTGTTTCTACCCTAGATCCTTTATTAAAAAGATAGAGTGAGTCGAGGGCATCCTTTTAATCTGAACAATCTTGGGTTTGGAGCACTTTGGATTTTCGTCATCTTCTCCATTCGAGTTCTTCACTTCAAGGTAGGGATTTACCACTACATATTATAAGTTTTGTTCTAAGTTTTGGTATTTTGATATGTTGGGGGTTATTTGGTAATCTTACGAAAAACCCTAGTTGTTTTAATAAATTAATTTGTATAACTAATTTAGGAAAAATTGGGGAATTTAGTTGAATTCATGGTATTGAGGAATTTATTGATTAAATGATGTAGTTGGTTAGTTTAATCTCACCTATGAAAATGTTGGAATTATATTAGTTGATACATTTATTTCCTGTTTAGAAATATCTGTTTTGGGCTATCGGTGGAGGATAGCCGTGATTGTTGTAGACATTGCATGTGGATTAGGGAAAACTGAAACTAATCACATTGGTTAAGTCATTGATTTTGACTGTTGAATTAATACAAAAAATACGTGTATTGATTGTGTGTTGTATATGACAAGTGTTTAATACATTGTATGTGCATTTGTTTGGGAGGAGATAGGGGATGTACTTCACGGTTTAGGGAAAGATAGGGGATGGACCTCTAAACCGGATATTGTTTGGGAGGAGATAGAGGATGGACTCCATTAGCATCACTACTATGTGTGCTTATTGATTTATAGAAGTGTTTTTACATATTGTTGATACAGCACTAAAATGTGTATCAAATGAGAAGTATGGAAGTGTTTTGATATAAGCCTTAGTCTCAATTGTTTTTGTTGATAAATGGAAGAAATGTTAATGTGATATGTAGTTCACTGTCATAGTCTGGCCAGGTTCTGAGCCACGTTGGTAAAAATGGAAAGTTGAATAAATAATGGAAAGGGAAACTGATATTTGTGTTAACCATCTATTGAATGCTATTGCTTTATTCAATACTTATATTTGGTTTAGTATCTTTCTACTGGGCTGTGGCTCACCCTATATGGGAACATCATTTTCAGGTTCAGGTGATGTGTTACCTCCAAGGAATTAGCTTGGATGGATTTGAAGTTGAAGACTCTGTTTAGATTAGTTATTTATTTTGTTTTAATTTGATGTTACATGTAAACTCAAGCCTAGGGCTTAATGTGTAAATGAGTTAGTACTCATATTTTTGTGTCCAAGTGTTGGCTTGGAAAGATGTAAGCCCGTAGGGCATTTACTTTCGTTATTACATGTAATGTCTTTTAATAAGATTACTCTGATGGATGAGATGATATTTGGTTTTCTTTTATCAATGCATGTTAATGTTATATATTATGGGTTTATTTTTGAGGGCGTTACAGCTCTCTTGCTTTTCACTTTCAAAAAATTTGTATTCAAGCTGTATTTTTAAGTTATGTATTTTGAAGTTAGGCTTTCAAGTTATTTTAACAATTTATGATTGTAAGTTAGTTTTATTTCAGTTATCTATTTTTTAATTATTAATTACTGTTGTTATTGTTTACTGTTGTTTA
Source organism: Camellia lanceoleosa (assembly GCA_025200525.1). Lineage (NCBI taxonomy): Eukaryota > Viridiplantae > Streptophyta > Magnoliopsida > Ericales > Theaceae > Camellia > Camellia lanceoleosa. Next base: position 141,181,793 of record CM045761.1, on the reverse strand, counting down.
TTAATTACGGTTGTTATTATTGTTTTAATTTTATTTTGTCTTGCTTCCGCCCTTTTATTCTTTCTTGCTTCTGCCCTTTTATTCTTTCTTGCTTTCGCCCTTTATTAGAGAAATTTCGTCGAGGGACCTTAGTTAATAAAAAAATATTTTGGATCTCTTCTACTACACAAAGTTGGAGAGAGATGTTTCACTAATTTTCCCAATAAAATATAGATAACTACCCACAATTCTTATGAAAAATATTATCTAATTTTTTGAGGAGAGAGAATGAAAATAGGTTTTAATACTTTCTTTTGAAAATTGGTGGGAGAGATTAGGATGGAGATATTATGAAGTATTTTTGTTATTTTTTCATTTGAAATCCATAAATTAAGGGATAATTATTATTTCTAAAATAATTAAATAAATAAATCAGCCAATAGCTTTTTTAATCTATTTTGTAAATTAAAAAATCAATAATTTTAGAATAAGAGTTTGGAGTTCTTAGGAGGTTTCTCACTAAAAACTCTATTTTGCTTATATAATATATATATATATATATAGATTCAATTTTATGTTTTTCCGTTACGGTGCTCTTAAGTACTGGGATTTGGCAATTATTTTTTAGCAACTTTCTTATTGATTTTTTTTCCCCATTTTTATTGAATTTTATTTTAATTTTATTTTAAATCTATTCTTTTAGGTTCTACTAGATTAGATGGAAAGAGAGAGAGAGAGAGAGAGACAAAAAAAAAAAAAAGCCCCACTAATAAAAATGAAAAAAATAAAAATAAATATATAGTGGACTTAATTTTTTTTTAAATTTAAATATTATTTTTTAAAACTAGAAAGAAAAAAAAAAAGAAAAGAAAAAGATAAATTACAAATACACCCCCTAAAGTTTACTTAAAATATGATTTGTCCTCTATGATTCTGAAAATTATATCCTGTCAAGTTTTTAATTTTATAATAAATGACTCTTTTTAAAAATAAATTATCAAGTCAATCAATAGTTTTTAATGATGTCAAAATTTTATTTTAATTAATAATTCAGGTAATTTTATCATTGTGTAGGAAAATAGTTAGAAATTTCACTCTTTCAGTTAATTTTGTTAAATAAAAAATTCTGACAATGAGGTATTTATAATTTTCTAAACCACAGGAGGCAATCCTTATTTTACACAAACCTCTAGGGATGTATTAGTAATTTACCTTTAATAAATAAATAAAAAAAAAAATTCATAATAAATTACATTGACTCTTGAGATTTGAAAAAAATACAATAAATTTTAGGGTACTCAAGCCACGAGTCCATTTTTAAATCTTTTGGACCATCAAGTCCAAACTCTAATCCCACTAGCTAAAAGGACACAATTTGTCCAAAAGGACAACTATTTTTTGGAGTCAATATAGTTATCTATTTTTTGAAATCACCCTATCTATTAAAATCACAAAATTTGTCTATCTATTGAAATTCACTAAGCCTATTTTTCTATTAATTGAAATCCACCAAACGACCTATATGTTGAAATGCGACGCATGTCATTTATTCAACACTATATCTATTGAATATCATACATTTCTCTACTTCACCACCACCACTTGTTGTCGCCACTGCCAACTACAACTTTTCCGATGACTTTTCCAACCAATTTTTTAGTGTCTTTTCTGGTGCCGGCTAAATTTTCCGACGAGTTTTTTTAGAGTGTTCTTATCTCCAAATAATTTTTTTTTCCGTAGATCTAATACTTTACACCCTCTTTAGGATGGGTTTTTCATTAATTTTCTCTAAATTTTTATAGTTTTATTTAATTTACATAACACTTAACTTCCGTTTTCATTAATAATTTGTTAGTTATTTAGATGAAAAAATGATGTCGTCTCTTTTACATGAAAATATATTTTTTATATCGTTTATCTTTATATTTTCACATCATTTGAATTAGTTTCGATCTATTTAAGTTAGTATAACTGTGTTAAAATTGTTAAATTCATTTAATTTTTTAAACTTAAAAAACAGATTAGTATAATTTATCTACTTTTTGGAAGACAAATCTTTAAAAAAAATTAATTAATTAATTTACTAAGAAGAGGGCAGTGCAATTCATGAAGCGTGTGGAATATTGACACACTCTTAGCTGTTGTGCTGTTGACTCTAATGTTTACCTACTATGAAGAACTTTCCAACACAAATCTCCAAGTTCCCACGGTTCCATGAACCTCCCAAGTAATAAGCTAATCTCAAGGTGAGACACGATCATTTAGTCTTTTTTGACTGTAATCTTCTCGTCCTAACTCAAACACTATTACATTATTTGTAATTTCAGCCATTTATACAGTCACTTAAAATAACATAAATTTTGAAATTTCATAAATGAGTTGAGCCAAGTTAAATTGAGTAACTAATTATTCAATTTTAGTTAGAAAATTTAATTATTCTATTTAGTTTTGAGAATTTGAGATTAACTTATTACTTGAACAATACGATTTGATAAAAATGTTATTAATTTCTAATTAAATTAAATTTTAAAATATATTATACTTAATATATCTGAAAAAATAAATTATTGAAATAGAATTGGAAGGTCAGCAGTGACTGCTTCCTCAAGTCAAGAGCCGTCCGTCCATTACAAAAAATAAAAAATAAAAACAATACATGGTTTGATTCTTATAATAAAATAAGTTTTGAATTTTTAATTCTAGCAATTTAAATACTAATTTTTTTATTTGTTTTCAATATAATAAATTATTTGTCTATTTTTATTAAGTAAAATTGATAATAATAAAAAATAATAATATATTAACTATTAAACTCAATGCAGGTATACCTAAAATATTTAAAATATCATTTTCCGTTGAGTTTAATAATTTTTCCATTGATTTTTAAATGAAAATTATTAAATGATTTAGATTTAATATAAAAATTAAATTTTAAATTATCAAAGCTAAAAACTTAATTTTTATGTTATTTTATGTTAGAATGGTCAAATCTTGAAGTTTTTCTTGCAATTTCTGCTTTTCTTTTTTATTATGCATACGGTACTGTTAGCGAGGTAAGGTTGCTTGACCCGTGTGATACGCGAGGCATTGTGTGAACACCATACCGTGAAGACTTCTTATTCATTCCAAAAATAAACCTCTAAAATAAAAATATTATAATCATTAAATTTATTTAATCTTTTTTTTTTATTTTTTTTAATAGATGGTATGCACAGCAAAATTTACAAACTGAACGTTTCAAATTATTGAAATAGAATAAATGATGAATCTCATATATCCTAACGTAACAGTCAAGTTTAAATTATAAACTTGGGAGAATCTCCTTCCTTAATTAATTGGGTAGGAATGGAATTGAACAAAATGATTATTCTATTATAATGTTCAAATAAAATTATTAGGGTAATTCCTTACATTAATAACTTTTAAGGTCTAGACAAAAAAATTATATTAAGTTTTATGAATACATTTCTTTAAAACTTTATTTCATACAACACTTTCTCTTTTTGCATCAATATTTGTATTGACGAACAAAATTATCATATATTTATACTAATATATATACATATAATATTTTTATTATCTATGTCTAAACACCAGTTGTCATTGCTAAAAATTTGGCTTTTAGAGGCGTTTAAAAAGTGCCGTTATATCTATCAAAAATGCCGCTAATTCTTTTTGTGACGCTTAGTACCAAACGCCGAAAACGCGGCCGTTGCTGTATTTTTATGGCGCTTTAAAAGCGTTGTTATATTAGTATAAAATGCCACTAAATGCATTACATACGGTAGAATGACGTCACGCCAGTATTTAGCGACGTTTTAAAAACGTCGTGATAGCTTTTTTCTATTTTTAAAATATAATTGGTGGCACTATACTATAGTGGCATTTGAAAAATGCCATTATAGCTTTATTTTATTTTTTGAAATTGTGCTAATTTTGTGAGATTTAACTAAAAAAAAATAATACCTATAATAAAGTTGAAAATTAGCAATAATATGGATAAAAGTTTGTTGCTATTTCAATTTATTGACTAAATTTAGGCAAACATTGTATAATTATTCTAAACCAAAATCAAGCAACAAACACAACCAAAAAATAAAAGGAAAAAATATTTTTTCACACATGTATTGCAAACTAGCCAAATAACAAATTCAACATGAGAAGCAAAAAAAATATGATTTCAACAGAAGTTCCACATCAATTTTCTACAATCTTGGTTAGCACAATAATAAGCAAATAAAAATTTAAAAATAAAATATTCACATCAGTTCCAGTTGCAAGTCGATGAAGCAAATCAATAGCATCAGAGATGTTTTGTTGTTGATTTTCAACATACCCTGCATCTTTGTTCTGCACCCATTTCAAATGGATCACAAATTTAACACAAAGCAGTGAAAGAAGGCATTTTCCCTCTGTATGGTTCTCGTCACATATGAGAGAACATAAAAGAAAGAATTACAAACATCCAAGAAATGAAGCCATTTGCATCCAATTGTTAGAACTTTCCTTTTGATTTTCTCATTCTAAAAAACCAAACAGGGTTTTAAAGTTGACAAAACAAACAAACAAAGAAATTTAATTTGACATTACTATTTGAATCAATCAACCGCTCTGCAACAAGGGAAAGCAATTTCTCTTGCTAGATTTCTGCAATGTCTGGACTTAAATTCAAGTTGTTCTTTAACAGAAGAACATTACCTATAAAAATACCACATGTCAGTTATCAAAACACAGCTCTAACCCTAATTCCCAACACATATGGCAAGAAAAACCAATAGATATGAAGTCCTTACTACCAAATCACCTTCAAGAGATTCAATTCAACATGTCAGAAAACACATAATTCATCATGATGGCAAAAGTATTTTGACTGAGAAGCCAAAATCCTTATTCCCAAAATCAACATCAAGAACAATAAAGACCTAAAATTCACAATTACACAAAATTCATCGCTTGCAGCATAATCTTTCAAATTGAAATTTAAGTTGCAAACTATCATGCACTACTTTCCACTGATCATTCCTTGATTAAAGAATTTCATTAAAAAATTTCAGATTTCAGATTAACATAATACAAATGAAATAGTACAAACCAATCTGGGGAGACTAGAGACAGATTTGCACAGATAAGGTTTTCCTATGCAAGGCCTTGGCTCATATAGCATGGTAGTAAGAAAAAGGATTGGCATTATAAAGGAATAAGATTGAAGTACAAAAATGGAATGGAATGAAAAAAAATCCCAAAAAACCAATACTTGCTGCTGTAAAAGATTCTCATGTACAAAATTTCCCAATGCACATGTATGATATTTTTGACATGCACATAAACCTTTTAAATTAGCATTGAAGATAACATCTTGTAATCTTTTAAAAATTCAACACCAAATCACATCATGTCTTAATAGATTTAGAAAGTTGAGAAATTAAAAACTAGCGATTTTGGTATTTTTACCTTGTTAGTTCTTCTTCTTCTTGTCTTTCTTTTGCTCTTTCTCTAAAAGGCGAACCTACATTTAATAAGAACAAGTATTTTAATTAATAAGGTATTGTATTGTCAAAAAGGCTTTGATTAAATGATTGCTCACCTCTTGGGATGAAAATGTATGAGATTGTTGTTGATGTGTTATTGGCCGAATAGTGGGATGACTACTAAGTGAATCCACAACTTTATCATTCAATAAGAGGCTTAAGTTGTATAGTAGCTCTAGGAAATTTAAAGTAATAACTAGTAGAAATAGTTATAGTTAAAATACATGCTGCCTATGTAATGGGTTTGAGAGTCTAATAGCTAGTGCAACGGGCACGCCCGTAGCTTGCAATTGAGATTCCAAAAACATAATTTGTGACTGAAAATCTGTGCGTATAGCCTGAATTTATTTCTCCATTACGTCATTCATCTTCGACCCTAATTGCATTTGATAGCGTTGAAGTTACTCTTCAACTTGTTCTTGAACTCAAGTTTGGAACATATGATTATGCTCTTGTGACTGCCTATATCTACCTCCAAAAACATCAGTGGGGGACGGTCTGAATCCAAACGTCCAAACATGACTAGGTCACTCTGGGCCCATAACTTGTGTGAAGATCTGCTCATTTAATGCAGTAGGGTCACTAAAAGATCCCTCCATGCCCTCTGTTAACTCATTCATTTGAGTCTGCAGTTTTGAATTCAATAATTAACCTCCAATATAAATCATATTAAAAGTTCAATAAAGTAGTATCACATAACATAACCTCGTTAACTGAATCACTATTTGGCATCCCATCTTTTATGTAGGTAGCCATCCACATCTGTGGCCAACTAGCAGGAACCCCATTGTTCTTTTTTGTCTCCTAGAGATTCACAAAAAAGGTATTTATGTAGCTACTACAACAATTATATAGCAAAATCAAGCCCTTTCGCTGCATAATTTGGCAGTCCAAACTCAGATGAAAATTCCCAAATTTGAAGAATAACAATTAAGCAATAAAACTGAAATTTTAAATTTTGATTAGTACATAAGAATTGGTTGGATAACTAGGCTAATTTGTGGTATATGCAAGCAGAACTGTGGCACTTCAGTTCCTATAAATGAACATATATAGACAAAAAGAAGAACAAGGACAAGATTCATATATTGGTAAAAGACTTTTAATTGATATGAGAGAATAATTATATTATTATTATTAGATAAAAATTGAAATTTCACAAGAACTTAAATTTTATCAATGTCATTTACACGATTTAAATTAAATTCCATATACTTCCACTTCTTAGCTTTCTTATGTTTGAATGAAAATTAAACTAGTATCATTTGAGTTTAAATGGATTGAAAAAATCAACTTCAAATCAATAAGACTTCTGATAAATAGAAACCATATTTTGAATATGTATCCTGTAAACATTTTAGCACTCGCTTTGTTACCATGTACATACACATACATCCATCCATACATACATGTATTTATAAATATATAATATTTATATATATTATGAAAGAGAGGAAGACCAACCTTCAGACAGGCCTGATCTTGTATTCTGCAAACCAACACTTCCTTTAGTCTCAAAAGGGCTTCTTACTTCCCAAACAGATCCTCCTGCATGTATATAAAGAGGTTAGTTTATCAGGTGTGATGTCTGGGTGTATAACTCGTCTTTTTCTCCTTTAATTGTGCTTAGTGTCAGGATTTAATCTAAGGTCTCGTCGACTGTTTGAGTTCACCGTTCTTGAAACCTTTCTCGGATTTCTTTTTTTTTTTTTCTTTTCTTTTCTTTTTTTTCCTTTCTTCTTCTTTTTCCTTTATTTCGTTCCGGGGTTGAGTTTTGCTGTCTTGGGATTAGCCAGGGAAATTTTTGGGTGAGCAGTAGAACCACACATATAGGGGCTTGGGCCGCACGTGCAGGGGGTTTGAGGCTGCACGTGTGGAGTGGGGATCCCTTCACTCTTTCACTACTACTTTTATTGCATGAGGGAGGACAGGTGTAGGAAGGTAGGGCCCACGTGCAGGGGTAGGAGCCGCACATGCAGAAAGGGCAAGCCGCACTTGCGGGAATGGTGCTGCACGTGCAGAAAAGTGCTGAGTCCGAAAATTTCATCCTTTTCTTCTCCTTGGACTGAGTGTATCTCACTTTTTGCTCTTCCCTCTCTCTTTAAAAATATCTTTTCCTCTCCTTTCTCTCTAAACACCTCCACCCACCACCATAAATTCTTGATTTCTTCCAATCTATTGGAGTTTTGACCCAACATCCTTCATTAATTTTAGAGAGCTAATGAAGGGCTTCATTTTGTGCGGTGGAGGTTGGATTTCAACACCGCCAAATTTAAGGTTTTCTTATCATTTCTTCTCTAAAACTTGAGATAGAAATTTCTTTGAGTTATATATATAATTTTTACAAGTCCTTGCTCGTTTGGAGCTATTTCTTGTTGTCAAGGCTTTTGATTTTTGGGTTATGAACTCCAAAGGGATTTTGAAGTGGGTTTCTCAACATTCTTTTCAAATCTTTAGAGTACAAGTGATGTTGTCTTGGAAATGTGTTGCTTGGGTAAAATTTTTTTTTAAAATGGAGAAAATCCTAATTTTGGTGAAACCCTAGCAATTGGGGATTTTGGAGAAACGTGATGATTTTATGAAATTTATGCTTGATAAGTGATTCGAGGCATATATGATGGAAGAATTTCTATGTTACATGAAAATGAGAAATTCCATGGCAAAGGGAAGAGTTGAATTTCTTTACAGTTTGTTGTTCAGCATGTTCTTATTGCTTGGTCTTAAAATGACAAGTCGAAAATGATGAGCATCGTGTAGTGAAAGTACATATTATGAAATTGTTGTTTAACTCTTGATATATGTATAATGGAAGCACATTGTATAGCAAATGTGGATATTTTGATCACAATGGAAAATTATGTGGATTAAGTAAAAGGGTGGAAATATTAAAATGCATGGAGACATATTGCATTGACATTCCATTACATTATGGTTGGATATGATTTCATATTACATTCGAGAAATTAATGTTTTGAGAAAAGAGTTGTTTTGTAAAGCAAGATCATTGGATTTGTTTTGGGTAAATACATTGGTAAGTCTGGATAGAGGGTGTAGTTCGAAATTGGTTAAGTTGGCCTGAGTGTCCATAGTGAAAGACTGAAAACACGTGTGGAGGAGGTGCCACGTGCCATCCTGTGAGAGATCGGTAAAGTGGTTAGGAGGTGCCACGTGCCTTCTAATGAGCGACCGGTGAAGTGGTGAGGAGGTACCACGTGCCTTCCGGTGAAAGACTGGTAAAATGGGGTTTGAGTAGAGCTTGTTAGGCCTACTTGTGGACACTAGCTTAAGGATTACCTGAATCGTACTTACCTCTCTTGAAATTACATTTTGAAATTGTTGGAAAACTGTGTTTTCAAATTGACATTGTGCACAAGATTTTTTTTTGAAGATGAGAAATATATTTGAGTATGGCATTTGTATTCATCTCACGGGATTGTATAAAATGTATATACGTTGTTAAGATTTTCCTACGGGGCATTGAGCTCACCCTAGCGAATTTTGTGCAGGAAAAGAAGGGGTGAATCCGCCGAATTGAGGGCGGGAAATGTGTGTTTTGAGAGAACATGGCTCTTTTATTTTCTGTTAGTATTTTTGTTAAGCCAAGGGCTTCACATGTATGGGTTTCGACAACCATTTTTGTGTAACCGGGCATAAACCTTGGAACTTGTGGCCTTGAGGGCATTTATCTATTTTGGATAGTGGTATCACGTGCTATAGATTCATGTTCTAGAAATATGAATGTATAATTGCATGTGTTGTGCTTTTGTTAACTCTTCAGAATTTAATGAATACAAATCTTGGGATGGATATTATTGTAACGAGATGAATTTTATGTCTGTGTTAGATGTATGGTTAGGAGGGAATCTTGGACTCTTCTTATGTTTATTTTTTGGGGGTGTTACATCAGGTATACACAAGAAAAGGACTTCAAATAGTTGATTAATCACTAGAGACAGCTTAGGACAGTTCATTATCTAATGAATCTTTTCATTCTAATACTATATCTGACAATTATCAGTATTTATTAATTCTTTTCCTATCCAATATAAGTATAGCGATTTTGGTTTTGACCCGACCCTTGTTATATCCCGAACTTGAGTTTCATGGTTTTATATTGCCGTTCACCTCTTGCACCCTTGTATGTCCTTAAATTTGGCTATTGGGTTGTTGTGGTTGTGTTTGGAATAGGTTGGTTGCTTGGTTTTCAAACCTTTTGTTGCCTAGGATTTTGCTCTTCCACTTGAGTGGCACTTCTTGCGCTCGAGCGGGCTTTGCAAACTCTGACAACTCCACAGGGTGGTCATTATCCAGGAATGAAATTCGTATGTGTTTACGTGACTACGTGCTTATGTGGAGTGAATTACTGTTGTCTACCGCATTGGGACGAGAGTGAGTTAGCTTCGGTACATTTGTAAATGTGCTAATCTCTTTTGTTACCTTAATTAGGATGTCAGGACATGGACGTGGATGTAATGGTGGTAGGCGTGGTAGACCTAGGAGGTATGAGGTGCCTTTACTGGATGATATTCCGGCTTAGGAAGAAGGGGTTGGTTAGGCCAATGTGGCCGAACCAGTTGGTCAACAGGGCATGGGCGCCTTAGCTTACGAAATGGCCGGAGCATTGCGGGAGTCTATGGACATTCTCAGAGTTGAGAATCAAGTCCAGGCCCAAGTAACTGAGGTAGGGTCATCTTTGTTGAAGCGGGAGTTTTTTCGGTCAAATCCGGATGAGTTTGTGGGTGATCCCAAGGAACTACTAAAGACGGATGAGTGGTTGGAACATATAGTGAAAACGTTTGAGACGCTTGGTATCGAGGACAATCAGTTATGAGTGACCTTGGCATCATTCCAACTGAAGGAAAATGCTGGTCAGTGGTGGAAGTATGCGTATGGGCGCATTGGAATGACCTAGGAGGCTTTTGTTAGTACCTTCCAGGACAAGTTCTTGCCTCCCAATGTTAGGGAGAAGTTGAGAGACTAGTTTTCCAAGCTAGTGCAGTTGAACACTACAGTAGCCGAGTTTGAGGCCAAGTTTACTATTCTCTCTAGGTTTGCCCCAGAGTTAGTGGCGATAGAGGAGTGTCGTTGCTTGGAGTTTGAGAAGAGGTTAAGGACCGGACTCATGTTTAAAGTGGCCGGGTCAATGGTTAGAGATTATGGACGCCTTGTGGAGGCGGCGGCTCATCTTGAGATCGTGATGCAAATGGAAGAAGAGAGGATGAGGGGCTCTAGGAGGAGTTAGGATGTTCAAGAGGACAATAAGAGGCAGAGGGGTTCTAACCCACAGCCGTCCCAAGGAGCTCAGTCGAGGTCTACTTTTCCAATACCGAGTTCGGGGTCTAGGAGGGGTGGTCAAAGAGATTTTAATTGTTTCAAATGTCGTCAGTTGGGCCACAAGTCTCTAGTTTGCCTGCAAAGAGGAGGAGGGCAACAGTCTGCATCGTCTTCGGCTCGTTCTCAGAGCCAAAGTCAGGAGAGAGGACAGCTGCTCACTTGTTATCAGTATGGGCAGGCGAGGCTTATGAAGAGGTTTTATCCACAGTTGGGTGGCACAGCTGGTGCTTCTAGTTTGAGGCAGACACAGAGCCACTATCCTACACAATCAGCACAGGCGTCGAGGGTTAATTAGGGAGCTTCTTTAGCTCAGTCAGTGCACCAGGCTTATGCTCCGAGCGGTGAGCAGGTTTAGCAGAGACCTACAGGGAGGGTGTATGTTGTTACTACGCCAGATCTTGTTCCAGCTCCTTCAGTAGTGAGAGGTACCTTCTTATTTTGCAATTCAGTTGCTAATGTGTTGATTGATACGGGTGCATCCCATGCATTTATCTCTTCTGCATTTGCATCAATTTTGGGGTTAGAGTTGGTTCATTTAGCATCTCATATCTGTGTAGAATCTCTTGTTGGTGGTGAGATTGTTTTGAAGTAGAGGTGCCGGGGTTGTGAGATAGTGGTTGCCGGTCGTCGACTTCCTTTTGCATTTGTGTTGATTGACATATCTAGTTTTGATGTTATTTTGGAAATGAACTGGTTGTCATCTTATCGGGCCATTATGGATTACTACCGTTAGAGGGTTACTATATGTACCTTGAACGGTGATTGCTTTTATTTCTTGGGGGACCAGATGGATAGAGTCTTATCACTGGTGTATGATCTGTGTGGGCAGAGTGAACTTAGTTGCCTTCTTGCCAACTTCTCGAGTAGTGAGTGTGTGATGAAATCCGAGTTGAGTTGCCAAGGGTAGTTTGTGAATACCCGGATGTTTTTCAGAATGATCTTACTGGTTTGCCGCCTCACTGAGAGATCAAGTTCTCTATTGATTTAGTGCCTAACATGGCACCGTAAAGATTTGCACATACCGAGTTGAGCGAGTTGAAGATTCAACTCTAGGAATTATTAGATAAGGGTTTTATTCGCCTTAGTACTTCACCTTGGGGAGCACCGGCTTTTTTTGCCAAAAAGAAAGATGGTGCTTTGCGACTTTGTATAGATTATCGGAAGTTGAACCGGGTAACTGTTAAGAACAAGTACCCAATGCCTCACATAGATGATTTCTTTGATCAGTTGAAGGGGTCTTGTTGTTTCTCTAAGATAGACCTAAGATCGGGTTATCACCAATTAAGAGTAAGGGAGGAGGATATTCTAAAGATGGCATTTTGTATGCGGTATGGCCATTATGAGTTTCTAGTAATGCCCTTTGGGCTAACCAATGCACTAGCTGTGTTTATTGATTTGATGAACCAGATCTTCCGTGAGTTCGTATACTGTTTTGTGGTCATTTTTATGGACGACATCTTGATTTACTCATCCTTTGAGGAGGAGCACGAGGAACACTTGCGGGAAGTAATTGAGTTACTTAAAGCCCACAAATTGTATGCTAAGTTTGGGAAGTGTGAATTCTGGCTGAGAGAGGTTAAGTTCTTAGGCCATGTGGTATCCGGGGAAGGAGTGACTGTAGATTTATCCAAGATAGAGGCAGTGCAAGATTGGGAACAACCTAAGAATGCTTTTGAGATCCGTAGTTTGTTGGGGTTAGCCAAGTATTACTGTCGGTTCATGAAGGATTTCTCTCTATTATCCTCACAATTGACTAGATTTATGAGGAAAGGAGTTAAGTTTGAGTGGAATAAGACCTGTGAAAAGTCTTTTCAAGAGCTTAAGGTTAGACTTACCACTGCTCCAGTTTTGATTATTCCGGAGAGGGGTTTGGGCTATTGGGCGTATTGTGATGCCTCACAGGAAGGCTTGGGTTATGTTTTGATGGAAGAGAGGAAGGTAGTAGCTTATGGGTCGCGACTATTGAAAACACATGAGAGAAACTATCCTACTCATGACCTAAAGTTAGTGGCAGTGATCTTTGCCTTGAAGATTTGGAGGCATTATCTCTATGGTGAGAAGTTTGAGGTGTTTTCTGATCACAAAAGTTTGAAATATCTATTTGCATAGAAAGACTTGAACCAGAGGCCAATGAGGTGGACGAAATTCATAGAAGACTATGATTTCGAGTTATATTCTCATCCGGGAAAGGCCAATGTTGTGGCTGATGCCTTCAGTAGGAAATCAATTAGCAGTATAACGTGTATTGCCATCCAGGAATGGGAGATGTTGGGTGCTGTTGGGGAGTTTGACTTGCATCTTGGCATGTCCGTTAAGTCTGTAGCCTTGTTTTTAGTAGTTGCACAACCCACACTTGTGAACAGAGTGATAGAAGCACAAAAGGGTGACCTTGAGGTAGAATGCCTCCTATTTCCAGTGGGAAGGTAGAAAGAGGCTTGAACATGTACTTCGACTCGAGTGTTAGATACCTTGACCGTCTCTTTGTGTCGGAGTCTTGCCGAGAGGAAGTACTCTGAGAGTTTCACCATTCACGCCTTACGGTGCATTCGGGAGGCACAAAGATGTATCACAACCTTTGTTGCCAGTTTTAGTGGAGGGGAATGAAGAAGGATGTGGTTGTGTTTGTGTCAAAGTGTCTTGTCAACAAGTGAAGGCCGAACATCAGAGACCAGCGGGTTTGTTGCAACCCTTGCCTATCGCTGAGTGGAAGTGGAAGCATGTCACAATGGATTTTGTTATGGGCCTTCCGAGGACTCAACGAGGTAGTGATGCCATTTAGGTGGTAGTTGACTGGTTGACCAAGTCGGCACACTTTATACCTATGCGCGTTAGTGACTCGGTATATCATCTTGCCGACTTTTACATTAGGGACATAGTGAGGTTGCACGGGGTCCCTGTGACGATTGTTTTAGATAGAGATTTGCGTTTTACAACTCGATTATGGCAGAGCCTATAGAGTGCCTTGGGCACGGGATTAACCTTTAGAACTGCGTATCATCCTCAAACTGATGGGCAGTCCGAGCGTACGATTCAGATCCTTGAGGATATGCTACGGGGTTGTGTCCTCGACTTTAAGGGATCATAGGAGAGACATTTGCCCTTAGTGGAGTTTGCCTATAATAACAGTTTCCAATCGAGCATTGGCATGGCACCATTTGAGGCTTTGTATGGCCAGCTATGTAGATCCCCTATGTGTTGGGCCGAGGTGGGTGATGCACCTATGTTGGGTCCAGAGTTGGTCTTGGAAACGACTAAGAAAGTCGCACTTATCCGTAAGAGGTTGGTTACGACTCAGAGTCGCCAGAAAAGTTATGTCGATCGTTGGAGGAGACCCTTATTTTTTGAGGTGGGAGATCATGTCTTTTTGAAGATATCACCTAGGAAGGGTTTGATGAGGTTTGAAAAGAGTGGGCAGCTATCCCCTCAATTCTTTGGGGCTTTTGAGATCCTTGAGCGGATTGGAGAAGTAACTTACTGTTTGGCTTTGCCGCCACAGCTTTTCAGGGTTCATGATTTGTTTCATATTAGCATGCTTCAGAAGTATGAGCCGGATCCAGCACACGTGTTGGATTGGACCGACTTAGAAGTAGATGAGGATGCCCCATATGAGGAGAGACCAGTGAGAGTCTTGGATACCCGGGACCAAGTCTTGCGAGGCAAGACAATTCCATTGGTTAAGGTATTGTAGAAACATCACGGGGTTGAGAAAGCAACGTGGGAACGTGAGTTGCAAGTTCGTGAGAAATATACGGATTTATTTGTAGATGCTTCAACATGTATTGTATTATTGTTATGATAATGAAATATGAAAACATTGTATATGTTTTGGAAATACAGAAACATTATATATGTTGTGTATGTTTTGGAAACATGAATTTAATGCAAACATTGTAAATGTTTTGGGAAATGTAAATTATACTTTCTATGTTGGAACTTGTGTATCGAGTTGATGACAATGGATGACCAGGAAATGGGTCATGATGTTGGAATCGAGTAACTATCGTTATTGTCTTTGGTTTAAACATAACTGTAAAACTTGATTTGAATTTTCGGGGACGAAATTCTTTAAGGGGGGGAGGTTATAGCAATTCCAGTTTTGACCCGACCCTTGTTGTATCCCGGACTCGGGTTTCATGGATTCATATTGTCGTTCACCTCTTGCTCCCCTTGTATATCCTTAAATTTGGCTATTGGGTCGTTGTGGTTGTGTTTGGAACAAGTTGGCTACTTGGTTTTCAAACCTTTTGTTGCCTAGGATTTTGCTCTTCCACTCGAGCATCACTTTTTGCGCTCGAGTGGGCTTTGCAAACTCTCAGTACTTTAGAGGTCTGCAAAACTACTGGGAGGGTGTATTCTACACTTGAGCAGTTCTTTCTTAGCTCAAGCGGGCTCAGCTCGAGCGGCCAAAGATATTCTTTTCAAAACGAATGCGATGCCAAAGTTTATAATATGAGTTATATGTATGTCTTTTCTTCAAAGTAGAAAATAGGCAGTAAATGCACACATTGGGAATCTCTATCAAGCATAACGTTTCACGAAAATTTCATCCACAGGAAACCGTAAACCGACACCCATGTAAACGTAGGCTATACAAGCATTACTATTGCCATTTCACGGAAATTTCATCCGTGGGATTGGCATCCATGTAAACGTAGGCTACACAAGCACTACTATTGCCATTTCACAAAAATTTCGTCTGCGAGATTGGCGCCCATGTATACACGCGGATTTTAGGACTTTTACCATGGACACATAAGCTAACTTAATTTGAAGTAACCATATCTCTTACCCAGATTCACCAAAGTATTCACCCACTTTTCTCAAAACAATTCATTTCCAATGATTAAGTATACAACAATGTTCCATGCAATGTATATGAGAAATTAGTTTCCGTTCACCTAATCCTCATGCAATTTCTACAACAATCAATACTATCCTCCATCGATAGTTAAAACATTTATCTCTAATGCATTAATTGAAAGATAGCAACATGGATATACAATCCAACATGCAATCATAACTTGAAATCCCCCATGATTTCCAACACTTGAAACAATCCATATTCCACTTTTTAAAGCCAAACTTTCAAAACTTACATAGTTTTCCATCAAACTCAACAATTTTAAAACCAAACATAATCTTTTCCAAATAATCCAATAACTCCCAAAACATCAACATTTAGAATCTTTCACAAATTGGGACTTCCTCACTTTCAAATACTCACATGCAATTCAAATATCTCATATATGAGTTTGATGTACAAAAATCGTATATTAGCATACTCCAACTATTAAAACCAATAATCAATTTCCTAATTTTTTTGACTCACACAAAACTTTCAATCAACTTTGTTCCACCTCAACTAAGATGACCAAAATAATTTTCACCAATATCTCATACTTATTGAATATTAGCATTTCCATCCTACTATGTTAAAGTTATGGTATAATCTCAATAACACACTTTTAATTATGAAGGATTTAAAATATTAACCAAACTAATTGTATCCTTTAAATTAGTATGTTCATTATATTTACCATCTTCCAAATTAATAACACCAACATAACTTCACATGTCTCATCTCTCAATTACACCCATATTTCATGCCAAGCTTCTCAAATATCCAATCTTTCCCAACTCTCTACAAATAATGATTTCACTACTTTTCTAAAATTAATTAATCACATGATATTTACATCAAAAATCATGAAATTGTCCAAGAGTAAACTTTTTGAGGTTCGGAGTTCGAAAGTCCACATTTTATCTTTTCATTTTCACAAAAATGAACAAGGCATAATCATCAATATATATCCCCATTCATTAAATATCATGAACATAACACTTTTAGAGTTCTTAATCCCAAAAGAACTCTATAATTCCAACTTAACACTTCACACAATATTCATCAACATTAATTTATTTTTCTCAAAATAAATTCTAAAATCGAAGATGAAAAATATTTCAACTTTATATTTCTCAAAATAAATTATCTAATCATAATATGATGTAGATACAACCCACATAACCATTGATTTTATTTTTGGATTTTTAACAATATTACCAACACAAGATGATTTTCCCAAATCAATTACAAAATACCAATATTCTTAACATTTCCACATAATTTTTCTTACAAAAATTATCCAAACAAAAATCTAAGAAATATATATATATGCAATACCTCTTATAATGATATATTTTCTCAAAATATCCCTAACATTGCTTTAAAGTAATAATATGAAGAAAGTCGCTACCTCATATAATGAAGATGAGCAAATCCAAAAGGAAAACCTCGCCTGATCATGAATCTGAGACTGCCATTGTGAAGATCACAACGAGCTCTCCGACTTTCATTTACAAAACTTTTGCAAAATCTCACTCTAAAGACTCCCACTCTAAGCTTAAAGCTTGAGCAACTAAGGAGAAAAGAGAAAGGGAGAGAGAGACGGATAGAGAGGGTGAAACCCCTATCTCAAAACCAAAACAAAGAAACAGGAAGAAAAAGGAAAAGAAAGAAAGGACAAGGAAAGGAGGGGGCAGCCCCCACGTGGGTTGCCTTTCCCATAATTGGTTTTCCCAAAAAAAATTATAATTTTTCTAATAATATCTCAAAATTTTGTAACATAAATTATAAAATGATATTTTTTTTAATCACAAAATATAATATTTTTGTACATCACAAAATAATATTTTGCTCACTATGAAATATATACACATTTTCATTCACTACAAAAATATATAATTTTTTACCGTATGGTACAAACCATAAATTCAACTTTCAAATATTTATTATAATCCTATATAATAAATAATAACAACTCTCAAAGTGGTCACTACCAATCACATAGTTAAAAGGACCAAACAAGTAAACATGAGTCATAAACAAACTCAAATCAAATTGACTCTAAGTCATGAGTATTGGATTAAATTCTCACCTATAAGCGAAACAAGGTCCAATTATATACCAAAATAGACCCAACAAATTTATCTCAAGTCATGGTCTAAACATTTAAAATTTAATAACAAAATTCTGCTATAAATTAAACTGAACACAAATTAGTCCGCACATTTGCATAAAATAAATACTCATCATTTAATTATGAAATTTTTATCCAACATGATAGACTTATATGGGAACAACATATAAAAATCTCATCATTTTCTGAGATCGGTACCTATTTTTAAAAAATATAAAACCGAACTATTTTCACACCGAATTTACACAGCAGTCAAATCTGAAAATTTGCTCAATTAAATTATGCACTGACTATTTTAAAAAAGGAAATTCTAGGTCATTACAATTGTGATTAAATTCCAAATCTCTTAGCAATATAACATCGTAGTGTATTTTTCCAAGTGACAAAATACAATATCAACATTCATGCATTCTCCATATGTCAAACATCATTTTGTAGCATTTAATCTTTCCACAATAACACCAACCGACTATTGCTCAAGCTTTCCAATTCTACAAATTTCTTATTTTCTCATGAAATCTCTTCATTTGATACAACTATAGAATTTCCTCCATCATTTACTCACATGGCAAATTATCAAGTATCAATTTTACAATATCACAACTTTTTCCCAAAATCGCCAAATTTTAGGGTCTCCACCAAAACAAGGTTTTTGTTTCATTTTTTGAAAAGATTCTTCCAAAACAACACCCACACCCTAGAACATACTCATATTCTCAAAAGGTTTTGGGAAAAATAGATGAAATCCACCTCTAACATCATCTAGGGTTCAACAACCCAAAATCATAACTCAAAATATGATGAAATACTCAAAACACGTATAAACTTGCAAAAATGTATATATAACTTGAAGATTATCCTTACCTCTAGCTTTGAAGATGAAGAGGATGAAAACCCTAAAAATCAACGTCGACGAAAACACAATCCAATCGGTTATAAACGTAGCCCTTGTTGCCCTCTTCGATTTGGTGCAAGAAACTCCCTCAACCTCTTAAAGATTGGAGCTAAATCTTAGAGAAAAGTGAGAGAATAGATGAATATATATATAGAGAGAGAAGAGAAAATCTGAGCAATAACACTTTTGGCATTAGTTTTGAGGAAAAGAGGACAAAAATCGAAACAGATGCACCGAAATCTGGCCAAGCTGTTTCAATTCCGCACGAGCAAAATTTTTAATCTACACAAGTGAAATTTTCTGCCTCATGGATGGATTGCTCCAAAGAGCTGCCTAGAAATTGACCCAAAAATTTGCTCGAGCAGTTTTCCGTCCAAAAAACTCTAAAATTTTTGGAAAACTCTATAAGGATCCACTCGGGTAGTTTTCAATTCTGCACGACCAGTTTTGCCCAGAAATTCAGAAAGTGATTTTGTTGACATTGCAGTATGTTAATTTATTTAAGTTAACAAGTGTGGTTAATTAATTAAATTTGGATTTAAGGAATTAGGTAACAAAATCATAAGGTTATGGCATGATGTAACTTTATATATATATATATAAATCAGTTTGGTATCACTGTATCGCTGGACCCGTATGTGTTTTAATGTTATAATATGAGATTGTTTGGTGAGTTAGTGGTTTCCTCACCCCCTACTTGTACATGTGTACAAGGAATGTTTTCGTACTTGAGGATCAAACAATAGGTTTTACCTTGACATGGTTATAAAATGGTGATGAGCTGTAATGCTTTTTAATTGTTTCTTTGGCCGAGTTCTATGCTTTGCAAAGGGCAATGTCATCTTATTTATTGTAAACCTTTGGGAAATTTTATTTGTAAAAGAATATGTTATATTCAATGTAATACAATTTAATTTCTTGCATAGACTTGTGAAAAAAAAATGGATTTGAAAAAGATTTTTATAAATAATTGAATGAGAATGAAGTTTCTTTTAAAAACCTCACGCTTTGGTTAGTTAATTTCCGCCTAATTAATCTTTGGAAAAATCAAAGCGTTACAACTTGGTTTCAGAGCGAACTGGGTTTGAATACCTTGGCTCGTGGGAAGTGGTTTTCACCACAATTAGCTTTTACCTTAAGATTGTGAGCGACATTTGCATTCTATGTAATAACGTGCTTATATGCTAAGATGTTATATGTTTATGTGGGCATGGGGTTGAGTCTTGGGGGTGTTGTGTTGGGTCCAATAATTTTCTTAGAAATCTCATTAGAAATGCACTTGATCAACGTGATTTCTAATTAGAGGTCTAAAAGAATTTCTAGAATGACTAACAATCTTCGTAGGAGTAGCCCAATATCTATTATGTGGTTATGTGATTCTATGCTATTTGAAATACATATGTTGAGTTTTGTGCTGGAACATGAGAGTGTACCTCAGTGAAAGGTGTTGATGCAAATGTTATGAATGGAATATACTTGAGTATGTGTGGAGTTAGTCTTGAACCTTGGTTTGTATACCCTTATGTGTATTTTGAAAGAGTTGTGGCCTCGATAGGGTTGTGAATGGTGGTAAAGGACTTATTTCCCTGAAAATGTTTATTATTTTGAGATTTGGTTGTAAAATCTGTAAAATGCAAACTATGTAAGGTTTAACGACAAGATTTGATACGAACAATATTCATAATTATTGTTATCCTTATTTATTTTGTTCCTGGGTGTTAGGAGGGAGTGTCTGACACTCATTGGTAAAAAAATTATCTTCAAGGGAATGAGTAGTATTTTGACCCATGATTATGTTTTCTTTTGGGGACATCTTGTGTTTGGCTGGTTAGTCTATTGGTTTCCAAATGGAGTCTTGGAATGACTTTACGATGTGATAGTTTAGCGGTGTAACCTAGATTTTAAATTATTTTGGCCCGTGGGTAGTTTGGAATGGTAGTTGGTTTCATCTTTGTGTAATTTGTGGAGTCTGAGTCTAGAATTTCCGAGAGTGGTAACTTGGATGCCAAGGTCCTAGCTAGGTCCTCTTGCGTTTTTTTCTTTTGAGTCGGTCGTAACCGAAGAGTCGAAACTTATGAATGAGAATACTGGAGATTTCATTTACTTCTTTGTGCTACTAATTTATTGTATTGACCTGGATTTTCAAAATTTTAATGAACAAGAAGAGGAAGAAATTCCTCAAGCTTTGAAAAACTTGATTGACCAAGAGGAGGGAGACGTGCTATTCTACGTTGTCTTCGGAGGAACACAAGCGTTTAATCGTTTTATTAAAAGATTTCAAAGATGTTTTCGCGTAGTCCTACGAAAACATGCCTGGAATCGATCCTGAGATTGTACAGCACCCGATCCCTCTTAACCCCGAGGCCCAACCAGTCAAACAGAAACTCCGTAGAGTCCATCTGGATTAGACACTGAAAATCGAGGAAGAGGTAACCAAGCAGATTGATGCGGGATTCTTGATGGTGCCCGAGTATTCGACGTGGTTGGCCAATATCGTTCTGGTTCGAAAGAAGGATGGCCAAATCAGGGTTTGTGTCAACTTCTAGGATCTGAACAGAGCTAGTCCAAAAGACGACTTTCTATTGCCGTACATTAATGAGCTAGTAGATTTCACCACAGGCCATGCATTGTTGTCATTCATGGATGGATTTTCCAGGTATAATCAAATTTTGATGGCACCGGAGGACAGAGAAAAGACTGCATTCACCATGTCGCGGGGTACCTACTACTAGAGAGTTATGCCTTTTGGGTTGAAGAACGCTGCGGCTACATATGAGAAGGCTGTGACCACAATCTTGCATGACATGATCCATGAGGAAGTTGAGGTGTATGTGGACAACATCATTGTAAGTCTAAAGAGCAAGAGGGCCACTACACCGCACTGGAAAAATTCTTTGAATAGAGCAGGAAGTATAGACTGAGGTTAAACCCACAAAAATGCGCCTTTGGGGTTACTATAGAAAAATGCTGGGATTTCTGATTACGCAGAGGGGAATTGAAGTAGATCCTTCCAAAATCAAGGCCATCTTAGAAATACCACCACCGAGGACTAAAAAGGAGGTGTGTGGTTTTCTGGGGAAAAGTGCAATTCATAAGACGGTTTATCTCAAAATTAACCTTGACTTGTGAACCACTGGTTGGTCTATTGAAGAAAGGAAATAAGTTTCGATGGGATGATCGATGTCAGTTTGCTTTCGAATAGGTCAACCAATACCTTCAGAATCCACCTGTATTGTCGCCGCTAGAGCCAGAAAAGCCACTGATCCTGTATTTGTTAGTAATAGATTCAATCATAGGGTGCATACTGGTGCAAGAATCTAAAGAGAAGGTAGAGAAGGCCATCTATTATTTGATCAAGAAGATGCTGGATTATGAGACCCGTTACACTCCCCTGGAGAAAGCTTGCTTAGCTTTAGTATGGGCAACTAGGAAGTTGAGACACTACTTGTTAGCTCACTCTGTAATTCTGGTTTCGAGATTAGATCCTATCAAATATCTCTTTGAGAAACCGGCATTTACGGGTAGGCTAGCTTGTTGGTTGCTTTTTCTTTCCCAGTTTGACCTCAAGTATGTCACTTGCAAGTCCGTCAAAAGGAGAGCAACAGCGAAATTTTTGGCAGACCACCCTATGGAAGGAGATGAAGCAGTAGAGTATTTATTTCTAGATAAAGAAATTTTGCAGGTAGAAGAGTAAACATGGACAATGTACTTTGACGGAACAACTAATCAATACAGTTGTGGGATAGGGGTGTTGCTGATAGCACCAAATGATTCCCATATACCCCTAGCCATCAAACTCCGGTTCAAAGTTTCTAATATGAAGTTGAATACGAGGCATGTATCGCTGGATTGGAAGCTATCCTAGAACTAAGGGCAATAAGGTTGGACGTCAACGGAGACTCGAATTTAGTTGTTTCTCAAGCCAACAAAGACTGGAAGGTCAAAGAAGAGAAAATAAAGATTTATCATCAGACCCTGGACATTCTGATTCCAAGGTTTGAAAAACTAACATTCACACATCTTTTAAGAGAGAACAACCGGTTTGCTGATGCGCTGGCAACTCTATCCTCTATGGTAGACATACCGCTTGGGGTTAAGATGCGTTTGATCATCATTGAACAAAAATATACGCTTGCTTATGAGATGATAGGCGCAATGGATGAGGTTCAAGCCAAGAACCCCTAGTATTACGACATTTGGAACTTTCTCAAAAAGGATACGTATCCACCAAGGACAAATGCTAAGGATAAACGGGGAATACGACATTTGAACATCCAGTTCATCATTTGTGAAAATAAACTGTATAAGAAAGGCAATCTGGGAATGCACAAGCTCTGCATTGAAGAAGAGGAGTCGAAGCGTCTCATGGAGGCCATCCACGGAGGAGAATGTAGGGCACACATGAATGGGGTGATACTGGCTCAGAAGATCCTCAAGCAAGGCTATTATTGGTCAACTATAGGGGAGGATTGTATCAACTTCATTTTGCGATGCCCAAAATGCCAAATCCATGCTAATCACATGAACATCCCGCCGTCAAAGCTTTACAACATGACTTTGCCATGGCCTTTCTCAGTCTGGAGAATTGATGTCATCGGGGCAGTCTTTCCAAATGGATTCAAATGGACATGAGTACATTCTAGTGATGATTGACTATTTCACCAAGTGGGTGAAAGCTCAGTCTTATTCTGTGTTGAAGGTATCACATGTGGCCAAGTTCATCAGAAACAACATTATCTGCAAGTATGGGATACCAAATGAGATCATCTCAGACAACGGCTCGCACTTCAAGAAAGAGGTGGTGGATTTGCTTGAGAAATATAATGTGGCTTTTGTCATCAACATATAGACCACAGACCAACAGAGCCGTTGAAGCCACCAATAAGAATGTCAAGAACATCTTGCGAGAGATGGTTGAGACTTACAAACACTGGCCAGATAAACTGCCTTTTGCACTCTAGGGTTATAGGACAACGATTCGAACATCCACAAGGGCAACCCCTTATTCACTGGTATACGGGATGGAAGCTGTTTTGCTAATTGAGATTGAGTTGCTGTGAATTATGGCTGAGTGTCAGATAGCGAAGGAAGATTGGCAGCAGAACAGGTTGGAAGAATTGATGTCGTTTGATGAAAGGCAATAGAAGGCGTTATATCACATCCAAGGATATCAGCGCAGAATTGTCAGGGCCTTCCATAAGAAAGTCAAATCCAGAAACCTCAACGAAGGATATATGGTGCTGAAAGACAACCGAGCTCCCATCCATAACCCTAGGGCCAAGTTTAGACCCAATTTGATTGGTTCTTATATCATCAAATCTATCTGGTCAGAAAGAGTGATTATCCTTATGGATTTAGATGGCTTGGAGTTTTCGTAATCGATTAATATGGACAAATTGAAGAAATACTATCCTTGAGAGGCTTGCTGGGCCGAAAACTCAAAAGGGCGACCTACGCAAAAGTTAGAGCATGAAAAATTGAAAACAAGAAAAACTGAGCTCGCAAGGTCAGAAAGTGGTTTTTGTAAAAGTTAGAGCGCAAAAGAAAAGAGTTAATACTCGAGTGAACCCTAACCGAACTACGTAAGGCCTGATTCCCATCTTTGGGATATATAGGCAACTTCATCCTGAAGTTCGGCCATAACCATCTCCAATTCAACTATCCTATCCATCTGTTTGATTAGGCCATCTTTGTCCATCTTCTTCTAGCTTAGTAGTGTTACCTTCATTTGGTAAAAAGGCCGGTTGCAATGTCGAGCAGTGATGGTGAATGTAGTTGTGGGTAGTTATGATCTTCTGATTTGGGGCTGTATGTCTTAAGGACTGATTTCGTGTGTGTCAGGTAGTGATCATTTCCGAAAGTTGTTTTGAAAAGTTTTGATTAATTGATTTTCTCAAAATTTTATTCTTTTACAACACAGCCATTCTTTAGACCACAAAGGAAAACTTTCAGTACTCTCAACTTTAATTCCATTGATTTCAATACAAGTACATTCTCCAACTCTCTGATTAAATCAAAGTTGTTTTTACATCATAAAACTTGAAAAGAAAAGTCAAAATAATAAATTAGGGGCACATATAAGTCAGGTGGTCATATATCTTTTGCTCGCATTTGTGGAAGTCTCTGCCGCAAAAGTTGGCCCAACCTCTGTGTCGTCCTCGAGCCAAGCCAAGCATTTTCCAAAAAGGATGTAACTGAAGCTAACAGTAGGGGCCAAAATCTCTCTCATCCTCCAAGCAATGAGGCATCGAGTCAAGCGCGAAGCACGAACTAGAAATGGAGCCGGGTATTTCACCCCTTTCTTCGGACAGGTCTGATCGTATCCAAACTAGCATCTCAACTGGAATGGAAAATAGAACACGCAGTTTGTAAGGCCAATCAACTATATACCCAGTTGTCAAGACATGCTATAGCCCATCTCAGCCATATTGAGCTAGGGACAACACCAAGTAATGTTAGCCGCAAACCTGTTACACATCCAGTCGCACCGCAATCCCTCTGTGGGAAAGTCCGCCAACTGCAGATATAAGAAGTAAGCTCTGGCTGAATACTTGGGACAAGGGTCCACTACTTTCATCTTATCCATTAACCACACCTGGGAAGGGATGAAAAATAAGAGAGATTAAAGAATAGAGAGATGTACGTTGAAAGGAAAAGTAAGGAAAGGGCTTTGAGAGAAAAATAGAGAATGAGTTCCTAGTGATGTAAGAAATCATAAATAAGAAAGGGAGGGAAACAATACTTGGAGAAGCAGCAAACTCCCTGTAAACCGAGTGGTCTCTCGTCGATGGAAGGCATCCAAACCTATCAAAGTCTCGGCCAGTGCCCAACCAATGCAACTCTTGCCCTTTTTCAGATATTGGGCCACTTTGATTAACCTAATGCTGGCTCCGCCGCAACTAGGGGCAAGAAGAAAGTGTGCAAACAAACACAAACATAAGGCATGTTGACGATAACCTCGCCAGAGAATGTTAACTCTATCTCCAATGCCCAAAAACCAATCAATCAAGCTGGGTATATCTAGATCCCCGTCATGAGCTAAGGATTGAGCCTCGTGTAAAGTAAGCTTGCACAATCATTCTAGAGCTCGTGCATGGCCAAAACGGGGCTAGGGTAGAATCTCTTCATCATGCCAAGACCCTATTAATGCTTGAAACTCTTCAAGAGTTGGACACATTTCTTGTGCTCCGAAGTGAAACACATGTGTAACCGGTTTCCAACATCAGACCGCGGTGTAAAGGAACGGAAAATAAAGCTAAGTATGGCTCAACAAAAGAAGAGAGTTTATACCGAAACCCCAGAAATTTAACCTTTTCATGCCATCCAAAGTGGCTATCCAATCTTTGAGCCTCTCGGCAAGAAATATCTCCATTTTTAGAGAAAACATCAGCAAGGTTGATATTATGTCGAAGAATCAATGAAAGAAGACCCTTTATAGAGGATAAGGTTGTGTGAGTGGATACCAGCTGGCCAACCACAACACTTGGCCAGCCGTCCGTTCAGGTGGCCAGTCGACCAAATCTATTGGCCAGGCATCTGGGCAGTAGTGTTTTACTATGGTCTTTTTTGCTTTGAGGTCTTGTTTTGAGTCTTTTGTTTCCAGTAATTGTAAATAGCTGTGTTTAGGTTGTTTTTCAGTTTGTTTTTCATTTATCGAGTTGTATTTCATATTTTGGGTCAGTTGTTGGCTCAATATCCAATTACGAACATCGTTCAAATACAAGCATTTTTAGTCTCAAAATTCAAAGTACAATCAATTTTATGCAAGTGTGGTGCCATTCTCGAGCTGCAAAATAAAACTCCTTTTATAAAATTGTAGGGTTTTACCCTAATCATAGTTTTCACAAAAGAGGGAGTACAAGTGTTTGAAAACAAAAGTAAAGACCTATTTGAACTACCAAAACAAAAGAAAAGAGCAAAAGAGGTGTCAGTCGTATCAAGCTCGAGAGGCCCTCTTCGTTCTCTTCCGAGAAGGGGACTCAAGGGCACTATCACCGTCAGTGCCACTATCATTAGAAGAGCGGGACGCAAAGCTGTCATCATCCTCTCCACTCCCCGACCCGGAGCTGCTACCTTCCTCTCTAGTCTATGACCCTGAGCCGGCATTGTCATCCTTACTCTCAGACTCAAAACACCCACTCGCTGCCTCCTCAGTACTGTTGGTCTCAACGGCATCTCCGCTCAGAATCGGCTCTGAGGAGAAGGATGTCCCCTCTGCCTCATCTCCTCACTATTGAAGGAGATACTGCTGGCGCCGCTGGTGCCACCGGTACAGGTGGGGCCTAAAAACAAGAATCAGAGTATTAGAATACAGTATGAGTATGATGCAGAATACAGATTCAATATGGGTATGATGCAGATTCAGTATGAGTATAGATGTCAATACAGTATGGGTATAATGCAGAATATATACAGTATGAGTATGATGTAGAGGTAGTATGAGTATGGCATATTAGTACAGTATGATGTGCAGATTCAATATGAGTATGGAATATCGCCACAGTGTGGTGCATAACAGTATGGGTAAGTAGTTAAACGAATAAGAAAAGAAAGGATATCTGGTAACCATGGAGAGCCAATAATGCCTCTCTCCTCCGTACCATCTAGACTAGTGAAGCGACCAACCCGATAAGGCTGTCTACATACTCCATAGACGCCTGCAAGTGAGTTTGAAAAATCAGTATCCAAAAGGGGAATGTGAAATGCCAACTATAAAGTAAGGTCCATATCTGTCGTGCGTCAAGATCCCTAACATACTCGTGCTTCTCCTCCAGTGGCTCTATCGGAATCTGACAGGCCGTCTCACTCGGCCGCCAGCATGGGATAGCAGTCAGAATTGCTAACCAACCAGCTACGTGCCTAGTAGGAGGGGCTCCACCAATATCAGCCTCGGCCACATAAACAACACCTCCAGCCACAGGTGCATAAGCAGCACCTCCCGCACGAACTCTGGATAGGGATGGCATGAGATGAGTCCTAATGAACTCAGTATAGTCTCTGACCCCACGGAAGAAATCAACATCTTGACCAGCCATGAACTGTACGATAGCTTCAACTGGGAGGCTATCAATTGTCCTCATATATGATGGACGTGGAGCAGGAACAACGGGAGCAGGTAGGCCCAGGGTCTAGCGCACAAACTGCTCTCCTAAATACCAAGTCTGGCAAAATGGACCCTTCAACAAGATTTGAAATCAGGAGGCAGCCCAAGACCTGGCATATTAATCTCGTATCTTGGCCGGCATCATCGCCCAAGGCTGCCATGTGATCTGCAAATAGAGAATTCACAATTGTTAGTTGTCACAAAGTGCATCAAAGCATGATAATGGAATGGAATGTGTATGAGTTTCAAACTACCTCGCAAGCCGTCACCGTGTCAAAATATCGGTAGTCGTAGGCGAAAGTGGTATCGTCACAGCGCTTGGGGTGGCATCTACCGTCGTACTGTCGGGAGTAACGTACGACCGACTCTACCTCATCTCTCGGAACCGGGGCAAGGACAGAGAAATAAGCATAGATCCATAGCTACTAGGAGAGATCTTTTGTGTGAGTCAACATATATGAACAGAGATAAAGATAGAAAGTGCAAAGCAAAAAGCACAATCTATGAATAGAGATAAAGGTCGAAAGTCCAAAGCAGAAATCATAAGAAACAAGCAAAAAAACTGAAATTGAAAGTGCAGTGCGTACCTCCCAAGCTCGCTAGTAGCCTCTAACCATGTTTCCCTTCTTGCGGGAACTGGAGCTCATATAGCCATATGGAGTGGCGAGGCCAACACTACCCCAATCATAGAATCTGATCCGGGCAGTACTAGAGGGCACTCAACAAATACAGACCGACAGTATTCCACCTGTTCACAAATAAGGTGGTACCGAGGACATAGATCAAGAAGCCCCGGGTGTACTACTTGATCTCCTCCTTCGTCTCTAGATGAGTCCCATGGAAACGATCGTAAAACCAGCTATATTGAACCATGGCCGGCCCATCCAGGGGAGTGCGTACGCTGAGCAAGTGAATCTAAGCAGCCCCACACTAGCCCATGTCGAGGTCGAAAGGGATCGGATCACCCTCTACTCTCAAACCAGTGATCATCGAAAAGTTGTAAGGAGTCATCGTCATCTCCTCGGTGGAAGAGAAATTAAAGGAGTTGGTTGTGTCCCACTACCTCTCCACCAAAGCTCCGAGCAAGGCCTAGTTGGCCAATAGTCTTGAGAGCCTGAAGCAGAATAGGCCAAAGCCTACCTCGTCTACAAGCTCGCGGACTTGAGAAAGGAGCTCTTGGTACCAATCCCTCGCTGTCACAACCCCATATCCTTTCTAGGAAAGGGCGACACCTTGTGTTAAAAAGGAAAGAGGAGTATGTCAGATGTGTAACAAAATGAAAGGCGGTAATGAAATGGCAAGGCAAGCAAAGTGCAGGAAAGTAAATTTTTTTACCTCAGAGGTGTCATGAGAAAGATGAGAGGTCTGCTCCCTTAACAGGACATCCTCGGGAAGGCCCATGGCAAAATCCTTGAGCCACAGCATCCCCCCGGGGGCCATCGCATGGGTCCAGAGATGGTAAGTGGCCAGGTCAAAGGGTCTCACCCTTAGTAGTGGCAACTTTGGCTCAATAAAACTGTCTAAAACTGTACAATGTGCTAACGCTACTAGCAAAAAGAGGCTAAGCAAAAACATATGAATCGGCGCCAGCCACCTCAGGCTCGAGAGGCCCTCTTCATCCTTTTCCTGGACAGGGACTTAGAGCTATCTCCATCGGCGCCACTATCTGAGGCCCTCGTATTTGAGCTAGTTACTGAACCTGCCTCAGCATCATCTCCGCCCTCAGAATCAAAGCCAGCATCATCATCTTCACCCTCAAATGACTATGACTGTGGACTCGTTGCCTTTTCATTCTTAACCGTCTCATCATCATCATCGTCTAGTACGGGCTTTGAAGGGCCACTCTTGTCACAGGTGCCCCTAGCTCTGCCTCGGCTGCGTGATAGAGCCTCCCATCTCTCTCTCCCTGCTGCCGGAGAAGGCACTGATAGTCCTGTTGCAGCTCCCGCTGGAGCGCCCAGTGTGGCTAGGATCTGAAAAGGGCAATTTGTGAAATACATTAGTCACGGTGTATATCAGGTGCAAAGATGATATGCAGCATGAGTGTATGGGAGCAGTGTTTGAATGTAGTGTTTGAATGCAGTGTATCAGATCAGTGCAGTGTGGAACATATTACAGTTGAAATGCTAATGTATCAGCTGAAAGTTTTATGACATGAAGTGTGAACTGAAGGAAATTACCAAAATTTTGTAGAGGCTGAGTAGGTTCATGTTTCTCTACACCATCTCCATCAGGGAAGCCGCTAGCTCAAGAGCCTCCCTAGTGTACTCTATAGGTGCCTGCAAGTGCGTTGAGAGGATTAGTGTTCTATAATCGTAACTGAAATGAGTTGAACATGCAAAATGTAAAGTGTGGTACATACTGGAGTCAGGCCTCGAACCTTGATAAACTCGTGCCCGGCTGGTGCGGACTCAATAGGGATCTGGTAAGCATCCCCGGTATGCCGCCAACGGGTGAGTGTAGTAGGTAGCTCTGGCCACCCCTCCCTCTATCTCATCTGAGAATCT
The DNA here is from genome assembly GCA_025200525.1 of Camellia lanceoleosa. Taxonomy (NCBI): domain Eukaryota; kingdom Viridiplantae; phylum Streptophyta; class Magnoliopsida; order Ericales; family Theaceae; genus Camellia; species Camellia lanceoleosa. The sequence continues at coordinate 141,151,470 of CM045761.1, read as the reverse complement.
CTCTTGCCACGGGTCCTGGTCACCCTAGACGCTCTGTCTCTATCTCTCTCTCTCTCTCAGCTGGAGCCCTTGCTCTCTCACCTCTGCAGGCACCAGTTAGAGGTGGCATGAGGTATGTTTGAATAAAGGCTGTATAATCACCCTCGACCCGGAAAAAGTTAGTGTCCCAGTCCCTGGTGAAATCAATCATCTCCTGAAAAATGAATTTCTCTGTGGCTCTCATATATGTCGGGGGTGGCATGGAAACTACCGACTCGGGCAAGCCAATGGTCTGGCCTAAGAATCGTTCCCCTAAGAACCATGCCCGACAAACCAGGCCCTCGAGAAGGAGCCGGAAGTAGGAAGCCTCTCGTGCCCCAGCACACTGATCCTTGACTTCCTCAGGCATCATCACCCAAGGCTACCAAGTGATCTGTAAATAGAGAATGCACAGATTGTTAGCTCTCATCAGATATTGCGATATGAATCATAATCAACGGAAAATGGAAATAACAGTGAATCTTGAGTTACCTCGACCGCGGTCACACTGTTGACGTATCGATGGAAGAATGGAAAGGAATCTCGGGTCATCCGTAGGCACCTGCCATCATATCGATGCGAGTATGGCACAACAGGAGGCATCTCCACCTCCGGCTCTGGGGTAAGTGTCAGAAAATAGGCGTACACCCATATCTGCGAAAAGCAAAAGGGCAACAGTGAGAATACAACAGATAAATACAGATAAAGCAGAAAGCAAATTGTGTGTGTGCAGAGTACAGGGAGTGTAAAGCTGAAAGCAGACTGTGTGTGTGCAGTCTACAAAGACTGTAAAACAAAAAGCAGACTGTGTGTGTGTAGTGTATAGAAAGTGGAAAGAAGAAAGCACGATAGGAAATGCCAAACAGAAAAGTAAAGCATACCTCTCAGGCCCTCCAGTAGCCTCTAATCAAATGTCTACTCCTGCAGGAGGTCAAGCGCATGTATCCGTATAAGGTGGCCAGGCCCGCGCCACCCCAATTGTAGAATCGGACACGGGACAAGTCCACCAAGGCGCTCATAAGATATAGCCCGACAGTGTTCACCCTATCTGTGAACAAGGTAGTGCCAAAGAAGAACATTAGGAAACCTCGGGCGTATTGCTCGATCTCCTATCGGGTCGCTGGTGCCGTCCCTCTGAAATGATCTGCAAACCAAGTGTATCAGACCAGCCCTGAACGAGAGATAGATGGGTGTGTTCCTAGTAGATAAATCCAGGCGGCCTCCCACTCGCCCATATCCGTATCGTAAGGAATCGGATGACCCCCCAGCTCTATGCTAGTGAGCGTAGAGAAGTCAAAGGGAGTCATCGTCGTATCCTCTGCGGTAGAGAAGTGAAAGGAGTCGGTGGTATCCCACCACTTCTCTACTAAGGCTCCCAGTAAAGGCTTACTCACTATGAGGTGTGAGAGTCCCATGCAGAATGAGCCAAAGCTGGCTTCATCGATGATGTAGTGAACACCATCAGGGAGCTCCATGTACCACTCCCTCGGAGAGGTGGTCCCGTATTCTCTGATGGCGTGTGAATCCCCCTGTATTTGTAACAAGCAGATAAAAAGCAGTGTAAGAAACACAGTGCAAGAGTTTGATTTTGCAAGAGTGTGATTTAGGCAAGCAATGCAAGGTACATCGGGAAAATGTAAGAATACAGTTTATACCTCGGAGGCGCCATAAGATAAATGAGACTCTAGCTCATGCAGTAAGAGGTCCTCTGGTGCGCCTCGTGCGAACCCTCTGAACTAACGAATGCTATTGGGTGGCAGCACATGTATCTCAAGATGATACGTCGCCGTGTCAAAAGGTCGAATACTGAGTGGCAGTGGCACAAGCTCTGGGTCATCCACCTCCATCTCCAGAGAAGCTCCGTCGTGTGGAATGTCATCTGCTATCTCGAGAAAAGATGAGAAAATGGTCGAAAATTGGAAAAATGGGTGGAGAATGCCAAAAGTCAACTCTCAGAGAGAGAAAATGGGAGAAAAAGTCAAAGCCCGGGAAAAAGGCACTGAATCCAAGAGAAACTTGAGGAAAATAAACCTCAAGTGGTGAAAATGAAGCACCGAAATCGACTTTCAATCGGTTCAAAACGGAGTAGGCTAAGAGGGTTTAGCGATGAATATGTTTATGGGGCATTGGAAAATGCGTATGATGCTCGGATCTAAAGAGGAGGAAGGTCAAGAGAGGGGGAGGAGATATTTTTGGACTTGAGGTTGTGGGAAAATGAAGTATAGGTGTGTATATTTAAATACCCAAGGTGAAATACCCATTCTGCCCCGAATCTACCATTGGTCGCCTACAGCCACCACTGCCGGCCGACAAGACCAATTTGTGGCCGACAGTGCTTAGGGGTGGCCGATGGGTGGCCGACACCCCTCCCTGGTGGCCTTTTAGCTCCTAGTGCTCCTATTTTGATGTTTTCCTACTGTGTTGGTCCCTGTTTCCCGACAGGTGCAAGGAAAAGTTACTGTCGAGCTCAGATCCTTCTTGCGGAGGCTTGAAACCATGTTCTTAGTGATCATTGTTCGCCTCTTACTGGACGAGGTGTATCCTTTTTGTGTATTGTAACTCTTCTGGGAGGTAGATCGAAGAGTTTCTTTTGAACTTGCCGCATTAGAATGCATTTTCATTCTTGCGTAAGCTACGCATTCCTTGCATTTTGTACTTTAGCATATAGTGTGCTTTTAATTGTGCATTGAACATGCATTTTGTACTTTAGTGTGGAACATGCTTTTGCATAAGATATGCATTGTCGTTTATTTTGAATGGAAAATGTTCACATATTGCATTGTATTGCGTTGTACATGCTCTCACGTTTGCATAGAAAATGTTCGTATCTATTGCATTGTACTGCATGGTACATGCTCTCACATTTACATAGAAAATGTTCGTATCTGTTGCATAGGACATACGTTTGCTATTATTGCATGGAATATGCATTTTGGTGTTGCATAGAACATGCTCCAATTTTCGTTGCATAGAATATGCTTCTCTTTTGTTCCTTACATGTTGTGCATCAACATGTCCTTAACATCGTGTCATGGTTATTCGTCTTGCATAGAATATGCACTCTTGCCATGTTATGCTTGTTGAGTTTCTTTCTTTGCAGACGATATTGTATGTACGGTTCATTGAAAGCTGGTGCGACCAGACGATATTGTATGTACGGTTCATTCAAAGCTAGTGCAGTGTGATATTCTATGTACGGTTCATTTAGAGGAGTTCTAGGTAAGACCACTTCTATCTTTTGATCCGCCTTGTTTCGGTTAGAAGCATTTGAGCATGTTATGATGCTTATACCATACCCTATTTTGGTTAGAAACATTGGGATATGTTCTGATGTTTATACCACCCCCGGTTAGAAGCATTTGGACGTGTCCCGATGATTATACCACACCCTACTTTGGTTAGAAACATTGGGACATGTTCTGATGTTTATACCACCCCCGGTTAAAAGCATTTGGCTACATTCCGCTGCTTATACCGCGCCACTCCTTTTGGTTAGAGACATTTGGGTGCGTCCCAGAGTTCTCGTTACCCTCTTCTCCTTTCGCATGCGCAGTGTTAGGACGTTTTCGATTAGGAACATTCGGGTACAGTCAGTGTTTACGCCACTCTCTTCTCCTCTTGCGTGCGATGCGTTAGGACGTTTTGGTTAAAAACATTTGGATGAGTTTCGATGCTTATACCACTCCTTGTTTTGGTTACAAATATTTGGACATGTTCCGATATTTATCACCGCTCCGGTTAAAAACATTCGGGCGTGTCCTTGTGTTCGCACCATCTCTCTTCTCACGTGTACGATGGGTTAGGACCTTGTTTGATACCTCGGGTGCGCCCGATGGTTGTGTTGCTCTTTATCTATCTTGCATGATGCATAGTTAAGTTTTCATAATTTTCTTATATCCTTTCTGCATGAAATGTGGTTTAGCTTGTGATTCTTACACTTTCCATGTTTACTTACTTCTGTTTATGTTTGAGATTGTTATACCTTACATTGGTTTGATTGCTATAGCATTTCTTCGCATAACATTTGCATCTAGATGTTTTATTACAGCCTCCCTGAATGATCATAAGTTATATTCTTGCATCGTGCATATCATTTTCATTTCGCCCCACAACTACACTGGTTTGATTCCTTGAAAAGGGATACGTAGGTAGCCTGTGGGCATAACCATTCTTTCTTTTCCTTGTTTTTTAGTCCAAGTCTTCGGTCTTGTCAAAAATGGGTCGTGTCTAGGCTTTGAAGCCTCTAAACCTTATCTGTTTTGTGCTTGGTTGTGGATCAGAAGCTTGTTGTTTCAAGTCTAGAGGAGAGGGTGGCCTGTCAGCAAGCCCTATAGCCTATCGGCTATGACTTGTGCCTGTCAGCCATAAGTGGTGGCTGGTCGGCTATATTGCTGGCCGATGGCCGCCAGTCTCCTTTTTCTAGATATTTGTTTGCCAGCTGTGCTAGCTGTTTCTCACTGAACTGCATCTCCATACGCGTGCACGGTAGGATGAATTCAAGCTGAAGCCTTGATTTTCTATATATAGGGGGTGTCCTCCCCTATTTTTAAAGGTTAGAATTTTTGGATAAAAAACTTCTCTCTCTCTCTCTCTCTCTCTTGTTATTTTTGCATACACTTGCTTACTTTCTCTACACCTTTGCACATCAACCCTTAACCAAACACCTTCACCTTTCAGCTGAGGTCGCTTGGAGCTTTGTTTGAGCCTTGGAAGCGATTTGAGCTTGAATTAGTGGTTGAATTGCACTTTGCTTCAAAGGTATTGAACTAACTTCGTTTTAGCTTATTGTGCATACTTGACTTGCCATCCTTTTCAACTATTTTAAGTCTATTTTTGAAGGGTAAAATATATATATATTTTTTTGAGGCATAAAAATGGTAGTTTGAGTCCTTGTGAGTTAGGGGGTGGTTCCCTCTTTTTGTTCCTTAGCTTGTGAAGCTTTTTGTGCCATCTTGAATCACCTTTAAATCAAACTTTTTGGGCTTTTTAACCACTGAAAGTCAGAGTTATTTCAGTGACAAAAACCTTCTTTTGAAATCCAAAATTGAAGGGGTTAGCCTCCGCTCTTTGTTGTCTTGCTTGCATGCCTAGTTGCCTCATAAGTTAGCATGTTTTTGTAGCTTATCTTAGCCTATTTCCAGCATGTTTTTGCCTTTGTTTTGGGCTGTTTGTGTTGTATGAGTGGTCTTTTGCATAATTGTTGTGTAAAGGGCTTCACTAGCTTAGTGTTTTAGGCTTTAAACATGAATTGCATGAGTTGCTTGGATGTTTTAGTGTCATTTTGCACTCCATTTCTGCATTGAAATCTCTGTCATCTCCCTCTATTCTTCACTCTTTCATTTATTTTGAAAATGGCTTTAAACCCCTTGTTGGCTTGAATGTGAAATTGAGTCATTTGTGCTTAATGGTTTAATCCCCTCAAGGGTTCATTGTCAACGGCATGAGGTCTCTTTCATGCTCAAGGCACTTGTGGTTTAAGCCCACTTTCCATTAGAGGACACTCAGCTTTTGGACTAATCAATTAAACAATGGATTGGTAATCTAAACTGGGTAAACAAAAGTGAACAAGTAAAAAAGGCAAGATAAAACCATCTTTGTGTTATATTTCATGTGTTCAGATCGGACGTTAATTCGAACACAAGGAAAATGGTACATTTCATACTCAAAGTGATGAAATGTGCCACTTTCCATGGTCTCCATCACCCTTGATCATACATGATAGGGTTGTGGCTTTGTTGACTCTTATTTTACACTTATTAAGTTTTTACAAGCTTCGTTCCTTAGCCATCATGCATGGAAATGCTTGGTTGATGGTTTGAGGGCCGAGAGTTACACTCCTTTGAGCTTTTGTAATGAGAAGGAGGGTAACAGTACACACAAAGCTTGAGAATACACTGCTTTGCCTCTGTTTGCTGTCTGTTGTAGCAAAATAAGAAGTTTAGGGAAGGGGTGGCCAACCGGCCACCAGTGGTGGCCGACGGCCCACCAGTATCAGCCGACTGGCCACCAATGGTAGCCGGCTGACCATTAATGAAAAATTGCACAAGTGTGCTCCTGAGTTGGAGTAGAGGCATTCTGGAAGTGGGCAGCACTGTTGGTGTTCAAGCATGTGCAAACAGAGGCTGCAATGGCAAGGTGGTGGACTTTCGGGAGGAAACTACCAAGCATGCATACGTCCCTCGCTCTCAAGGCCATTTAATTGCTTTAGTTAGCTTAGAATAGCTAGTTAATTCAAGTGTTGTACTTAATTAGTTAGTGTAACTAATTATTCAATTCTAATTTGTAATATTTAATTAGCTTAGCATAAGTTAGTTAATTTGTTTCAATTGTTGTAATATTTAGCTTAGAGTAGTTAATTAGTTTCATTCATTTTGTAATAGTTAGCTTAATTCACGTAGCTCGTTAGCTTATTCATTCAGACCCTCCTTCGCGAGGGTGTAATGTTGTAATAAGTGTGCATGCATGTGTGTATGTTTTCTAACCCCTCGTCTTTCACCCTTTTACTTAATTGCTTTCTATGATTAGATTAGGGACATTTTCAATTAGCATACCTTATCCTCACATGTATGCATCCATTCATTTGTCTTGCATGTGTAGACACCCAATTTTTGACCGTCCTCAAGACTTGGATGTCACCGCTTGAACACTCGGTGATCATCCATGTTTGTGTTCGTCTTGAGTTCCCGGAGGTCTCGGCTATGCGCCTTGCCTCAAGATCTCTCGACTCAACTATTTCATGTCTGGTTTTGCACCAAACACTTGTGTTTTGCCTTGGAGGGGCAGGGAATGGCTTGTGGGCCATCCCCACACTCCACCGGCCATGGCTTGAGGCCACCGGCTATGTTTTGTTGCCACCGGCCAAATGTTTAGCCGGCCGGCACTATAGATGGCCGGCCGGCCATCCTTCTTTGGTCAATTTCATTTTTGGCCGGCCGACTACTATGCATCTGCTTTTGCAGATATTTTTGTGCAGCTGCCATACACTGTCACCCCCTCCATACACGTGTACGGAGGGATTTCCCTCTTGTTAGCTTCCTTTGGAAGCTTTACAAGACAAATTGTCTATAAAAGAGGGGCTCTTCTCTCTTGTTGAGAGGTTAGACAATTTAGACAACATTTTTAGAGCTTGAGCTTTAGGGTTAGGGTTTATATATATCCCCTATCTCTATATCTCTCTCTTGTGTTTAGTGTGTGTTTAGTCTCATTTTTGTGCACAAACACCCACCATCACACCTTTTCTTGGTTGCTGAGGTACCAGAGGTCTTTCCTTGAAGCTTTTGGACTGGTTTGAAACCAAAAGAGCTACTGGAACATTGTTTGTGAAGAGGGTCTACAAGGGTAAGACTTTTGTCCCTTTTTACCCCATTTTTGCAAATCTTTTTAGCCTATCTTGCATCTATTTTTGAGCTTAGCAGATAACATATAAAAGTCTTGTTTTTGTCTACTCTAAATAGTTTGTTAAGGGTGTTTTAAGCTTTGGGGTTGTTTGACCCCTCTTAAGGCTTGTTTGGCCTTTGTTTTGTGCCATTTTGGTTGAGCTCTGGGACCATTGTGTTTAGGCCTCCTCACCACCGAAATCTTGAGGGATTTAAGAGGTGAGGATGGTGCCTTGAGGTCCTAGGAAGGAGAGGGCCACCCCCTCTCCTTGTTGTCCTTGAAAAGGGCCATTTTTGCCTCTTTAGTGAGTATCATGTTTAGGTTCATGTTGGCCATGCCTTGACTGATATGCCTACTTATTATGTCATAATATAGCATTGTGTTTAGTTGGTTTTGGTACATCATACTTGCTTAGCATACATGCCTTGTAATGCCATAATTTGCCTCAATACATGCATAACATTTAGACTACCATGCTCATGTATTTTGGCCAAGCTTTGTGAAGCTTTTATGCATATTTTAGTGTGCTTGAGGACAGTTTTTCGTTGTTTGGGTCAGCCATGATTTGCTTTGTATAGCTATCATGCAACCCTCCTTGTACGCCTTAAGCATTGGTCCCTTATAGCATGCCATGCTTGCTTTGTTTCAGTGGTTTGGAATCGCTTAGTATGTTATTTCAGACCTCATGACATGCTTGTATGCTTGCATTTCATGGCCCCTTTGATGTTTGAAGAGGTTGTGCCCCTATGCTCCATGTTTGGTCATTGCGTATGCTTCCATGTAGAAGTCATTTAGATGCCATCTAAGTGGTCTTTTGGCTTTGTTTTAACATGCTAGAAATCTGATTTTAGTTGTTCAGTTCATGCCATGTTTGGTTTTGTTAAGGATGGTTCAATACCTCTTTGGATTACCTTAAGTCTTGGCTTTGCTTGCATGCTTTGATGGCCCTTGTTTAAATTGATTTGACATCATTTTACAACATGATTTTCAGAGCTTCATGTGCATGCTAACTGTCCATATTGTTCCCCTTTTAAGTGTACTTAAGAGTCCCTCTTTGTGCTTAAGTGATGGCCCATTAACATGTCCATGTACGTGTGTGTTGGCCCTCATGTTCGAGCACTTTGGCCACTATTTTAGGTTAGTTTGAGGGCTGCCTAAGTTAGTCTAAGTCCATTGTTACATGTTGTGACATGCTTACCTTGTGTGTTGATTGCATGCTTGGCCTATCACGTGTTGTGACATGTTTAAGCGACCTTGTATTTGGCATGCATTTCTCTTAGTTGAATTGCCTAACATGTTGCATGCTTTTCATACTTGCATGCTTGAGTAACTAGCATATTTGCATACTTGTGTACCTCGAGTCGTATGCCTTGTATGCTTCTTAGCATTGTCCATGTTGCATACTTAGCTTCTATGCCTAAGTTGCATTACATGGGCATGCATGCTTTACCTCTTGAATTGCTTGTGATAGAGGTTGAGTTCCATTTGTTTGATTATGTGCATTGCATTCCATATCAAAATGCACACTTGATTCTTTGGGCCGTCATGCATGGAAATGCGTGATTGGTGGTCCGAGAATCGAGGCCCATCCTCTTTTGAGTCATACACATGGTAAGGGGTGTGGTTGGTGCATACATTGCTTGAAACGCATTGCCATGCCAAGTTCTGCCCTCTCATTGCCAAACCGCTTTTTGTAGAAGATTTGGCCACCGCCATCTTCAAGCCGAATCGCCATCCATTGTTGGCCGATGGATTATTTTGTGGCCGGTGACCATTATACATGGCCGGTGACCAATCCCTTCAGCCGGTGGTGTTCTACAAAACTCAGAGAAGCAACCCTGGGACTTGTGCAGTCCTCAGAGGAGGATAACAGCCAAAGCAGAGGCATCTTGTGCATGGCAGTGGCCTTCCGAGCAGAACCGAGCGCGCATGCATTGGACCCTCTTCCCGAGGCTATTGTTTACCACTTAATTAGATCAGTTAATATGCTTAGCTAGTTTAATTGATTTGTAATATTTAATTAGCTTGATGGTTAGCTAAATTGTATTATTCTTTCGGTCCCTCCGAGCGAGGGCAAATTTGTAATAAGTGTGGGCGCTTGTGTGCATGTCTTCCAACCCCCACTTCTTTCTCCCTTTTACTTACCTGCTTTCAATGGTTAGTTTAGGGCATGTTTACTTTAGCCTACCTTATGCTATGCATGTGTGCATCATTCGTCAGTATTGCATGCACCGGGCTCGGCGTATCATACTAACTGCATAAGTATTTCAAATCTAACTTGAATACATGCTACTTGTGTATTTTCACATGTCATTTATAGACTAGCCGAGCCTACTTTAGTGACACCCCGTATGCGTTGCATTAGGCATTTAAACATGGACTTGGATCATGCATGATTGCTAACATGTTCTTGTTTTGGCGCGGAGTACTAGGTGAGCTCTTTATGCTTTAGCATCTCACATGAGTGTGAATGTTAACATGATAGCATGATTACCATGAGGCTAGATGCTTATTTGATTAACTGCCTGAATGCCTGTGGGTGAAGGTTGGATTGTTTGAGTTGGGACAACTCACTGAAATCCGTGTTGTAGCCTACTTGCGAGTAGCAAATTCCAAAACGTTTTCCAAACAAACGGATATGCAATATTTTGTTCCAAATTAGGCAATCTAGTCTATACTTGTTTGATGTGCGCACAACATGGTAATTCTAGGCTAATAACCGGAACAAGAACACATAACGTTTTCAAAATTGGATGTTATGGTTAGTAAAGGCCGATCTTCGAATCGGGCGAGAGGGGGTGCTCATAGCTGACCTTCCCCGATCGTACCCAAGCTCCTGAGCCGAGGCAACTTTGGTGATGACGGACACGTGGCCTTTGGCACCGAGTCAGGGTTTCATAAATTCCCCCATAAAAAATATTTAGGTGGCGACTCTGTATCTGGCAAAGCAGTCTATGTTTGGCACTTCTTTACAAAAATTTGTTTTTCTCAAAACGATTCGCCGGATTTGGACTCTTTGGTTCAGATTAAGAACCGTAACTCAAATCGAGTCCAAACTGTAGTGAGGCCCCAGGGCACGTCTACAATTTCTGGCGACTCTGTTACAGTTTCTGGCGACACTATTACAGTTTCTGGCGACTCCGCTGGGGATTTAGAGAGCTTGACTCGAACTCGTGATATCCTGTTTTGATTTCACTTATCTGTTTCTTTGCATTGCATGTGCATTGGTGCGCCTAGGACACCGTGTTGGCCATCTGCTATTCCTGAGCGGTTTGCTGGAGGCTTGACTTTGTCAAAACATGATATAAGGCTGACCGGTTGCGAGCTCTGCCAGTATGGGAACACAAACCCCGGTTTTACCGGGGCACCCTTTTCGACCATTCGACCTAGTGCATAGTCGGAATCCATAGTGACCATTCCAAGCTAGGACAGGTTGCTTACCCGATCATAGGTTGTTTGAAACCGCTATGTGCGTAGTGAAACCCTAGCTCCTGACAAAATAGGACAGGGAAACCCTACCCCAATATAGGGGTGCATTGGTTCTCTTTTACTTGCTATGTGCTTTTAGAGTGTATCTCTACAGGAATGTACATATCAGTCTGCAAGTTTGAGTATCAGGCCCGAGGGCACCAGTGTCAGTATTTGTGAGAATCAGTTATAGCTGTAGATATCTGATTAAGTGTTTCGGGACAGTGATTCTGGGGAACAATGATCAGTGGTAGAGCACAGTCGTTCGGCTACACCTGTGTTCATTCCGTTTGGGCTGAAATGCTGCTTGTTTTTCCTTTCAGTTCAAAGAATTGATCCAGAAAAGTCAGTGTTCCCCCTTGCTGAGGCAAGACATATATCTGATCCGTCAGTCACCGCTCAGAACAGTGGACCTATGATGACGTAGAATTCGGAAGAGATTGTGGTGATGACAGCCGCACTAGATCAAGAAATCACTCTACAAAGTGAGACCAATGTTGATGTGCCGCATCCACCCAGGTCGCCTACTGCGCGCCCGATCTGGGAACCCCAGTTGTATCAGGCTCGTGAGCCCACCACATTCGAGTTGATGGGGATGATAGGTGACCTCCAGAGGTCCGTGGCGGATCTCACCTATGGAATGTCAGCTTTGCCACCAGCCGCACCATATGCCGGAAGTTTTGTACCCTAGGAGCCCCCATTGCTGGGATGGATTGTGATCGAGCTTAGCCAACCTGAGGTGGTCTCAAGTTATAGCAATGACATGCCAACATCAACCCAAACCCTTGATCAGCCTGAGGCCAGAGGTAAAGATAAAGTGAAGGCAGATGCCGATCCCATTGAACGACTGCTGTGGGCAGTCGAGGCTTTGAAAGCCAGAGGGATGAGTAAACAGCAAATATTCGCAGTCCTGACCAAGACTATGGACGATGTTTTCCCTGCTCCAACTGAAGGCAGTACCAGCCAATCAGAAAATCAGGATAGGCCCCGTCATGCTAGAATAGTTCCTTCCGCTCCCAACCCTGCACCCGGGAAAGATCATAAAGTCAAGGCAGTGCCTGCCGACCCTTTCGCTAGTGCGTCTAGCAAGAATTCTCAGCCTTCAAAGTACCTACCCCGAGGGCGCAGGGTCTTTCACGCTCTCTACATGCCTCTGTCCAAGGCACACCAGATCCTGGCCGAAAGGGGACACCTTAAACCCCTGGAGCCTCGGCCTCTCCCAAAGAATCTCCCTCTCACACATGATGTCGCTTTGTATCACAGCATTACCAAAGAAATGTGTCATGCTACCGATAATTGTTTCCGTCTCCGTCATGAGGTGCAAGATTTGATCGACAACGAGGTTATCCTCCCACCCACCTCAGCCAAGTCCGTTACTACCCAGCTATTGGATTTTGAGGATACTGATACTGCGAGTATGTAACGAGGGAGTGAACCACCTGCGGGCGGCGCTTGGTGTATTTTTGAATATGGCGTCTGGCATGCATTTTTGAGCATCTGCGATTGCTAGTTTTGTAAATTCTGGCTTGGGTGTCGAGTCAGTCTTTTATTTTGTTTTGAGTATGTCTCATTGTCTTGAGTCGGTCTTTTTTGCTTAAGGGTCTGTCTTGTTGTAGTGAGTCAGTCCCCTTGTATAGAATGTCAGGTGATTCTAGGGTTGCCGCCTCGAACACCGTTTTGTTTTGTAATTACCCTTTTGTTTTCTTTTTGAGTCTGTCTCTGCTGTGGAGCCAGTTGCAACCAGGAAATCTGAATGAAACAGCTGCGGCTAATCATGTTTCCGTGCTTATTGATGTTTATTTTGAGCTAGTTGTGCCAAAGGATTTGAATGAAATGGGACGAAAGTACATTCTACCCACTCTCTCATGTCCTGAAAATCATTATAATGACCTAAGTTTTTCAAAACCTTTTTGAACACTGTGGTGACAAAAACGAAGAGGAAGGAACTCCTCGGGTTTTGCAAAACTTTGATCAATTTGAGAGAAAGAGAGGCGTGCTAAGCCTTTTAATGAATGAAATCATGCTTGTTAGCGTGAGTACTGAGAAGGACCCTGGCTTGATCCAGATTGGTTCCGTACTATCTTCAGCATGAGTGATTTGTCGCTTTCTTAAAAACTTTCAAAAACAAAATTTTTTGCGCAGTCCTGTGAAGACTTGTACGGAATCGCTCTTAAGATTGTGCAGCCTAGGATCGCTCTTAGCCTCAAGATTCAATCCATCTATTTTCAAGCCTTGACCACAATCCGGACTGTTCAACGTTCAACCGCCACGTAAGGCCCGTGTGGCCAGATTTGAAGCAGCCCTCGAGCAAGAGGCACCAAACTCAGATCAAGAGGTCAGATGCTGTCAACAGAAGTTTGCAAAGCTAGAACAGAAGAAAAATGTCAAAAGTGCTCGAAGAGCCAAAGATAGATCCTACTGCAAATCAATACAATAGCCACTCTCCTGGATACAGAGGGCTTCAATTTCAAAACCATTTGGCATGGACTTGTTACACTTCGACCCTTTGAGAGGCTCACTGGGCCGAAAACCCGAAAGGGCGACCTAGGCAAAAGTTAGAGCAAGGAAAATATATACAAAAGAAAAAAAGAGAAAAGAAAAAAAAAGAAACATACAAAAAATGCAAAAAAAAAAAAACAAAAGCAAAAAATATATATATGCAAAAAAGGGGGGAGAGAAAAGAAAAAGAAGAAAAAAGAAGCTCGCAAGGTCGAAAACCCGCATCGGGCGCCTTGGCAAAAGTTAGAGCCTAAAAAGTGAAGGTTAAAATACCCAAGTGTACCTTAACCGAAACTACGTAAGGCTTGATTCCCATGTTTGGGATACGTAGGCAACTTCATCCTGAAGTCCAGCCCCCAACACTTTCATAGCGTCTCAGTCCATGTAATGGTTTTGATCACCTTTGCCTCCTCTGAATACGATAGTTCGGTTGTGATAACCGGAACCACGCAGTCAACTACCTCTTGAAGTTCAGCCCCCAACACCTTCAAAGCGACTGTGTCCATGTATTAGTCCTGACCATCATCGTCTTCTCCGTGTCTGAGAATCTGTTTGCAATCATCACCGATGAGGACTGATTTTCAGCATGCTGCGGCATCATCCAAAGAAGGGGCAACTTTCCGTTGCCATGAGTTGCCATGGGTCGCCGATCAAACCAGGGGCAACTTTCCATTGCCATGCAGCCCTTTCAAGCAAGGGGCAATTTTCCATTGCCTCCGATCCGAGGTTGCGCATCTCAAGGGTGAGTTCCGTGCTCGTTGAGCATTGGCAGTTTGCAAAAATAGTTTTTGAAAATTTTTACTGAGGTTGACTATTTTCTCGACAATTATTTCATTTTCCAAAACTAGACCATTTCTGGCACCCAGAAAGGAAAATTTTCAATGCTTATAGCCCGACTTGCATGATTTCAAATCAAAAATTGAACAAGCATGTTAATTTAACTCTCATTTTGGCCAAAACTGTTTTAGTAGAAAACCAAAACAAAAAAAATGGTCAAAGTGATGAACTAGGGGCACAGTCGAGTCAGGTGTTCTGTCTTTCCCCCTTGTCATCAACATACTTGCCAGAAAGGCACCCTATTCGCCAGAAAAGGGCATCACTGAAGTTGTCAGTAAAGGGCTGAAAGCTCTCAATATCCTCCAAACAACGAGGTATCAAGCCAAGTGCGAAGCACAAATTGGGACAAATCAAGATACTCCATTCCCCATCCGGAATATCGATTGAACATCACCGGAAGAAATAGTCGCGAGCCAATAGTGTTGGGCGTAAACCCGCAACTTCCTATTCATCTGTCAATCAGCCCGGGGAGGGATGGAAAATGAGAGAATAAAGAATAGAGAGGTGTAAGTCAAGAGGAAAAGTGAGAAAAGGGTTTTGAGAGAAAAACCAAGCCTGAGGGCCGAGTGATGTGAGAATCACAAATGAGAAAGGGTGGGAAACATACCCAGAGGAACTGGCTCCTCAGGATTTGGGGTCTCTCATGTTGTAAACATGTCCGTTTGTCGTGTCTTTTGTCTTGTTTAGACCATCTTTCGTTTTGGGTCTTTTCCAAGCGTGTTTCGTTGTGTTTAGGTCGTGTACCTTTTGTTTGAGTCTTTTCCTACTGCGTTCAGTTGTAGGCTTGATACCCCGGTTGAAAAACCCTCTTTCAATTTCAAAAATCGTTTATGCTCAAAGTGTTGTGCCATTCTTCACATCTGAGTGTGTTTCAACTTCAACCGGTTCCACTTTTGTATCCTGTCTTGTCAGATTGGACTGTTTATCCAGGGTTTGCCGTGTGCAGAATGAACCAAACGCTGTGTTACGGGCTGTATGCAGATTAATCCCCAACAGAGCACTGTGTTATGGGCTGTGTGTTTAGGTTAGGTTGTGGTTTGCATGGGTTATTTTGTTGTTAACTGGTTTATTATCTGGTTATTACAATGCAAGTGTTTAATATTCAGACATGCAGATCAATCCCATTGTTATGTGGTGTAGCATGATGCAATGCAGTGCAAAGTATGAAATGTAAAGATGTAAACACTTTTTCAGACAAAAAGTTTGTTTCATTCCATCATCTTTTCAAGTATATAGTTTTGAAAAAAAAATCTCCCTGCGGCAGTACAAAGTACCCTAGCTACCAACAAAAAGCAAAAAGTACAAAAGGGAAGAAAAACAGCAAAATCAATGTCAAGGTCTCAGGCCTGAGGGTCCGTTCTAGTCCTCTTCCTGGACGAAGGTCCAGGAGCATCATCAGTACTGTCATCTGAGCCCGAGTCCGAGCCATCCCCAGTCTCCTCCTCCGATGACTCTGCCTCTGCCTCTGCCTCCGCCTCGGACTCCTCCTCGTCATCATAATCAGGGACTGGCGCCCGAGAGCTACTCCTGACGTGAGTGCGCCCCGCCTTGGCGTGGGGGTATACTTTGCCCTCTCCATCTCCTCCGGCAGGAACAGAAGGCCTGGCTGGAACACCTCCTATGGTGGAATCTGGAAGGGAGGCTGAAAAGTACAAAAGGCAAAAGCATCAGTATACTGTGAGCAGTTTATCAGTGCAGAATGCAATGTATGAATACAGTGTGTAAATGTTGTGAACAGTTTATCAGTACAGAATGCAGTGTATGAGTACAGTGTGTAAATGTTGTGAGTAGTTTATCAGTGCAGAATGCAATGTATGAGTACAATGTATCAAATTCCGTGAGATCAGTGTGTCAAGTGTTGTGTTGTGCATCAGATTATGTGAAGCCGTTTATGTATGGTTTGAGACCATGGTCAGAAGAACATATCGGAATACTGTAAAGGGCCAAGAGGTTGAAAGTCCGCTGTAACATCCCCATCATGGAGGCATTAAGCTCCAGAGACTGCCGGGTGTACTCGGAGGAAGCCTACGAAAGTATCAGATGCATCAGTATTCTGCGGAATATCAAATAAACTGAAATGAAATACCAATGCAAGGTGCAATATGAAGTAGTACATACCGGAGGCAAGTCGTGGAAACCGACCAACTTGTGATCAGCCGGAGGAGGAGCAAAAGGGAGGTGGGCAGAACAGGCCAACCAGCCCCCTACTCTCTCTGAGCTCCACCCCTACCGCGGACCCGGGCTCTCCTCGACGTTACTGCTTCAGCCCCCGCTTCTACCCTAGCTACTGGCGCCACGGGCCTCTCTCCCTCAAGCCGACGGCCACCGCTCAGAGGCCGCATGATATACGTCTGCACGTACTGTCTGTAGTCACCTATGCCTCTAAAGCGGATCGCGTCCCAACCGATCGTATAGTCGGCCATCTGCTCGGCAGTGAATCTCTCGGTCTCCCTCATATGCTCAGGAGGGTGAACCGGGACTATCTGCTCTGGTAACCCAAGGGTCTGGCATAAGAAACGCTCACCTATGTACCAAGCCGGACAGATCGGGCCCTCCAGCAGAATTCGAAAACGCGAGGTCTCCTCAGCACCGGCAAATTGGTCCCGAATCGTCGCTGGCAACGGAGCCCATGGCTGCCAGGTGATCTGAAGATGAAATGCAGTTTGTTATCTACTGTTATTGAAAAAATACAGTGCAAACCAAAGCTTAAATAAACTCTAAAGTTGAACATTCCTCTGCGGGGGTGATGGTGTCAAAATAGCGGCGGAAGAAGCTAAATGTCTCTCGGGGCCTCCGCACGCACCTCCCGCCGAAGCGGCGCGAGAACGGGACGACGAGAGGGGTCTCCACATCGGGCATTGGGGCTAGCCTGGGAAAGTAGGCATAGACCCACAACTGCAGAGTAAATACCAGTATGCTTATCAGATAAAGCAGAATGCATAATAAAGTAGAAATAACAGAGCCGTGTATTGTGCAGTGTATTGTGCGACAAAGGTATTATGCACAGTGAGTAAGTAGCAGAGTCAAGCAGTAAAGAGTATATGTGTGCCATAAATGTGTGCAAGATACAACAAGATGAAAAGCAAACTACAAGTGGTGCAATGTATGCAATCTGATATAAGTACAGAAAGTAGAAAGCAGAAAAGTAAAGCAGAAAAAGAAATGTACCTCCCAAGCACGCCAAGAGCCCCGAGTAATCGTCTGCCACGGAAGCCGAGCTCATGTATTCAGAGAGCGAGCGCAGCGACGCCACCCCAAATATAGTGCAGATCTGTGGTGACATCCACTAAGGCGCCGAAAGCAAGAGGGCACGAGATTCGCCGGTCGTGAAAATAGCCGCCCCCAAGAAGAACATGAGAAAGCCATACAGCATCGCTTCCACCCCCCTTGGGTCATCGGAGCCTCCTCGGTCAAAGCTGGCTGGACCCTGAACTGGACCTCGAACCATGAATACCGGACGAAGCCTGGACGGGTGAGAGGTGGCACTTCGCCAAGAAGATATATCTGAGCAGCCGTCCATTCATCCATATCGGTGTCGAACGGGATCGGATCACCCCCTACCCCGATGCTAGTGAGCATCGAGAAATCATAGGGAGTCATCGTCATGTCTCCCGTCGCAGAGAGGTGGAATGAATCGGTGGTGTCCCACTACCTCTCTGCTAGAGCGGCGAGGAGAGGCCTGCTCGTGGTAAGCCTGGATAGTCCTCTGCAGAATGCGCCGAAGTCGGCCTGATTCACGATGTGGCGAACCGCATCAGGTAGCTCTGCGTACCAATCTCGAGCGGCGATGTTCCCATACCCCCGGACGGTATGGGAATCTCCATGTTTTCAAGCAAACAATTGCGAAGCAATGCTAAATATACCAGTTTTGAAAGGCATTCAGAATTGAGATAGATATGGCATGTGCGCAAGTTTTTCAGATTCAAACAGAAATCGGGTGCCGGTGTGCTTACAATGAACTACAACGTGTGATGTGTCATCGTGTCTGAGTGGTTCAGTGCAAATATAGCATGTGCTCAAGTTTTTCAGATTCAAATAGATACCGGGTGCCGGTGTGCTTACAGTGAACTACAACGTGTGATGTGTCTGCGTGTTCGAGTGGTTCAGCGCAAATATAGCATGTGTGCATGTTTTCAGATTCAAACAGATATCGGGTGCCGGTGTGTTTGCAGTGAAATATAGTGTGTGCCGCCCTGTGGGAGGAAGGAATGTTACCTCAGAAGCGCCGAAAGACAGATGAGATGTAGGCTCACGCGGGAGAAGCTCTGGGGGCATCGCCCTGTCAAAGCTCCGAAACTGACGAAGACCGTCAGGAGGTAGCACGTGAATCGTCGGCCGGTAGGTCGCCGGGTCAAATGGACGAACGCTTAGGGGGAGAAGCTCGACCCCGGGTTCCATCTCATGCTACGGGGGAGTCCCGCCCTGTGGGATGTCGTCCGTCATGTCAAAAGTCGGGCAAAAATGGCCGGGAAAGTGGAAACGGGGCTAGAATGCGAAAGGTCAACAAAAAGTCAACCCCCGGGAGGGCGAAAAATGGCCGGAAAAGCCGGGAAGTAGAAAATGTACGAAAATCGAGAGTAACTCGAGGGGAACTGTAATACCCCGACCCTCGTACATAATTATGGTATCTTTTCAGTCCTCTATTCTGTGTCTTTGAATGTCTATTGTGAAACTCTAGGTGAAAGTATGGTAAATTGCATGGAACTTAAAAATATGGACTTCTATCTGTTGAGTTAGAACACTATCTGTTGTAATTGAATCATTTAAATCTGAAATTGGACATCTTAGAGATTTAATTTTCAGAAATTGATTTGGTATTTAGAATCTACATGATTTTTAAGCTTTAATGGGATTTTCTGTGAAATTTTCATTTCGGCATGCTAAAGCGATTGAAATTCGTCTTATTCTCCTATTATATATATATATATAGCACCTTAGGAGATATCTTTGAATCAACTCTTGTGTTAAGAAGAAGAGAGAAACGTGAGAGTTGAAGAGGAGAATTAGGGGAAATCGTGGGTCATCAAGGAAGCTCATCAAATTGTTGGATTTGTGTGAATTACTTTAAGGTAACTCAAGTTTTGTTATAACTACTCAAAGATTACAACTTATGTTTGTGTTGTGTTTGACTCATGAAGATTGTATGTTGAGTTATGAGGGTTTTGGCAATATTTGTATACTTTGACACTTCAAATTGAATGATGTATGAAGTTATACTTCAATCCTTAGTTTTATATCATGATGCCAAGCATATATGTTAATATTATGTGATATGGTTGTTGAACTTGAAAATAGGATGAAATTTGAGGAAGTAATAAGTTGGTGAAGCTCCTAAGTTGGGTTAAATTGTTGTAATCAAGTTTAAATCCATGCTTTGGTGATGGTTAAGTTGAAGTATTACATAAATTTAACCTTTGATTGTATGAAAAATGAGATTTGGTTGTTGAATTTTGGGTTGAAATCGGCCGCCTCAATTGGTTGTCGTCCGCTCGAGCGGAGGTCAGGGCCGCTCGAGCGGGAAAATCACCCTCCCAGCAGTTTCTCTGAAATTACTCTGTCCGCTCGAGCGGAGGAATTCCCGCTCGAGCGTAGATATCGACCCCTCAGCATTTTTGTAACATTGCACTGTTCGCTCGAGCGGACAAACTGGCGCTCGAGCGGAGGGCCTAATTTTCAAAAAGAAGTATGCTTGCTCAGTTTTGCGTGCTTGATTCCCTAATGGTTTTAGAATATGTTTCTGATGATTTTAAGTTGGTTATCAATTCATGTGAAGTGTAATGATGCAGGAAATGATTCCCTAATGATAATTTATAAGTTATGATTGTGTGCAGGGCACACTCCGGAAGAAACTACCACGCCGTCACAACGCTGTGAGTAATAGTGCTTAAATGCACCTCTATCCGTTATTAGTTTATATTATGAACTGTATTTTCTTTATGTGAGAACTATATTGCATGAAGTTATGTGTTAAACGAGAAATATTCTGAAATATGGAGACGCTGAAAAAGTTTGTGAATTCATGTGGCCAATGGCCAATATGTGAAATGTGATTATGAGGCTAATGGCCAATATGTGAAATGTGATTATGAGGCTAATGGCCAATATGTGAAATGTGATTATGAGGCCAAAGGCCGATATGTGAAATGTGTATGTGTGTAAACTCATGAACCAAGAAACTAAGGGGCGAACGTCCGACACTATAAGTTGTGAAGTTACGAAACTTAATGGTTTTATTTGTGAATATGTGAATTCCTCAGGCCAAGGGCCAAATGGGGAAATTGTGAATCAATAAATTGTTCTATGGATACAGAAGCAGACTAACTACACGGATGTTATGATATTTCGTTTACATGTATATAAGTACTATTATTCACTGAGCTTGGCTCACCCTATGTTATGTCTGTTCCTGTAGGTAACCAATCCGGAAGTCGACCTTAGCTCGTCGTCAGCACACTTTTGTCAGCCTAAGTGCAGCCAAACTTTGGGTCAAACTGTACTTGTGTGGAGCTGCTAGACTATAGTTGATACTCTAGTTTTTGGCTTAGGATATGATGTACGTGATAATTTTTGTTATACGCCCATCCTTGGGGCGGGATTTGTAAATGTATGTATGTATGTAATTAGCTCTCAAAAATATATTTTCTTTGGTTATCTCTTTTGAGTGATTCATCTTATGTACGTCTGTGATCCTGGCATGGTTTAGTTGCTCAATGGATATCATATTTTCTTTTTAGGTATTACTCGTTGTTATTGCTTCCATTTAGGCCCCTACCTTCTATACATCTAGTAGGTTAAGTGTCCTTTTCTGCATAGGTCATGCCCAAACTTCTAGGGGCAAGTTGGGGGCGTGACAAGTGGTATCAGAGCACGAGTTGCTATCTCACACACGGGTCCATTGAGCTTAGGGTGTCTAGCAAGCTTTAGGCATTTTGCATGACATCCTGAAAGTATATGAAAGAGCGATGGCAACGTCACGTAAACTCTGATAGTGCTAACAATTTTAAATCATATTTCCTGTATATCATTATTTGTTGTGCAGGAAATGGTGAGAACAAGGACAGACGAACCAGAAGATGCTACTTCTGCGTGGTTGGATAGAATGGAAAGAATGATTATGGAGATGGCCGAGACCCTACAGCAACAACAAAGAATAATACCACAACAAGAAGAAGAATAACAAGAACAAATAGCCCACAACAAAGAAGAATAAACAAGAAGAACAACCTCCACCACCACCAATACCTCCACCGGTGGTACCAGACACCATGTCAAGACCGACCATTACCCTTACTAAGGAGTTTAAAAATATGAACCCGCGAGTTTCGAAAGGACGAATAGAATGGATGAAAGCGGAGGCATAGGAATTGGGGATTCAGAAACTATTTGAGGTCTTCCTTGCAATCAAGCTCAAGGTACAATTAGCTGCTTTCACTCTTGAGGATGAGGCACGAAGATGGTGGATGCTTACACGGACGGTACATCCAGGATTACACTGGGAGAGATTTCTGGAATTGTTTTATGACAAATATTTTCCCCAAAGCATGAGAGACAAGAAAGTGACAGAATTTGAAACTCTTCGATAAGGAAGTAAGTCCGTTGCAGAATACGAAGCTCAATTTGCAGAACTGGCTCGGTTTGCACCTCATATGGTAGATACGGATTATAAGAAGGCACGGAAGTTCGAAGGAGGCTTACGGAGTGCCATCCAAGACAAGGTCAATATGTTGAAGCTGCCCACTTATGTTGATGTGTTAGAAAGGGCTGTTATCGCAGAAGGAAATCTTGCTGCGCAAAGTCGAATTTCTGAGTGGAAAGGGAAAAGGCAGAACAATCAGTGGTCAAAGGGAGCGGTGACTCCACCCAATAAGAAGCATAACTCCGGAAACTCTAGCACCACCACCTATACCCAAAATTCCCCTCCTGTATGCCCAGACTGTGGAAGGCAGCACCGAGGGATTTGCCACAGGAACACTGGGGCTTGTTTTAAGTGTGGCAAAACGGGTCATCTGGTCAGGAATTGCCCGCAGTGGGCTCAACAAAAAGGAACCATACCTGCTACCAGTTCCGCGGGGTCTACACCAACCCCCAACGCAAAGACAGCAGCTAAACCTACTAATACTAAAGATACCGCAAGGCAAGGAAGGGTGTTTGCATTGGTTCCAGGTGATGTACAGAATGCGGCGACCGTGGTGTCAGGTACATTTATTGTTTATGGTCATTCTGCTCATGTCCTGTTTGATTCTGGCTCCACCCACTCTTTTGTGTCGAAATTATTTGTTCCTAAATTGGGTAAACCTGAAGAAAACTTGTCTTATGTATTGTGTGTAACCTCACCCATGGGGAAATCTATGAACTGCACTTCTGTATATGTCGCTTGTGAACTCTTAATTGGGGATATTTGGGTGTATGCTAACCTAGTACCTCTCAATATGACTTCTTTTGACGTTATTTTGGGAATGGATTGGTTAAGTGAATATGGTGCCACTATAAACTGTTTGATGAAGCAAATCAATTTCCATCCTCCGGGGCAACCAGAGGCTATAGTTCAGGGGCAGGAAGTGACTTCGCCACCTTATTTGATTTCTGCTGTGAAGGCCAATAAGTTAATGCAGAAAGGGTGTCAGGGGTATCTATGTAGTATATTGGAGGAACGCGTGATAAAAGGGGGTATTGATGTAATTCCAGTGGTTCGTGAATTTCCAGATGTTTTTCCCGAAGAATTGCCGGGCCAGCTAATAGACCGGGAAATCGAGTTTATAATTGAAGTGGTGCCTGGAACCCAACCCATCTCTAAGACACCCTATAGGATGTCACCAGCTGAAATGAAAGAGTTAAAGATTCAATTACAGGATTTGCTTGCCAAGGGATTTATCCGCCCGAGCGTATCTCCTTGGGGTGCGCCGGTATTGTTTGTGAAAAAGAAAGATGGAACACTTCGATTATGTATCGACTATAGGGAACTGAACAAGGTAACAATTAAAAATAAGTACCCCTTACCACGGATTGACGACCTATTTGACCAGTTGCAAGGGGCACAAGTTTTCTCAAAAATTGACTTACGGTCTGGCTACCATCAATTGAAAGTTAAAGTTGACGATGTGGAGAAGACAGCTTTTCGAACCCGGTACGGCCATTATGAATTTTTGGTCATGCCCTTTGGAGTTACAAACGCACCAGCAGCATTTATGGATCTAATGAATCGTGTCTTCAAGCCTTACTTGGATGAATTTGTGGTGGTTTTTATCGATGACATTCCTATCTACTCAAAGAGTGCAGAAGCTCATGAGGATCATCTTCGCCTAATTCTTCAAACACTCCGGGAGAAGAAACTGTATGCAAAGTTAAAGAAATGTGAATTTTGGCTACAAGAGGTGGCATTTTTGGGGCATGTGGTGACCAAGGAAGGAGTCTCTATTGATCCGCACAAAATTGAAGCAATTGTGACTTGGCCAACTCCTACTAATGTAACTGAGGTGCGAAGTTTCATGGGATTAGCTGGATATTACAGGAGGTTTGTTCAAAATTTCTCTAAATTGCGGTGCCACTTACCCAACTGACACGAAAAGGAGTTGCATTTGAATGGTCAGAGGAGCGGGAATCTGCTTTCCAGGAATTGAAAACAAAATCGACTACAAAGACCGCCTCGCCTTGCCATCCGCATCAAGGATTCAGATTTACAGTGATGCTTCGCATAAGGGGCTGGGTTGTGTACTAATGCAAAATGGAAGGGTTATTGCATATGCCTCTCGACAATTAAAATCCCACGAGGAAAATTATCCCACACATGACCTGGAGCTAGCAGCAGTAGTTTTTGCTTTGAAGATATGGCGACACTATCTCTATGGCACAACCTGTGAAGTTTACACCGACCACAAAAGTCTCAAATATCTTTTTACCCAGAAGGAGTTGAATATGCGACAGCGGCGGTGGTTAGAGTTGCTTAAGGATTATGATTTACAGATCCATTACCATCCTGGTAAAGCTACACATGGTTGCGGATGCACTTAGCAGGAGAGATAGGGGAAATTTGGCAAATTTATTTACGAAACAAAAGGAGTTGGTAATTGAATTAGATAAACTGGATGTGGAGTGTGTGACCCGCAGACAGGAGGCCCTGATGGCAGCGGTAATGGCTCAGCCAACCTTACTTGAAGAGCTCAAATTGCATCAAATGGAGGATGACACGTTAAGGAAGATATGTGACGAGTTAGAGGCAAAACCAAAACCGGGGTTCAATTTACAGGATTCAGTGCTCAAGTTTCAAGATAGAATATGTGTCCCTAATGTGTTGGAACTTAAACGGAAATTGATGGAAGAAGCGCATGCCTCAAGATTCTCGATACATCCGGGAAGTACTAAAATGTACCGAGACTTAAAACAAAATTTTTGGTGGCCAAATATGAAAAAGGAAATCGCGGAATTTGTCTCTAAGTGTCTACAATGTCAACAAGTAAAAGCAGAACATCAAAGACCAAATAGGTTATTACAACCCCTTCCAATCCCTGAGTGGAAATGGGAGCATTTAACCATGGATTTCGTTGTAGGGTTACCGAGGACTCCTCGAAGTATGAATTCGGTTTGGGTCATTGTGGACCGATTAACCAAGTTCCGCCATTTCTTACCAGTAAAGACTCAATATAATGCGGATAAGCTCGCAGTACTTTATATAAATGAAATTGTAAGGCTTCACGGTATTCCTGTTTCCATTGTGTCAGATAGAGATCCTAAGTTTGTTTCGAGATTTTGGCAGAGTTTGCAGGAAGCTATGGGTACAGAACTTAAATTCAGCACAGCTTATCACCCTCAAACCGACGGGCAATCCGAGAGAACAATACAAACTCTGGAAGACATGCTTCGGATGTGTGTGCTAGATTTTCAAGAAAGGTGGGAAACCCATCTACCGTTGATAGAATTTGCCTATAATAATAGCTACCAATCGGGCATCGAGGTGGCCCTTATGAGGCTCAGATGGAAGACCATGTCGCTCTCCCCGTATGTTGGGCCGAAGTTGGAGATAGGTCCGTTAGGGCCTCAAATTGTGCAATTGACAACCTAAAAAGGTTAAAAGTGATCCGAGAAAGATTAAAAACTGCCCAAAGTAGGCAAAAGAGTTATGCGGATAACCGACGAAGAGACTTGGAATTCGAAGTGAATAGTCATGTATTTGTGAAAGTCACTCCGCTAAAAGGACACCCAAGATTCGGAAAAAGAGGGAAGTTAACACCCCGATTTGTTGGTCCCTTTCAAATTCTGGAAAAAGTGGGTCCGGTAGCTTAATCGTTGTTTCTTCCGCCAAGTATGAGCCAAGTACATAACGTGTTTCATGTCTCAATGCTTCGAGGGTACCTTCCAGATGCATCTCATGTCATAGCCTATCACCACACTGTATTGAATGAACAGCTATCCTATGTAGAAAAACCAATTTTAGACCGTCAGGTAAAACAGTTGCGGAGTCGGGAAATTCCAATGGTAAAAGTGGAGTGGCAAGAGCACTACGGAACTGACGCGACTTGGGAAAAAGAAGATGAAATGCAAAATCAGTATCCGCATCTATTTTCGTCCTAAGGTAAAAATAAGTTTGGAGGACCAAACTTAATTAAGGGGGGGAGAGTGTAATACCCCGACCCTCGTACATAATTATGGTATCTTTTCAGTCCTCTATTCTGTGTCTTTGAATGTCTATTGTGAAACTCTAGGTGAAAGTATGGTAAATTGCATGGAACTTAAAAATATGGACTTCTATCTGGTGAGTTAGAACACTATCTCTGCATTTGAATCATTTAAATCAAATTGGACATCTTAGAGATTTAATTTTCTAAATTGATTTGGTATTTAGAATCTACATGATTTTTAAGCTTTAATGGGATTTTCTGTGAAATTTTCATTTCGGCATGCTAAAGCGATTGAAATTCGTCTTATTCTCCTATTATATATATATATATAGCACCTTAGGAGATATCTTTGAATCAACTCTTGTGTTAAGAAGAAGAGAGAAACGTGAGAGTTGAAGAGGAGAATTAGGGGGAATCGTGGGTCATCAAGGAAGCTCATCAAATTGTTGGATTTGTGTGAATTACTTTAAGGTAACTCAAGTTTTGTTATAACTACTCAAAGATTACAACTTATGTTTGTGTTGTGTTTGACTCATGAAGATTGTATGTTGAGTTATGAGGGTTTTGGCAATATTTGTATACTTTGACACTTCAAATTGAATGATGTATGAAGTTATACTTCAATCCTTAGTTTTATATCATGATGCCAAGCATATATGTTAATATTATGTGATATGGTTGTTGAACTTGAAAATAGGATGAAATTTGAGGAAGTAATAAGTTGGTGAAGCTCCTAAGTTGGGTTAAATTGTTGTAATCAAGTTTAAATCCATGCTTTGGTGATGGTTAAGTTGAAGTATTACATAAATTTAACCTTTGATTGTATGAAAAATGAGATTTGGTTGTTGAATTTTGGGTTGAAATCGGGCTGCCCTGAATCTGGGTTGTCGTCCGCTCGAGCGGAGGTCAGGGCCGCTCGAGCGGGAAAATCACCCTCCCAGCAGTTTCTCTAAAATTACTCTGTCCGCTCGAGCGTAGATATCGACCCCTCAGCATTTTTGTAACATTGCACTGTTCGCTCGAGCGGACAAACTGGCGCTCGAGCGGAGGGCCTAATTTTCAAAAAGAAGTATGCTTGCTCAGTTTTGCGTGCTTGATTCCCTAATGGTTTTAGAATATGTTTCTGATGATTTTAAGTTGGTTATCAATTCATGTGAAGTGTAATGATGCAGGAAATGATTCCCTAATGATAATTTATAAGTTATGATTGTGTGCAGGGCACACTCCGGAAGAAACTACCACGCCGTCACAACGCTGTGAGTAATAGTGCTTAAATGCACCTCTATCCGTTATTAGTTTATATTATGAACTGTATTTTCTTTATGTGAGAACTATATTGCATGAAGTTATGTGTTAAACGAGAAATATTCTGAAATATGGAGACCGAAAAGTTTAGAATTCATGTGGCCAAGGGCCATATGGCCAATATGTGAAATATGATTATGAGGCTAATGGCCAATATGTGAAATGTGAGTATGAGGCTAATGGCCGATATGTGAAATGTGATTATGAGGCCAAAGGCCGATATGCGAAATGTGTATGCATGTGAACTCGTGAACCAAGAAAATAAGGGGCTGAAGGCCGTTACTATAAGCTGTGAAGTTACGAAACTTGCTGGTTTTATTTGTGAATGTATGAATTCCTCAGGCCAAGGGCCAAATGGGGAAATTGTGAATCAACAAACTGTCCTATGGATACAGAAATAGACTAACTACACGGATGTTATGATATTTTGTTTTACATGTATATAAGTACTATTATTCACTGAGCTTGGCTCACCCTATGTTATGTCTGTTCCTGTAGGTAACCAATCCGGAAGTCGACCTTAGCTCGTCGTCAGCACATTTTTGTCAGCCTAAGCACAACCAAACTTTGGGGTCAAAACCGTACTTGTGGGGAGCTGCTAGACTATAGTTTATACTCTAGTTTTTGGCTTAGGTTATGATGTACATGATAATTTTTGTTATACGCCCATCCTTGGGGCGGGATTTGTAAATGTATGTATATATGTAAGTAGCTCTCAAAACCATATTTTCTTTGGTTATCTCTTTTGAGTAATTCATCTTGTGTATATCTGTGATCCTGGCATGGTTTAGTCGCTCAATGGATATCATATTTTTTTATTAGGCATTACTCGTTGTTATTGCTTCCATTTAGGCCCCTACTTTCCATACATCTAGCAGGTTAGGTGTCCTTTTCTGCATAGGTCATGCCCAAACTTCCAGGGGTAAGTTGGGGGCGTGACAGGAACAAACCCCAAAAAGTGGAAATACCAAAGGAAACACCGAAACAAAGAAATGTTCGGTTTAAAGTGTTCGAAACGCGATAAACTTCACGAATCGGACGATGAAATGGGGGCTAAAACGCAAGAAATGGGAGAATGAAGGAAGAAAAATGCTCTAGAGAGAGAGAGGATGAGATTTTGGGTAAGGAATACGAGTGAAATAGGGTTTGAAACCCTATTTTAAAAGACCCAAGGTGAAAGGTCAAAACTGCCTCGAATCAGGCATTTTTGGCCGGTCGGCTACATTTTTGGCCGGCCGGCTAAACATTTGGCTGGTAATGTTTTTTGGTGGCCGGTGGATGGCTGGTGACCTCCCCATGTGGCTGGTGAGCCTCCTACAACCTTGTTTGGGTCAAATGAGTGGTTTGGGACCTTCATTGCTTAAGATAGTACAAGAACAGTGCATTTCTGAAGCTCAACCGGCCTTCGTTTCAACCTCGGACCTTGTCTTCTGTGCGTAGCACTCGCATTCGTGCAATGTGTATCCTTTCCGTATCCTTTTGTCTTTTACAAGATTCGAAAGTTGCCCCATGTGCATTTCAAATGCATCGCGCTGTTTTGCGCATCTCATTGCATTTGGTATTTTTTTTCATTATTTTTTTGCATCTCATTGCATTTGCATTTGCATCAATTCTGTCTTTGTTTTTCATCTCATCATTGCATTTGGCATGTTCATTAGCGCTATTTTCGCATCTCATTGCATTGCATGCATTCAATCATATTTTTTTATTGCATGTCATCATATATTTTGCATCGTCTTGTCCGCACTATCTTGTCTTGTGCACTTATCTTGTTTGTTACTTTGTTTTATTTTCGTTGTCTGTTGCATTGCTGCATGGCATTTCCATTCCGTCGCATGCGTTATTTTTTGCACATTTGCATGCATTCAATTTTTGTCAATGTATCACACCATCTTGTGCACTCATGCATGATGCAAATGGACCTTAAAATGCGGCGTACCTTGGCCGAGACGTGTAGCGCGCCGTCTGGCGAGAGACGCAGTCTGGCGAGACACCAATCCTCTTAAACCTTAAGCCAGCGCAAGACCTTCGTCGCTCGATTTGCATTGTCATGCATTTGAACTCCACATCATGCATCATGCATTTGCAAAATCCTACGTTGTCATGCATTCTAAGTTCATTTGCATTGTCATGCATTCCCCAATGACGAATCTAGGAGAACTTCTTGCCTTGGAAAGAGACAAGACCTTGATTGGTGTGCGATTGCATTAATTTTTAATGCAAAAAAAAAAAAAAAAAAAAAAAAAAAAAAAAAAAAACACATCATTATAAATCTCATGCATATGTCATGCATCAAAAAAAAAAAAAAAAAAAATAAAAAAAAAAACATCATAATAAATATTTGTCATGCATCATTCATGCAAAATTTTAAAACACACACACACACAAAAAAATGTCACAACAACACACACACATGCATATGTCATGCATTCATTCATGAATATATGCATATATGTGCATATGTCATGCATTTCATGATAAATAGTGCATATCATTATAACATGCATATATAATATGCATCATCATTATATATATCTATTATATATCATTGTCATATATATAGTGCATATGTCATGCATGCATTTCATAATATCATTTCAGTGCATATAGCATGTATTTAATGCATTCGTCCATATCATCACACCCATCCATTTTGCGCCCATTGCATCCCTTTCTATCATCACCTCCTCTTACTTTTCCCGTTTTCTTGGTTTTTCTATTGGTGTACTTTTTTTCTTTTCCTTACTGAACTTGGTTTGGTGGCGGCATCTTTTTTAACTGATGAAGCGGTTCGTTTGTGTACATGCCTTTCCTAGACAAGATTTGGTTTGGCCTACGTGCCTTATCCATCGTATCTGTCCATCCCATTGCATATTGTAAATATGGCATTGTAGCTTGCATGCATTCATTGCATCACCCCCTCCATCCATGGCTTGCACCTCTCCTTGTTAAGCTTGGTTTGGTATGTGCTCATACTTTCACGTTAAAGCACAGTTCTGCATGTGTACACGCCTATTCCTTGATGAAATTGGTTTGAGGGTGGCGGCACCTTTTCTGTGTTAGACATGGCTTGTATGTGTTCATGCCTTTCCTAGGCAAGATTTGGTTTGGCTGCATGCCATATCCATTGTATATTACATTATAGTGTAATTTTTGCATCCAGCATTAGGATCATTGTTCTTTCATTAGCCGGTTGTTTCCCCACTTATGTCATTCCACCCAATACTTGTTCTTGCGTCCGTCTACATCACTCATAGTTCTGCATGTGTACGCGCTTTGAGGGTTGCGGCACCTTTTCTATGGTAGACGGACTTGTTACTTCCATCAATCTATTTGGCATTTGTGTGGTTTTGAACCGCTCATGATTAGATCATGATTCAATTGTATTGCATTTCGTTTGCATCGTTTCAATTGCATTGCATTTTCATTTGCATTATTATACATAGTTTTATATATATTGCATATCATTTTGCATTCATTTTGCGTTGTCATGCATGTTGCTAACAATATTGCACCTGTTAAGTTTGCTTTCTTTGCAGGGACGATATTGTATGTACGGTTCATTTGAGGCTGGTGCAACCAGATGAACCGGACAGGTATTGTATCCTTCGAGTGAGACGTATTGAGAATTGCATAATTCTCTTACATCCTTTCTGCATTGTAGTGTAGTTTGGTGTATGCTTGCTTAGAACTGTCGCATGATATGCTTCGTTACAACTTTCTTTGCATGATCATAAGTTATGTTCGGCTTTGTGCATTGTCTTGCATTTTGCCCTTGCCTTTGGGCGCGTATCTTGTCTGTCTTGCATGCTTTGTCTAAGTCTTCGGCCTTGTCAAAAATAGGTCGTCTCTGGGCTTTGACATTCACTCCCATCATTGTTATGACTTTCGAGTTCTGTCAAAGAGGGGCAACTGTAGACACCCCATTTTTTACCGTTCTCAAGACTTGGATGTCACCGCTTGAACACTCGGTGATCATCCATGTTTGTGTTCGTCTTGAGTTCCCGGAGGTCTCGGCTATGCGCCTTGCCTCAAGATCTCTCGACTCAATTGTTTCGTGTCTGGTTTTGCACCAAACACTTGTGTTTTGCCTTGGAGGGGCAGGGAACGGCTTGTGGGCCATCCCCACACTCCACCGGCCATGGCTTGAGGCCACCGGCTGTGTTTTGTTGCCACCGGCCAAATGTTTGGCCGGCTGGCACCATAGATGGCCGGCCGGCCATCCTTCTTTGGTCAATTGCATTTTTGGCCGGCCGGCTACTGTGCATCTGCTTTTGCAGATATTTTTGTGCAGCTGGCATACACTGTCACCCCCTCCATGTGTATGGAGGGATTTCGCTCTTGTTAGCTTCCTTTGGAAGCTTTACAAGAAAAATTGTCTATAAAAGAGGGGCTCTTCTCTCTTGTTGAGAGGTTAGACAATTTAGAAAACATTTTCAGAGCTTGAGCTTTAGGGTTAGGGTTTATATATATCCTCTATCTCTATATCTCTCTTTCTAGTGTTGAGTGTGTGTTTAGTCTCACTTTTGTGCACAAACACCCACCATCACACCTTTTCTTAGTTGCTGAGGTACCAGAGTTCTTTCTTTGAAGCTTTTGGACTGGTTTGGAACCAAAAGAGCTGCTGGAACATTGTTTGTGAAGAGGGTCTACAAGGGTAAGACTTTTGTCCCTTTTTACCCCATTTTTGCAAATCTTTTTAGCCTATCTTGCATCTATTTTTGAGCTTAGCATATAACATATAAAAGTCTTGTTTTTGTCTACTCTAAATAGTTTGTTAAGGGTGTTTTAAGCTTTGGGGTTGTTTGACCCCTCTTAAGGCTTGTTTGGCCTTTGTTTTGTGCCATTTTGGTTGAGCTCCGGGACCATTGTGTTTGGGCCTCCTCACCACTGAAATCTTGAGGGATTTCAGAGGTGAGGATGGTGCCTTGTGGTCCTAGGAAGGAGAGGGCCACCCCTTCTCCTTGTTGTCCTTGAAAAGGGCCATTTTTGCCTCTTTAGTGAGCACCATGTTTTGGTTCATGTTGGCCATGCCTTGACTGATATGCATGCTTATTATGTCATAATATAGCATTGTGTTTAGTTGGTTTTGGTACACCATTCTTGCTTAGCATTCATGCCTTCTAATGCCATGATTTGCCTCAATGCATGCATAGCATTTAGACTACCATGCTCATGTATTTTGGCCAAGCTTTGTGAAGCTTTTATGCATATTTTAGTGTGCTTGAAGACTATTTTTAGTTGTTTGGGTTATCCATGATTTGCTTTATATAGCTACCATGCAACCCCCCTTGTATGCCTTAAGCATTGGCCTCTCTAGCATGCCATACTTGCTTTGTTTCAGTGGTTTGGAATCACTTAGTATGTTATTTCAGACCTCATGACATGCTTGTATGCTTGCATTTCATGGCCCCTTTGATGTTTCAAGAGGTTATGCCCCCATGCTCCATGTTTGGTCATTGCGTATGCTTCCATGTATAAGTCATTTAGATGCCATCTAAGTGGTCTTTTGGCTTTGTTTTAACATGCTAGAAATCTGATTTTAGTTGTTCAATTCATGCCATGTTTGGTTTTGTTAAGGATGGTTCAATACCCCTTTGGATTACCTTAAGTCTTGGCTTTGCTTGCATGCTTTGATGGCCCTTGTTTAAATTGATTTGACATCATTTTACAACATGATTTTCAGAGCTTCATGTGCATGTTAACTGTCCATATTGTTCCCCTTTTAAGTGTACTTAAGAGTCCCTCTTTGTGCTTAAGTGATGGCCCATTGGCATGTGCATGTACGTGTGTGTGTTGGCCCTCATGTTCGAGCACTTTGGCCACTGTTTTAGGTTAGTTTGAGGGCTGCCTAAGTTAGTCTAAGTCCATTGTTACATGTTGTGACATGCTTACCTTGTATGTTGATTGCATGCTTGGCCTATCATGTGTTGTGACATGTTTAAGCAACCTTGTATTTGGCATTCATTTCTCTTAGTTGAATTGCGTACCATGTTGCATGCTTTACATACTTGCATGCTTGAGTAACTAGCATATTTGCATACTTGTGTACCTTGAGTCGTATGCCTTGTATGCTTCTTAGCATTGTCCATGTTGCATACTTAGCTTCTATGCCTAAGTTGCATTACATTGGCATGTATGCTTTACCTCTTGATTTGCTTGTGATAGAGGTTGAGTTCCATTTGTTTGATTATGTGCATTGCATTCCATATCAAAATGCACACTTGATTCTTTGGGCCGTCATTCATGGAAATGCGTGATTGGTGGTCCGAGAATCGAGGCCCATCCTCCTTTGAGTCATACACATGATAAGGGGTGTGGTTGGTGCATACATTGCTTGAAATGCATTGCCATGCCAAGTTCTGCCCTCTGCTGCTGTCAAACCAGTTTTTATAGGAAGATTTTGCCGGCCGGCCATCTTCAATGCCAACCGGCCATCTTCAGCGCCGACCGGCCATCTATTGTTGGCCGATGGATTATTTTGTGGCCGGTGACCATTATACATGGCCGGTGACCAATCCCTTCAGCCGGTGGTGTTCTACAGAACTCAGAGAAGCAACCCTGGGACTTGTGCAGTCTTAAGAGGAGGATAACTGCCAAAGCAGAGGCATCTTGTGCATGGCAGTGGCCTTCCGAGCAGAACCGAGCGCGCATGCATTGGACCCTCTTCCCGAGGCTATTGTTTACCACTTAATTAGATTAGTTAATTTGCTTAGCTAGTTTAATTGATTTGTAATATTTAATTAGCTTGATGGTTAGCTAAATTATATTATTCTTTCGGTCCCTCCGAGCGAGGGCAAATTTGTAATAAGTGTGGGTGCGTCTGTGCATGTCTTCCAACCCCCACTTCTTTCTCCCTTTTACTTACCTGCTTTCGATGGTTAGTTTAGGGCATGTTTACTTTAGCATACCTTATGCTATGCATGCGTGCATCATTCGTCAGTATTGCATGCACCGGGCTCGGCGCATCATACTAACTGCATAAGTATTTCAAATCTAAGTTGAATACATGCTACTTGTGCATTTTCACATGTCATTTATAGACTAGCCGAGCCTACTTTAGTGACACCCCGTATGCGTTGCATTAGGCATTTAAACATGGACTTGGATCATGCATGATTGCTAACATGTTCTTGTTTTGGCGCGGAGTACTAGGTGAGCTCTTTATGCTTTAGCATCTCACATGAGTGTGAATGTTAACATGATAGCACGATTACCATGAGGCTAGATGCTTATTTGATTAACTGCCTGAATGTCTGTGGGTGACGGTTGGATTGTTTGAGTTGGGACAACTCACTGAAATCCGTGTTGTAGCCTACTTGCGAGTAGCAAATTCCAAAACGTTTTCCAAACAAACGGATATGCAATGTTTTGTTCCAAATTAGGCGATCTAGTCTATACTTATTTGCTGTGCGCACAACATAGCAATTCTAGGCTAATAACCGGACAAGAACACATAACATTTTCAAAATTGGATGTCATGGTTAGTAGAGGCCGATCTTCGGATCGGGCGAGAGGGGGTGCTCATAGCTGACCTTCCCCAATCGTACCCAAGCTCCCGAGCCGAGGCAACTTTGGTGATGACAGACACGTGGCCTTTGGCACCGAGTCAGGGTTTCCTAAATTCCCCCATAAAAAATATTAAGGTGGCGACTCTGTATCTGGCAAAGCAGTCCATGTTTGGCACTTCTTTACAAAAATCTATTTTTCTCAAAACGATTCGCCGGATTTGGACTCTTTGGTTCAGATTAAGAACTGTAACTCAAATCGAGTCCAAACTGTAGTGAGGCCCCGGGGCTCGTCTACAGCATGCACCGTGGCTCGGTGCATCATTTAAACTGCATTTCAAATTCAATATCTTATTTGAGTA
Source organism: Camellia lanceoleosa (assembly GCA_025200525.1). Classification (NCBI taxonomy): domain Eukaryota; kingdom Viridiplantae; phylum Streptophyta; class Magnoliopsida; order Ericales; family Theaceae; genus Camellia; species Camellia lanceoleosa. The sequence goes on along the minus strand of CM045761.1, from coordinate 141,116,484 downwards.
CGTGTTTAATCGCATGTTGTTCAAATCGATTCAGATGCCATATTAGTAGCCGAGCCTATTAATTGCATCTTGCATGCATTGCATTAGTCATTTAACATAGTTAGGATAATGCATCTTTCTAACTAGTTTTTTTTTTTTTGGCTTGGAGTACTCGGTGAGTCTTTATGCTTTAGCATACTTGCATGAGTGTGATTGCCATGTTTCGTATGCTTGCGATGAGGCTATGTGCTTATTTGCTAAATTGCATGAATGCTTGTGGATGTAGGCTCTGTTGTTTGGATTGGAACAATTCAATGAATGTGAGTTTTAAGCCCACTTTGTTGTGGCAAATCATGTTTTAAGCCCACGATGTTTGGTGGCAAAACCGCATCTTTACACCCACTTGAGGGTGACAAATTCAAACCTTTTTTGAAAGCAAACATGAGTTGAATTGTTCCAACTCTTGCGACTAGTCTATACTTGCTTTGTGTGCGTCACATAGTAATGTTAGCTAATAACTGGAATAAGAACACATGATGCTTATAAACTTTTTTATCATGATTAATAAAGGCCGATCTTTGATCGGGTGAGCGAGGGTGCTCATTTCAGGAACTTTCCCTCTCGTGCCTAAGTTCCACAGCCGAAGCAACTATGGTGATGATGGACACGTGGCCTTTGGCACATGTCAGGATTTCCTAAATTTTCCCAAAACAAAATATTTAGGTGGCAACTCTGTAATCTGGCAAAGTAGTTCAATTTTGGCATTATTGGATTGAAAATCGATTTTCCAAAACGATTTGCCGGATTTGGACTCTTTGGTGTTTGTCAGTTTTACATTGCACTTGAGAGACTAGATTCAGAACCACAAGAGTCCAAATTGTGAGGCCTTTCTTTCCAAACCTTTCTAAAAGGCGGCCGGGGGGGGGGGGGGGGGCGCAAAAAAAGGCGAGTCCACACAAGCTCATCTAGTTCCTCAGTTACAGCTGACTCAAAGGAAAATGAAAAAGACAACCTGGACAAAACCTCGGCATCAGGGTTATCAACCCCAGGAATACCGAACCTAGACCCAGAAGAATCGGAATCTGATTCCAACTCCATAGGCGCTATGGAATTACATTCTGATTCACTACCCGACTCAGAACTGCTAGACAGGTAGCCCTCTTTTAGCTGCCAAATGAGGGATGGTGTGTCAGATGCATCCAAGATACTGATAGAAGGATTCACACCAGGTTGGTCCCCGATCATAGAAACGGTTAGGTTATCCCCTAAGCTCTCTGAGTTGATTAGAGGATCCGAAAGGAGACATGCCAGTGCTGGTCTTACTTCAAATTCGTTGTTGTTGCAATCACTTTCTGTGCTCATTGTAGCTTTAGTAGTCGGTTCAGCCATTTCCTCCATATCACTGTCTTGCAGTTGTAAGTCGAAGAAAATCTCAAAGCTAGGAACCCGTTGCCTCTCAGAGTTGATCCGGGGTTTGGGGAAACAACAAAATGGAAAGTCTTCACCCTCCCGAACAAAATGACCACTCAGGGTTCCCCGAATCAGTCGGTGCACGAGCTCATAGTGCTTCCCTGTTTGTTTATCTCTAGCTCTTCCATCCATCTCTTTCCCTTTTCTAACCCAATCCTCTTTGGTGGGCGTATAGCCAAAACCGAAGGTATGCGGGTTACATGGCACATCAGCCAATGTAGTAACGCCTTTCTAGCCACTCCTTCCTAATCCCATTCCAGGCATATGTTGTAGCTTGTTCATGAGATATATAGATTGGGCGCTGACATATAAGCCCTTATCAACAGCCAAGATATTCTGCACTACCTGGGCCTCAACCGAGGTAAACCCCGGAAGGAAAACATCTTCTTCGCCATGTGCAATCTCTAGTATGGGTGTAGTGACCTCTGGTGGCGGATGAATAGATGAATTCCTGAACACTATGGCCACCCCTTTCCCGTGAGGGTACTTCAGCATTTGGTGGAGGGTGGATGAGACAGCTTTCACTTAGTGCAGCCAGGGTCGCCCAAGTAGTAGGTTAAAAGTGACCGGAACATCCAAGACGTGAAACTCAATATCCTGTTGAGTTGGTCCAACCTGCACTGTGATTTGTATTGTTCCCATCACCTCTCTGCTAGTATTGTCGTATGCCCAGATCACCTGGGCCGTAGGTACGAAATCTGCCGGTTTCAGGCCAATAGCATAGGTCGTGCGGCATGGACAGACATTGATTGTTGACCCGGTGTCGACTAATACCACTGGTACCCATTTTTCTTGGCATTCCATAGATATGTATAAAGGCTTGTTGTGTGCAGAGCCTTCTGGCGGCAATTCCTTATCAGAAAAGGTTACAGCTAGCGCAATGCCTCTTGGGAAGACCAACCCTACAAGCTGTTCAAGAGTTATATCAATGGACAATTTGGATTTATCCATTGCTGATAACACAACCTGTCGGTGAACCCGAGAAGCCATAAGCAGACCCCAGATAGAAATTTTGGCTTGAATCTTCTTTAACTGTTTCAACACAGCCTCTTCCTCCAACTGTTTTTCCTTCTGTTTCTCAATTTCTTTATCCTTTTCGGATCCATCAGCTTGGCCTAGATGCAGTGGCTTGAAATACCGGCCACTTCTAGTCATATGGTCCACCTCTTCAGAGTACGAGGTGTTATCCAGCAAGTCTTCACCCCAATCCTCATCGGTGTGGGCAAGATACAGATCATCATCTTCCCACCATATTCCTTTGGCGACTGACAAGCAATTGTCCGATTCTGGTCTAATTACCCTCTCATCAGAAGTGTTCCCCGTAGGGAGTTGAGCTTTTCTAACTTCCTGTTTGTGTTGGTCCCTTTCTTGGACAAACCACTTCAGTGCGACTTCTTGCTCTGTATCTGTGGTACTCACGACACATGTTTCTTGAGCTAAATTCTTGATACTGGTGCTCTCCGACAATTTCCCTTTTTCCTCGGCCATTCCGGCCACTGCAATTGTTCCTGCTTTCTATTTTTCCATCTTCAATTCAGTTCCCTCCTCTATGTCAGGTTCATCACTTAACCACCCAGAATTATCTATCGACCCATTCAAATCAAACCAATCAATGTGCACGCCCACTTGATCTTGCTCATCAATGAACTATAAATTGTCTATGTCCTCCTCTAGGTTGGCTAGATAATCTAATCCTTGACTTGGGCCATCCCCTCGGACTACACTGACCTCCATCCCAATTAACAACACCACTTCCGGCTTGACTTGGCTGATTGGCACAATATAGCAGCACGGGTTGTACACCCCTTCCGATAAGTCCTCAGAGCCCTCGGGCGACGAATTGACATTTTCCACCAAGGCCAACTTCCCTTCATCTACCACTGTCACCACCATAGGTTCGGGTTAGAGAGTTGATGTGTTCATCATGCACAAGTCCGCGCTCTCAGGGATGAACAATGCCGGTTTGGGTAGGTGAGAAGGGGTGATACATATACTGTGGTCATAAGGGACCGTCAGTGTGTAGATGAGGTTTATATGCCGGGGGTGGAGGGACTTGATTATGTGGTGGGAGAGGATTTGTAGTGACGTTGGGTTTTTGGGAAGGTGCTATCACCTTGTTATCAATAAGATCTTGGATCTCATGACGCAGCGTATAGCATTGATCGGTGTCACGATTGTGCTGCTGGTGAAAAGCACAGTATTTGGCTGGGTTATGTTTCGGAGGAAGGGGATCGGGTAGAGGGCAAGGCTCTAGTAGCTTAGGATGCCCCTTTTTGATCAACACACCTATGGCTTTGGATAAGGACATGTAAAAAATGATGAAGACCCTCTAGTTTCAGGCTTGGTGGCTCGAGGTTAGTGAAGTTGGGTTCGATATACTAGCAAAAAGGGTGGCGGTCTTGGGTGTGGTGGTGACCATACTCACATCCGAGGGCCGTGCAGCTGTGTTACCAGTAGTAGACGCATTGGAACTACGTGTGAAAGTCCTCTTGGACTGCTCCTTTTCATCATTTATCAACCCTTGTCTCATTGCATCTTCAATATGAACTCTTATCTTATGGAGATCAAGAAATGTGAACAAGGGTAAGACACTCATCTTCTACAACAATTTCCCCTGCAGATTGCAGACTATCATTTTGATTTGATCTTTCTCGGATGGCCGAGTAGACATCATCGGATCCTTGGCCCTTCACCTTGTCACAAAATCGGATCCTTGGCCCTTCACCTTGTCACAAAGTCTGAGAAGTCCTCCTTTGGCTCCTGACAGGTTGCTTCAAGATCACTTGTGGTGACCTCGATCTGCATGTTATATGAATATTGTGCGACAAAGGCCTTAGCCATTTCCTCTTAGCTCTGTTTCACAGAGTCTTCTAGTTTCGCATACTAGATAGCCACTATACCTGACTAGGTCCGACCGAAAAGTGATAGCTTTTGAAGGCTGGAAAGGTTCATTGGCCACAAGATGTCTGAGAATAACCGCAAGAGGACCATGGGATCACCCGAGCCATCAAAGCAGTCTATATGCAGCATCTTGAACCTATCTGGTAAGGTCACTGTAGAGTCAGTATAGCCATCCTCAATATCAGGGATTGAATTCACACCCTACACCCGTTTGAAAAGCTTTTCTAGCTTATTGACTTTAATTGTAGTAAGGTCAACTTCGAATTCAAAGGAGGGCTTCGTTTGGTACATCGGTGCCTTGGATACCTGTGGCGGAACAGGGTCTACTGGATTGCCCAAATTCTCTTGGACATTGATAGTGATTCCTGGTGCTGGGATACCTATAGGAGGTGCATGGGAAGTAGAAGCTGCTGCTTGTTGTGGTTGTTGTTGCTATTGCTATTGCCTGCTTATCACTTCAGTTTGTTGGGCTGTAACCTCAGCTTGGTGAGCAGTATCTTGCTGCATAGTTTCAATGGTTTGCTGGAGATGACCAATCAAGTCCTCCATACTGGCTGCAAGATATTTAGTCATTTGAACAGGCGAGTGATCGCTTACGGGCCTAGTTGCAGCAGATGGTCCCTGACTGAATATAGGTAATTGTTGAACTGGTGAATTATATCGAACTCTCCTCCGTCTCGTAACCGGTGGGAGTGAAGCAAACACTAGTTGTCCCCCAACAAGATCCCCGGATCTGTAGATTCTCCTTATACGGGTCTAGAGTGCTTGGGAAGTATCTGATCTGTCTAAAGCAATTGTGAAAAACTACCTTGCAAAAAGAAATAAAGCAAAAAGAAAGCAAAAATCAGAAGACGCACAGCACCTCATTTCAGATTTTAATCGATACACTAATGTAATCAAAAACTGTAGGGCCATGCTCAACACTGAATTTTGCCTCTCAAAACTGATACCCAGACTTGCAACTGATAGGTACGTTCCTATAGAGTTTCACTCTAAAAGCACATATCAAGTAAGTGAGAGCCAAAACACCCCTATGTTGGGGTAGGGTTACCCTATCCTAGTTTTGTCAAGAGCTAGGGTTCACTATTCAAACAAAGTAGTTTCACCACAATCCTAGATTTGGGAAAGCATCCTGTTTTAGTTTGGAATTGTCTCTATGGTTTTCGATATAAAACTAGGCCGATTGGTCAAAAAAGGGTACCTCAGCAAGACTACCTAATATACCTCTCACACCTAACACTGAGAAGTGAAAGGAGGATAAAACGGTACAGCGGTAGTCCAGATCCAAGGGTTGTGTTCCCATTGTAGTAGAGCCCGCAACCGGTCAGCCTTTTGGCAACCTTTTCCAAGCAAGGCTGCAGCAAACCATTTAGGAATAGCAGATAGGAAACACTGTGACTTAGGTGCACCGATGCAAATGCAATGCAAAAAAACACATAAGTGTAGATAAAATAACATATCATGAGTTTGAGTGAAGTTCTCTAACTCCCCAGCAGAGTTTCTAGAAACTGTAGCTCACCTTTTTCGCACCCCCTTTCGGAAGTTTGGAAAAAGCCCCACAGTTCGGACTCCCGCGGTTGTGAATCTACTCTTACAAGTGCAATGTGAAATTGATAAACACCAAAAAGTCCAAATCCGACAAACCTTTTTGGAAAATCGATTTTAGATCAAATAAACTGCTTTGCCAGATACAGAGTCACTACCTAAATATTTTTGTTTTGGGAAATTTAGGAAACCCATGACTCGTGCCAAAGGCCATGTGTCCGTCATCACTAAAGTTGCCTCGGTTCGGGAACTTAGGTACGAGAGGGAAAGGTCATGATTTGAGCACTCTCGCTAGCTCGATCAAAGATTGACCTCTACTAATCATGATATGATTTTTATCAACTTTATGTGCTCTTGTTCCGATTGTTAGACTAGCATTACTATTGATATGCACAAGCAAGTATAGACTAGATCACAAGAATTGGAACATTTCAAGTCATGTTTGTTTTGCGAAAAGGGTTTGAATTTGCCACCTCAAGTGGACTTAAAGTTTGCGAATTTGCCACTCAACAAAGTGGGCTTAAAACAGTGAATTTGCCACTAGACATAATGGGCTTAAATAGACATTCGTTGAATCGTTCCAATTCAAGCAACAAGCCTTCATCCATAGGCATTCAAACAGTTTAGCATGTAAGCATTTAGCCTCATGGTAAGTATGGTAGTCATGGCAATTACGCACACTCATGCAAGTATGTTAAAGCATTAAAACTCACCTAGTACTCCAAGCTAAGATAAACAAAAGAGTTAGAAAAATATGCATGATTTCTAACTATACAAGATGCCTAATGGAACACATGCAATAATGCAATTAATAGGCTCGGCTACTAATATGGCATATGAGTCAATGAAATAACATGCGATCTAAGCACGTATTCAAAGAAGTATTGAAATGACAATGCAGCTTGAATGATGCACCGAGCCTCAGTGCAAGCAATACAAGATGAATGGATGTAAGCATAAAGTATGGTAATTGAAACATGTCCATAATCTGACCATCAAAAGTCGATAAATAAAAGGGAGAAAGACGTGGGGTTGGAAGACATACACATTATTACAACATGCTCTCATGAAGGAGAGTCCGAATGAATAAAAGCTAACTAGCTAACTAGGCTAAGCTAATTAAGCTAATTATTACAACACAAATGAAATTAGCTAACTACTTAGCTAATTATTTCAACACTTGAAACAAATTAACTAACTATTCGAAGCTAATTAATTATTACAACACAAACTAATTGGCTACAACTAATTAATTTACAACAAATGAATAATTAAACGCAAATTAAACTAATTAGCTAGTTAAGTAATCCTAGGAAGCGGAGGGGGATCCATGCATGCTCGGTTTTCACCCCAAAAAAACACCGGTTGTCTGCCCTCAAAAGTCTCTGTTTGCATAGTTGAACACTTCCAGAATAATTCTATTCTACCTTACTAATATTCTGCTGAGGTTTGCATCAGTGGCAAGCCGGCCACTGGTGAATGCTGCCGGCCTCCTGCCGGCCTTGGAAGTGGCTTGCCGGCCAATGATTGTGCTTTGCCGGCCATGGATGGTGGCTTGTCGGCCATTGATGCACTAGTTCGTCTTGCTGCAACAGAGTACAAACAAAGCAAAAAGAAGGTATTCCCATAGATTGTTTGCACAATTCATCCCTCATTTTCATGGGAAAATCCAAGGATTAATGAACTTAAGTCACAAACCACCAATTCAAACAATTTCATTGCATGATGGCTTGTGATTCAAGAGGTGCAAATTCAATAAATGCAAAATGAGACATAAACCTCCCCCTTTTCATAGAAAATGAAAGGGAAAAGTTAACCTTGGAGACTTGGATCATTTTATCACTAACAAGTATGAAATGGTCCAAATTTGATGTGTTCAATTAACGTCTGATTGAACACACAATACACAAGAAAATTTTGTCTTGGCTCATTTTTAGTTGCCACTTTTATTTACCTATTTTAATTACCAACCACTTCTTAATCACTTAAGTCCAAAAGGTGAGTTAAAGTCCTCTAATGGAAAGAAAAGCTGAAGTCATAAGTTGCTTTGGGTATGAAAGAAGTCTCATACCATTGGTAATGAACCCACTAAATGATTACATCATCATGTATGAAACCTCAATTTCACACTTAGGAAAACAAGTAATTTGAAACCACTTTCAAAGCAAGATTAAAAGCCAAGAAAGAGGGTGGTTGTAGAGATGATTAATGCTGAAATTAATCATGAAAATCACCAAGAACATGCAATCAACTCAAACAAGAGCTGCCTAATGGCCTAAAACACCATTCTTGTGAGGACATTTACACTACAACCATGCAAAATAAGGCTCAACAGACAAAAACAACCCAAAACAGAGCTAAAGAAGTCTAAAATAGAGACAAAAGCATGCTGGAATTAAGCTAAAACAAGCTAGAAAAATAAGCTAACACATAGCACCAACTAGGCTAGCAAACAAGACACAAGGAGGGGAGGCTAACCCCTCCAAATTTGGAATTCAAAACCTGATTTTTACCACTGAAAAAGCTCTAAAAATCAGTTCTCAAAGGCCCAAAAAAAGATGGCTTTAAAATGGGAAACAAAGTTGCAAAGGCCTTAGCAACAAGGAATAAAGAGGGATGAACCAACTCCTAACCTCAAATGGCCCAAACACCAATTTCAGCCCATAAAAGTAGAGTTTTCAAAGCTCAAAAACAGCCCAAAACAATAGGAAAAAGATAGGAAAACAAGTAAGCAAAGCAAGCTTAAAAGTCCACTATTATACCTCTTGAAGAGAAGAGTGATTCCAAACAACAACTCAAGCCAAAAACCACCTCAAGAGCTCCCACAAGACTTCAAGGAACCTCAGTTCAAAGGTAAGGGGATTTGGTTAAGGAAGTGTAGGCAAGAGTGTAGAGAAAGTGGGAAAAAAATGTAGAAAATTTGTAGAGATTGAGGGTCCCTATATATAGAAAACATGAAATCTATACAAAGAGATCCAGCCCTCCGCGTGTGGACAGATACATGCATCGGTGCAACCAGTTGGCAGAAAATATCTGCAGAAAACACTGGTGGTCGGCCGACCATCAGTGATGGCCAGCAAGGCATCATTGATGGCAAGCAATGCACATCAATGGCCAGCAAAAAAGAAGCCATGGCCAACAGCCTTCAAAGATGGGCGGCAGGCCACCAGAAATTGTTGGCTAGAAAGACTAAGGCATGGTCCAAAAATGGGACAAAATGGATGCACGGTTTGAAAGGCTCAAAGCTATGACGTGCCACTAAGGACTTTAAGCGCTCGGCAAGCAAAAAGACTCAACATCGAATGTACCTGAAAGAACATCCAAGTGTTGAAGGGCTGTCAAAAAATAGGTTGTCTAGAAGGACTAGTGGACAACCAAAAATATTTTGCCACATTCGTCCAGTGATAATGTCACAGCCTCAAACCTGTCCCTAAAAGTTTGGGCATGACCCGTTTGGAAACAACCATCTAACCTGTTGAATATAACATACGGGGCCTTGTCGGAAGCATTAATAGGAAAATAATGACATAAAGCAAATTCCATTGAGCTACCTCTACATGCCAGGATCTTATATAACACATGCATCATATATATATATCATAGAAGATGGATAAATTTCCAAAATATACTCCGGATCATCGGTTATACACATAAATATACATGAAGATTTACAGTCCCAGCTCTATAAGTGAGCTTATACAAAAATCATGAAGTTCTATACATCAACCTTAATTGGGTAACCATAAATAAGCCAACATTTAACAAACTCCACAAAAATAAGTGGCTTCAGGTAGTGCCTGGACCCATGAAAGTTGACAAAAGGGGACGGGTGTCGTGGCTAGGACTGACCACTCGGTTGGTTACCTACAGAAACAGACATAACACAGAGTGAGTCGAGCTCAATGAATAGTAATACATAAATAGGACAATGCTTGACTTGAAATATAATATAATAGAGCATAAACGATGCATATATAGGTAGTCTGAATCTGTATTAACTTCGTGACGGCCTTAGCCCATTTTTGAAACATCGTGGTTTTCAACATGATTTCTTGAAACATGATGGCTGTGAGCCCTTATACATGGTGGCACATGGCACTTAAACATGGTGGAATTATGCCCTTGAACATGGTGGCACGAGGCCCTTGAATAAGTTGGCATTAAGCCCTTGACTCATGTGGGTATGAACTCAAAAGGTATCTCACACAGACTCTAGAGGTGGCTCACATTGTAGCACTTAGTTCCGTGTAACACTTTGTTTCATATTACAATAACAGAGTAACTTGGTTTCAGAGTCTTCTTGAATGAACGTTTCTCAGATTTCTTTCTTACATATGTACATACTTGGAACATAGCATAGTTGTATATCATGCATAAACATAACACTTATGTCAAGCATTAGCTACTTTTGAAGTATATAACGGTACTACTACTCACAGTGTTGTAATGATGTGCTTGTTCGGCCCGTAGTGTGCCCTACACACATTCAAATTCACATATTGGTTCATTTCCCACATCAAACTTTATTTTAATTCGCTTCACTTCGTAGGAATTAATCATCATCGAAAAGGCATCAAACATACATTTCGACAACATTAGAGGACCCTACACGCAAAACGGAGCAACTCATTTTTTCCAACATGTGCCGCACGTGCGGCTAGGATCCCCGCCCGTGCGGCGGCTAGTCCCGCACGTGCGGCCCGCACGTGCTTTTTAAGCAGATTGAGAGCTCCAATTCTGGTCTTCTCCCGCACGTGCGGCCACAACTCCCATACGTGCGGCCATGACTTCAAGACGCGCGTCTTGGCGATTACGCATTTTCGATCCAAATTCAAATTATACTTCAACTCTTGGTGTACATTTTAGGGGCTTAATTTGAGGCTTTTTATGACTAATTCAAGGTTCAAAAACAACATGAAACCAAGCATATACATCAAGATATAACATACAACACACTAAACTCATGGACACATTTCAATTGACTTGATCAAGAGCATGGCATAATTCAAACTTATAAACCCCTTTTGTTTCCATTCTTGAGACTCCTAACTTCACCCACTTAACATAGATGGACCAGAAGTATAGTATAAACATGACTACCAATTTGCTAAGCAAGAGAACAAGATGTTGCTTTCTCTAAATAACTTGAATTGAAACCAAAATTCACAAATGATAGGATCATCATACCAAGTCTTTACCACACACACACACACACCCAAAACTTCATACAATCTTAAAGATCTCCTACTCGAAATCAAGGAAAGGGGATTAGATTAGAGAAATTTAACTTACTTGGCCTCAATTCCTCTCTACTCCCTCTTATTCTTGCCCTCTCTTCCTAGTCTCCCAGGAAAAATTTTTGAACTAAGTTTTTAAGGCTTAACTCAAGAACACATACACATATATAGTTTAGAGCTAATAAGGCAAATATCAATCGTTTAAGCATCCTAAATTGAAATTTCACGGCATTGCTTAATATTACCTAAAAATCATGTTGATCGCATATATGAAATCAATTTTAGTTAATTAAGCCACTGAAGCCCCCAATTTCTGATTCAAACCTCCTAACACAACATATACTTTTCTTACTGGACAGATAAGCATTCTTAAACATGTCTTAATCATGAAGTTCACTTACCTAGCTATAATTTCTCATGGAATTCTTTTTTTTTTGCAATAAACATTTAAAGGCACAAACAAGAGCTGAAAATGGGTCAGAAAACATGTACGAGGGTCAGGTTATTACACTCTCCCCCCCTTAAATAAGTTTGGTCCTCCAAACTTGTTGTACCTTAGGATTGAAATAAATATGGATATTGACGTTGCATTTCCTTCTCCCTTTCCCATGTTGCATCGGTTCCGTAATGCTCTTGCCATTCCACTTTCACCATTGGAATTTCTCGGTGTCATAATTGTTTTACTTGCCGGTCTAGAATGTGGGTCGGTCTCTCTTCATAAGTTAACTTGTCATCCAACTCAATTTGGTGGTAGTCAATAACATGCGACGGATCTGAAAGATATCCTCGAAGCATGGGGACATGAAATACATTATGCACTTGACTCATATTGTGTGGAAGAGCTACCCGGTAAGCCACTGGGCCTATTCTTTCTAAAATTTGGAAGGGACCAACATAGCGAGGCGTCAACTTACCCCTTTTTCCAAATCTTGGGTGGCCTTTTATCGGAGTAATCTTTACAAAGACATGATCATCCACTCTAAACTCTAAATCCCTCCGTCGGTTGTCTGCATAACTCTTCTGTCTACTTTGAGCAGTTTTCAGTCTTTCCCGAATAACTTTAATCTTTTCAGTGGTTAGCTGAACAATTTCAGGCCCAAGTAAGGATCTCTCTCCAACTTCAGCCCAACACACGGGGGAACGACACGGTCTTCCATACAGAGCTTCGTAGGGTGCCATTTCAATACTCGAATGGTAGCTGTTGTTGTATGCGAATTCTGCCAATGGCAGATGAGTTTCCCAACTTTCTTGAAAATCCAGCACACACATTTGAAGCATATCTTCTAGAGTCTGTATCGTTCTCTCGGACTGACCGTCAGTTTGAGGATGGAAAGCCATACTAAACCTTAATTTCATACCGATAGCTTCTTGTAAACTTTACCAGAATCTGGAAACGAATTTCGGATCCCTATCTGATACAATCGAGACCGGAACTCCATGAAGCCTCACAATTTCATTCACATACAACACCGCCAATTTATCTGCATTATACTGAGTCTTTACTGGTAGAAAGTGGGCGGACTTAGTTAATCGGTCCACAATGACCCATATTGAATTCATACCCCGAGGAGTCCGTGGCAACCCCACAACAAAATCCATGGTCAAATGTTCCCATTTCCATTCCGGGACGGGAAGAGGTTGTAACAAACCGGCAGGTCTTTGATGTTCCGCTTTTACTTGCTGGCACTGCAAACATTTAGAGATAAACTCCACGATCTCTTTCTTTATACTTGGCCACCAAAAATTTTGTTTCAGATCTCGGTACATTTTAGTACTTCATGGATGCATTGAAAACCTTGAGGTATGTGCTTCTTCGTTCAGTTTTTGTTTAAGGTTCAACACATTGGGGACACGTACTCGGTTTTGAAATTTGAGCACTGAATCTACTACACCAAATCCCGGTGTAGGTCTTGTTTCCAGCTCATCTTGTATCTTCATTAGAGTTTCATCTTCCATTTGGTGTACTTTAATTTCTTCAGGTAAGGTTGGTTGAGCCATTACTACTGCCATTAAAGCACCCTGTTCGTGTAGCACCAAGTCTACTCCCATCTTATCTAATTCAAGTGCTAATTCCTTTTGCCCTATCCTCAATCTTGCCAAAGTTCCCATACTTTTCCGACTAAGTGCATCCGCAACTGTATTGGCTTTGCCAGGGTGGCAAAGGATCTGCAAATCATAATCTTTAATAAGTTCCAACCATCGTCGTTGTCGCATATTCAGCTCCTTCTGAGTAAAAAGGTACTTGAGGCTTTTATGATCGGTGTACACTTCACAGGTAGTGCCATACAGATAGTGTCTCCATATCTTCAATGCAAAGACTACTGCTGCCAACTCGAAATCATGCGTGGGATAACTTTTCTCATGGGGTTTCAATTGACGAGAGGCATAAGCTATAACTCTTCCATTCTGCATAAGTACACAGCCAAGTCCTTTATACGAAGCATCACTATAAATTACAAACCCTTCAGTACCGGATGGTAAGGCTAGTACTGGTGCTGTAGTCAACTTTGTCTTTAATTCTTGGAAAGTAGATTCCCGCTCTTCTGACCATTCAAATGCAACTCCTTTTCGAGTTAGTTGGGTAAGCGGCACAACTATTTTAGAAAAATCTTGCACAAACCGTCTGTAGTAACCAGCTAACCCCATAAAGCTACGCACTTCAGTTACATTAGTGGGTGTTGGCCAGTTCACAATCGCCTCAATCTTATGTGGATCAACAGAACCTCCTTCTTTTGTAATAACATGCCCCAGAAATGCCACTTCTCGTAGCCAAAATTCACATTTCTTCAGTTTTGCATACAATTTCTTTTCCCGGAGGGTCTGAAGAGTCAACCGAAGGTGATTCTCATGAGCTTCTACATTCTTTGAATAGATGAGAATGTCGTCAAAAAATACCACCACAAATTCATCCAAATAAGGCTTGAAAACGCGATTCATCAAATCCATAAAAGCTGCTGGTGCGTTAGTGACTCCGAAGGGCATAACGAAAAATTCATAATGGTCGTACCGGGTTCGAAAAGTTGTTTTCTCAACATCCTCAGCTTTGACCTTTAATTGATGATAACCAGACCGTAGATCAATCTTTGAAAAGACTTGTGCCCCCTGAAGCTGATCAAATAGGTCATCAATTCTTGGCAATGGATACTTATTCTTAATCGTTACTTTATTAAGTTCCCTATAATCGATACAAAGCCGGAGTGTTCCATTCTTCTTCTTTACAAACAGAACTGGTGCACCCCATGGAGATACACTCGGACGGATGAATCCCTTGTCCAATAAATCTTGCAACTGCATTTTCAATTCCTTCATCTCAACTGGTGACATTCTATGCAGAGTCTTCCAAATGGGTTGAGTTCCTGGTGCTATTTCAGTGGTAAATTCAAATTCACGGTCTATCAACTGCCTTGGTAATTCTTCAGGAAAGACATTCGGAAATTCACAAACAATTGGGATCGTGTCAATATTGCCATTCACCACTTGCCCCTCCAAAACACTACATAAATACCCCTGACACCCTTTCTGAATTAATTTACAAGCCTTCGCTGCCGAAATCAAATAAGGTGGAGAAGTTACGCCATGTCCCTGTAAGGTAGACTCTAACTGTCCCGGCGGGTGGAAACTGATTTGTTTTGTTAGACAATCTATAGTTGCGCCATATTCACCAAACCAATCTATTCCCAGAATAATGTCGAAATGAGTCATGTCAAGAGGTAACAGATTGGCGTATACCCGGATATCCCCAAGCTCAAGTTCACAACCAAGATAAACAGAAGTACAAAGCATAGAGTCTCCCAAAGGTGTAGACACAAATAACATATAAGATAATTTTTCTTCAGTTTCATTTAAGTTTTGTGCAAATAATTTAGACACGAAGGAATGAGTAGAGCCAGAATCAAATAATACACTAGCAGAATGACCATGAACCATAAATATACCTGATACCACTGTTGCTGTATTCTGTACATCTCCTGGAACCAATGCAAACACTCTGCCTTGTCTAGCTGTGTCTTTGTTGTTCATCGGTTTAGCAGCTGACTTAGTGTTGACAGTTGGTGTAGACCCCACTGAGTTGGTGGTAGTCTTGTTGCCGTGTTGTTGCTGCTTCCTTTGAGGGCAATCCCTTATCACATGACCCGTTTTCCCACACTGAAAGCAGGCTCCAGACTTCCAGTAGCATATTCCACGATGCTTCTTCCCACACTCCTCACATATAGGAATTAGATCCTGGCTGGGGGTGGAAGCATTTGAAGTCCCTGAATTTTGCTTCTTATTTGGTGGAGTAGTTAACCCCTTCGACCATTGACTGTTTTGCCTTTTTCCCCTCCATTCAAAAATTCGACTTTGAGCAGCAAGATTTCCTTCAGCTATGACGGCCCTTTCCAGCACATCTACATAGGTAGGCAGCTTCAACAAATTAACTCGGTCCAAAATAGCACTCCGTAACCCCCCTTCAAATTTTTGTGCCTTCTTATAATCTGTGTCTACCATGTGGGGCGCGAACCGGGCTAGCTCTGCAAATTGAGCTTCATATTCAGCAACAGTCTTATTCCCTTACCTGAGAGTTTCAAATTCAGTCACTTTCTTGTCTCGCATAATTTGAGGGAAGTATTTATCGTAAAACAATTCCAAGAACCTATCCCACGTCAATCCTTGATGTAGAGTTCTTGTGAGCATCCACCATCTCCGTGCCTCGTCCTCAAGGGTAAAGGAAGCCAGTTGCACCTTTTGAACTTCGGTGCAAGGGAAGACTTCAAATAATTTCTCTATTCCCAACACCCATGCCTCTGCTTTCATTGGCTCTATACCTCCTTTAAAGGATGGCGGTTTCATCTTTTTAAACTCCTTAGTAAGAGTAATGGTCCGATCTTCGGCATGAAAATCTTGTCCTACTGGTGGAGGTACTGGTGGCGGTGGTGGTTGTTGTTGAGGCTGTTGCTGTTGTTGCCGTAGATTTTCTGCCATTTCCATAATCACTCTCTCCATCCTATCCAACCGTGCAGAAGTAGCATCTTCCGTATCTTCTGTCCTCGTCCTCACCATATCCTGCACAACAATCATTTATATACAATAGACATATTCAAAAGTGTTAGCCTTATCAGAGTATACTTAATGTTGCCATCGATCTTTCATCTACTTTCAGGATGTCATGCAAGATGCCTAAAGCTCAATGGATCCGTGTGTGAGATAGCAACTTGTGCTCTGATACCACTTGTCACGGCCTGAAACCTGCCCCCAAAAGTTTGGGCATGACCCGTTTGGAAACAACCATCTAACCTGTTGAATATAACATACGGGGCCTTGTCGGAAGCATTAATAGGAAAATAATGACATAAAACAAATTCCATTGAGCTACCTCTACATGCCAGGATCTTATATAACACATGCATCATATATATATATCATAGCAGATGGATAAAGTTCCAAAATATACTCCGGATCATCGGTTATACACATACATATACACGAAGATTTACAGTCCCAGCTCTATAAGTGAGCGTATACAAAAATCATGAAATTCTATACATCAACCTTAATTGGGTAACCATAAATAAGCCAACATTTAACAAACTCCACAAAAATAAGTGGCTTCAGGTAGTGCCTGGACCCATGAAAGTTGACAAAAGGGGACGGGTGTCGTGGCTAGAACTGACCACTCGGTTGGTTACCTACAGAAACAGACATAACACAGAGTGAGTCGAGCTCAATGAATAGTAATACATAAATAGGACAGTGCTTGACTTGAAATATAATATAATAGAGCATAAACGATGCATATATAGGTAGTCTGAATCTGTATTAACTTCGTGACGGCCTTAGCCCATTTTTGAAACATTGTGGTTTGCAACATGATTTCTTGAAACATGATGGCTGTGAGCCCTTATACATGGTGGCACAAGGCCCTTAAACATGGTGGCATTATGCCCTTGAACATGGTGGCACGAGGCCCTTGAATAAGTTGGCATTAAGCCCTTGACTCATGTCGGTATGAACTCAAGAGGTGTCTCACACGGACTCTAGAGGTGGCTCACATTGTAGCACTTAGTTCCGTGTAGCACTTTGTTTCATATTACAATAACAGAGTAACTTGGTTTCAAAGTCTTCTTGAATGAACGTTTCTCACATTTCTTTCTTACATATGTACATACTTGGAACATAGCATAGTTGTATATCATGCATAAACATAACACTTATGTCAAGCATTAGCTACTTTTGAAGTATATAACGGTACTACTACTCACAGTGTTGTAATGATGTGCTTGTTCCACCCGCAGTGTGCCCTGCACACATTCAAGTTCACATATTAGTTCATTTCCCACATCAAACTTTATTTTAATTCGCTTCACTTCGTAGGAATTAATCATCGTCGAAAAGGCATCAAACATACATTTCGACAACATTAGAGGACCCTACACGCAAAACGGAGCAACTCATTTTTCCCAACATGTGCCGCACGTGCGGCTAGGATCCCCGCACGTGCAATTCCTAGTCCCGCACGTGCTTTTTAAGCAGAATGAGAGCTCCAATTCTGGTCTTCTCTCGCACGTGCGGCCACAACCCCCGCACGTGCAGCGGCGATTAACTCGCGACGTGCGGCCATGACTCCAGACGTCTGGCGATTCTCAGCTTTTCCCAAGAAATTTTATTATACTTCAACTCTTGGTGTACATTTTAGGGGCTTAATTTGAGGCTTTTTATGACTAATTCAAGGTTCAAAAACATGATGAAACCAAGCATGTACATCAAGATATAACATACAACACACTAAACTCATGGACACATTTCAATTGACTTGATCAAGGGTATGGCATAATTCAAACTTATGAACCCCTTTTGTTTCCATTCTTGAGACTCCTAACTTCACCCACTTAACATAGATGGACCAGAAGTATAGTATAAACATGACTACCAATTTGCTAAGCAAGGGAACAAGATGTTGCTTTCTCTAAATAACTTGAATTGAAACCAAAATTCACAAATGATAGGATCATCATACCAAGTCTTTACCACACACACACACACACCTAAAACTTCATACAATCTTAAAGATCTCCTACTCCAAATCAAGGAAAGGGGATTAGATTAGAGAAATTTAACTTACTTGGCCTCAATTCCTCTCTGCTCCCTCTTATTCTTGGCCTCTCTTCCTAGTCTCCCAGGAAAAATTTTGAACTAAGTTTTTAAGGCTTGACTCAAGAACACATACACATATATAGTTTAGAGCTAATAAGACAAAAATCAATCGTTTAAGCATCCTAAATTGAAATTTCACGGCATTGCTTAATATTACCTAAAAATCATGCTGATCGCATATATGAAATCAATTTTAGTTAATTAAGCCACTGAGGCCCCCAATTTCTGATTCAAACCTCCTAACACAACAGATACTTTTCTTACTGGACAGATAAGCATTCTTAAACATGTCTTAATCATGAAGTTCACTTACTTAGCTATAATTTCTCATGGAATTTTTTTTTGCAATAAACATCTAAAGGCACAAACAAGAGCTGAAAATGGGTCAGAAAACATGTACGAGGGTCGGGTTATTACAGATAAGCTCAGACTAGACAATTGGGCACCTTGACTCCTCCCGCGGGTACCTGTAGACCCACCATTTGGACCGCCTTAAGACTTGGGTGCCTCACTCTAAACACTCTATGATGAAATGTTATGATGTGCAATCGTTCAATTTCTTTAGCAAAAGGCTTCGGTTTCAAACTTTAAAACCTAAACCTTGTAACCCTTTTGAACCAAAACCTCATTTTTTTTCTACCCTAACCACTTTGGGAATTGTTGGCCAACAAATGGCCAACATGCAATTTTTACGGCCGGCTATGTTTCCCGACAACAGATATTTTGCAGCAGCCAGCTATCCCCATGTGCATGCTTTGCACCAGCTGTCTCTTTGATAATATTTCCGACGTGAGAAGTTGTTTTTCTATAAATATAAGACCCTCTCTCATGGTTTGGGGTTAGAAAAAATCCTCCAAGAGCTGTAGCTTGTCCAACACGCTTCCTTCTACTCTTGCAATATACATACACTATACATACACCTTCTAAGCTTAAACTTAAAGCTTTTGTTGGGTTATTAAATCTAACTTCAGCTTATTGAGTGTGCTTGGTTTGTGGTTTGTTAACTAAGAAGTTTTTCCTCTCTTTTAAGAGGTAGACTTTGAACTCTTTTGCCATCTTGTCTCTATCTTTTCTTTGCCTTTTCATACTGATTTTAGAGCTATTTTAAGCTTGAAAATGTGATTTAAACCTCACAAAAAGAGGAGGGGTTAGCCACCCTTCCTTAGGCATTGTTCCACAGCTTGTTGCTTGACCTTTTCTACTTTGTTTCTTTTGATTTTGGCCACTATTTTTTTGAGGTTAAGGGCTGTTTTATGTGTTTATTTAATTTATGCTTTGAATATCATCCTTGTGTTATTGTAAGTCCTCATAGGTTTGGTGTATACGCCATAGCTTCCAATCCATTTGAGTTGATAGTCTTTTCTTTCCTTTTTTTCATTATAGTTTTCATGCATATATTCATGTCATTGTAATCATCCCCTTTTCATTTATACTCTGCAACCACCCTCCTTTCTTTGTTTCTTTTAATTGAGGGTTGTATTAACCAAAAGATTTTCGTTCTCAGCATAAGGAAGAGGTTCCACGTGCTAGTGTTTAATCTCTTCGGGGGTTCATTATTAGGGCATCATGTTTTTCTTATGTTAAGCGGGATCTCTTGTTCGATACCTTTCTTCATCGCCGATGCATCATTTCTAAGGGACTAATTTTCTAGTTAGACCCTTGGAAATCATAAAGGAAAGATTCATTATAGCTCATTATCAGGTTTGGACTTGGAGTCATTAGCGCTCTTTTCGGGTTTGACTCTGAATTTATTATTGCTCATAAATGGGTTTGATTCTTACTTTGTAGTTTCTCCCATAGCAAAGTGCTTAAAAAGCTCATTTCTCGGGCCAAGTCATGCTTGCTATTCTTTATTGCTTTGGGACTTGGTGGACGTAATTATCACCTTTGGACAAAAAGGAAGAAAAGATAAGAAAATGGAAAGGCAAAGTAAATAGGCTAATAAAATTGGAGTAAAAAGAGGTAAAAATATAATATATATTGGGTAAGGTTCAGTCGCACGTTATACTGAATCTATTGCGTCTTGAATCATCGCATACTATTTCAGTGATGTTCAATGATTTATGAAGCAAGTCTACCCCCTCTCTTGCGGTAACTCCATAATAGGGATGAGGTATTCTTTATTTTTTGTTTCATTTATTGAGCTCTTGTCCTATCGCTTCTAAGATCATCATGCAACAAATGTGCAATGATTGATGATTTGAGAATCGCTTATACTCCTCCATTGATCATCTTCATGATAGAGAAGGGTAGAGAGGATAAACATCTTCTCGAAACACTCTGTTATGCTCTGTTTCAGCTCTGTTGCAGCAGGGTATTCCCCATAAACAGTGGCTGGCCGGCCATCATTCTGCTCGACCGACCATTCTCTCAGGCTGGCCGGCCACCCATTTTGTATACGCAGTGGTATTTTTACAGCAGAATAGAGCAGATTCTGAGGCCAAAACAGAACATTTTTCTGATTATAAACAGAGTAGGTTCTGGCAGTAAACAAAGAGATTTCCAGAGGGTCTTCTCGATTGTGCGCATGTGGTTCCTCGCCTCCCTTTTAAGTCCACTAGATTAGTAGCTTTAATATTCATATTTGTAATAATTTGTAATTAATTAGTTGCTTTTCTTTCATTCGAAGTTGTAATAATTAATTAGTTTAGTTCATCAAATGGGCTATAATAATTAGTTAATTAGGACATTCATTCGGACTCTTTTGTGCGAGGGCAAACTTGTAATATTTGTATGTCTTCTAATCCCCATTTCTTTCTCCCTTTTACTCATACGCTTACAGTGGTTGTATATAGTATTATGTTTTTGTTTCATATCATTACCATGCCCTGTATCCATTTTTGCTTGCATTAAGGTTTGGCTCATCATTTTGAATATCATTGACATTTCCTACTTACTTGAATACATGCATTACCACATGCTTTGAGTTAATCCAGATAACATATTAATAAGTCGAACCTAGTAGTTTCATTTTGTATGTGTTGCATTAGCCGCTTGCAAATCTAAGATCATGTTGTGGACTCGCCTTTTTTCGCACCCCACCTTTCGGAAAGGGTTTGAAAGAAAGGCCTCATAGTTCGGACTCCCACAGTTTTGAATCTAGTCTCACAAGTGCAATGTGAAACTGATAAACACCAAAGAGTCTAGATCCGACAAGCCTTTTGGAAAATTGATTTTAAATCAAATAATGCAAAAATTGGACTGCTTTGCCAGATACAGAGTTGCCACCTAAATATTTTATTTTTGGGAAAATTTAGGAAACCCTGACTCGTGTCGAAGCCCACGTGTCCGTCATCACCAAAGTTGCCTCCACTCAGGAACTTTGGTACGACGGGGGAAGGTCATGAAATGAGCACCCCCGTTCGCCCGATCAAAGATTGGCCTCTACTAATCATGATATGCATTTTTATAAACATTATGTGCTCTTATTCTGGTTATTAAACTAACTTTACTACGCGATGCGCACAATCAAGTATAGACTAGTTTGCAAGACTTAGAACAATTCAACTCATGCTTGTTTGTGAAAATGGTTTGAATTTGTCGCCCTCAAGTAGGCTTAAAGGTCCCGATTTGCCACCAAACATAGTGGGCTTAAAACATGATTTGCCACTCAACAAAGTGGGCTTAAAACACACATTCGTTGAATCGTTTCAATTCAAACAACAAGCCTTCATCCACAGGCACTCTTGCAGTTTAGAAAGTAAGCACATAGCCACATGGCAATCATGCAAAACATGGCAGTATGGCAATTACACTCATGAAGTACGCTAAAGTATAAAACTCACTGAGTATTCCAAGCCAAAATAGAAACTAGCTAGAAAGATGCATGATCCTAACTATACAAGATGCCTAATGCAACACATGCAATAATGAAATTAATAGGCTCGGCTACTAATATGGCACATGGATCGATTTGAACAACATGCGGTTAAACACGTATTCAAAGAAGATATTGAAATGGCAATGCAGTTTGAATGATGTGCCGAGCCTTAGTGTAGGCAAGACAAATGAATGGATGCAAACATGCAAGCATAATGTATGCTAATTGAAATATGATCCCTAATCTAACCATCAAAAGCGATTAAATAAAAGCAAGAAAGACGGGGGGTTGGAAGGCATGCACACACGCACGCACACTTATTACAACATTATGCCTTCGCGAAGGAGGGTCCGAATGCATAAGCTAACCAACTAGCTACGGTAATTAAGCTAACTAATTATTACAAACCGAAACTACTTAACTAATTATTACAAACCGAAATCGAATAACTAGTTAAACTAACTAATTATTTACAATACTTAATTAGCTACAACTAATTAATCACAACACGCATTCAAACTACATATTTAAACACTAAATAAGTTTAAAATGCAAGGGAGGCTCATGCACGCGCTCGGTTTCTACCTGAAAAGGCATTGCCTTGCTGCTGAATGCCTCTGTTTGCACATCTGAACACCAAAAAATCTGCCAACTTCCAGAATACCTCTGCTCTACCTCAGGAAGACAATGTGCAAATTTCATTGGTGGCCGACAGGGGGCCTATCAGCTACCACTGGTGGCCGGTCGGCTACTAATGGTGGCCGGTCGGCCACGGATGACATGAACTCCTCTTTTTGCTGCAACAGAGAGCAGACAGAGAAAAATAGTGTATTCTCACAGATTATTTGCACACTTTGCCTCTCCTTGTCATGGGGAAATCAAAGGAGGGACAAAATTTGGGTTTACAAACCATCAACCAAGCAATTTCATTGCATGATGGCTTGTGAAAACAATTATACAAGTTCAATGAATGCAAAATGAGACCAAAGGACCATCACCCTATCATGCATGATCAAGGGCAATGGTGACTAAGGAAAATGGCACATTTCATCACTTTTGAGTATGAAATGTCTTATTTTCCTTCTGTTCAAACTAACGTCCGATTTGAACACATGCAATGGAACACAAAAGATGCTTATCTTACCTCTTTTGCTTGTCCAATTTTGTTTACTCATTTTAATTACCAAAGCCATTCTTTAATTGATTTGTCCATTGGTGAGTCTACTCTAATGGAGAGATGACTCAAACAACAAGTTGCTTTGGGCATGAAAGAGGCATTACACTGTTGGTAATGAACCCCCTAAGGGATTAAACCATTAGGTGCAACACCACCATTTCACACTTAGGCAAACAAGAGGTTTAAAGCCACTTTCAAAGCAAACAAAAGAGTGAAGAATGGAGTGAGATTATAGAGATTATAGTGCCGAAATGAAGTGTAAAACAACACTAAAACATACTATTAACTCAAAGCAATGGTGATTAAAGCATTAAAACACCAAGCTAGTGAAGGAAATTGCACTTCAACTATGCAAAACAAGCCTCAACTGAATAACCAGCCCAAAACAGAGCTAAAACAGCCTTAAATATAGTTTAAAATGTGCTGGACTTAAGCTACAAAAAGCTAAAACAATAAGCTAACACGTGAAGCTAACTAGGCATGCAAACAAGACACAAGGAGGGGAGGCTAACCCCTCCAATTTTGGACTTCAAAAGTTCATTTTTGCCACTGAAAAACCTCTAAAATTCAGTGGTTAAAAGACCCAAAAGAGTTGATTTGAAAGTGATAAAAAATGGTACAAAAGCTTAACAAGAAAAGAAGCTAGAAGGGTGAACCACCCCTTAACTGAAAATGGCCTCAAACCACCATTTTAGACCATAAAAATAGAGTTTTTTGTAGTTCAAAACCAGGACAAAAATAGTTGAAAAAGATGTCAAACCAAATGTTAAAAGCAAGCTTAAATAGCAAGTGTTATACCTCTTGAAGCTAAGGCACAAATTGGGCAACAATCCAAGCCCAAACCTCCTTCTAGGGCTCAAACAAGACTCTAAGAGACCTCAGCTCAAAGGCGATCAAGTTTAGTTAAGGGTTGATAGGCAAACTAGAAGTATATCTCTACTAGTATGCACAAAAGTTCAAGAGAGAGAGAAATCTAGAGAGAGAGAATTGTAGAGAGAGAGGGTTGTAGGGAGAGAGGCTCCCAAAATTTTTCCAACCTTGAAAACAATAGAGAAGGTCCTCTATATATAGAAAAATGTGAGCTCAGGTCGAAAATATCTCAAAATGGGATAGCTGGAGCAGTGTAGAACAGCTGGAGGGAAAATATCTGTACAAAAACTACCTTCTTTGCACCAATGGGCGGTCGGCTATCACTGGTGGCTAACAAGAGTCAACCCTGGCCGACACATGGCTGTCAAAGCCCATTCATGGCCGACACATGGCTGTTAGGCCTCACTATTGGCCGGAAAGCAAAAACTAGTTCCTGGCCGCAACTTCAAACAGGCATATCTTCTTCATCCGGACTCCTTTACAGGTCATTCTTGAGTCTAAATTGAAGCCCTGAAAGTATTCTTTCCAATGGTGGTGGCCTCATAGCTGAAATTCTAGTGTACAAAAGGATAGACCTGATTTATTGAAGCTGCCCAGTTCCCTCTTAACAGTTTATGCCCAACTTCTTTCCCAACTTAGTTTCTTCCCTTTTCTCCAATTTTCTTCAACTCCAAGCTCTAAATAAGGTGTTTTGAAGATTTTTTTTTTCAAAGATTTCACCTTTCTTCAATTTATTTCCACTTTGTCTTTGCTCGATTTTTCAAAAAGCGCAACATTTAACAAAATGTGAGCCTCGGAACATCGTAGAAACTTTTTTTTCAAAAATATTTTGAAAGAGAGGGTTTTAAGGTCTAAAAATTTTGGTCAAAATGGTTTTGGTCCAAAATGGGGTGTAAGGTTGGGATTTGAAGCTCTTTGCTGAAGAAATCGAACCTTTGCACAACACAACTTTCACCATCGAATGATCAATCAGTGGTGCCCAAGTCTTAAGGGCAGTCAAAAATGAGGTGTCTACACATGCATTTTTCTAATTTTCTTCTTTTCTTTGGCTTGCCTGGATTATTTTTTCTTTAGCATATTGCATGTGTATTTGTGTTACCATGTTAAGCATACTATCATGAGGCTATATGCTTATTTGAAATACCTCTTTGAATGCCTATAGATGAAGGCTATTTCGTTTAAGTTGGAATGACTTTGATAAATGTACATATGAGCTTGCTTTTTTAGTAGCACATATTCAAAACTCTTTTCAAATAAACATGAAAACAAAGCATTCCAAAGTGGGTGACGTAGTCTATTTGTGTGCCTCACATAATAAGTTAGCATTAATAATCAGAACAAGAGCATATAATGTTGATAAAAATCACATCATGATTAGTAGAGGCCGATCTTTGGTCGGGTGAGTGAGGTGCTCAATCCATGACCTTTCCCTCTCATACCTAAGGTCCTGAGCTGAGACACTTTGTTTATAATGGACAAGTAGCCTTTGGCACGAGTCACAGGTTTCTTAAATATCCCAAAAATATTTAGGTGACGACTTTGAAATCTGGCAATACAGTCTATTTTTGGCATCTCCGATGATTAATGGATGTTCTAAGATTTCTCGGATTTGGACTCTCATTCATTTTTCTGTTTTACGTTGCACTTGTAAAACCAGATTCAGAACCACGGGAGTTCGAACTGTAGAGCTATCGTATCCAGGGAGACTAAACCCCTCCAAGGAGCACGAAGAACAATCTATAATTTCTAGCGACTCTGCTGGGGAATTTAGAAAACTTGGCTTGAACTGCATAATGTGGCATTTTATTTACATATATATGTTCTTTGCATTGCATTTTCATGGTGCTCTTAAGTCACAGCGTTTACCATCGAATATCCTGGACAACTTCCTGGACGCTTGCCAAAAACTTGCCAAAAGGCTGGTCGGACATAGGCAATGTCACGTTTAGAACACAACCCTTGGATCTGGGTTACCGCTGCACTGCTTGATACTCCTTTCATTTCTCGGTGTTAGGTATGAGAGGTAGATTAGGTAACCTTGATGAGGTACCCTTGTGACCAATTGGCCTAGCGTATATAGTAAAGCTTTAGTGACTGTTCCAACGTAGGACAAGATGCTCGCCCAAGTGGAGGATGTTATGAAACTACTTGTTTGAAGTAGTGAAACCATAGATCATGCCAAAGCTAATACAGGGTAACCCTTCCCATCCCCCTTATAGAGATGTTTTTGGTGTTTTTTACTTGCTATGTACTCTATAGTGAAACCGTACAGGGGTGCTTTATATCAGTGGATTAGTTAACATCTGCTTTTTTTTTTTTTTACTAGGTATTCTAAAACCATAGCTTCAAAAAGTTCTGATATCCCCTAAGCGCTCTGGACCCATGTCAGAAGACTTTGTAAGTTCAAAGATCTTGTTCGGGGACAGCCAGTGTTTGTCTTACTATCACCAGTTGTACGGCAAAGAAAGGTCAGACGGGGTTCACCAGTTTAGTTATTTTAGCAATCACTTCTCAGACCACCTCTACTCAATCCACCTCAAGCATAGTCATCTACTCCCTATAATGGTGCAATATCCTTCATCAGACCTGGAGGAATTATTGATTCGTTTTCAGCAATCAGTTGACTCGCTCTAGCATGGCATGGCCCGTCAAGTCGAGGTCACAAATGGGTTGCAACAACAAAAACAACAACAACCGACTGCGACTTTTGGTTCGCATATACCTAACGTAGCTACTCCTATACTTGGTACCACTGCCAATGTTGCTGCAGCTCAGGATCCACCAGCGAGGGTGTTCCAGCCTTTCCTATCCAGGCAGAGCCAATTTTAGTTCAGATGTCTAGAGCTCCAGTTTAACAGATTGGGCTGCCTTTTGAGTTAGAGTTTGACCCGACCCTGCTTAAAGTCAACAAACTTGAGAAACTATTCAAGAAAGGCAGGGGGTTAACTCTATTCCAGATATTGAGGACGGATATACGGAGTCTGTTGTTACTCTGCTAGAGCGGTTCAAGATGCCGCATATTAACCACTTCGATGGCTCTTGAGATCCAGTGGTGCATCTGCGCTTTTTCTCTGTTATCCTGTGACTAATGGGTTTAAGCAGACTTTAGAAGTTGTCACTGTTCAGCTAAACCATGTCAAGGACAGCTGCCATCTGGTATGCTAAATTGGAGGACTCTATGAGATAGAGTTGGGAGGAGTTGGACGAGTCTTTCGTTGCCCAATACTCTTACAACACGCAGATCGAGGTCACAACTCGTGATCTTGAGACAATGCGTCAGGAACTGGAGGAGGGTTGCTCAGAGTTTGTTACTAGGTGAAGGGCCAAGGCATCGATGATGACCACCCGACCCTCAGAAAAGGACCAAATTTGGATGGTTGTCCGAAATCTTCACGGCAAACTACTACGGAAGATGATCGTTCTCTCCTTGTTCACATTCAAGGAACTTCATGAAATGGGAGTTTAGATTGAAGATGCAATGAAGCAGGGGATTATCATGGATGAGAAGGAGCTAGCCAAGTGGCCTTTTATTGGTAGTTCTAATGCTACAGGGGGTAGCACAACTGCGTGGCCTTTAGAGGTGAGTGTTGTCACCACTGCCAAAACCATCGACCTCTTTGCCAATATGAACCCACAAACTTCCAATCGTACCCAACCTCCAGTTAGGACATTCAATCAGCTTCACATGACTAACTCGAGCCATGCAAGTGTTCATGAAAAAGGGGCATCTGAAACCCCTCGACCCTCGACCACTTCCAGACCCTCTTCCACCTAGGCATGATTCCAGAAATTACTGTGCCTTTCACTAATAACATGGCTAGGAAACAAATAGGTGCTACCGCCTACATTATAAGATCTAGGATGTCATCGACAACAAAGTTCTAGCCCCACCTCAAAAGCCAACACCGTAACCAACCCACTGTCCAACCATAACCAGGTACCACCCCCGCCACACATTAACTTCATCCATACACTACCCCTTTCCTACGACCCGAGCATCTATATCATAGTATCCCAACTACCAAAGCCGTTGTTGTTCATCCCTAATGGCACAGACTTGTGCATGATGAACACATCCAACCCACAATTTGAACCTCATAAACATATGGTGACAACACCCAAAGAGGAGGAGGTTTTGACCTTGGAAGGAGGTGCCGATCTGTCAGTAGAAATTCCCGGGGAGTTCTCTGCGGAGGAATATGGCCCGAACCAATACATTGTTCCCGTTGCTCAACCCAAGCCTAAGGTAGTATTGCCGAGCTTAGCTGACGTTAATGTGGTTAGTGATAACGGCCTAAGCCAAGGGCTGGATGATCTTGTAGACCTTGAGGAAGATTTGGACAACCTCCAATTCTTCGAAGAACAGGACCAGGGTAATGTGCAGATTGGTTAGTTTGATCTGAGCCTGTCGGTTGATAATCAAAGATGGCTGAGTGATGAATCTAACAAAGAAGAGAAAATCGGAGTTAAATCTAAGGTAAAGAAGACTATGGCAGCTATGGTAGCCGAGGCATCCAAAGAGAAAGGAAAAGTTCCAGAGAGCAGTGGTATAGAAAAACAAACCCCAAAATCGGGTTTTGATACAATTGAAAGTGCTAAGCTAGAAACAGTATTGAGGCAGTTTGAGCAGGAGCAGATTAAAGAAAGTCAAAAGGCTGCAACACCTTGCCACCCTAAGGGAAATAATTATCCTATGGGAGTAATTTGAGTGCAGCCCAACAACTGTCTATTAGCAATTGAAGGTGAAGGTGAAGGTGAATGGTGGGAAGATAGCGATCTACATCTTGCCCACATAGATGAAAACTGGAGAGACCATATCTCGGATAGTACTTGTTATGCAAACAAGATAGACCACCTCACGAGAAGTGCATAGTATTTCAGACCTTCACATTTGGATCAGGTTGAACCCTCGGGAAAAGACAGGGAGATTGAGAAGAAGAAGGAGAAGAAACTGGACGACGAGTTGGTTCTGAAACAACTAAAAAGATATAGGCTGACATTTGGAGCCTCCTCATGGCTTCGCAAGTACACTAACAGGCGATTTCGTCGGCAATGGATAAGACCAAGTTATCCATTAATACTACACCAGGGCAACTCATCGGCTTGATCTTCCTAAGTAGGACCAGGCCTATGCTCACCTTTTTCACTAAAGAGTTGCCACCGGAAGGATTGGCTCACAGCAAGCCACTGTATATATCTGTTGAGTGCAGAGGAAAATGGGTTCTAGTGGTTCTAGTGGACACCGTCTCTGCTATCGACGTCTGCCCTTCTCGTATTGCCTATGCAATAGGCTTGAAGCCGATAGATTTCGTCCCTATAACCCAGGTGATCCAGGCATACGACAACACGAGTAGGGAAGTTATGGAGATGGTGAAAGTACAGATCAAAGTGGGCCCTTTTGAGCATGAGATTGAGTTCCATGTGCTCGATGTGCCGGCTATCTTCAACCTACTTTTGGGGAGGCCTTGGTTGCATTATATGAAGGTTGTGTCCTCTACCATACACTAAATGCTAAAATACCCTCATGAGGGAGGAGCTGCTACTGTTTTTGTGAATTCATCTATTTATCCACCGCTAGAGGTTACTACACCTTTGCTGAAAATCAATCATGGTAATGAGGATGTGTTTCTTTTAGGTTTTACTCTGGTAGAAGCCCAAGTGGTATAGGCAATCTTAGCCGAAAATGAAAGCATCTATATACCCATCAAACAAGACTAGAGAAGGAAGGGAGAAGAAATAAGAGAAAGGGACATGGCCAAGAGAGCCGGGAAACATTATGAGTTGGTTCATAGGTCAATTTGGGGAACGTTGAATGGGCGCTTTATCAGGGAATGAGAGGATTTCCTCTTATGCGGCTTTCTTGAGCCATGGGTCGATTCCTCAACAAAAAAGTGTTTCCCCGGATTTGAAATCTTCTTCGACCACTAGCTTCAAGATAGTGATGAAAAGGGGGCTGATCCAAGTATCGACACCGACCAGAGTAAAGATGACGATTTAGACAACAGTGGGGGTAACATTGGCTGATCTCTTGACAGATACTGACACCAATATGAAGAACTTGGAGGATACCTTAACTATTTCTATGATCGGAGAGGAACCGGTTGTGGACTCCGCCAATTGCATTTTGGATACGTCGATGGCGCCATGCCTCACTGAGAAGGGCTTTATTGCAAGTTCTGAATCGAATGATGAGCCTGAGTATAATTCCACTAACCATGTTAGGTCGGAATCAGATTCAAGTTAGTCTTGTAAGTCGGAGTCTGGCACTTTCGGGGGTGGTAACCCAGGCGTCAAAGTCCTGTCCAGGTCTTAAGTTAGTTTTTCTTTTGAGTCGACTGTAACGGAGGACTTGGACTTTATCAATGAAAATGCAGTGGACTTTACCTACTTCTTTGTGCCTTTAGTTTGCTGCACTAATATATCTTTTCAAAATTTTGACTTGAACAAAGAGGAAGAAATTCCTCGGGCTTTAGAAAACTTGATTGATCGAGAGGAGAAGGGGCATGCTAAGCCCTGCATGGATGAGATTATTTCAATTAATGTAGGTACTGAGAAGGATCCTCGCTTAGTCCAGATTGGGTCCACGTTGTCTTCCGAGGAACACGAGCATTTAATCACTTTGTTGAAAAATTTCAAAGATATTGTTGTGTGGTCCTACGAAGACATGCCTAGAATCAATCTTGAGATTGTACAGCACCAGATCCCTCTTGACCCTGAGGCTTGACCAACCAAGCAGAAACTCCATAGAATTTGTCTAGATTGGGCACTAAAGGTTAAAGAGAAAGTCACCAAGCAGATTAATGTCGGATTCTTGATGGTGTTTGAATTTTCAACTTGGTTGGCCAACATTGTTCCAGTTCTGAAGAAGGATGGAAGAATCAGAGTTTGCATTGACTTCAGGGATTTTAATTAGGCTAGTCCGAAAGACGACTTTCCATTGCCACACAATGATGAACTGGTAGACTTCACCGCCGGTCATGCATTATTGTCATTTACGGATGGGTTTTCAAGGTACAACCAGATCTTGATGGCGCCTGACGACAGAGAAAAGACTACGTTCACCACACCTTGGGGTACCTACTGCTACAGGGTCATGCCATTTGGGTTAAAGAATGCCAGGGCTACATATCAAAGGACTGCAAGCACAATCCTACACGACATGATCCATAAGTCGAGGTGTATGTGGATGATATGATTATGAAATCTAAAGTGCGAGAAGGCCACTGGAAAAATTCTTCGAGAGAATCAGAGAGTACAGGCTAAAATTAAATCTACAGAAGTGCACTTTTGGGGTGACTGCAGGGAAAATATTCGATTTCCTAATTACACGGAGGGGAATTGAAGTAGATCCATCCAAGATCAAGGCCATGTTAGAAATGCCACCACCAAGGACTGAAAAGGAGGTGCGTGACTTTTTAGGAAGAGTGCAATTCATAGGACGATTTTTCTCAAAATTAACCTTGACTTGTGAACCACTATTTGGACTCTTGAAAAAGGAAAGAAGTTTTGATGGGACGATCGATATCAGTTCGTTTTCGGGCAAGTTAAGCGACCTTGAATCCACTTGTATTGTATACCAGAGTGGAAAGCCACCGATCATGTATCATCGATGTGAGTCAACCATGGGATGCATGCTAGCACAAGAATCATAAGCTAAGGTGGAAAAATCTATTTACTATCTGAGCATGAAGATGTTGGATTATGACACCCGTTACACTGCTTTAGAGAAGGCGTGCTTAGGTTTTGTTTGAGCCACTAGGAAGTTGAGACACTACCTGTTAGCTCACTCCGTAATTCTAGTTTCAAGATTAGATCCCATTAAATATCTCTTTGAGAAATCAGCACTTACAAGTTGGCTAGCTTGTTGGTTACTTCTTCTCTCCAAATTTGACCTTAAGTGTGTCACTCGCAAGTCGGCCAAAGGAAGAGTAGTAACGAAATTTCTGGCAGACCACCCAGTGAAAGGAGATGAAATAGTAAAGTACCTATTCCCATATGAGGAGATCCTATAGGTAGAGGAAGAGACGTGGACAATGTACTTTGATGGAACAACTAATCAATACAGTTATAGAATAGGTGTGTTGCTTATAGCGCCCGATGATTCCCATATACCCCTAGCTTTCAAACTCTGGTACAAAGTATCCAACAACGAAACAGAGTACAAGGTGTGTATCGCTGGATTAGAAGATGCCCTAGAACTAGGGGCAATAAGGTTGGACGTCATCAGAGACTCAAACCTGGTTATTTCTCAATGTAATGGAGATTGGAAAGTCAAAGAAGAGAAAATGAAAGTTAATCACCAGACCCTGGACATTCTGATTCCAAGGTTAAAAAAACTGACATTCACACACTTGTTAAGAGAGAACAACCAGTTTGCTGATGCACTAAGAACTCTATCCTCTATGGTAAACATATCACTCGGAGTTAAGATGCTTCCAATTATCATTGAATAAAAGTATACGCTTGCTTACGAGACAATAACTGTAATAAATGAGGTTCAGGACAAGAACCCCTAGTATTATGACATTTGGAACTTCCTTGAAAAGAACATGTACCCACAAGGGGCAAATGCCAAGAATAAACAGGGAATACGACGTCTGGCCGTTCAGTTCATCATATGCGGAAATAAGTTGTACAAAATGGGGCATCTGGGAATACACAAGCTTTGTATCGAAGAGTGTGAGAGCCGAATAATAGTGGAATTAGATGAGCCGAGTATACACTTGGAGGCCTAGGAGATAGACATTATTCGGCCCTATCCTGCGTGATCCGGAGGCCAAATAGTTATTGGATTATGGAGACGAGTGATAATTGCTTCATCATGGGAGGAGCCGAATAAATAAAAGGATAATGGGTGAAAAGTGGGCTAGGCCCCGAGGCCCAGGAAGCGAGTATAAATAGAGGAATAATAGTCAAAGAAAGGTATGTGAGAAAAAGCAAGCTTAACTTAAAATACAAGCAACCAAGAGAGTATACACTGACTTATCTGTCGGAGTGCTAATTCCGGCACCCCCGACTGGAGTGTTCATTCCTTTTCAGGTGACTAGCTGTGGATCTCGAGGGTCCTATTGGATCCAAAGAGTATTTCAAAACCACTCTCCCATAATTGGCACCGTCTGTGGGAATATTCAACTACATCCACGGCGGGCGTAACGGAAGATCCTCTGATAGTTGCTGACGAAACCACACAGAGAGATGACCTCACTCCAACGAACATGCTGGGACCGGAGAACATCAATGCAAGACGCGCCTTGAACTTCGACTCTGTTGCCCAGACCTCACCCACAACTTCAGCACATGAGACAATGCAAGTGATCATGGAACAGGCAAAGCAAAGCGAACAGAGGTTGGAAAACATGATTGCTGAGAATGAGCGCCTCTGTCAGGATTTGGCCTTGGAAGTGGCAAAGTCTAAACAAGTTGCACCCTAAGATCCGGGATGACCTCTAAGAGTGGATGGCCGGAGACCTCGAGTTAGGAGACAAGATAGTGACAGCGACTCTGGCTCATTATCCCCAGAACCCAAAAAGAAAGGATGACTCGAAACTACCAGTTCCTCTGAAGAGAGTCCACGTGTAAGGCATAAGCGAAGACGAAATGGTTCAAACGAGGAAGACCAGCACGATCCCTTTAAGCAACGGATCGCAAGGGCAGTGCTACCTAAGAAGTTCAAAGCCCCGTCGTTCACCCTGTACGACGAGAAAATCGGACCCCATTGATCATATACGTCATTATAAGCAAGCCATAATGCTGCATGCAGACGACGAGGCTCTCATGTGAAGAATATTTCCAAGCAATTTGGGACCGTTGGCTGTCAGATGGTATTATAAGCTGGAGCCAGCGTCGATTAAGAGTTTTCATCAATTACAAAAATCCGTTAAGGCAAGATTCATCACCGACGAGGTCCAGCCAAAGCAAGCTGACTCTCTCTAGGCAATGTAGATCCAGCCAGGAGAAACCTTACGAGCATATTCAGTGCGCGATTGGGAATGCTTCAATCTTGTCGACGACGCTTGCAACGACTCCATGGCCATCATCGCCTTTAAAACGGGGTTGCATCCCGATAGCGCTCTTCGCAGTTCCTTGACTAGAAGGCCCCCCAAAACGGTCTGGTCGTTGATGAAGAAAGTCGAGGAATACTGCAAAGTGGATGATGACGCCTTGCAGGTTAAAGCCGGGAACAAGGCCAATCAGACGGCCCCTTTTGAAATTGTTCAGCCGATAAATTCTGTACCACCTCAGAGCCCCGAACCATGGCAACGGGCTAAACGAGACAAGAGACGGGAGTCACGCCGATCCAACGGCCAATGTTCCTACCGAGCTAGCGAACAACTTCATGTAGATAGCTTTTGCACAAGCCGCGCGTGCAAGAGGTATACGGAGTTGTCAGAGCCGATCAACGCGGTTATGGCTAAAGTCCAACACCTTCCGTTCTTCAAATGGCCATCCAAAATGGTGGGACCTCCTGATACGAGAAGACGGGATAGGTGGTGCGAGTATCACAAAGACCATGGCCACGATACCGAGAGTTGTTATGCATTGAAGGATCATTTGGAGGAATTGGTACATGATGGTCAGCTACAACAGTACGTCCGAAAAGGTAATTCAACCAAAGCAATAGCCTTATGGCAGGATTCACATCCACTCGACGTGATCCACATGATATACTTCCTGCCAATGGAATCCGCGGTGCATATGATTTAGTCGCATCCCGACCCTCAAAAGCAAATCACACTAGCAAAACGGCCCTATAAAGCTCCGTTGAGCGGGTTCTCGTTGACCAGGGGAGCACTTCGGACTACGCATAAATCGATTCACCGTTGAGCGCATTCTCGTTGACCAGGGGAGCACTTCAGAAGTCATGTACTACAAGACCTTCATCGAACTCGGGTTTACCGAGTCGGACTTGATTCCGGCTCCTTATCCGTTATTCGGCTTCAACGCTAATCCAGAATATCTGTTGGGCAAAATCACACTACCAATTCGAGCGGGCTTGCGAACAGTGGATGTGGAATTCTTGGTTGTCAAGCTGCCTTCACCGTATAATCTCATCATGGAATGAACTTGGATGCACACCATGCAGGCCGTGCCAAGCACCTATCATCAATTGCTCCGCTTCCTGACTGAGCGAGGCATTGAACAAATCCATGGTTCCCAGAAATCGGCACAGGCATGTTATCTCCTTGCACGAAGACACCAAGAGAACTGGAAGTAAACTCTATTGAAGTGCCGGATCGAGAGAGCCTCGACGATGTTGGACGGCTCCTAAGTGAAAAGGCCACGAAAACCCTGGATCGAGTTGAAATTGCCAGGAATCCAGACAGGTTCTTCATGGTCGATGCCTCCCTGAGTGAAGTCGACAGACAGCACCTAATTACCTTCTTACTCGGCAACATTGACATATTTGCATGGTCGCCATACGAAATGCCAGGGATAGATCTATCAGTCTCTGAGCATCGTTTAAATGTTGACCCCAAATGTAGGCCGATTATACAAAAAAGCCAGCGGTCAGCTACAGAGCACATTGCTGCCGTTATTGAAGAGGTTGACTGGTTGCTTGATGTCGCAGCAATCAAGGAAGTGACCTATCCTACATGGCTCTCGAATACTGTGGTTGTGAAGAAGAAAACCGGGGCTTGGCGTGTCTGTATTGACTTCACGGACTTAAACAAAGCTTGCCCCAAGGATTGTTTTCCCCTCCCTAGAATGGACTGACTCGTAGATGCTACGGCACGCCATCAGCGTATGAGCTTCCTCGATGCCTATAAAGGCTACCATCAAATTGCCATGCATCCTGAGGACCAAGACAAAACTACATTTCTCACCCTAAGAGGAACCTATTGCTATAAGGTTATGCCTTTTGGGCTAAAGAATGCAGGGATAACTTACCAAAGACTAGTCACTGCCATGTTCAAGGTGCGACCCAGCCATACTATGGAAGTGTATATTGACGATATGGTGGTCAAGTTCAAAGAAGAGCAAACTCATCTAACCGATTTGGAAGAGACATTCGACATTTTATGCAAGTACATAATGAAGCTGAACGCTTCCAAATGTGCGTTTGGGATCAGTTCTGGCAAATTCTTGGGATACATTGTCAACCACCGAAGAATCGAAGCCAACTCGAGGCAGATCACAGCAATCCTGGAACTCGGCTCCCCTCGATCGGTCAAGGAGGTTCAGAAGTTGATGGGGATGGCCGCCGCACTCAACAGGTTCATCAGTCGTTCCACGGACCGCTGCCGACAATTCTTTCATACTCTACGGCAGGGTAAAGCTTTTTAATGGACACCTGAGTGCGAAGCCACTTTCAACGGTCTGAAGACTTATCTCTGATCAGTTCCACTATTGACAACACCATCGGTAGGGGACCCGCTCATTTTATATCTGGCCGTTTTCGACAAGGCCGTCAGCTCTGTAATGTTAAAGAAAGAGCTTGGGGAGCAACGACCAGTGTCTTATGTGAGCAAGGCAATGGTTGACACCGAAAAAGGTTACCTTCTGTTGGAAAAACTCATCCTAGCCCTTGTCATGGCAGCAAGAAAACTGATTCATTACTTCCAAGGGCATACCATCTGGGTACTAACAGATCACCCCCTCCGGTCAGTACTCCGTAATGCAGAAGCATCAGGGCGCATTTCAAAGTGGGCTCTCGAACTTGGCCAGTACAATATTCGATTTCTTCCCAGAACCTCAATCAACGGTCAAGTGCTTGCTGATTTTGTCGCCGAATTCACGGGGGGTCTTGCCAATTTCAAGTCTGACCACATTCAACCGAAGCAGAACTGGAGAATTTATGTTGGGGACATCTGGCAGTTATATTGTGACAGATCATTCAACTAGCGAGGCAGTGGAGCTGGAGTAGTGATCATGGCTCCCGACGGAGCAATAATTGAGTAGGCCATCAAACTCGGCTATGAAGCATCAAACAATGAGGCCGAATATGAAGCCCTGCTAACCGGCTTGCGGAATGCACATCTTCTGGGTGCTTGGCGTTTGCTTGTATTTTGTTATTCGAAACTGGTGATCAATCAACTAAAAACGTGGCCCAAACCGAAAGTATGGCAGCTTACATGAAAACGGCAAATTCCCTGCTGGCAAAATTTGACCCTCATGAATTGAACCAAATAACCCGTGACCATAACACACATGCAAATGCCCTGGCTTGCCTAGCCTTCGCCATCAACTCAGAGATTAAATGGACCATTGAAGTGTGTTTCATCCCAGAGCCGAGCATTGGCCCTTCGGAGGAAGTCCGGGTCAATATCGTAGAGCCAGGACCGAGTTGGATGGACTCCATTGCTACATTCCTGTCTTCCGAACAACTTCCATCGGACAAGATAGAAGCGCACAAGCTGCAAAATAAAGCCTTACGATACTACTTGGATCCAGAAGGAAAGCTTTACAAAAAATCCCTTTCTAGTCCATACCTAGAATGCATTCATCCGGATAAAGTCGAGGAACTCCTGACTGAAATACATGAAGGTAGCTGCGGTGCCCATTCTGGCGGGCGCTCTTTAGCTCATCGAGCTGTGACACAAGGGTATTATTGGCCAACAATGAGTGCTGATGTTCAATGTTACGTGAAAAAATGTGAATAGTGCCAGAAGTTTTCTCCTCTAACCCATATGCCTGCTGAAGAGTTAAACTCTATAACCAACCCTTGGTTATTCGCCCAATAGGGACTCGACATCGTCGGACCATTGCCTCGCGCCCCGGGTAACAAGCGATTTTTGATTGTCATGACAGATTATTTCACAAAATGGGTAGAAGCAGAGGCACTAACGCACATCCGAGATACCGACGTGAAGCGTTTTGTATGGAGAAATATCATAACATGATTCGGCATTCCAAGAGCACTTATATCAGACAACGGCACCCAATTTGATTGCGGTGTCTACCGAGAGTTGTGCGGCAAGTATGGTATTCGGCCCTATTTCTCCACCCCGGCTTATCCACAGAGTAATGGCCAAGTTGAAGCCTCCAACAAAGCCATTTTGGATGGCATCAAAAAGAGACTGGAGAGAGCTAAAGGTAGATGGGTCGAAGAATTTCCTAGTGTATTATGGGCTCATCGCACTACCCCGAGACGGTCCACCGGGGAAACACCGTTCGTTTTGTGCTTCGGAACACAGGCAATTATCTCCTTGGAGATCGACCTCCCGACCTTGAAATCAAAAGCTTTTGATATGGGCCGAAATGACATGATGCTGGCCTTAGATTTAATTCTGATTGAAGAACGAAGAGACCGTGCCCTTGCATCCATGGCATGATACCAGCAGTAGCTTGTTGAGTCGTACAATCAACACGTTCAGCTACGCCGTTATGTACCAGGCGAACCGGTCCTGAAGAAAGTACTTCCAGCTGCTACGAAACTAGCTGATGGAAAATTGGGTCCTAACTAGGACTCCTACCAGATCGACTCAATCGCAAGAACAGGAGCTTATCGGCTGAAAGACATGTCTGGCAGGAGTCTGCCACGCCCTTGGAATTCCTCGCATTTGCGAAAATTCTATCATTAAACCCGACCTGTGGGGCATGATAGTTGTTTCGAACGATTCACCATGTACGAATTTCACTTTTTGCAATCCAAAGTTCTGTATTTTCTCATTGTGAAACTCAGTTAAAAAATCCTTCGATTTAAGCCTCTGAATTCGGAGCGCCTTTCGTGGATGTCACGATTGGCCAAGTAACAGTCATCGAATTCGGGGCCCCATCCGTGCAAGTCGCGCCGGGGCCGAATAAGCCACCTGATTCAGAGCGCCCTTTGTGGATATCACGATTGGCCAAGTAAAAGTCTCCGAATTCAGAGCCCCATTCGCGCAAGTCGCACCTAGGACGAATAAGCCTCCAGATTTGGAGCGCCCTTCGTGGATGTCATGATTGGCCAAGTAAAAGTCTCCGAATTCGGAACCCCATCCGTGCAAGCTGCGCCTGGGCCGAATAAGCCTCCGGATTCGGAGCGCCCTTCGTGGATCTCACGATTGGCCAAGTAAAAGTCTTCGAATTCGGAGCCCCATCCGTGCAAGTCGTGCCTGGGCCAAATAAGACTCCTGATTCGGAGCGCCCTCCGTGGATGTCACGATTAGCGAAGTAAAAGTCTTCGAATTCGGAGTCCCATCCGTGCAAGGCGTGTTTGGGCCGAATGAGCCTCCGGATTCAGAGCGCCATTCGTGGATCTCATGACTGGCAAGGTAAAAGTCTCCGAATTCGGAGCCCCATCCGTGCAAGCCGTGCCTGGGCCGAATAAGCCTCCGGATTCGAAGCGCCCTTCCTGGATCTCACGATTGGCCAAGTGAAAGTCTCCGAATTCAGAGCCCTATCCATGCAAGGCACGCGTGGTCCGAATAGGCCTTCAGATTCGGAGTGCCCATCGTGGATCTCACGATTGGCGAAGTAAAAGTTTCTGAATTCAGAACCCCATCCGTGCAAGGCGCGCTAGGGCCGAATAAGCCTTTGGATTTGGAGCGCCCTTCGTGGATCTCACGACAGGCCAAGTAAAAGTTTTCGAATTCAGAGCCCCATCCGTGTAAGCTGCGCCTGGGCCGAATAGGCCTCCATATTCGGATCGCCCCTCGTGTATCTCACGATTGGCCAAGTATAAGTCTCCGAATTCGTCGCTCCATCCGTGTAAGCCGTACCTGGGCTGAATAAGCCTCCAGATTCGGAGTGCCCTTCGTGGATGTCATGATTGGCTAAGTAAAAGTCTCTGAATTTAGAGCCACATCCGTGCAAGGCACGCTGGGGACGAATAAGCCTCCGGATTCGGAGCGCTCTTCGTGGATATCACGATTGGCCAAGTAAAAGTCTCTGAATTCGGAGCCCCATCCGTGCAAGCCGCGCCTGGGTCGAATAAGCCTCTAGATTCGGAGCGCTCTTCGTGGAAGTCACGATTGGCCAAGTAAAAGTCTCCGAATTCGAAGCCCCATCCGTGCAAGGCGCGCCTGGACTGAATATGCCTCTGGATTCAGAGCGCCCTTTGTGGATCTCACGATTGGCCAAGTAAAATTTTTCGAATTCGGAGCTCCATCCGTGCAAACCGCGCCTGGGCTGAATAAGCCTCTAGATTCGAAGCACCCTTCGTGGAAGTCACGATTGGCCAAGTAAAAGTCT
Organism: Camellia lanceoleosa; assembly: GCA_025200525.1. Taxonomy (NCBI): domain Eukaryota; kingdom Viridiplantae; phylum Streptophyta; class Magnoliopsida; order Ericales; family Theaceae; genus Camellia; species Camellia lanceoleosa. Next base: position 141,076,241 of record CM045761.1, on the reverse strand, counting down.
CTGAATTCGGAGCCCCATCCGTGCAAGGCGCGCCTGGGCCGAATAAGCCTCCGGATTCGGAGCGCCCTTCGTGGATTTCACGATTGGCCGGGTAAAAGTCTCCGAATTCGGAGCCGCATCCGTGGAAGCCGTGCCTGGGCCAAATAAGCCTCAGGATTCGGAGCGCCCTTCGTGGATGTGCCGATTGGCCAAGTAAAAGTGTCCGACTAAGTCCTCCGAATTCGGAGCGATTCATGCAAACCATTGATGTCATGGTCATTTTATGAACAAATCGATTTAAAATAAAAAGATCATACTATCATAGTTAAATCCACTCATGAATTGGTTGACACAACAACAAAACATTCCGAACAATATATGTTCTAATTAGACTAATTTCGAATACAATACTTTGGCCTCGAATACATTATCCGCATCCATTGTTGCGTTAAAATAATAATAATAATAATATATTATTAATTAAACAATAATTTAATAAATAAAAACAAAATGTATTTATTTTTACATAAGGTTTTATTCGGCACCACCTTCATTGTAACTCTTCTCTATCTCATACGCCTCGAAGGGAAGATTGCGGCCATGATATCATGGGGATGCCGACTCAACGCCTGTTGCACGGAGGGCATCCACAGCCTTGAGCGCCTCGATCCACCCGTGCCAAAATCCCCGATTCTCGTGTCGACAGACCTCATCGGCGAGTTTTTCCCTGGTCTTCTCTATCCCGACCTTTCGGCCGTTGTGGAAGCCTTTTTCGTAAGCCCTGGTCTTGGTGGTCTCAATCGCAAATATGCTAGCCGTATCTCGATCGGTGATCGCATGACTTATTAGCCGTTGGGTCGCCCTTTCTTCCACGATCGGGTTAGACTTTCAGGCCGACTGTTCCCCAGCAGTCTTGACCTTTCTCAACTTGCGCTCGGTTTTCTCCGCATAAGCTTCTAGGCTTCGAATATGTTCGTCTCTCTGCTCTATCTCCCGCCGAGCAGCACGAAGGTGCATGTTGATTTTTTAGGCGGTGTATAGTCCCTTTACTGCCCCATGGATGCCCTCTCAAAACACTTCGAAGTCTTGTCGACCAACCATCAACTGCTGAACTTCTGGCTAAAAAATCTGTCGTGCAAATTCGACTGCCACATTTGGATCTCGGATGATTGAATCTGCCTCCGTCATCGGTTTGTTCCCAACAAAAATTGAAAAGCTCAATGGGCATGGTGGCCCACTGGCTTCACTGCGCAGACGATGGGAACTTTCCCATTGACGCTTCTCCCTTCTAGGTGACCTGCTTCGTCGATGTGTAGTGTGACGCCTCTCATGCTCAGCAGATGCTGTAACTCCCGTTCGGGGAGGTTCGCCACCTCGATTCATTGCTGGGTCTAGCTCCGCCAGTGTCCTGCCTTCCCCTTTACTGTTGAAGAATAGTCTGCTACACATTCACTCTTCTCTGGCCACGTTTGACATGCAGGGTTGAGTTTTGTTTGGACACAACCCCCTCTCTAATAATTGATGGGTGCATCGCACTCCCGAGGCGACCTCATTAATGCACGCACTCCATAAGTCGCCGGTATTTGACTTTCTAGATTTACCTCAAACCGGGGCAATTTCTTAACCTTAATATCTGGGCTGAGGCAAGGGTAGATTCCTTAATCCTAATGACCAAAGGTTCGTTACTCGAATCGGCTAAATCCCTTGGCCTTGAGCCGAAAGGATCGTGCCTCAATTATTCGGCGTTCCAGCTCATATCTGAGGCAAGGGCAGATTCCTTAATCCTCACGGCCAAAGGTTCGCTACTCGAATCGGCTAAATCCCTTGGCCTTGAGCTGGAAAGATTGTGCCTCATCCATTTCACGAACCGGAGTTATTCGGCGTTCCAGTTCATATCTAAGGTAGGGGCAGATTCCTTAATCCTAACGGCCAAAGGTTCGTTACTCGAATCGGCTAAATCCATTGGCCTTGAGCCAAAAGGATCGTGCCTCAGTTATTTGGCGTTCCAGTTCATATTTGAGGCAAGGGCAGATTCCTTAATCCTAACGGCCAAAGGTTCGCTACTCGAATCGGCTAAATCCCTTGGCCTTGAGCCGAAAGGATCTCATGCCTTTACCATTCATATATAATGCAAGGCCTGGCACCGATAGGTTCAAATGCAAGGGCATGTTCTTAAGCCTATTCAGTTAAATCCAAAGTCTAAATCATGAATATTCGTCGCTACCTTTTTTCCAATTCTTGAATTATCCATCTTTTTAATGGAACGATTATCTAATGTGCAGCACACATCAATAATGCTCCCCAAAATAGTGAAAAGCAAAAAATATTCATTGATAACAGCAATTAAATACATACAATAATGCAAAGCAAGGGAAAATTTCTTGATAAACTGAATACAGAGAAGTTATCACTTTACACATGAAGATCACCCTGAATAAAAAAAATAAAAATAAAAATACACTCAAAATCTTTAACAAAAACAACTAGAATGTCGGCCTAGTCAATCCTTGGGGTCAGACTCCAGCAGCTCAACGCCCACTTGCTCGTATGGAATCGGCATAGCTAATGTCACATTTGCAGCATCAAGCACTTTGAGCCAGCCGTGCTTGAATCCCCGGTTCTCAAATTTGCGGACTTCTTCCACATAATTTGCAAGGGCGGCGCCTTCCCCAGCTTTGTATGCCTTGGAAGCCTCGGAGTCGGCTTTTTCTTTCTCTTTCTTCGATTCTTCCAATTCGGTCTCCAGCTTGGCAATCACCTCTTGGGCTAACTTGAGCGCGTCGTTGCACGTGTTTGCCCTCTGCTCAGCGGCCAATCTATGTTGTTCAGTATTTCTCGCTCTTTCCATCTCGGCCTCCGCCCTTGCACTTTCCATCGTCGCCCTTGCTGCTTCGAACTTGGCCTTACTTCTCTCGCCCTCAACCTCTGATCTTAAACGGCCAATTTGTTTGACGGCGTCATGCTGGCACTGGCCTACCTCGGCTATCCTTCTGACCATCTGCACAATAGAAAATTAAAACCAAAACAATATACGCAGAAACGTAAAAGACAAGATCAAGCTGTATACCAGAAGAGCCATTTGAGCAGCTAATGCTATTGCCAACACCTTCAGCTCCGCCCGGAAAGTCGCCTTGTCAGCTGGCAACGAGACCGATGAAGCTAGGCTCAACGCCACGGCTGGGTCTTTTACAGCTGACGCGTCAGAGGAGATCGGCATGCTTTTTTTTATCTTTGGTTGAACGACAAAAGGCACATCCACATCAGACTCCTCTAAGCGCGGCCATTTTTTGAATGGGTTTTCTTCAGAGGCGGCCTCGAACTCGACAGGGCGCTTCTCCCTCCTCTGATCGGTCTTTGGACTTAACCATTCGATTGCGTGTTTCGTCTCGGCGATCAAAGTTTGAGCCATTTCAACTATGACAATCGGCTCGGAGGATTCAGTTGGGGCAGGTTTAGAACTAATGGTCTCAACACTCTGCCGGGTGGCCAACCGTTCAGCGTTCTTTTTTTGTGCCAATTGGGAAAGAGATTCCTTCGCCATATTCTCGGGATAGAAGCTGGGGAGGTCTTCCAAACCAGTAAAAATATCTCCAAAGGAAAATTTCCCCCGACCTGAAATGGATGGAGAGTTAGACTGGTTAAGGCCGGCTGCCTCAAACGCTAAGTTAAGAGCCTCGTCGACCTCTTCGGTTTCCAAGGTAGACTCTCTCGTTTGTTCGGCAATCACCTCGACCGCCGGCTCTACGTCTCGCTCTAAATTAGAAGCTTCAAAACCGATTTGCTTAAGGTTTTTGAAGTGGGGGAAGACAAGAGCCGTAAGATGCCGTTCGCCGAATGGGATCGGAATGTTCTCCGCAGTTGAGAACATAGTGTAAGTTGGCTCGTACTTCAGGAGTATATGGGCGGCTCTCCCTTCCTTTTGTATGCTTGGACGGCCAAAAAACTTGAGTGCGGTCTTGATTTCCACGAGAACTGCGTCATCGGCGGTGATTAGAATTTTCTTTAAATTATTGCCTGCACAAACAAAGGATTAGACTTGGAGAGAAAGCCGATAAAAAGAAGAATAAATAAATGCAAGGAGCTACACGGTAACCTGGTTCACCTCTCTGTCTCGGTATAGGGTCTAGGTGATCTTGGCCTTCGTCGAATTTCCAGTTGCCTCGGACATGGACCATCACATCATCAACTCATTTGCCAGAACTGGCAAGCATGGTTACCAAGTGATGGTCAGTGTCCTTAGCCCTGAGAAAATAGTGCCCATGCCGACCGGAGGATTTGGCTAAAGCATAGCAGTGCCGAATGGCAGGAATGCCAAGGTTGATCCTAAGGCGCAAGTTCAACTCTACAACCCCCATTATGATTATGAAAAAATTTACATTGGGTTGGGAAGGAATCAGACCCTATTGGCAGAGGACGGCCCTAAGAAATGGGTGTAGAGGAAAATGGACTTCGCCCTCCGTAATGGATAGGAGAGGAAAGACGATTGTATTTTCATCATCCCTCTCCATATCAAGAGTGTTGTCCATCACGAGAGACAAATGGACATCATCGGGGATAGAAAAATTGCGTCGGAACCCAAAAATACGATCCTCAGAAAGGAGGTCTTTCGAATGCTTAGCCATTCTAGCAAGGACTAAGGGGTATGCTAAATCGAAAATAAACACGGAAAATAGGATTTATAAAAGAAGAGAAGAAAACTTACGAGAGCCAAAGGTAACAAGGAGAGACGGAAGGAAGTTGCAGAAGATGCAAGGCAGAGGAAGAATATCGGCTGGCAGTCCAGGAGGCTTAAGTATTCGAAAAGCATGCATTCGAAGAGACTGGAGTTTCAAATCGTAATAAATGCAAGAAATGCACGAAGGAGGCGAGAACGTACAATGATGACTGAAAGGCGTGTGTGTTTTGACATTCACATTGGGATGGGTGAAGCCGCCTAACATATGTTTTTTGACTTTTCAAATTCGAAACCAAACCCGCCAATTAGCTGCTATTAATGGGGAGTTTGGGGGGCAATTGTGGGAGCTGAATAATAGCGGAATCAGATGAGCCGAGTATACACTTGGAGGCCTAAGAGATAGACATTATTTGGCCCTATCCTACGTGATCTGGAGGCCGAATATAATAAATAGGCCGAATAGTTATTGGATTATGGAGCCGAGTGATAATTGCTTCATCATGGGAGGAGCTGAATAAATAAGAGGATAATGGGTGAAAAGTGGGCTAGGTCCCAAGGCCCAGGAAGCGACTATAAATAGAGGAACAACAGTCAAAGAAAGGTATGTGAGAAAAAGCAAGCTTAACTTAAAATACAAGCAACCACGAGAGTATACACTGACTTATCCATTGGAGTGCTAATTTCGGCACCCCTGACCGAAGTGTTCATTCCTTTTCAGGTGACTAGCTGTGGATCTCGAGCGTCTTATTGGATCCAAAGAGTATTTCCAAACCCCTCTCCCACAAAGAGGAAGAGTCAAAACATCTCACGGAGGCCATCCAAGGAGGAGAGTGTGGGGCACACATGAATGGTGTGATGTTGGCTAGGAAAATGCTCATGCAAGGCTATTATTGGTCAACTATGGAGGAAGATTGTATCAACTTTGTTCGGCGATGCCATAAGTGTCAAATTCATGCCAATTGCATGAATATCCCACCGTCGAAGCTCTACAATATGACTCCACCATTGCCTTTCTCAGTCTGGGGAATTGACATCATCGGAACAGTCTTACCAAAGGGCTCGAATGGACATGAGTTCATTTTAGTGACAATCGACTATTTTACCAAATGGGTGGAGGCGCAGTCGTATTTTGTGTTGAAAGCATCACATGTGGCCAAGTTTATCAAGAATAACATCATCTGCAGGTATGGGGTGCCAAATGAGATAATCTCAGACAATGGCTCACACTTCAAGAAAGAGGTAGCAAATTTGCTTAAGAAATGCAACGTGGCTTTTCACAAGTCATCAATATATAGGCCATAGTCCAACGGAGCCGTTGAAGCCGCAAACAAGAATATCAAAAACATTCTGCGAAAGATGGTGGAGACCTACAAGGACTAGCCAGATAAATTGCCTTTTGTAATCTGGGGTTATAGAACGTCAATTCAAACATCTATTGGGGCAACCCCAACTCTTTGGTATATAGGATAGAAGCTATTTTGCTGATCGAGATTGAAGTAACGTCGCTGAGAATTATGGCCAAGTGTCAGATAGTAGAGGCGGATTGGCAGCAGAACAGATTCAAAGATTTGATGTTGTTTGACAAAAGAATTGAAGGCATTGTATCACATCCAGGGATATCAGCATAGAATTGCCAAGGCCTTCAACAAAAAAGTCAAATCCAGAAATTTCCAAGAAGAAGACATGGTGCTCAAAGACAACCAAGCTCTTATCCATGACCCTAGGGGCTAGTTCTGACCCAATTGGACTGGCCCCTACATCATCAAATTTATCTGGTCAGGAGGAGCAATCATCCTTATGGATCTGGATGGCTTGGAGTTCTCGGAACCGATCAACATGGACAAGTTGAAGAAATACTATCCCTGAGAGGCTCGCTAGGTTGAAAACCCGAAAGGGTGACCTATGTAAACGTTAGAGCATGAAAAAATTGGAAATAAAAGAAGAATAGAGCTCATAAGGTTGAAAATCCAAAAGGACGGCTTTGGCAAAAATTAGAGCGCAAAATGAGAGTGTTAATACTCGAGTGAACCATAATGAACTACATAAGGCCTGATTCCCATCTTTGGGATACGTAGGCAACTTAATCTCGAAGTTCGGCCATAACCATTTTCAACTCAATTGTCCTATCCATTGTTTGATTAGGCTATTTCACCATCAGCTTGCTTGGTTGTTTTATCCCTATTTGGCAGAAGGGCAAATTGCAAGATAAAGCAAGGGGCAGAACAATAGTGAAGGTGAATGCAGTAGTAGGCAGTTATGATCCTCTAGATTTGGGGCTGTACATCTTGAGGATTAATTTCATGTGTGTCAGGTAATGACCATTTGCGAAAATTTGCTTTGAAAAGTTTTAATGAAGTTGATTTTCTCAAAATTTCACTTTTTGCAACACAAACCATTCTTTGGTCTAAAAGGAAAATTTTAAGTGCTCACAATTTGAATTACATGATTTTAACACAAGTACACCTTCCGACTCTCAGGTTAAATCAAAGTTGCTTTTACATCATAAAAACTTGAAAAGAAAAGTCAAAGCAATAAACTAGGGGCATAAATAAGTCAGGTAGTGGTCCTCCGCCTCCTTCCTGCCTTCTCGGAAGTCTCTACCGCGAAGGATGGTCCAACCTGTGTCTCGTCCTCAAGCCAAGCCAAACAATTGCGACAAAAGAGCATAACTGAAGCTAGTAGCAGGGGCCAAAAACTCTCTCATCCTCCAAGCAGCGAGGTATTGAGCCATGTGCAAAGCACAAACTGAAATGGAGTAGGGTATTCAACCCCCTTATATGGACGAGTATGATCATGCCTGAACCAGCGTCTAAACCGAAATAGGAAGTAGAAAACACAGTGTGTAACATTGAGCAACTGCATACTCGGCTAGCAAGACATGCTGCAGCTCATCTCGGCTAAGTTAAGCCAAGGGCAATGCCAAGCGATGCCAGTCTCGTAGATCTGCTGCACATCCAGTGATACCGTAACCCCTCTGTGGGAAGGCTCACTAGCCACGAGCAAAAGAGGCAGGATCTAGCCGAATACTCATGTCAAGTGTCCATGACCTTTAGTTGATTCATCAACCACACCTGGGAAGGGATAAAAAGAGGGGAGATTAAAGAATAGAGAGATGTACGTTGAGAGGAAAAAGTAAGGAAAAGGTTTTGAGAGAAGATAGACAGTACTAAAGTGATGTGAGAAATCATAAATGAGAAAGGGTGACAAACAGTACCTGAAGAAGCAGTGGACTGCCCGCAAATCGAGAAGTCTTTCACTGGTGAAAGGTATCCAAACCCATTATGGTTTTGGCCAGTGCCAAGCCTATACAGCTTCGGCCCTCCTTGAGGTGTTGAGCCACTTCAATCAGTCGGATGTTGACTATGCTACCACTGAGGGCAATAAGATATTGGGTGAGCAAGCCTATGCAGAGGGCATGTTGGCGGTAACCCCACCAAAGAAGATCACACCTATTTCCTATGTCGGCAAAATGGTGAATCAGGCCAAGAATGTTCAACTCTCCATCATGAGCCAAAGATTTAGCCTCTTTGAAAGAGAGGCCACACATCCGTTCAAGAGCCCGTGCATGGCCAAAAAGTGGTTGAGGCATAACTTTTTCATTGCTTTGGGATTCCATTAACACTTGAAACTCTTCAAGAGTGGGACACATCTCTTATGATCCAAAGTGAAACACATGAGTAACTGGGTCCCAACAACCGGCAGCAGCATGGAGGACCGAAAAACAGAGTGAAGTGTGGCCCAAAAAAAAGAGCGTTTATGGCAAAATTGGTGAAATTCACCTCTTATGTGCCATCCAAAGTGGCAGTCTAATCTTTGAGCCTCTCAACAAGAAAAATCTCCATTTTCAGAGAAAAATTCTAAAAAGATGATGTTCTATGAAAAGAAGGAGCAAGAGAAGACCTTTATAGAAGATAAGGGTGTGTGAGTGGCCGACAGATGTCAACAGCTGTCTAGCCGCAAGTCTTGGCCAGCTGACCACTTCACTACCCGACTGTCCATTTTGATGGCCGGCCGGCCGACCAAGCATGCTGACCGAACAATTGGGCAGCAGTGTTATGTTGTCCCTTTTTGCTTTTGAGTCTTGTTTTGAGCCTTTTGTTTCTAGGAAGTGTAAATAGCTGTGTTTAGGTAGTTTCTACTTTCTTTTTCCTTTGTTGAGTTGTATTTTATATTTTGGCCGGTAGTAGGCTCAGTATCCGGTTATGAACTCATTCAAATGTGATCATTCTGAGTTTCAGATTCAGTTACAAATTTATGCGAGTGTTGTGCCATTCTCGAGATGCTGTGCCAAACAAAATTCTTTTTTTTTTTGTAAAACTATTGGGTTTGACCCCAATCATAGTTTTTACAAAAGAAAATGCAAGTGTTTAAAGCAAAAGTAAAGAAACTATTTGAAGGTATACAAGTTTTGTACTAAAGTAAAAGAAAAGAAAAAAGAAGAGTGCAAAAATCAGTGTCAATCGTATCAGGTGCGTTGAGAGGCCCTCTTCATCCTTTTTCGAGGAGGGAACTCAGGATGACTATCACCATCAGCACCGCTGTCATCAGAGGAGTGTGACTCAAAGTCGGCATCATACTATCCGCTTTCAGACCTAGAGCGCTCGCTCATCATCACCTCAGTGCCGGTAGTCTTGGCATCATCTCCACTCAAAGTAGGCTCTAGGACTCTCTACTCTGACTCTGGGCACCTTTACCCTCACTCCTGCCGCGTACATAAGCCTGTCAACCTATCATCCCTGCAGCCAGAGGAGGTGTCGTCGGTGCCGCAGGTACATATGGAGGCTGAAAACAAGAAATAGAGTATCAATACAGTTTGGTGCATGAACAGTATGAGTATGGCGAAAAGGAAAGCAATGGATGTCACATGAGAAAAAGTAGGGTACCTGGTGACCGTGGTAGGTATGTAGGGCCTCCCTCTTCCCTACCATCTGGACTAAGGAGTTGACAAACTGAAGGAGGCCATCCACGTACTCCACCAGCACCTACAAGTGAGTTTGCACATTAGTATAGAGAAAAGGGAATACGAAACACAAACTACAAGACAAAGTGCATTCCTACTGCACGTCGGGATCCCTGACTTACTTGCGCTCCTCCGGGTACTCGACTGGAATTTGGTGGGTTGTCCCACTCGGCTGCCAGTAAGCGATCACCATCAGAATCTCAGGTAGACTGGCTATATGCACAGTGGGGGGAGCCCCTTCAATATTAGGCTTAGCCGCAAGAACAACGCCTTCAGCAGCAGGTATATTGGTAGCACCAGCCGCGTGAGCTCCTGTTAAAGGCAACATGAGATGGGTCCGAATGAACTCCATATAAGCCCAAACCCCACAAAATAGATCAGCATCTTGCCCCACCATGAACTGCACGATAGCCTCAACTGGTAGGCTACCAACGGTCCTCATGGATCTAGGGGGAAGAGCAGGAACAATGGGATGAGGAAGACCTAGGGTCTGGCACACGACCCTTTCACCCAAGTACCAGGTCCGGTAGAAGGGACCCTCCAGCAAGATCCGCAACCTGGAGGTATCCCAAGACCCAGCATACTCATCTCTCATTCCCGCCAGCATGATCACCCATGGCCACCATGTAACCTGCAAACAAAGAATTCACAATTCTCAATTATCTCAGTTCTTAGAGTATGGAATGAAAGCAAGAGAAATGGAATGGAATGGACATGAGTTTCAGATTACCTCTCGCGTTGTCATCGTATTAAAGAAATAGCGGTAGTCGGCAAAGGTGGTGATGTTCTTGCGTCGGGGATAGCACCTACTGTCATATCGCCTCGAGTGAGGGACGGCTGCTTCCACCTCATCTCTCGGGACCGGGGCAAGGGTGGGAAAGTTGGCATATACCCAGAGCTGTGATAAAAGATCAGTTTGTGACTCAACAAGAAAAAATAGAAACACAGGCAGAAAATGCAAAGCAGAAACCATTATTTATAACATAAATGGTAATAGAAAGTGCAATATGTACCTCCCAAGCTCTTAAGTAGCCTGCAGCCTTGTTTTCCTTTTTGCGGGAACCTGAGTTCATATATCTATATAGAGTGGTGAGGCCAGCACCACCTCAGTTGCAAAAGCGTAACCGGGGCAACACCACTAAAGCGCTGAGCAAATACATGCCTATGGTGTTCCATTTGTTTGCAAACAAGGTGATACGTAGAAGATAGATCAGGAAGCCCAAGTGTACTGGTCGATCTGCTCCTAAGTCTCTAGCTGACTTCCATGGAAGTGGTTATAAAACCAGGTGTACCTCACTATGGTTGGCCTGTCCAAGGGAGAGCATGCTCTAAACAAATAGATCCAGGTGGCCTCTCATTGGCCCATAGCAAGATCGAAAGGAATCGGATCATCCTCTACTCGCAGCCCCGTGATCATGGAGGAGTAATATGGGGCCATCATCGTCTCCCTTGTGGAGGAGAAGTGGAAGGAGTTGGTGGTGTCCCACCTCTCCACCAAAGTACCGAGTAGGGACCGACTTGCCTACAACCACGAAAGCCCCGAGCAAAATAGGCCAAAGCCTGCCTCATCGATCAACTCTCAAACTCTGGAAGAGAGCTCCTAATACCAGTCCTTTGCCATCACCACCCCGTAGCCTCTCCAGCTAAGAGCATTACCCTGTGTTGAAAGAGGAATTTGTTAAAATCAGGGCAAATGAAAGATTGTAATGAATGTTAAAGAAAGTGAAGTGCATAAAAATGAGCAAAGGTTTTTACCTCAAAGGTATCGTGGGAGAGGTGTGATGCATGCTCCCTCAAGAGGAAGTCCTCGAGAGCGCCCCGAGCAAAGTCCTCAAGTCGCAACATGTCGTCGGGAGCCATCGCATGTGTACACGGTGGTAGGTGGCTGGATCAAAGGGTCTCACCCTCAGCGCTGCTAACTCGGGCTTAGGCTCTAGAGGAAAAATCTTCTCTATAGCAATGTTAAGGCAATGTCTCGTACTGCCTCGTCCTCATCCTCAATCATCGGCTCCCCTGCACCCATAGTGTGTTGAAGCACCGGCTCCTCGAGAAGGGCACCATCATGTGGGATACCGTCAGCCATAAAGAATATAGTGGGTGGTAAGAGAAAGCAAGGAAAATGAGGGAAATAGGTGGGAACCCAAAAATCCAAACCCTAGGGAAGAAAAAGAGAGAAGAAAAATTCAAAACTCCGACGTGAGAATGAGCCTAAAACAATGAGAGACCCAAAAATTAAACAAAATCAATTTCTAATCCATTCAAAAGGTAGAAGGCCAAGAGGGTTTTACGAAAAAAGTTTGCGTGGATTGTTAGGTAACGCGAATAGAGTGAAAATCTAGAGAGAGAGAGAGAGAGAGAGAGCACCTAGAGAGAGAGGTGGGAAGTTTTCGGATGCAAGGTGTATGAAAATGAGGCTAAAGTTGTGTTTTAAAGAGCCACGGCTGTGAAAACTCGATTCTGCCCCCGAAACAAGTTGGGTGGCTAAACGCCCAACACTTTGGCTAGCCATCCAACATTTTGGTCACCGACCCATTTATTTGGTGAGCCGATTCTTCAAGTGGTCTTGATGTGTTTTTTGCTGAGATCTTGCTTATTTTGTGCATATTTGATCTTATATTTATATTAAAAGTGGAAAATTAAAGAATTTGGGTTTGTTTTAGTTACAAAAAGTTCTGAAATTCCATTCCAGGTGCACCGTTCCAAGTGCCACAATTTCTTCGACGTGAGAATGTGCCTTGACCTCGAGTTCAAGCAGGTTTTATCCTCTTTTCAATATGTGAGAACCTTTGACTGTGAGTTGAAGATGGAAGTTTGAAAAACAGAAAAAAAAAAAAAAAAAAAAAGAGAGGAGGATACTTGGCAGAATAGGGTCGTTCACCGCCATTTTTCCCCCTATGAGGTGTTTTCAAACCCACTGTTTTTTGTTTATCTTTTCAATTATGCTGCATGGCACATGCATCGCATTGTTTCTCGCATCAACTAGATGAATTATATCGCTTATCCATGTGCATTGTGCTTTTCATTTTATTGTGTTCATCCTTGTCACACGAGTGTTGTTTGGCTTGTATATTTCACCCTTGTCACACGAGTGTGGTTTGGCTTGTATCTTTTACCCTTTCTATACGAAGTGTAGTTTGGCATGTACCCCTTACCCTTTGTACGTGAGACGTAGTTTAGTTTGTACCTTTCCTCTCTACGTAAGACGTAGTTAGGCTTGCATTTCTTTCACTCTCTCTACATGAGACGTAGTTTGGTTTGCCCCATTTTCATCCCTCTCTACGTGAGACGTAGTTTGGCTTGCACCTTTCATCTCTACGTGAGACGTAGTTAGGCTTGCATTTGTTTCACCCTCTCGACATGAGATGTAGTTTGGTTTGCCCCTTTTCATCCCTCTCTACATGAGATGTAGTTTGGCTTGTACCTTTCCTCTCTACGTGAGAGGTAGATAGGCTTGCATTTCTTTTACCCTCTCTATGTGAGACGTAGTTTGGTTTTCCCCGATTCATCCCTCTCTACATGAAACGTAGTTTGGCTTGTACCTTTCGTGTCTACGTGAGATGTAGTTAGGCCTGTATCTTTTACCCTCTCTACGTGAGACGTAGTTTGGTTTGCATCTTGCACTCTTTCTATGTAAGACGGAGTTTGGCTTGCATCTCTCATCCTTTCTATGTAAAATGTAGGTTGGTTAACCTGTCCTTTCTCCGTATGGGATACGGTTAGCTATGCCTGATTGTTGCACCACCCTTCCCTCCTTTCGTGTGAGACACGTTAGGATGTTGATTTACCTAGTTATAACGTTCCCTCTCTCCATATGAGATACGGTTAGATACGCCTATTGGTTACACCATCTTTCCTCCTTTCACGTGAAATGTGTTTAGAATTGTTGTTTACGTATGCCTTTCCGTGTGAGACACGATTGGACTTATTTTGATTTAAGCTCGAGGCTTGTTTCATTCATATGCTGTCATCTTGTTATTACTCATTGCATTGTCTTGCATGATTCTGGATTTTCAAAAATAACTGACTTCGCAAAGCTTGTAAGTCCAATTTCCAAGTGTATTCTTGTGCTTATCATTTGCATTTTGCCCTTGAACTATGCTAGTTTGATTCTTTGCAAAAGGATACATAGGTTCAACCAATTGCATTTACATTTTGTTTGTTTGCCTAAGTTTTATAGCCTTGTCAAATGGGTCATCTTTTGGCTTTGACATTCACTTACATCATTTCGTGACTTCTAGCTCTGTCAAAGATGGGCAACTGTAGACACCCCATTTTGACCACCCTTAAGACTTGGGCGCCTCACTCTGAACACTCGAAGATGAAATGTTACACTGTGCAATCGTTCGATTTCTTCAGCAAAAGGCTTCGGTTTCAAGCTTTAAAACCTAAACCTTGTTGTAGCTAGTTTTTCGTTGCTCCTTGGAGGGGTTTAGTCTCCTTGGAAACGATAGCCCTACTCTCGTGGTTCTGAATCTGATTTCATGAGTACAATGTGAAATAGGAAAACACAAAAGAGTCCAAATCCGACAAATATTTGGAAAATCAATTTTTAATCAGAAATGCCAAAAATGGACTACAATTCCAGATTTCAGAGTCACGACCTAAATGTTTTTGAAAAATTTAGGAAACCCATGACTTGTGCCAAAGGCCACTTATCCATCATCACCAAAGTGTCTCAGTTCGGGAACTTAGGTGTGAGAGGGGAAGGTCATGAATTGAGCACCTCAATCACCCGATCAAAGATCGGCCTCTCCTAATCATGATGTGATTTTTATGCACCGCTTATGATCTTGTTTTGATTATTATGCGCCACTTAAAAAAGTGAGCTCACATGTACATTTAACCAAATCATCCCAATTTAAGCAAATTAGCCTTCGTCCACTAGCATTCAAGAGATGTATCAAGTAAGCACTTAGCCTCATGGCAGATATACTGGATATGACAACACTAACACACATGCAATATGCTTAAAAAAGAAATGCTCACCTACTACTAAGAAGCAAACCAAAGAAAGGTAAAATAATTAGAAAAATGCATATTCCTAAATATGCGAATGACTAATGCAACACATACAAAACGCAATTAATAGGCTCATGTAACACGTCCGCGGGGGACCTCGCGCTACAGTTTGGACTCTTCTTTTGTTTATGTCGCGGTTCTAAATCTGAACCAAAGAGTCCAAATCCGGCAAATCGTTTGAGAAAACAGATTTTTGAAAAGTAGTGCCAAACATGGACTGCTTTGCCAAATTACAGAGTCGCCACCTAAATATTTTTTAATTGGGAAATTTAGGAAACCCTGACTCAGTGCCGAAGGCCCCATGTCCATCATCACCAAAGTGGTCTTGGCTCGGGAGCTTGGGTACGATCGGGGAAGGTCAGCTATGAGCACCCCCTTTCGCCCGGTCCGAAGACCGGTCTCTACTAACTGTGATATCCAATTTTGAAAACATTACATGCTCTTATTCCAATTATTAGCCTAGAATTACTATGTTATGCGCACAGCAAACAAGTATAGACTAGATTGCCTAATTTGGGAATAAACATTGCATATCCGTTTTGTCTCGAAAAACGTGTTGTTTTCTTTTGCTACTCGTAAGTAGGCTAAAATTCGGATTTCAACGAGTTGTTCCAACTCAGGCAATCCAACCTCCACCCATAGGCATTCAAACAGTTTTATCATGTAAGCACTTAGCCGCATGGCAAGCATACTGTCATGGTAAACATTCACACGCATGCGATATGCTAAAGCCATAAAAACTTACATCGTACTCCGTGCCAAAACAAGAAACTAGTTAGCAAACATGCGTGTCCTAGTTCATGTTAAATGGCTAATGCATCACACACAGAGATGTAATCTAGAGTAGGCTCGGCTAACCCTAAACATGGCACATGAGATGCCACAACTATCACGTATTCAATTCGGAATTGAAAATACGATGCAGTTTGTATGATGTGCCGAGCCCGATGCGTGTAAACAAATGCATGAATGCACACATGCATTGCATTAGGTATGCTAATTTGAATGTGCCCTAATCTACCGACATAAGCAGGTAAATAAAAGGGAGGAAGAAATGGGGGTTGGAAGACATACACCCACTCACGCACACTTATTACATTTTTGCCCTCGCTCGGATGGACCAAAATAATAATACAGACCGAATAAATAATTAACTAAACTAGCTAATTAAATATTACAAATCAACTAAATTAATTAAATTAAATAATTAATCTAATTAAGCATTAAATGCCTCGGGATGAGGGCTAACTGCAGCGTGTGCCCGGGACTCGCTCGGAATCGCACTACCATGCAAGTATGCCTCTGTTTCTTCTGCTATCCAACTCTGAAAATCACCAAAGCCCTAGGAACACTTCCTTTGGTACTGGAGATCATCACCGGCTGCACAGAATTTCCACCGGCTGAAGGATTTGACCATCGGCACTGAATTGTTCCATCGGCTGGGGATGAACTGCAGGTCGACACTAAAAAGTGCCGGTCGGCAAAGAATGTTCTGCTGATCCTGCAACTCACAGCAGCAGAGGGCAAACTATGTATGGCAATGTAATTCAAAGCATGTATGCACCAAACACATCCCACATCATGCTATGGACTCAAGAGGGCATGTGCCTCGATTCCCGGACCACCAATCGCAAGATTTACGCGTGATGGCTCGGAGAACCAAGCATGCAACTTTGATTTCAAATGCAATACGATGCAAACAAGCAAACAAGGGTGTTAAACCTCTATCATGACTTAATCAAGAGGCCTAACATGCATGCCAATGTGGTGCATTCCTAGACATGGCAACTAGTATGTAATAGTGCAATACAATGCAAACCAAAGTAAGCACACAAGGCAAGCATGCAAACCACATGGAGGATGGGCTTAGACATGAATTAGGCAACTCAAAAGGGCCCAAAATCAGTGGCCAAAGTGCCTAGAAATGGAGACTAAACACATCGCACACACATGCACATGTTAAGGTCCAAACCCAAGGCATACAAAGTCAACTCTCATGCACACTTAAGAGACACAAACATGGGCTAATAGCATGCATGAAAAACTCTGAAATCCATGTTAAGCATGATGCCAAAACATGCAATGAAGCAAGCCAAATATACAACGAACGGTCCAAGTCTTGAAACAAGCCACGAAGGCTTAAACCAAGACCAAGTCCACCAAGCCTCACAAGGCTAAGGGGACTCAAAACAGGTCACAAGCAGACCTAAACAAAGCCTAAGGAGTACCTAGATGGCATCTAAGAAGCTCAAGTACAAAGGCATGCAACATGACCAAAACATGGAGCATTCAACATATGCCTTTAAAGCATTAAAGAAACAACTAAAGCATGCATACAAGCACACCAAAAAGTCTGAAATAACATGCTAGATGGTTCCAAACTATCAAAAATGAAGCAAGCATAGCATGCTATACACTCATACTCTCAAGGCCAACAAGCCAAATGCAAAGGAACTACATAATCCATGATAGGATCGACCCAAATGGCTATGGGCAGAGTTAAATCATGGCAAAATAAGTACACAAGCTTCATAAACACAAGTCTAAAACATGTCAGAAACTAAGGCTAACAAGCTAGTCATGTTAAGGCAATATTAAGGCATTACAAAGTAACTATGCAAATCATGCAAAGAGTACTAAAACCAACTTGAAATCATGTTATAACATGGCAATATAAGCATGGAAAACAAGTCAAACATGCTCAACACACACTCAAACATGGAGCTCCTTAAGGAAGCAAAATTTGTCCTTTTCAAGGACATCAAGGAGAGGGGGTGGCCCCCTCCTTCTTGAGACTTCAAGGCATGCTCTTCACCACTGAAATCACTCAAGATTTCAGTGGTGAAGAGATCCTATCACCAAAATCTCGGATCTCTCCAAAATAGCACAAAATGGGGCCTTTTCAAAGCCTAAAGGGGGTCAAACTTCCCCAAACCTCACAACACTCTTAATCAACAATAAAGAGGACTTAAAAACAGAAATTTTATGTGTTAATCACTAAGCACAAAAACTGTTTTAAACTAGGTAAAAATAAGATGCAAAAATGGGGAAAAAGAGCTAGTTTCTTACCCTTGTAGCCTTCTTCAACAAAGATGGAGTGATGGCCTCTTTGAGCTTCAAATCAACCAAAAACAGCAAGAACCAACCTTGGAACCTCGTAACCAAGAGGAAGGGAACACTAGGTGTTTTAGTGCAATAGTAAGGCACAAAACACCTAGATTTCAAAGAGACAGAGAGAGATAGTATGTATATCTATTCTAACCCTAAAAAGACCAGAGCTCTAACTCTCTAACAATGTCTAAAGCGCTTGGATTTTTGTAACCCTTGAGCAAAGAGAAGAGCTTTCGCTCTTATAGGCCAAAAGCTTACAAGCTTAGCCACTAAAGCTTATCCCTCCATACACGCAGTATGGAGGGGAATACACTGCACACAAACTGTCGAAAATATCTCGTAAAGCAAGTGCACGTTGTCCGCCGCATAAAATGTCATTTTGACAAAATTTAGTGCCGACCGGCACAAAATAGTGCCGACCGGCACAGTAAAGTGCCGATGTCAACTATAACCAGCCGGTGGGTTCTAGCCCCAACCGGTGGGGTGTGGGGAAGCCTCACAAAGCATTCCTCGCCTTCCAAGGCAAAACACAAGTGTTTGGTGCAAAACCAAACACAAACGGTCGAGTTCGGAGGTCCTGAGGCAGGGCGCGTAGCCGAGATCTCCGGGAACTCCAAATGAACACAAACATGGATAATCACCGAGTGTTCCAACGGCGACGTCCAAGTCTTGAGGACGGTCAAAAATGGGGTGTCTACAGTTGCCCCTCTTTGACAGAACTCGGAAGTCATAACAATGACGGGAGTGAATGTCAAAGCCCGTGAGACGCACCCATTTTTGACAAGGCCAAGACTTAGACAATCATGCAAGACAAAACAAGGTATGCGCCAAGGCAGGCAAATGCAAATCAAAATGCAAGAAGCCGAGCATAACTTATGATCATGCAAAGAAAGTCAGAATGAAGCACACATGCAACAGCTTATAAGCTAGCATACGCCAATCTACACTACAATGCAGAAGGATGTAAGAGAATTATGCAATTCTCAAAACGCCTCACACGGAGGATACAATACCGTATGCGGCTCGTCTATGCCGGCCGTAATGAACCGTGACATACAATATCGCGGCTCAGAAGAAAGTAAACTTAACAGTATAATATTGTTAGCAACATGCATGACATATGCAATGCGAATGATGAATGATATGCAATATATACAAAACTATGTATGAATAATGCAAATGAAAATGTAGTGCAATTAAAACTAATGCGAACTACATGCAGGCAATTGAATCAGGGTTCAAACCGAAGCGGTTCGAAACCACACAAATGTCAAATAGATTGATGGAAGTGACAAGCCCGTCTCCCATAGAACGATGTCTGATCTATGAGTACTTCGCACCGACACAAGGACAAGTATTGGGTGGGATGACATAAGTGGGGAAACGACTACCGGGTGAGAAGAATGATCCTAATGCCGGACGCAATGACTACATTACAATGTAATGGAAATGGATACAATGGATATGGCACGCGGGCCAAACCGTATTTTGCCTAGGAAAGGCATGCACACGTACAAGCCACGTCTAACACAGAAAAGGTGCCGCAACCTCAAACCAAGTTCATCAAGGAATAGGCGCGATGCACATGAACCGTGCTTCAACGTGAAAAGTAAGGGCACATACCAGACCAAGCTCAACAAGGAAAGGCGCAAGCCATAGATGGAAGATGATGCAGTGAATGCATGCAACTATAATGCAATGGAAATGGATATTTACAGAAATGCATGACATATGCACTATACTTACAATGGAATGCATGACATATGCATGGTTTGTTTTGTGTGTTTTTGTTTTGTATGACACATGCAATAGTATTAATGATGCATGAGATGCATGTTTTTTTTGTTGTTTTTTTTTGAAAATGCATGACATATGCAATAGTATTAAACGATGATGCATGATAAATGCAATATGATGCAATGGCTATGATTGCAGTTTTCCCTATTCTCCCAACGGGGCGACATACTAGGTTGGTTCAGTATCCAGAATTGAGGCGTAAACACGCCGCCTCAACCTATGGGGCTTCCATACAGATTTCAAGCCGAGGGTACACCCCCTGGGTATTTAAACCAAACTTTAGTCTCGGAAATTCCGAACCTTTGCGTTCTAGGCATAAGCCATTTAAACTCTAGCTTTCACCGTCCTCATTGGTCTCCTAGGAACTCACCGCAAACACAGACGGGTGGCTTTACCAGGCCACCGAAAGTCGTTCGGGCACGACAAACCCCGAAGGAATTGCATCTTCAGAGGATTTAAGGTCTCGTAGACTGTGCGTGTTTAAGGTCTCGCCAGACCAGGTTGGGGCAACGATGAGATGCGCAAAACAACGCTATGGAATGCATGCAAAATGCAATGAGGTGCACCTTACCGAAGGTTTTGCACCTCCCGAGGATTTAAGGTCTCCCTAGACCGTGGTTAAGGTTAAGGTCTCCGGGGCAATACACAATACTTTAAGTGCATGCGATGCAAATAGGGCAAATGAGACGTGCGTGTCTCAAAAGATGGAAAATGGAGTGCAATGAGGGTGCGCTAAGCGGCGCGATGAAATGCATGCCAAATGCAATGAGGGGCAACTTTAGTGCACCGAAAGTCTTGCACCTCCCGAGGATTTAAGGTCTCCTAGACCGGGCGTGTTTAAGGTCTTGCTGCATCGGTATGGGGCAACCATGCGAATGTGACACGCGTGCACAAGGGGTGCGTAACAATGCAAATGAGAATGAAATGAACCATGATGAGGCGCCAGATACCTCATTGGTGGAAAATGAATGCAAAACGAGGCACGCCAGATTCTAAATGCGATGAATGCTAAATGAGGCACACGCACCTTATTTGATGGAAAATGAAGTGCAAACGAGGCGACGTGCCTCGAGATGCAATGAAATGCGAATGAATGTAACGAGGCACCTTAATGCACAAGGTCTTGCACCTCCCAAGGATTTTTGGTCCCGCCGGACCGTTCGTGTTTTCGGTCCCGCCGGACCCGGTGGCAAAATGAAATGCACATGAGGCACGCGTACCTCATTGGATGGAAAATGAAGTGCAAAACAAAGTATGTGAGGTAGTACACCTCACGTGACTCAAGGTGAAATGCGAAATGAAGCACGTGAGGTAGTACACCTCACGCGAATCAAGGTGAAATGCGAAATGAAGCACGTGAGGTAGTACACCCCACGTGACTCAAAATGAAATGCGAAATGAAGCACGTGAGGTAGTACACCCCACGCGACTCAACATGAAATGTGAAATGAAGCATGTGCGACACGCATGCCACACGACAATGCAAAACGGTGCAAGTCGCAAGGGACGTGCAAGATGGCGCGATATGATGCGTCGAATAATGTGATGGATGCATGCAACGCACACGGGGCAACTTTTAAATCTCTGTAAACGACAAAAGGATACAAAAGGATACAATCTCCGCTTGAAATTGAGCGTCACGCACAGTAGAGACGGTCCGAAGTCAAAACGGAGGCCGGTTGAGCATCGGGGATGCATTTTATTGTACTTTCTTGAGCTATGAAGACCAAAACTCCTCTGGTTTGCCTAAACAGGGCCTTGGGAACACCACCGGCTGGGTGGGGTGATCACCGGCTGCCACCGGCTGCATAAATTCATCCACCGGCACAATAATGTGCCGACCGGCACAAAATAGTGCCGACCGGCCAAAAATGGCTGATCGGGGGCAGTTTTGCCATTTTGCCTCGGGTCTTTTAAAATAGGGCTTGAAACCCTATTCTTTTCACTTTCTTCCGCCGAAAACTCTCCCTCTCTCTCTCTAGAGTGTTTTTCCTTTGGTTTTTCAACATTTCTTCGCTTTTTACACCTGTTTTCGCTTCGGATTCGCGATATTCTTCGCTTTCGACATTTTCAATCGAACAAAACTTTGTTTCGTGCATTTTTCGCCATTTCCGCTTTTCGACTTGTTCCCCTCGATTTTCTTCATTCTCGTGTCTTTTCACATTCCGACCCTTCCTGCCATTTCCGACCCTCTGGTTGACTTTGTCGGTTGACTTTTCGTGATTCCGCCCATTTTTCATTTTCCGTCACTTTTCACCACCATTACCCATGGCGACGATGTTCCCCATGTCGGACTCCCCGACCATGAGATGGACCCCGGTCGAAGCCTCCCGCTGAGCGAGCGCCCGTTTGATCCGGCGACCTATCGCCGCCATCCACGCATTACCACCCGATGGACTTCGCCATTTCCGGCTTTTGACAGGCTTTGGACCCGAGCTCTGCCGCGCGAGCCTCCCACTTGTCTTCGCCGCCGAGGTAACATTCTCGCCTTTTATTTTCTCGCAATGTAGATTTCGCCAACCGCCATAGCTAATCAACCCATTAATCGCTTAGTTCGGCGTGTGCATCAGAAGTTGATCGAGACAAACTCATAATCGACATCTGCTTAGGACCGACGCATGGACACACACACCGCACTAGTCTCAATCACCTCAAACACGCCGCACACATCAGACTACCAATTCGCCGACACCCGGCTTATTTGAATCTAAAACTCGCACGCATGCTAGTTTTGCATCAATCGAACCACTCAACACGCCGCCAGATACATATCAGAGCTCACCGCAGACACACGATGACCCAACATTCGCTTGAATCTGAAAATGCGCACACGCACCATATCTCAGATGCTTTCACAAAACACACTGACACATCACAGGCCATATTCCACCGTAGTATACTGAAACCTGACATTTGCTTGCATCAGATTTATACCAACTGCATATCTTCCTATGGCTTTGCAATTTCTTGACTACAGGGAGACTCCCATACTCTCCGCGGGTATGGGAACGTTACCGCTCGCGATTGGTACGCCGAGCTGCCTGACGCCGTTAGTAGCGATTGTGGATCGGCCGGCTTCGTACCTTCTCGCAGGGACTCTCGTGCTCTTCGCTTGTAGACCTCTTCTTGCCGCTCTAGAGAGGTGGTGGGACACCACCGATTCTTTTCATCTATCAAAGGACGGGACATGACGATGACCCCACGACTTCTCGATGCTCACCGCATCGGGTGGGGGTGATCTTATCCCTTTGACACGATATGGACGAGTGGATTGCCGCCAGTTTACTTTCGGCGAGGCGCCGCCACTTGTTCGCCCAGGTTCGCCCGCTACTCCGGTTCGAGGTGCGCTGAAAAGTGACCATGCCGTAGACGCAGCCCGATGACCCAGAGGCCGCCGAGATACGCACGCGCTTTCTATGTTTTTGCTGGGACCACCTTGTTTGCCGACCGGGCGAACACAAAGGTTCTCCGCTTCTCGCCATTTAGTGGATGTCGAGAGGATTGTGCAAGATGATCGGGGCGCGGCTTTGGCCACCCTTTACGGTTATATGAGCTCGCCTCTCGTGGCAAAGGGATACCGCTAGGAGGCTATACAGCCCGGAGGTACGCCTTCTCTCTCGCTTACATTTCGCTCAGATTTCAGATTCTCAGACATCGCATAAATCGTTCGCTTTACAATTATCAGACATCGCACGCGACACACACATATTTCGCTTAATCACCGGGTCAGACATCGTATACACGGCACACACATACTCAACACACTATCATATTTCGCTTTATTCTCAGATTTCGCTTCGATAATCATATCGACGTCTGCTTTTGCGCTATGGGTCTATGCCTACTTTCCCAGGCTAGAGCCAGTACCGGAGACGGAGACTCCTCCGGTTGTCCCCTTTTCACGCCGCTACGACGGAAGGTGTACCGAGGTCATGGAGACTTTCAGCTTCTTCCGCCGTTTCTTCGACACCATCACTCCCACCGAGGTATGTTTTACTTACAGTCCGTTTTAAGCTTTGCTTTCATGCGTATATTTCTATATCGAGACAATCAATCAGATTTCATTTCAGTCACCGGCACTGTGGGCTCCACTACCGGTGATACGAGATCGGTATGCCGCCATCGAGACCTCGCCACGGATTCTCCTGAGGGCCCGGTCTGTCGCCTGTACTGGGTGAGCGTTTCATACGCCAGACCCTAGGGTTGCCGGAGCAGATAGTTCCGATCCATCCTCCCGAGCGCATGAGGGAGACTGAGGGGTACAGCTTCCAGCAGATGAAGGACTACACCCTTGGCTGGGCCGTGGACATTGACGCTGACAGGGGCGAGGGCGACTATTCAGAGTACGTCCGGACCTTCTTGATGCGGCCTTTGAGCAGAGGCTCCCTAGCTGATCCAGCTAGGCATGCGGCGCCAGCAGCCCGGGCAGAGGCAGGAGCGGGAGTCGGGCCGTCACAGAGGGCTCGAGTCATGGGAGAGGGGAGTACAGAGGGCGAGGGACGGGGCCCGCTCAAGGCACCATGTTGACTTATAGGGACAGAGTGGGAGGCCTACCAGATCCCTTTCTCCTCCTACCGGGTCACGAGTTGGCCGGTATTCTCGACTTACCCCCAGATGTATTACTTTATTTCAGATCTTGCATTGTCATTTCACTCATTCAGATATCCCACAAAATATCGATATATTTAATACTTTTGCGTGCTTCCTCCGAGTATACCCGCTACCAGGAGTCAATGCCTCCTCGATGGGGATGCCGCAATGACTCGACGCTTTGGCCTACGGCTTGCCGCAGATGTTCTATCGACCACGCCTCAAATCATACTGCTTTCTATACACTCAGATTCATATTAACCGTGATTCTATACCGATATAAACCGCTCACCACGATTCACACATCGTATTCATACATCGCATTCTATATCGATAAACCGCCACGGATTCACACATCAGATTCATACATCGTGATTCTATATCGATAAACCGCTTCACTGACTTCGATGTGTTTGTTTTTATATTTTCACCTCCTTTCCCGATCCTCCGTGGGCGCAAGCCCAGTGGCCTCCTCTCTACTGGATGGCAAGATCTTCCTCGATTTCAGGGGACGTGGTCACGCTGGGAGCAGCTCACGATCTCCAGTTCCAGGAGACGGTGAGTCGGAGACGGGATCGAGTCATTTATGAGGAGGCCGGGATAGCTCGCTCTCGGCTCGACAAAGGATTTCGGCTCGACGATGCTTTTGTGCTTCGCCTTAAGAGGGCGAGGATCAATTAGGCATGAGGCCTACTATCGATGATGATGATTTTATCGCTTTTTCTTTATTTCTTTTCTTGTACTTTTCTTTTTGGTAGATAGAGTACTATGTATCGCCGCAGTGTGTTTTTGCTTTTCTCAAATTTGTATTTGAAAAGACGATGATATGGAACAAACTTTTATCCAAAATGTTATATTGGTCTCAGACGCATATTTCATATCCTCAGACCGCATTGCATCATATTACACCTCACATGTAAATGATATTGATTTGTTATCTGACAATCTTACACTTGTACTGTTATAATCAAATAACCAACCAACTAAAGAAAGAAATTTCATACAAAACCATCGCTTCAAAACTGGGTTCATAACCCATACTCTGGTAGGGACTAATCTGCTGGGGATTGATTTGCATACAGCCCATAACACAGCATTTGGTTCATTCTGCACACAGCAAACCCTGAACAAATAGGTCCAATCTGACAAGACGGATCACAAAACTGACACGGTTGCAGTTGAAACACACTTAGATGTCCCAAATTTTTCCTTTTCTTCTCCTGCCTCGCATAAATGTAGAGAATGGCACAACATTCCGAGCACAAACGATTTTGAAAAAGAGTTTCACGACCGGGGTATCGAGCCTACCGTAGGACACGACAAAACAGACTCAAACAAAGAAACAAAAGGCAGACGACCTAACACAACAAGACATACTTAGAAAAGACTCAAAGCCAAAATTGAGGCCGACAAATCAAAAGACACGACACACGGACATGTTTTTAACAAGACCTGAAATCTTGAGAAGCCAGTTCCTCCGGGTATACCTCCCACCCTTTCTGATTTGTGATTCTCACATCACTTGGCCCTCAAGCTCGGTTTTTCTCACAAAAACCCTTCTCTCACTCTTCTCTCAACTTACTCCTCTCTATTCTTTATTCTCTCATTTTTCATCCCTCCCCAGGGTGAGTGACAGATGAAGAGGAAGTTGCGGGTTCACGCCCGACGCAGCTAGCTTGCAGCCACTTCTTCTGGCGAATAAAGTGCCTCTCGGGCAATCAGGTTAACGGGGGGAAGACAGAGGACCTGACTCAATCGTGCCCCTAGTTCGTCATTTTGACCGTTTTTTTTTCTAAAACTTCTTTGATCAAAAATGAGATTTAGATTAACACACTTATTCAATTTTTGATTTGAAAATCATGCGAACCAGGCTGTGAGCACTGAAAATTCTCCTTTTTTGGGTCCAATCATGGTCCAATTTTGAAAACGAAATAGTTTTCGAGAAAATAAGTCAACCTCAGTAAAAATTTTCAAAAACTATTTTCGCAAACAGCCAATGCTCGAACGAGCGCGGAACTTACCCTCGAGATATGCAACCTCGGATCGGAGGCAATGGAAAATTGCCCCTGGCTTAAAGGGAGGAAAGGCAACGGAAAGTTGCCCCTGGTTTGAACGTAACTCAGGGCAACTTATGGCAATGGATGGCAACGGAAAGTTGCCTCTTGTTTGGATAATGCCGCGGCATGTTGTAAGCCAGTCTTTGTCGATGACGATCGGACCCTCGGACGCGGAGAAGTCGAAGATGGCTTGAATCAATATGGACACAGTCACCTGGAAGGTGTTGGTGGTTTGGCTTCAAGAGGAAGTTAATCACGTAGTTCCGGATTGCTGCAATCAGGACATTGGATTCGGAGAGGGCAAAAGTGACCAAAACCATGACATGGACTGAGATGCTATGGAAGCGTTGGGGGCTGGACTTCAGGATGAAGTTGCCTACGTATCCCAAATATGGGAATCAAGCCTTACGTAGTTCCGATTAAGGTACACTCGGGTATTTTAACCTTCACCATTTTTAGGCTCTAACTTTTGCCAAGGTGCCCAATGCGGGTTTTCGACCTTGCAAGCTATGTTTTTCGTTTTCATTCTTTTTCTTTTCTTTTGCATTTCTTTTGATATATATTTTTTGCATTTTTTTCTTTTCTTTTCTTTCTTTTCTTTTTGTATTGTTTCTTTGCTCTAACTTTTGCCTGGGTCGCCCTTCCGGGTTTTCGGCCCAACGAGCCTCTCAAAGGGTAAAAGTGTAGCAAGCCCATGCCAAATGGTTTTTGAGATTGAAGCCTCTCTGTATCTAGGAGAACGGCTATTGTGTTGATTTGCAGAAAGGCCCATCGCGGTTGCTTCTCGAGCTTTGCTTGGTGGGATCTGATCTTCCTGATCGGACTCTGATGCCTCTTGCTCGAGGGCTGCTTTGAACTGGGCCGCACAGGCGTTTCATGGCACTGATCATTTCGAACGGATCCGGTTTGCAACAGATGAATCGAAACTTGAGACTGGGAGCGATCCTGGGCTGCACAATCCCAAGAGCGGTTCCACACAGGTCTTTGCGAGACTTGCGCAAAATATATTGTTTTTGAAAGTTTTTAAGAAAGCGACAAATCGCTCGTGTTGAAGATAGTGTGGAACCAGTCTGGATCAAGCCAGGGTCCTTCTCAGTACTCACGCCGGCAAGTATGATTTCATTCATTAAAAGCTTAACATGCCTTTCTTTCTCTCAGATTGATCAAAATTTTGCAAAACCCGAGGAATTACTTCCCCTTTGTTTTTATCACCGCAGTGTTCAAAAAGGTTTTGAAAAACTTAGGTCAAAACAATAATTTTTAAGGCATAAAGAGTGTGGAATGTGTCACACCGCTCAATTCTTCCGCACAACTAGCCCAACATAAATAGTATGGGAACATGATAGCCGCGGCTGTTTCATTCAGGTTCCCTAGATGTAAACTGGCTCCACGGCAGAGGCAGGCCCAAAAAGAAAGCAAAAAAGAAGTAATTACAAAACAAAATGGTGCTCGAGGCAACAACCCCGAAGTCACCTAGTATTCTTATACAAAAGAGGAACTGACTCATTACAATTAGATGCACTTAAACAAAAGGACTGACTCAAAACAATGAGACAGACTCGAGAGAAATCAAAAGACTGACTCGACACCCAAGTCAGGTTTTACAAAACTAGTATCGGCAGGTGCTCAAAAATGCGCGCCAAACGCCATATCCAAGATGTACCAGATATTGCCCGCAGGCAGTTGAATCCCAATTACATACTGCAGATGTCGGTGTCCTCGGATTCGTGTCCTCACAATCCAAGAACTCAGAGTGACCGACGGCCGAGGTAGGCGGAGGATGACCTTGTTATCAATCAAACTCGACTTCATGCCGAGGCGGAAGCAATTGTCGAAAGTATGGCTGATCGCTGATGATACGCGACAAGATCGAGTGGCATCATGGCCTGCTGGAAGGGGTTAGGGGAGTGGCCTAGGATCGAGGGTGTAAGATGCTCCTTTTTGGTCAAGATCAAGTGCCCTAGACAAAGGCATGTAAAGAGGATGGTAGACCTGCGCCTCGGGCGTACTTGGAATTTCGGTATTCTTGCTCGACGATCGGGCGAACGGATCGCAGTTCGGGCTTGATTTCGATCTTTCCTGATACAAGGCCGAGTGGGAAGAACCTTTTGGCATGACGGCCTATCCCGATTCTCTCGATTGATCGAATCGCCTCAGCGGAGTAGGGAAAACGTCATCCACAATTTTGGTTACAATCGCGGATACCTGTTGTTTGCTCATCCCCCCGGCTTTCAAAGCCTGGACTGCCCACAACAGTTGTTCCACGGGATCGGCATCCACCTTCACTCTGTCTTTGCCTCTGGCCTCAGCCTGGTGAGAGGTTTGGGTTGGTACTGGTACATCACTGTTGTGGGTGGAGGTCATCTCCATCGATTGAGCTCGACACAATCCGCCCAAAGACGGGGCTCGGGTTCGAATTTCCAAAGATACGGTGCAACCGTGGTGAGGTTGACATTCCGTAAGCGAGATCCGCCACGGACCTCTGGAGATCGCCTATCATCCCCATTAACTCGAATGTAGTGGGCTCGCGAGCCTGATAGAATTGAGGGGTCCAGATTGGGTGTGCAGCGGGCGACCTAGGCGGATGCGGCATATCAACAGTAGCATCATCTTGCGGGGTGGTTCTCGACTCCAAGGCCGTCATGACCACAATCTCTTCTGAGTTCTGCATTATGTTCGGTCCTGCCTCAGCGAGGGAAGACACTAGCTGTTCTGAATTAACTCTCTGAATCTCTAAACTGAAACGGAAAACAAGCGAGATTTCAAACTTCAAACAGATCAAACACGGTGTAGTCAAACAATCGACTTACTATCAACACTGTTCTCAAGTCATCGCCCCAAATCAATCGATACCCGCAGATATAGCCGATTCACAACAACATCGACATCGGTGCCCTCAGTTCGATACCCAAATTTTGCAACCGATATGCATTCTCAGAGAGATACACTCTAAAAGCACATAACAGGTAAAAGAGAGCCAATACACCCCTATGTTGGGGTAGGGTTTCCCTGTCCTATTGTGTCAGGAGCTAGGGTTTCACTATGCACGCAGCGGTTTCAAACAACCTATATCGGGTAAGCAACCTGTCCTAGTTTGGAATGGTCACTACGGATTTCAATATGCACTAGGTCGAATGGTCAAAAAGGGTGCCCCGGTAAAACCGGGGTTTGTGTTCCCATACTGGCAGAGCCCGCAACCGGTCAGCTTTATGGTCATGCCTTGACAAGACAAGCCTCCAGCAAACCGCTCAGGAATAGCAGATGGCCAACACGGTGTCCTAGGCGCACCGATGCACATGCAATGCAAAGAAACACATAAGTGTAGTCAAAATAGGATATCACGAGTTCAAGTCAAGCTCTCTAAACTCCCCAGCAGAGTCGCCAGAAACTATAACACGTCCGCGGGGGACCTCGCGCTACAGTTTGGACTCTTCTTTTGTTTATGTCGCGGTTCTAAATCTGAACCAAAGAGTCCAAATCCGGCAAATCGTTTGAGAAAACAGATTTTTGAAAAGTAGTGCCAAACATGGACTGCTTTGCCAGATTACAGAGTCGCCACCTAAATATTTTTTAATTGGGAAATTTAGGAAACCCTGACTCAAGGTCAAGGCCACATGTCCGCTATCACCAAAGTGGTCTTGGCTCGGGGAGCTTGGGTACGACGGGAAGGTCAGCTATGAGCACCCCCTTTCGCCCGATCCGAAGACCGGCCTCTACTAACCGTGATATCCAATTTTGAAAACATTACATGCTCTTATTCCAATTATTAGCCTAGAATTACTATGTTATGCGCACAGCAAACAAGTATAGACTAGATTGCCTAATTTGGGAATAAACATTGCATATCCGTTTTGTCTCGAAAAACGTGTTGTTTTCTTTTGCTACTCGTAAGTAGGCTAAAATTCGGATTTCAACGAGTTGTTCCAACTCAGGCAATCCAACCTCCACCCATAGGCATTCAAACAGTTTTATCATGTAAGCACTTAGCCGCATGGCAAGCATACTGTCATGGTAAACATTCACACGCATGCGATATGCTAAAGCCATAAAAACTTACATCGTACTCCGTGCCAAAACAAGAAACTAGTTAGCAAACATGCGTGTCCTAGTTCATGTTAAATGGCTAATGCATCACACACAGAGATGTAATCTAGAGTAGGCTCGGCTAACCCTAACCATGGCACATGAGATGCAACAACTATCACGTATTCAATTCGGAATTGAAAATACGATGCAGTTTGTATGATGTGCCGAGCCCGATGCGTGTAAACAAATGCATGAATGCACACATGCATTGCATAAGGTATGCTAATTTGAATGTGCCCTAATCTACCGACATAAGCAGGTAAATAAAAGGGAGAAAGAAATGGGGGTTGGAAGACATACACCCACTCACGCACACTTATTACATTTTTGCCCTCGCTCGGAGGGACCAAAATAATAATACAGACCGAATAAATAATTAACTAAACTAGCTAATTAAATATTACAAATCAACTAAATTAATTAAATTAAATAATTAATCTAATTAAGCATTAAATGCCTCGGATGAGGGCTAATGCTGCAGTTGCGGACTCGCTTTCTAATCGCACTACCATGCAAGTATGCTCGCTTTTCTCGCTATCCAACTCAAAATCACCAAAGCCCTAGGAACACTTCCTTGGTATCGAGATCATCACCGTCGCATGTAATTTCCACCGGTGAAGGATTTGACCATCGGCACTCAATTGTTCCATCGGTCAGATGAACCGCCGGCCGACACTAAAAAGTGCCCCGGCATGTATCGTTCTGCAGATCCTGCAACTCACAGCAGCAGAGGGCAAACTATGTATGGCAATGTAATTCAAAGCATGTATGCACCAAGCACATCCCACATCATGCTATGGACTCAAGAGGGCATGTGCCTCGATTCCCAGACCACCAATCGCGCATTTCCATGCGTGATGGCTCGGAGAACCAAGCATGCAACTTTGATTTCAAATGCAATACAATGCAAACAAGCAAACAAGGGTGTTAAACCTCTATCATGACTTAATCAAGAGGCCTAACATGCATGCCAATGTGGTGCATTCCTAGACATGGAAACTAGTATGTAATAGGACAATACAATGCAAACCTAAGTAAGCACACAAGGCAAGCATGCAAACCACATGGAGGATGGGCTTAGACATGAATTAGGCAACTCAAAAGGGCCCAAAATCAGTGGCCAAAGTGCCTAGAAATGAAGACTAAACACATCGCACACACATGCAGATGTTAAGGTCCAAACCCAAGGCATACAAAGTCAACTCTCATGCACACTTAAGAGACACAAACATGGGCTAATAGCATGCATGAAAAACTCTGAAATCCATGTTAAGCATGATGCCAAAACATGCAATAAAGCAAGCCAAATATACAACGAACGGCCCAAGTCCTGAAACAAGCCACGAAGGCTTAAACCAAGACCAAGTCCACCAAGCCTCACAAGGCTAAGGGGACTCAAAATAGGTCACAAGCAGACCTAAACAAAGCCTAAGGAGTACCTAGATGGCATCTAAGAAGCTCAAGTACAAAGGCATGCAACATGACCAAAACATGGAGCATTCAACATATGCTTTTGAAGCATTAAAGAAACAACTAAAGCATGCATACAAGCACACCAAAAAGTCTGAAATAACATGCCAGATGGTTCCAAACTATCAAAAATGAAGCAAGCATAGCATGCTATACACTCATACTCTCAAGGCCAACAAGCCAAATGCAAAGGAGCTACATAATGCATGATAGGATCGACCCAAATGGCTATGGGCAGAGTTAAATCATGGCAAAATAAGTACACAAGCTTCATAAACACAAGTCTAAAACATGTCAGAAACTAAGGCTAACAAGCTAGTCATGTTAAGGCAATATTAAGGCATTACAAAGTAACTATGCAAATCATGCAAAGAGTACTAAAACCAACTTGAAATCATGTTATAACATGGCAATATAAGCATGGAAAACATGTCAAACATGCTCAACACACACTCAAACATGGAGCTCCTTAAGGAAGCAAAATTTGTCATTTTCAAGGATATCAAGGAGAGGGGGTGGCCCCCTCCTTCTTGAGACTTCAAGGCATGCTCTTCACCACTGAAATCACTGAAGATTTCAGTGGTGAAGAGATCCTATCACCAAAATCTCGGATCTCTCCAAAATAGCACAAAATGGGGCCTTTTCAAAGCCTAAAGGGGGTCAAACTTCCCCAAACCTCACAACACTCTTAATCAACAATAAAGAGGACTTAAAAAAAGAGATTTTATGTGTTAATCACTAAGCACAAAAACTGTTTTAAACTAGGTAAAAATAAGATGCAAAAATGGGGAAAAAGAGCTAGTTTCTTACCCTTGTAGCCTTCTTCAACAAAGATGGAGTGATGGCCTCTTTGAGCTTCAAATCAACCAAAAACAGCAAGAACCAACCTTTGGAACCTCAGAACCAAGAGGAAGGTGGAACACTAGGTGTTTTAGTGCAATAGTAAGGCACAAAACACCTAGATTTCAAAGAGAAAGAGAGAGATAGTAAGTATATCTATTCTAACCCTAAAAAAACCAGAGCTCTAACTCTCTAACAATGTCTAAAGCTCTTGGATTTTTGTAACCCTTGAGCAAAGGGAAGAGCTTTCCCTCTTATAGGCCAAAAGCTTACAAGCTTAGCCACTAAGCAAGCTCATCCCTCCATACACGTGTATGGAGGGGAATACAATTGCACACAGCTGTCTGAAAATATCTCAGAAAGCAAGTGCACAGTGTCCGGCCGGCATAAAATGTCATTTTGACAAAATTTAGTGCCGACCGGCTCAAAAGAGTGCCGACCGGCACAATAAAGTGCCGATGACAACTATAACCAGCCGGTGGCTTCTAGCCCCAGCCGGTGGTATGTGGGGATGCCTCACAAAGCATTCCCTGCCCTTCCAAGGCAAAACACAAGTGTTTGGTGCAAAACCAAACACAAACGGTCGAGTTCGGAGGTCCTGAGGCAGGGCGCGTAGCCGAGATCTCCGGGAACTCCAAACGAACACAAACATGGATAATCACCGAGTGTTCCAATGGCGACGTCCAAGTCTTGAGGACGGTCAAAAATGGGGTGTCTACAGCTCAACTACTAGCATGGCAGGTGAGTCAATTCATGGCATATGACAAAGCACCTATTCGAGTAAGGAATTTGAAATTGACATTGATTAGTATGATGAGCAGAACCCTTATCCATGCAAAACAAATCAATGCGAGTCCTAGGAAATCCTAAGGAAAACATGATGCTATACAACCACAGTAAGCGGATAAATAAAAAGGAGAAAGAAATGGGGGTTGAAAGACATATACAAATATTATAAGTGTGCCCTCATGCAAGAGGGTTCAAATGTCCAAGTGTCTGAATTAACTAATTATTACAACACCGAATTACTTAACTAATCTAATTAACTAGCTATTACAAATCCAAATAAATCTAATGAATTAATTACAACATATTACTATTAAAACATTAAATTGAAGGACGAAAGGTGAAGAGCTACGCGCACACAAATGAGAACGTCCTCCCGAAAACTCTCTGTTTTGCAGCCAGAATTTGTTTTGTCTGCGGACAAAAAATTAACAACTTCGCCGGTCCCAAGCTTGGGTTAACGAGGGTTATGTGTTAGGTAGCCGACAACCAACACATTAAAAAAGCAGCTCAGATCCCTTATGACAATGAATGCTACTTTGAATCATTTAAATGCTTGGTCGTTCCCCTCAAGTGACGCATTGCGCTTGCCTCCGGGTGTTTCGAAAAGTAAGCAAGGGGTGCCGCATCGATGCCTGGGTGTGGTGAAAAATGGCCAAAGGTTTCCACATTTTTCTGGACTAGCACGGGTAAAGAAGCTAGTCCAAGACTATAGGTTTAGGGTAGCCACTTGGGACATAGGAACCTTAACTGGTAAGACGATGGAATTGGTAGATGTTATGATTAGGAGAAGAGTTAGCATAGCTTGCGTACAAGAAACTAAGTGGACGGGTGAGAAATCTAGGGAAATTGAGGATATCGATTTTAAACTGTATTATAGTGGTAAGGATAGACGTAGGAATGGGGTAGGAATCATAATTGATAAGGGTCTTGTGGGGAATGTAGTGGCGGTCATTAGGAAAGGAAATGGGATTATGTCAATTAAACTAGTTATTTGAGAGAATATAGTGAACGTTATTAGTGCATACGCCCCTCAAGTAGGATTAGATAATCAGACTAAAAGGGATTTTTGGAAGCAAATGGATGAGATTTTACAAGAGATACCCATGGGAGATAACCTGGTTATAGGTGGAGATTTTAATAGCCATGTAGGCATAGATAAACTAGGCTATGAAAATGTGCATCGTGGTGTAGACACCCCATTTTTGACCGCCCTTAAGACTTGGATGCCACTGATTGCTTACTCGATGGTGCAGGCTATCTTGTGCAAAGGTTCGATTTCTTCGGCAAGGAGAGTGTCAAATCCCAACCTCACACCCCATTCTTGGACCAAAATGATTTTGGCCAAAAGATTTTAGACCTTAAAACCCTCTCTTTCAAAATATTTTGGAAACAAAGTTCCTACGATGTTCTGAGGCTCGCATTTCCCTAAATGTTGTGTTTTTCGGTGAACTTTTTGAAAAACCTTTCAAAACATCTTGTTTAGAGGTTTGGATTTGAAGAAAGTTGGAGGAGAGGGAAGAAACCTAGCTGGGGAAGAAGTTGGGCATGAATCGTTAAGAGAGAGTCTAGCGACCCTCGCTAAATCAGGCCTATCCATTTCTACACTTGGATTTCAGCTATGAGGCCACCACCGTTGGAAAGTGGACTTCTGAGGCTTCATTTTGCGCTCAAGAATCTCCTAAAACCGAGGTCAGATGAGGGAGATATGGTTGGTTGAAGTTAGGGAACAATTCGATTGAGCTGAAACTGAGTAGTTTTCACTAAAAGAGGGATATCCTTTTGCACACTTGGAATTTTTATGTGAGGCTTCCACCATTTGAAAGATTACTTATGGGGTTCTAATTTAGACACAAGAATGACCTGAAAAGGAGTCTAGATAAAGGAGTTATGCCCATTTGATGTTGGATCTGGAGAGCAGATTTTTGCTGTCGGCCACTAATGTCCCAAACTCAATTTTTTTGCAGATATTTCTCCTCCAGCTGTTTTCACATTGCTCCAACTGTCCAAATTCAGATATTTCGACCTGAGGCTTGCATATTGCTGTATATGGAGGCCATATCTCTCATATTGGAAGGTTAGAAAGTTTGGGAGCCTCTCTCTCTAAAATCTCTCTCTCTCTGTCTCTCTCTCTCTAGATTTCTCTCTCTTGCCCTTTTGTGCATAGAAGTGGAGAAACACTTCTAGTTTGCCTAGACATCCTTGATCAAACTTGACCACCATTGGCCTGAGATTCCTTGGGACCTTCTTTGAGCTTTAGAAGGTGATTTTAGCTTGATTTGGTGCCTCATTTGTGCCTAAAGTGTGCTTGGCTTCAAGAGGTATAAGACTTACCTTTAAAACTTGTTTTTCCATCTTTTTGCACTGTTGTTGAGCTGGTTTTCAACTATAAAAACCTCTATTTTTCAGTCCCAAAAATGGTGGTTTGAGCCTATTTTGTGTTAGGGGGTTGTCTCTCCCTTTTGTTCCTTAGCGTGTATAGCTCTTTGTGCCATCTTTCAAGGCTTTCAAATCAAACTTTTTGGACCTTTAAACCACTGAAATTCAGAGTTGTTTCAGTGGTGGAAAGTATGTTTTGAAGCCCAAAATGGGAGGGGTTGGCCTCTCCTCCTTGTGTCTCACTTGCATGCCTAGTTAGCATCCTATGGTAGCATGTTTTTATGGCTTAACCTAGCTTAATTCAGGCATGTTTTAGGCTCTAATGCGGCATGATTTAGCTCGTTTTGGGCTGCTTTGATCCTATGAACCATGTTTTGTATAGTTATAGTGCAAATGCCTTCACTGGTTTAGTGTTTTAGGTCTCTAAACATATTTTGCTTGAGATGATTGCATGTTGTAGTGTCATTGAACATGTGATTTCAGTGTCTATAGCTCTGTCACATGCTCATTTATTTCACTCTTTCATTGCTTTTGAGAGTTGTGTCTTGAGTCTTGTTTGCAAGCTAACATATGAGCATGTTTTTCTAGCCTTTTATGCTTCAATCTCAGCATGTTTTAACCACTGTTTTGGCATGTTTTAACTCTATCCAAAGCTGGTTTGGTCAGTTGAGCTTTGTGTAGCATTCTTATAGTGTTGTGATCTTCACTAGTTTGATGTTTTAGGCTGTTAACATGTTGTGCATGTGTTGCTTGCATGATTTAGTGTCTTTTGGCATGCCATATCAACATTGAAATATCTGCAAGCTCCCTCTATTCTTCACTTTTTACTTTGCTTTGAAAGTGGCTTTGAGCCCTTTGTTGGCTTGAGTGTGGAATTGAGGCTCTCATGCCTAATCGTTTTAATCCTCTCTTGAGGGTTTCTACTAGCCAACAGCATGAGGCCTCTTTCATGCTCAAGGCACTTGTGGCTTAGGCCCTATTCCCAATTAAAGGATTTTCAGTTTGGACTCAATCGATTAAAGGACTAATCGGTAATGTAAAATGTGTAAACAAAACATGACAAGTAAAACTTGAGCAAGATAAACATGTTGTGTTTCATTACATGTGTTTGGATCGGACGTTAATCCAAACACAAAAAATGTGGGACGTTTCATACTCAAAGTGATGAAACGTGCCACTTTTCTTGGTCACTGACACCCTTGACCATGCGTGATAGGGTGGTGGTCCTTCGATTCTTATTTATGCATTCATTGACTTTGTACAAGCTTGGTTTTCTAGCCATCTTGCATTGAAATGCTTAGTTGATGGCTTGAGAGTCAAGAGCTACACTCCTTTGAGCTTGAAAAATGATAAGGAGTGTAGCAGTACACACATTCATTGAAAAACGTATTGCTTTGCCTCTGTTGCTCTCTGTTGCTGCAAAAATAAAAGTCTGGAAAAAGGGGTGGCCGACCGGGCACTTGAAGTAGCCGACCAGCTAGTTAAGGTGGCCGACAGCCACTTTTTGTAGCCGACTGGCCACCAATGAATTTTTGTGCAAAAGTGTTCCTGTGTTGGAGCAAAGGCAATCTGGAAGTTGGTACAGTTTTTAGAGGTCAAATGAGTGCAAACAGAGGCAACCGATGGCAAGGCGATGGATTTTTTTAGGGAAGCCAACCAAGCATGCATGTCTCTCTCGCCTTCGAGGCCATTTACTTGCTTTATTTAAATTGCTTTAGTTAGTTAGCGTAGCTAATTATTCAATTCAACTATAATATTTTAATTAGCTTAGCATAGCTAGTTATTCAATTGTGTTGTAATTAGTTAACTAAAATAGTTAATTAGTTTCGTTTTGTAATAATTAGCGTAGCTAGTTAGGTAGCTTTTATTTCATTCGGACCCTCCTTCGTGAGGATGAAATGTTGTAATAAGTGTGCATGCGTATGTGCATGTCTTCCAACCCCACGTATTTCTCCCTTTTATTTAACCACTTTCGATGGTTAGTTTAGGGGCATTTTCAATTAGCATAGCTTATGCTTGCATGTTTGCATCATTCATTTGTTTTGCATGCACTGGGGCTCGGCGCATCATTCAAACTGCATTGTTGTTTAAATACCTATTTGAATACATGTTTCAAAGCATGTTATCAAAGTGTTGCAAATCATATGCCATGATTAGGTAGCCAAGCCTATTAATTGCATTATTGCTTGTGTTGAATTAGGCATCTCGTATAGTTAGGATCATGCATTGTTTCTAACTAGCTTCTGTTTTGGCTTAGAGTACTCGGTAAGCTTTTATGCTTTAGCATGCTTGCATGAGGGTGATTGCCATATTGCCATGTTTTGCATGCTTGCCATGAGGCTATGTGCTTATTTGCTAAATTGCATGAATGCCTATGGATGGAGGCTTTGATTGTTTGAATTGGAACAGTTCAACGAATGTATGTTTTAAGCCCCTTTTGTGAAGTGGCAAATCATGCTTTAAGCCCATCATGTTTGGTGGCAAATCCGCGTCTTAGCCCACGTGAGGGTGGCAAATTCAAACCATTTTTGAAAACAAAAATGAGTTGAATTCATTCCAATTCTTGCGATTTTAGTCTATACTTGCTTGTGTGCGTCACAGAGTAAAGATAGCTAATAACCAGAATAAGAAAACACATGAGATTTATAAAGCAACATATCATGATAGTAGAGGCCAATCTTTGATCATGCGAGCGGGGGTGCTCATTTCAGCACCTTCCCCTCTCGTACCCAAGTTCTCAAACCGAGGCAACTTTGGTGATGATGGACACGTGGCCTTTGGCACGAGTTAGGGTTTCCTAAATTTCCTAAAAACAAAATATTTAGGTGGCGACTCTGTAATCTGGCAAAGCAGTCTAGTTTTGGCGTTATTTGATCTAAAATCAATTTTCCAAAATGACTTGCCGAATTGGACTCTTTTATGTTTATCAGTTTCACATTGCACTTTGTGAGATTAGATTCAGAACCATGACAGGAGTCTGAACTGGAGGACCAATTCGAGCTCTACAAAAGGGGGTGCAGAAAAGTCGAGCTACAGGTGGATACAACTTTGGTAACAGAAATGAGGGTGCAGAGAGTATCTTAGATTTTGCATTAGCTTCTGACCTGGTGGTTGTAGACACCCCATTTTTGACCGTCCTCAAGACTTGTACGTCATTGCTTGTATACTCGATGATTGTGTTTGTTTGTGTTTGTTTTGAGTGCCCGAAGTGTTCGGCGGGATGCCTTATTTTTGGGCCTCTAAACCTTGTCCTTTGTGTGCCTTGTTTTGGACTAAAACTTGGTGCCTGGAACTTGTAGTGGCTTGTCGGCCACCACCAGAGGCTATCGGCCATGAGCCTTGCTTGTCAGCCACTGGTGTGGCCGGTCGGCTATTAGTGGTGGCCGACGGCCACCAATCTCTTTTTCAGATATTTGTTGACAGCTGTGCCAGCTGTTTGCACATTGAGCTGCATCTTCCTACATGTGTATGGTATGATGTTCCTAAGCTCATGGCTTGTTTTTCTATATATAGGGGAGTTCCTCCCCCATTTTTTGAGGGTTAGAAATTTTGGAACAAAAATATCTCTCTCTCTCTCTGTAGATTTTTCTCTCTTACAATTTTGTTCCTTGTAGCTTGTTTTCTCTACACTTTTGCATACACTACCTTAACAAAAGTTGCTTCTCTTTGGGCTGAGGTTATTTGAGACCTTCTTTGAGCTCTTGAAGGCGGTGTAGCTTGGTCTTGTGCCTAGAATTGTGCTTTGCTTCAAAGGTATAACACCTGCCTTGTTTATACTAGTTTTGTACCCTTGCTTTGCCATCCTTTTCAACTATTTTGAGGCTGGTTTTCAACTGTAAAAATTTCTATTTTTGTGGCCCAAAAGTGTTGGTTTGAGTCCACTTTTAGTTAAAGGGTTGCTTACCTTTCTTGCTTTCTTGTTATTAAAGTTTTTGTGCCTTTATTCATCACTTTCAAACCAACTTTTTTGGGCCTTTTAACCACAGGATTTTAGAAGTTTTTCAGTAGTAAAATCCTCATTTTGAAATCCAAATTTGGAGGGGTTAGCCACCCCTCCTTGTATCTTGTTTGTATGCCTAGTTAACCTCATGTATTAGCTTAATGTTTTAGCTTTTTATGGCTTAAGTCCATCATGTTTTAGAACATATTTAAGGCTATTTTTCCTCTGTTTTTGGTTGTTTGTTTCATTTCAGCCTTGTATGGCAAAGTTGTAGTGTTAATTCCTTCACCAACTTAGTGTTTTAAGGATTTAACCATCATTGGTGTGAGTTGATTGCATGTTTTAGTGCTTTTTCCACTTCATTTCAGCACTTACAATCTCTGCAATCTCCCTCAATTTTTCACTATTTTGTATTGCTTTGAAAAGTGGTTTCAAACCACTTGTTTGCCTAAGTGTGAAATGAAGGTACTATACCTAATGGTTTTATCCCTGAGAAGGTTCATTACCAACAGTGCAATGCCTCTTTCATGCCCAAAGAAACTTATAGTTTGAGCCCTCTCTCCATTAGAGAACACTCACCAATGGACAATGAATTAATGAATGATTTGGTAATTAAAATGAGTAAACAAAATAGGCAAGTAAAAGAGGCAACATAAGCGTCTTTTTGTGTTGCATTACATGTGTTCAAATCGGACGTTAGTTTGAACACAATGAAAATGGAACATTTCATACTCAAAAGTGATGAAATGTGCCATTTTCCTAGGTCTCCATTGCCCTTGATCATGCATGATAGGGTGGTGCTCATTTTTTGTCTTGTTTGTGCATTTATTGAACTTGTACAAACTTGGTTCCTTTGCCATCATGCATGTTTGATGGTTTGAGGGCCAAGAGTTTCACTCCTTTGAGCTTGTTTGATGATAAGGACTGTAAACAGTACAAACAAACCTTCAAAAGTAAATTGTTTTGCTCTGTTTTGCTCTCTATTGCAACAAGGGAGTCCAAACCATTAGTGGCCGACAACCACCACCAGTAGCC
This sequence comes from Camellia lanceoleosa, assembly GCA_025200525.1. Classification (NCBI taxonomy): domain Eukaryota; kingdom Viridiplantae; phylum Streptophyta; class Magnoliopsida; order Ericales; family Theaceae; genus Camellia; species Camellia lanceoleosa. Next base: position 141,035,517 of record CM045761.1, on the reverse strand, counting down.
GACCGTCCATCAGCAGTAGCCGACCAGCCACCTTGTTGGCCATCAATGAAATTTCAACAGAATGTTCCTGAGGCAAAATAGATCTGATCTAGAGAAGGACAAAGTGTGAATGCTTCTGTGCAACAGAGGCTTGCAACAACAAAACAGTGGCGTTTTGGGTGGAAAATTGAGCATGCATGCGTCCCTCGTTTCTCGAGGACTTTTAGTTAGTTAGTTTAGCTAATTAGTTGTAGCTAATGCTTACAAATGTTGTACTTATTCAAGTATATTTGTTGATTAATTGATGTTGTAATTAATTAGCTTAGTCGCTTTGTAATTAATTAGTTAACTATTTTGCTAATTAGTTCACTTTGTAATATTTAATTAACTTAGACACTTAATTATTTAATTGTCTTAATTAGCTTAGAATAGTTATTTAATTCAATTTAAGTGTTGTAATAATGAGTTAAGTAGTGTAGCTTATCTAGTTAGCCATTATCCATTCGGACGCTCTTTCGCGAGGGCGCGATATTGAAATAAGTGTGCGTGCGTGCGTGCGTGCGTGTCTTCCAATCCCATGTCTTTCTCCCTTTTATTTAATCGCTTTTGATGGTTAGATTAGGGCGTATTTCAATTAGCATATTGCATGCTTGCCTTCATTTATCTTGTTTTGCATGCACCGAGGCTCGGCGCATCATTCAAATTGCATCGTCATTTCAAATATTTCTTTGAATACGCGTTTAACCGCATGTTATCAAAATTGACTCATATGCCATATTAGTAGTCGAGCCTATTAATTGCATATTGTGTGTGCTGCATTAGAAATTTTGTATAGTTAGGAATCATACATTGTATTTCCAACTTATTTCGTTCCTAGCTTGGAGTACTAGGTGAGTTTTAATGCTTTAGCATACTTGCATGAGTGTGAATCTTGCCATGATTAGCATGCTTGCCATAAGGCTATGTGCTTGAATGCTAAACTACATGAATGCCTGTGAATGAAGGCTTGTTGTTTGAATTGGAACAATTCAACGAATTTATGTTCTAAGCCCACTTTGTTGAGTGGCAAATCATGTTTTAAGCCTACTATGTTTGGTGGCAAATCCGCAATCTTTAAACCCACTTGAAGTGGCAAATTCGAACCATTTTTGCAAACAAACATGACTTGAAATGTTCCAATTCTTGCGAACTAGTCTATACTTGATTGTGCGCATCACATAGTAAAGCTAGTTTAATAACTGGAATAAGAGCACATAATGTTTATAAAATATCATATCATGATTAGTAGAGGCCGATCTTTGATCGACCGAGAGGGGGTGCTCAATTTATGACCTTTCCCTCTCGTACCTAAGTTCCCGAGCTGAGGCAACTTTGGTGATGACAGATACGTGGCCTTTGGCACGAGTTATGGGTTTCCTAAAATTTCCCAAAATAAAAATATATATATGTGGCAACTTTGTATTTGGCAAAGCAGTCCAATTTTGGCATTATTTGATTTAAAATTGATTTTCCAAAAAGATTTGCTGGATTTGGACTCACTCGTGATTATTAATTTCACGTTACACCTGTGAGATTAGAGTTAGAACCGTAGGAGTCCGAACTATAGGGCTTTCTTTCGAGCCTCCAAAAGGGGGCACGAAAAAGTCGAGTTACAGTTTCTGGTGACTCTATTGGGGATTTAGAGAACTTGACTCAAACTCATGATATGACATTTTATTTACACTTATGTGTTTCTTTGCATTTGCATTTGCATCAATGCGCCAAAGTCACAGTGTTTGCCATCTGCTATTCCTGAACAGTTTGCCGGAGGCTCGCTTGGAAAAGCTTCCCAAAAAGATGACCGGCTGTGGGCTCTGCCATGATGGGAACATAACCCTTGGATCTGGACTAATACTGTACCGTTTGATCCTCCTTTCACTTCTCGGTGTTAGGTGTGAGAGGTATATTAGGTGGTCTTATTGAGATACCCTTTTGACCAATCAGCCTAGCTACATATAGTAAAGCCATAGAGGCTGTTCCAACTTAGGATAGGTTGCTTACCCGAATGCTGGATTGTGGTGAAACCATTTTGTTTGAATAGTTATCCCTAGTTCTTAACAAAATTAGGACAGGGTTACCCTACCCCATCATAGGGGTGTTTTGGCTCTCACTTGCTTGATATGTGCTTTTAGAGTGAAACTCTACAAGAATGTATGTATCAGTTGCAAGTCTAGGTATCAGTTTTTGAGAGGTAGAATTCAGTTTTGAGCATGGTTCTACAACTTTGATTACATTAGTGCACTAATTAAAATCTGAGCAGAGGTGTTGTGCGGTCTGATTTTTGTTTTTCTTTTTCCTTTATTTCGTTTTGCAAGGTAGTTTTCCACCATTGCTTCAGATGAGTTTGTTACCCCCCAAGCACTCTAGACTCGAGTAAGGCGACTTTACCGATCCGAGGATCTTGTAAGAGGACATCCAGTGTTTGCTTCACTCCTGCCGGTTACAATACGGAGGAGGATTAGACATAACTCACCAGTACAGCAGTCACCACTTACTTCGTCTGTGCCCCGTCAGGCCCAGTCTGCTACTTCTGCTGCGGAAAGAGAGTATTCACCAGTCCTGATAACTCAACGTCTCTCAGTCAGCATGGAAGATATGCTTCGTCAGCTCCAGCACACCATTGAGACTATGCAGCTAGATGCTGTCCGCTAAGCTGAGGTCACAACTCGGCAAGCCGAGGTTGTAGCCCGCCAAGTAGAACTGATAGATGGGCTTCAGCAACAGCAACCACAGCAAGCAGTAGCTTTTGCTTCTCATCCACCCCCAGTCAGGATTCCAGCACCCGGGGTCACAGTTAATGTCCAGGAAAATGTGAGCATTTCAACAGATCCAATCCCACCTCAGACTTATAAGGTACCAGTTTATCAAATGGAGGCGCCATTTGAATTTGAGGTTGACTCCACTGCATTGAAGGTCAACAAGCTAGAAAAGCTCTTCAAATGAGTGCAGTGCGTGAATTCAATCCCTGATATTGAGAATGGCTACACAAACTCAGTAGTGACTTTGCTAGACAGATTCACGATGTCGCATATAGACCGGTTTGATGGTTCCGGGGATCCTATGGTCCAATTGCAGCTATTCTCAGATATTTTACGGCCGATGGGCCTTACTAGACTACAGAAGCTATCACTTTTTGGCCGGACCCTGTTGGGTATAGCGGCCATCTGGTATGCCAAACTTGAGGACTCTGTGAAAAGAAATTGGGAAGAAATGGCTAAGGCCTTTATAGCGCAGTACTCCTACAATACTCAAATCGAGGTCACTACCCGCGATCCTGAGGCTACCCGCCAGGAGCCGAAGGAGGGTTTCTCGAACTTTGTGACTCAGTAGAGGGCTAAGGCTTCGATGATAACTGACCGATCGGCTGAAAAAGACCAAATCAGAATGGTGGTCCGTAACTTGCAAGGAAGACTATTGTAGAAGATGATAGTCTTGCTTTGTCTACATTTGCTGAGTTCTACGAAATAAGAGTTCAAATCGAGGATGCAATGAAGTAAGGGCTGATAGACCATGAGAAGGAGTAGCCTAAGAGGGCTTTCACATGCAGTTCGAATGCGACTACTAGCAGTAACGCAGCTGCAAGGCCTTCAGATGTGAATACTCTCACTACCACACCAAAGACCGCCAACCCTTTTGCCAGTACATCTAACCCAACGTCACAAACCTCAAGCTATCAGGCCGAGGCCAAAGGGTTTTCACTCCACTTTACATGACCTTATCAAAAGCTATGGGCGTGTTGAGAAAAAAGGGGCATCTTAAGCCCCTGGAGCCTTGACCTCTATCCGATCCTCTCCTACCGAAATACAATCCGGCCAAATATTGTACTTTCCACCAACAACATGGTCATGACACTGATCAATGCTTTAGACTTTGTCATGAGATTCAAGATCTCATTGACAATGAGGTGATAGCACCCCCTCAGAAACCCAACGTCACTACAAATCCTCTCCCACCACATAATCAAGTCCCTCCGGCCCAGCATATAAACATCATCCACAGACTTGCCATCCCTTATGACACCAGTATATACATCACCCCTTCCCACCTACCTACGATGGCGTTGTTCATCTCTGAGAGCACAGTCTCATGCATGATAAACGCGTCTACACTCTAACCTGAACCTGTTGTGGTGACAATGGTAGATGAAGAGAGGTTAGCCTTGGTGGAGAATGTCAGTTCGATGCCCGAGGGCTCTAAGGGCTTATCTGATGAGGAGGTGTACAACCCGTGCTGTTATATTGTGCCAATCAATCAAGCAGAGCCATAAGTGGTATTGCCAGTTAGGATGGAGGTTAGTGTGGTCCGGGTGTATGGACTAAGCTAGGGATTAGATGATCTAGCCGACCTGGAGGAGGATATTGACAATTTGCAATTCTTTGATGAGCAGGATCAAGGAGACGTGCATATTGATTGGTTCGATCTAAATGGGTCAACAGATAATTCTGGGTAGCTAAGTGATGAACCCGATATAGGGGAGGGAACTAAATTGAAGCTGGAAGAATAGAAAGCGAAAACTGCTGCAATGGCAGGAATGGTCGATGAAAAGGGTAAAATGCCGAAGAGCACCGGTATTAAGAATTTAGCTTAAGAATTGGGCGTTGCGAGTACCGCAAATACAGAGCAAGAAGCTGCACTAAAACGGTTTGAACAAGAAAGGGTTCAAGGCAAGTGAGAAGCTGGAACAACTCAACTCCCTGTGGGAAATACTTCTGATGTGTGAATGACTAGGACAGAACCGGACAATAGTTTGTCGGTCGCCGAAGGAATATGGTGGGAAGATGATGATCTGCATCTTGCCCACACTGACTAGGATTAGGGAGAAGACCTGCCAGATAACACTTGGTATGTGGAAGAGGTCGACCATATGACAAGAAGTGGCTGATATTTTAAACCACCACATCTGAATCAACCCGAGGCATTTGGGAAGAATAAGGAAACTGAGAAGTAGAAGGAAAGGCAGTTAGAAGAAAAGGCTGTGCTGAAGCAGTTGGAGAAGATTCAAGCTGATATATCTATCTAGGGTCTGCTTATGGCTTCGCGAGTGCACAAACAAGTTGTACTGTCAGTGATGAATAAAGCCCAATTATCTATGGAAACTACTCCTGAACAGCTAGTCGGACTGGTCTTCCCGGGAGGTGTCGCACCAACTTTAACCTTTTCAGACAAGGAATTGTCGCCGGAAGGCTCTGCATATAACAAGCCTTTGTATATATCGATGGAATGCCGAGAAAAATGGGTATCAGTCGTATTGGTTGACACCAGGCCTACAATCAACGTCTGTCTATCTTGCACAACCTATGTTATTGGCTTGAAGTCAGCAGAGTTTGTGCCTACGACCCAGGTGATCCAGGCATACGATAATATGAGGAGAGTGGTGATGGGAACAACACAAGTCAGAGTTCAAGTTAGCCCAGCTCAACAGGATATTGAATTTCACGTCCTGCATGTACCAACCACTTTCAATCTATTACTTGGGCTACCCTGGCTACACCAAGTGAAAGTTGTTTCTTCCACTTTTCACCAAATGCTGAAGTACCCCCATAGAAAATGGGTGGCCACAGTGTTCGAGAATACATCTATCCATCCTCCGCCAGAGGTCACTACACCTGTATTGGAGATTGTACATGGCAAAGAGGATGTTTTCCTTTCCAGATTTACCTTGGCTGAGGTCCGGGTAGTGTAGAATATCTTGCTTGTTGATGAGGGCTTGTATGTCAGCGCCCAATCTGTATACCTCATGAACAAGCTACAACATATGCCTGGAATGGGATTAGGAAAAAGTGGCCGAAAGGGAGTTGTTGCGTTGGCCAATGTGCCACATAACTAGCATACGTTTGGTCTAGGCTTTACGCCCACCAAAGAGGATTGGGTTAGGAAAGGGAAAGAGATGGCTAGAAGAGCTAAACAAACTAGGAAGCACTAAGAGCTTGTGCACCGACCAATCTGGGGAACCTTGAATGGTTATTTTGTTTGGGAAGGTGAAGACTTCCCATTCTGTGGTTTTCCTGAACCTTGGTTCAACTCTGAGAGACAGCGTGTTCCTGGCTTTGAGATTTTCTTTGACTTGTAGTTAGAAGACAGTGAAATAGAGGAACATACTGAACTGACCTCTGAGGCTACAAAGAGCACTGGAAGTGATTTCGACAACAACGAGCTTCAAATAGGAGCAGCACTGGCATGTCTCCTTTCGGATCCTTAGATCAACTCAAAGAGCTTGGGGGATAACTTGACCGTTTCCATGATCAGAGACCAATCGGGTGCGAAACCTTCTAGCGACATTCTGGAGGCATCTAACGCACCGTCCCTCATTTGGCAGCTAGAGGAGGGCTTCTTATCTAGCAGTTCTAAGTCAGGTAGTGAGCCAGAATCTTATTCGAGAAATTCTGTGGAGTCGGAATCATATTCTGGTTCTTCTGAGTCTAAGTCCGGTATTTCTGGGGTTGATAACCTGGATGCCGATGTTTTGTCCAGGTCGTCTTTTTCCTTTTCTTTTGAGTCGGTCGTAACTGAGGAATTGGATGAGCTAGACCTTTTGAATGAGAATGCCATCACAGATTTTAAGTACTTCTCTGTGTCTCTTGTATATTGCATTGATCATGATTTTCAAAATTTTAATGAAAACAATGATGAAAGAATTCCTCTAGTTTTTAAACATTTAATTGATCGAGAGGAGGAGAGGTTTGTAAAACCCCTTGTTTATGAAATCATTACAATTAGTATGGGTACTGAGAAGGATCCACGTCTGGTCCAGAACGGGTCCACGTTGTCTTCAGAGGAAAGCGAGTGCTTAGTTTCTTATTAAAAGATTTCAAAGATGTTTTCGCGTGGTCCTAAGAAGACATGCCTGGAATCGATCCTGAGATTGTACAACATCGGATCCCTCTCGACCCCGAGGCCCGTGCCGTCAAGCAAAAGTTGCGAAGAATACACCCGGATTGGGCTTTGAAGATTAAGGAAAAGGTCACCAGGCAGATAGACGCAGGGTTCTTGCTAGTATCTGAGTATCCAACTTGGTTGGCAACATTGTTCCACTGTTGAAGAAACATGGCAGAATTCGAGTGTGTGTGGATTTTAGAGATCTGAACAGAACCAGTCAGAAGGACGACTTTCCTCTACAGCACATTGATGAATTGGTAGACTTCACCGCAAGCCATGCACTACTCTTCTTCATGGATGGATTTTCCAGGTATAACAAGATTCTGATGGCACCCAAGGATAGAGAGAAGATTGCCTTCACCACGTCGTGAGGCACCTACTGCTACAGGGTGATGCCGTTTGAGCTAAATAATGCTGGGGCTACCTATCAAAGGGCTACAACCACAATTTTGCATGACATGATCCATAAAGAGGTCGAGGTGTACGTGGACGACATGATTGTCAAGTCCAAGAAAGAGAGGGCCACTACACTGCCTTAGAGAAATTCTTTCAATGGATCAGAAAGTACAAATTGAGGTTGAATCCACATAAGTGTACATTTGGCGTAACAGTAAGGAAAATGCTGGGATTCTTGATTACACAGAGGTGCATCGAGGTTGATCCTTCCAAAATCAAGGCCATACTAGAAATGCCAGCACCAAGGACTAAAAAGGAGGTGCGAGGCTTTCTGGGTAAAGTGCAATTCATAAGACGGCTTATTTCAAAATTAACCTTGACTTGTGAACCGCTATTTGGTCTCTTGAAGAAAGGAAAGAAATTCCAATGGGATGACTGATGTCAATTCACTTTTGAGCAAATCAAGCAGTATCTTCAGAACCCGCCTGTGTTGTCGCCCCCAGAGGAAGCCCCTGATTTTGTATCTGTTAGTAATGGACACAACAATGGGATGCATGCTTGCGCAGGAATCTGAGGATAGAGTGGAGAAAGCCATGTATTACCTGAGCAAGAAGATGCTAGACTATGAGACCCTTACACCCCTTTGGAAAAGGCTTGCTTAGCCTTGGTCTGGGCTACCAAGAAGTTGAGACACTACCTATTAGCTCACTCCGTAATTCTAATTTCAAGATTAGATCCCATTAAATATCTCTTTGAGAAACCAGCGCTTAAGGGTAGGCTAGCTCAATGGTTGCTTATCCTCGCCGAATTCGATTTGAAGTATGTCACTCACAAGTTTGTCAAAGGGAAAGCAGTAGCAGAGTTTCTGGCAGATCACCCAATGGACAGGGATGAAGAGGTATACCTATTCCTAGATGAGGCCATTCTGTAAGTCGAGGAAGAAACCTGGACAATGTACTTTGACGGAGCATCTAACCACTACGGTTATCGGATAGGTGTGTTGCTGATAGTAGCATACAATTCCCATATACCTTTAGCCTTCAAACTATGGTTCAAAGTATCGAACAACAAAGCAGAATACGAGCCGTATATCGCTGGTTTAGAAGCTGCCTTAGAACTAGGGGCAAAAAGGTTAGACGCCATCGGGGACTCGAACCTAGTTGTGTCTCAAGCAAATGGAGACTGGAAGGTCAAAGAATAAAAAATGAAGATCAATCACCAAACCCTGGATGTTCTTATTCCTAGGTTTGAAAAGGAGGTTTATCCACTAGGTGCAAATGCTAAAGATAAGAGGGCAATACGGCGGATGGCCGTCCAATTTATCATTTACAGGGGTAAGTTGTATATAAAAGAGGTCATCTGGAAATGCACAAGCTGTGTGTTGATGCAGACGAGTCGAAGCACCTAATGAAGGCCATCCATGGGGAAGAGCGTGGAGCACACATAAGTGGAGTAATGTTAGCTTGGAAGATTCTTCGACAGGGTTACTACTGGTCTACCGTGGAGGAGAATTGTATTGGTTTTGTTCGACAATGACACAAATGCCAAGTTCATGCAAATCGCATGAATATCCCGCCGTTGAAGCTGTACAACATGACTTCACCATGGGCTTTCTCAGTCTGGGGAATTGATGTCATTGGGGCAGTTACACTGAAAGGGTCAAATGGGCATGAATACATTCTGGTGGCAATTGATTATTTCACAAAGTGGGTAGAAGCTCAGTCTTATGCAGTGTTAAAAGTAGCGCATGTGGCTAAGTTCATCCGAAACAATATCATTTGCCGTTATGGAGTCCCAAACGAGATCATTTCAGATAATGGCTCCCATTTCCAGAAAGAAGTGATAGACTTGTTGGAGAAATACAACGTGGCTTTCCATAAGTCATCCACATATCGGCCACAAACCAACGGAGCTGTTGAGGCTGCCAACAAGAACATCAAGCACATTTTGCAGAAAATGGTTGAAACTTACAAGCACTGGCCAGACAAATTGCCATTTGCTCTCTGGGGCTACAGAACTTCAATTCGGACATCTACTGGGGCAACTCCTTACTCTCTAGTTTATGGGATAAAGGCTGTTCAACCGACCAAATAGAGGTTCAGTCGCTGTGGATTATGGTTGAGTGCTAGATAGCAGAAGCGGACTGGCAGCAGAGCAGGTTCGAAGAACTAATGTTGTTTGATAAGAGGAGGCTAAAAGCACTGTACCATGTTCAGGGTTATCAACGGAGGATTGCTAGGGCTTTTAACAAGAAAGTGATGTCTCGGAATCTTAAAGAAGGGGATTTGGTGCTGAAAGACAACCGAGCTCCCATCCGTGACCCTAGGGGCAAGTTCAAACCTAGTTGGATTGGTCCTTACATCATCAAAACTATCTGGTCGAGTGGAGCTGTCATTCTTATGGACCTGGATGGCCTAGAATTTTCCCAACCAATCAACATGGACAAGTTGAAGAAATACTATCCTTGAGTGGCTCGCTAGGCTGAAAACCCGAAAGGGCAACCCAGGTAGGTCAGAGCACAAAAAAATTGGAAAAAAGAAAAATTGAGCTCGCAAAGTTGAAAACCCATAAAGGGTGGCCTTGACAGAAGTTAAAGCACAAAAGAAGAGTGTTAATACTCGAGTGAACCCGAACCGAACTACGTAAGGCCTGATTCTCATCTTCGGGATACGTAGGCAATTTCATCTCGAATTTCGGCCATAAACACCTCCAAATCAATTATCCTGTCCATGTGATTGATCAGGCCATCCTTGTCTTTTCCGTATCTAAGAGTTTGGTTGTGATCTTCATTCTGAGAGCTGGTTACAGTGCAGTGTAGTGCTACTTCAAACGAGGGGCAATTTTCCATTGTTTTTGGATTCGGGGTTTATGCATCTTGAAGATTGATTCCATGTGTGTCAAGTTGTGATCCTTATCGAAAATGGTTTTGAAAAGTTCTGATAAAAGTTGATTTTGTTCAAATTAATCTTTTTATAACTTAGACCATTTTTGGACCAAAAGGAAAACTTTCAAAGCTCACAACTTCAATTTCATTGATTTCAATACAAAGTTCTCCAACTCTCGATACAAATCGAAGTTACTTTTATTACATTCAAAAAGAAAACTTGAAATGTAAGATCAAAGCAATAAACATGTGGCATAGATGAGTTAGGTGTTCCTGCGTCCTCTTCCTGTGCTTGTGGAGGCTCTCGATGATAAAATAGGCCCAGCTTGCACCTCATCTTCACGCCAAGTTAGGCACTCTGCAGAAAGTGCGTAGCTAAAGTTAAGAGCAGGAGCCAGAAGTTCCCTTGTCCTCCAAGCAGTGGGGTATCGAGCCAATTGTGAGCCCTGGATTAGGAATGAAACCGGGTACTTTACCCCTTCTTCTAAGCAAATTTGGTCATCTTCGAACTGACGCCTGAACTGGAATGGAAAGTAAAATACATAATGTGTAAGGCCAATCAGCTGAATACCAGGTTGCCTAGTCATGCTGTAGCTCATCTCGAGCAGACCAAACCAGGGGCAACGCCAAAGCAATGTCAACAGCAGACTTGTTGCACATCCAATTGCACCACCATCCCTCGTTCGGGAAATCTACTACCCATTGGTGAAATAAATAGCCTCGCGTTGACTATTCAGGGCAAGAGTTCACTACTTTCAACCTGTCCATCAGCCATATCTAGGGAGGGATGAAAAATAAAAGAGATTAAAGAATAGAGAGATGTGCGCTGAGAGAAAAATGAGAAAAGGCTTTGAGAGAAAAATAGAGCATGAGTGCCAAGTGATGTGAGAAGCATATACTCAGGATGGTGGGAAACATTACCTGCAGAAGTAGTGGACTCCTCGCAAATTTGTTTGTCTCTTGCCGATGGAAGGCATGTAAACCCATCAAAGTCTCAGCCAATGTCAAGTCAACACAACTCCTGCCCTCTTTCAAGCCTTGAGTCACTTCGATGAGTCGAATACTAGACCCCCCGAAACTAGGGGCGAGAAGGAAATGAGCTAGCATGCACAAACAAAGGGCGTGTTATCGAAAACCCCACCAAAGAAGGTTGCCTCGGTTGCCGGCGTCAGAAAATCGATGAATTAGACTAGGGATGTCTAGCTTTCCATTGTGAATCAAGGATCGAGCCTCATGCAAAGTGAGCCTATACATTCTTCCAAAAGCTTGGATGCGACCAAAATGGGACTGAGGCAAGATTTCCTCGTCGCTCCGGGATTCCATTAGCACTTGAAATTCTTCAATTGTCAGGCATACCTCTTGTCCTCCAAAGTTAAACACGTGCATAATTGGGTTCCAACATCTAGCTGCGGCTTAAAGGAACAGAAAACAAAGCGAAGAACAGGTCAGCAGTTATAGTGCATTCAAGCTGAAACCCCATAAATTTAACTTTTCCGAGCCATCCAAAGTTGCAATCCAATCTGAACGTTTTTGGGCAATAAATGGCTCAATTTGTGGCAAAACAGCAGCTGAAATGAAGAAATCACAAAGCTGGAGCTTTTGTAGAAGATGAGGCATTGTGTGGAAGCCAAGTGTCAACATTCTGGAGGTTCCTCACATTGATGGCCGACCGGCCATTGGTGATGGCCGACAAGCCATTTTGGTAGCCAACAGGCCACCACTGGTGGCCAACAGCCTCTATCCATGGCCGACCCATGGCCGACGGTTGTTCTGCCTGTCCTCTTATTCACCTGTGTGCTGAGAATGCTGAAGGCATGTGTTTTGTCCTGTTCTTTATGCATTTTGAGGTCTAGTTTTAAGTCTTTCTAGTTTTAGCAAGTTTACTAAGTTGCATTTGTGTTGTTTTGTTTTGTTTATCGCGTTGTTTTGTTCATCGAGTTGTTTATCGAATTGTTTTTGTTGTATATCAAATTGTTTTGTTGCTTATCGAGTTGTTGTTTTGATTGTCAAGTTGTATTACTTGGATTATTTCAGTTGTTGGTCGGTTTGTTACCTGATTCAGACTGTTGTGACAATACAGTGTTTTTGGTTTTCAATATCAAATTCAATCTCATTTTCATGCAATACGGTGCTTATGATGCAAAACACAACACTTTTTCAAATGAAAATTGTTTTCATTCCAATCATGGTAGTTTTTACAAAAATGCAGTACAAGTTTTTTTAAAAGTAAAATAAAACTCGTCTAAAGCTGTACAATGTGCTAACACTACTAACAAAAAGAACCCAATCAAAAACTACAGAAAATTAGTGCCAGTCATCTCAAGCTCAAAAAGCCCTCTTCGTCCTCTTCCTAGGTGGGGTCTTAGAGCTGTCTCCGTTTACGCCGCTGTCTGAACCAGAATCAGAGTCTGAACCGGAGCCGTCTCTGCTTCTTGCCTTGAAACCCTCCTCAGCATTAGCACTCCTACTCTCAAAACCTGAGCCAACGTCATCGTCTTCACTCTCTGATGACTCAGCACGCTGGCTCACTACTTCCTCGGCCTCGCTAGTCTCCATCTCATCATTGCTCATAATGGGCTCTGAAGGGTCACTCTCATCTCGGGTGTCCCTGGCTTTGCCTCGGCTGCATGTCGGAGCCTGTCTCTCTCTTCTCCCTGGTGCTAAAGGGGGCATCGCTGATGCTGGTGCTACAGCTGCCGCCAGTGCTGTCGGTATAGGTGGAACCTGAAGAGGCAGTTGTCATATGTCAGCCATAGTATGCGTATCAGATGCAAGTATGATGTGCAAAATGAGCATATGCAGAAATCAGATGCAATGTATGAGTACAATATGGAAGTGTAGTATTTCAGATGCAGTGTTTCAGTGCATCGTAGGGATGTTCTCATTTCAGTTTCAGCGTGTCAGCAGAAATTTGATGACTGGAATGTAAGAAAACTGAAGAAATGACCAAAATGTCGTAGAAGTCGAGTAATGCCTCCCTCCTCAATATCATACCCTCGAATGAGGATAATAGCTCCAGCAGATCCTCGGTGCATCCTGGGGGTGCCTGCAAATGCATTTGGGAATGATCAGTGTCCAGAAGGAACAAATATCAGAAAGTGATCAAAAAACTAAAAATGTGGTACATACTTGAGGTGCGTCATGAGCTCTGACATATCTATGCCCCGTTGTAGCAGCCTTAATGGGAATCTAATATGCTTCTCTATTATACCGCCAACAAGTGAGTGTAGTCGGCAACTTTGGCCAGCTGGTCCTCTGCCTCGCCTGAGAAGCCCCTCTCCCACAAGCCCTAGCTACCCTGGTCACTCTAGGCCCCGCCATCGCAGCGGGAGCTCTCGCTCCCTCACCTCCATGAACACCAGTCAGAGGTGGCATAAGGTGTGTCTGAATGAAGACTGTATAATCGCTCTCGACTCGAAAGTACTCTATCTCCATGCCCACCATGAACTGGATAACCATGTCAACAGATAGGCTGTCTACTGACCTCATAGACTCTAGCGGCGTCATCGGTATAAATGGAGCGGGCAGGCCCAGAGACTGACACACGGCCCTCTCACCTGGGTACCAAGCTCAGCAAATCAAACCCTTAAGCAGAATACGGTAGCGTAAAATGCCTCAAGCCGCAGTGTATTGGCCACAGAGCCCTATCGGTATCATGGCCCAGGGCTGCCATGTGATTTGAACTAGAAGATGAATAGGTTATTAGTCGCTATCAGTTGCTAATATGTGAATCAGAACAGATGTAGAGCAAAAAATGATGACTGTGTTTTGGGTTACCTCGTGCGCCGCTATGGTGACAAAGTAATGCCTGAAGAAAGTGAAGGGCTCGCGAGTCCTGCGGTGAAGCTAACCATCGTACACCCGCGAATAGGGAACCGTCAATGGAACCTCCATTGCAAGCTCTGGGGCATGAGTTGGGAAGTGTGCATGCACCCATAACTGTGGAGAAAGCGCAGAGATATGCGATCAATACAATTTGAATAGATGCAGAGAATGCAAAGAAAAAAACATACAGTGTATGAACATATATAGAAAATGCAAAGCAGAAAGTATATGTGTTGAACAGATGTAAAGCAAGAAATGCTAAATAGAAAATGCAAAGTGCAAAAATGGAACTGAAATGTGTACCTCCCAGGCTCGCCGGTAGCCTCCGATCAAGTGTCCATTGCTGCGGGAGGTTGAGCTCATATAGCCGTATAGAGTGGCGAGGTCGGCCCTGCCCCAATCATAGAAACTCACTCGGGAAAGAACACCAGTGCGCTTAGCAGGTATAACCCTACGGTGTTCGCCCTGTTCGCAAACAAGGTGGTACCGAGGAGGAACATCAGAAAGTCCCAAGCGTAATGCTCTATCTCCTCTACTGTCTCTAGCTTAGTCCCCCAGAATTGCTCCTTGAACCAGCTGTATCTGACCATAGCTACCCGAAACAGAGGTGGGTGCGTCCCCAGAAGTTCAATCCAAGCAGCCTTCCACTCTCCCATATCAGGATCGAGAGGAATCGAATCACCCCCTACATCTAGGCCTGTGATCATGGCGAAGTCGTAAGAAGTCATCGTCATCTCTCCAGCAGTGGAAAGGTGGAGAGAGTTACTGGTGTCCCACCATCTCTCAACTAGTGCTCTGAGAAGTGGATGGCTCGCTATGACTCGTGTCAATCTAGAGCAGAATAGGCCAAAGCCGACCTCGTCCACAATGTCTCGTACACCTACAGGGAGCTCGTCATACCAATCTCTAGCCGTCGTGGCCCCATAGCCCTTGTATGCGCGAGAGTCACTCTGTGGCAGAGGACAAGTAAATCAATGTAAGTGCAGTCTGAGGAAAAATGAAGTGCAAAACAAATACAGTGGCAGTGATGAAAGTACAGTCAGATAAGAAACAGCGCAAGAAATGCAAATAATTGAACATCAAATGTGCAAGTGAATAGAGTTCGTACCTCAACGGCAACGACTAAAATATGAGAATCCAGCTCACTCAGTAGGAGATCTACTGCCACGTCAGCAAAATCAGTGATGTGCCTAATGCCTCCAGCAGGAATAATATGAGTCCAAGGATGATACCTCGCCGGATCAAAAGGTCTCACTCTCAGTGGTAATGACTCCGGCTCCGCCTTGGATTCAAACTCCGCCTTGAACTCTGCCTCTAGAGGGGCCCTGTCATGTGGTATGTTGTCTACCATCTGGAATATGGGTGAAGAGTAGATGAAAAGTAAAGAAAATGGAGAAAATTGGGTAAACTTTGAAAAAGTCAAACCCTAGGAGAGAGAAAATGGAAGAAAAAGTCAAAGCCTGGAAAAAGGCGCCAAACCCAAGGAGGACTTGATGGAAACAAGCCTTAAGTGGTGAGACTCCAAGAAGAAGCACCGAAATCAAATTTCAATCAGTTCAAAATGGAGTAAACTAAGCGGGTTTAGCAAAGAAAATGTTTGTGGGGTGTTGGAAAACGCGTATAAAGCTCAGATCTAGAGAGGGAAAGTGTCTAGAGAGAGACGAAGTTTTTTGGCCTTGGAGGAGTAAGTAAATGAAGTGTGGATGAGTATACTTAAAGACCCACGGTGAAAAGACAAAATTGGCCCTAATCTACCATCGATGGTCGGTCGGCCACCACTGGTGGCCGACACCATCCTCTTGCGGCCGTACAGGGCCCAATGCTCCTACATTGAGTTTTGATACTGTTTTGTGTCCTTATTTCTCAAGAAGTGCAAGGAAAGTTCACTTTTAAATTTCAAATTCTCTTTCCGAAAGCTCCAAACTATGCCTTCAGTGCATAAGGTCCATTGTTAGTCAACATGAGCGAGGTGTATCCTTTAAAAACATTTCACAACTCTTCTGAGAGGAAAATTGGAAGATGCTACTCAATTTGTTTTGATAAGAATACTTTTTCATCCTTGTATAGAATACACATTATGTGTATGTATAGAAGGTACATTTTACATGTGATCTTGCATAGAACATGCACTTCTCATCTTACATAGAACATGCACTTCTCACACTTGCATAGAAAATGCACTTCTCACATTTTCATAGAACATGCTTCTATTTCCATTTGCATAGAACGCACACTTTGTTATTTAGCATGGAACAAGCTATTAATCGTGCATAGAACATGCTTCCAAATACATTTACATGGAACATGCCTTAACATTATCGCTATTGTGCATAGAACATGCACCCTTAATTTGTTGTACTGGTTGAGTTTGTTTTTCTTACGCAGGTACAATATTGTATGCATGGTTCATTCAGAGAATTTTCGGGTGGAATCACTTGTGCCCTTTGCATCTTTTCACTTTCTTCTCTAGCGTGAGCCGCGTTTGGATGTATTCACTTTCCCCTCTCGCGAGAGACGCGTTGGGACCACTCCCTTTGGTTAAAAGCATTTGGGTGTGTCCCGGTGTTTACACCACTCCCTTTGGTTAAAAGCATTCGGGTGTGTCCCGGTGTTTACACCACTCCTTTTGCTTCAAAGCATTCGGGTGCGTTTCGGTGTTTACACCACTCTCTTTGGTTAAAAGCATTAGGGCGCATCCCGGTGTTTACATCACTCATTTTGGATAAAAGCATTTGGGTGTGTCCCAGTGTTTACACCACTTCTTTTGGTTAAAAGCATCAGGGTGTGTCCCAATGTTTACACCACTCCATTTGGTTAAAAGCATTCGGGTGTGTCCCGGTGTTTACACCACTTCCTTTTGGTTAAAAGCATTCGGGTGTGTCCCGGTGTTTACACCACTCCTTTTGGTTAAAAGCATTCGGGGTGTTGTAGAGACCCCATTTTTGACCGACCTTAAGACTCAGACGTCATCGATTGAGCGCTCTGTGATTGTTCATGTTGTGCTCGTTTCGAGTTTCTAGAGCCTTTGGCCGAGCGCCTTGTCTTGCTTTCCTTTTGGTTCGGTTTCGAACCAAACCTTGTTTTCTCTTCCCAGGAGGGAGAGAGAGGTCTTGTAGACCACCTTTTTGTGGTTGCAAACCACTTTTCCTGCTTGGAGACCAGTTTTCGATTTTCGAAGCCTTCGGCCGCACGCCTTGACTCGGGACTGCTTAACGTTCTCCGTTTGGCTTGGTTTTTGAACCATGCCTTGTTAACCTTGCCTAGAGGGACACTGTGGTCTGGGTGACCACTTTTTGTGGTCGTAGACCACGTTTCCCTCATTGATCGCTTTCAGTGCCTGTAGACTAGTTTTCGAGGCTTTCGGCTACGCGCTTTGCCTCCCGGACTCTTGTCTTGCATCCTTTTTGGTTTGTTTTGGGCACAAACCTTGTTTTCCTTGCTTGGAGGGTGGAATGAGGGTGGAAGACCAGTTCTTCCCCTTGGAGACCACTTTTCCTGCTTGCCAGCCAGTTTTCTAGTCGGCCAACTGGTTTTCTTGGTCTTTAGACCACCAATAGTGGTCGGCCACGACACCACCACCTTGCTTTCAGTGTTCAAACCACTCCTCCCCCATGGCCGACCACTTTTTATCCTGGCAGACCACTTGTGGTGGTTTCCCAACCACTACAAGTAGTTGGTCGACCAATTTAAGTGGTCGGCAGCTTTCCAGCACCTTTTTGGAGATATTTTCTAGCTAGCTGTAACAGCTAGAGGGCACAGAAACCATCCTTCATACACGTGCATGGAGGGATGGCTTGAAGGCCAAAGCTTGCTTAACAAGCTTAACCTTTGGTTCTCTATAAAAGAGAACCTCCCCCCTCATGCCTTAGGTTCAGAAAAAAGTTTGCTAGAGATATAGATATACATCTATCTCTATATCTCTTTCTTTGTCTCATTTTTGTGCTTGAAAATGCTTATTCTTCACACTATTGCACACAAACACACACTCAAACACCATCCTTTTGGAGCTGAGGCATCTTGAGGTTGTTTTTGGTATTTTTGGACTGGTTTTGATCAAAAAAGTTTGCTAGAGTTGCAGCTCTAAAGTGGTTCTACAAGGATGAGCTTCTAACCCTTAAATCCCTTATTTTTGAATAAGCTTTTGGCCTTACTTTCCTGTTGTTTTAGGCCTAACTTTCTACTGTAAAAAGGTCTGATTTTTTATGCTTGAAATGTTTGTTTCAGGCCCTGTTGGTTCTGGGAGTGGTCTACCCCCTCTTGTGCCTTGTTTGGCCTTGTTTTGTGCTTTCCTTTTAAGCTATTAGGACCACCTCCTTTTGGCCTTCTCCCCACTGAAACTCAGAGGAATTTCAGTGGTGGAAATGGTGTTTTGAGGTCCCAAATAGGAGAGGGTCATCCCCTCTCCTCGTATCTTGGATGCTTGCTTCATTTGCCTCATGTTTAAGCATGTTTGTTAAGCTTGTGTTGGCTCCATCTGAGCATGTATATGGGTTTATTTTGACATGGAATACCACTGTTTTGGCTTGGCTTGGTCATTCCTTGCATGCTTTATACACTTGTAGTGTAAATTTTGCAAACTAGTCTTATATGCCTCATGTTTGAGCATGTCTTTCTAGCATGTTTTGGCCATATCTCAGCATGTTCTTGGTTTTTTTTTGGCCATGATATACCTCTGTTAAGGTTTGGTTTGATAGCCCCCTGCATGCTTAATGCACTTCTAGTGCAATTCCATTCAATAGCCTAATGTGTATCATGTTTGAGCTCATTATTCTAGCATGATTTTGGCTTAACTCCGAGAAGATTTTGGCCATATTTTACCATGCTTAAGGTCTGATTTGTGTTGTTTTGGTCATGCATGTGTTGTTTTGTATAGCCATAGTTCAATCTAGCTCACTAGCTTTGTGTATTGAGTCCATTAGCATGCATTGCTTGGATTATTTCCTTGATTTGTCATCATTTGAAATGTTATTTCAGTCCATATATTGTTGCCATACACTCACTTTTGTCACTCTTTCAATGCTTCGGAGAGTTGGTGTTTTATGCCTTAAACATGAGCCGTTGTGTATGCCTTCATGCCTAAGCTTGCGAGCTATCATTTCAGTGTGTTTTTGGCGCTATTTTTCCATAATATAACTCTAATTTTTGTTGGCAAAGCCATCTAATACTTGGTCTTCGTAGGTGTAGTGTAATCATCCCTTTTGGCCTTGCATATTTCATGCTTCATGCTCACCATGCTAGCTTATTTTGTCTTCCTTCCATGCATGTTTTAGTATCATTTTGACATGCTCTAGGACTGTTTTGGGTTGTATTTGCCATATGCTTCATGTATTGTATAGCTGTAGTGCAATTGGTCTTGCTAGTTTCAAGCTTTGGGCACCATAGCATGCTACATTTATATCATGTACATGATTTGGCATCATTTAACATGACATTTTAGAGCATATAGCATTTCCATGTTTCCACTTCTTTCACCCTTTGAGTGCCTCTAGGGGTTGTGCATTGTTGCCTTGTTTGTGGCCTAGTATGTATGCATGCATGCTTAGACATTTGAGCCTCCATCTTAGCATGTTTTGGTCATTGTCTTCACCTGTTTGAGTTCTGTCCACGGTTGGTTCATGCATTTGTGCCATGTGTTGCATGTCCCTTTGTATAGTCCTCTTTGCTAGCTTTAATGCTTAAGGACCCTTGCATGTTTTGCTTGTGTTGTTTGAATGATTTGGCATCATTTCATACCATATTTCAGAGCTTATAGTGTTGTTACACTCCCATGTTTATCACTTCTTGAGCACTTTTGAGAGTTGTGCTCTTAGGCCTAGTTGATGGGCCAATGCATGTGCATGCTTTGTTTTGCATTTCATGCCATCATTTTAGCATTATGGCCATTGTTTAGACATGACTGAGGTCTGTCCATTTTCAGTTTAAATCCATTGAGCATGTTGTTCAAATGTTGTTACATTGCATCATGTTTGCATGCTTGAGTTGTATTGTGTTTTGCATGCTTGTTGGCTGCATTGTTAATGCATACTTATGTTGCATTTCATTATGCTTGCATTGTTGTTTGCTTTGTGTTGAAATGCTTATGTTGCCTTGCATTGTGTATGCATGCCATTAGCATTGATAGATTGTTCATGTTGCATTGCATTGTGTATGCATGCATGACATTGTGTTTAGTATGTTTGAGTTGCATTGCATGTTTGCATACTTGTTGTTGCTTTGCATTTTGTTTGGATTAAGTGTTAATCTGAGCACGAGAAACGAGGGACGTTTCATACTTGAAGTGATGAAACGTGCCTCAATTCTCGGTCGCCGACGCTCTTGATCATGCATGATAAAGTTCAAGGCATTTATGTGTTATGTGTGCATTCATTTACATTGAAATGTGCAATCTTGCCTCTTTGGCCATCATGCATCAAGATGAATGATTGGTGGTCAAAGGATCGAGAACCGCACTCCCTTGAGCTGATGAAATGATAGGGAGGGTGGTTGTGCACACATACATTGCAAATACATTGCCATGCCCCTTCTTGTTCTCCGTTGCAACAAACTGGAAGTATGGCAGCAAAACTGGTCGGCCGACCAGAAAAACTAGCT
This sequence comes from Camellia lanceoleosa, assembly GCA_025200525.1. Taxonomy (NCBI): domain Eukaryota; kingdom Viridiplantae; phylum Streptophyta; class Magnoliopsida; order Ericales; family Theaceae; genus Camellia; species Camellia lanceoleosa. The sequence continues at coordinate 141,014,927 of CM045761.1, read as the reverse complement.
GGCCGACCACTTTTTTTGGTCTGCAGAATGGCAGGTGGTCGGCAGGTCGTCTACAACACCAACAAGTGGTCGGCAGCCCTCCTAAGGGTCCCCAATGTGAGTTAGAAGCTTTCTGGAGCTTGGTGCAAAGTTCTAAGAACAATTGCAAATAGAGGCAAGTTGGGGCATCGTGATGGATTTCCGAGCGAGGCGACCAAGCATGCATGCACTCTTCTCCCCCTGAGGACCTCTTCCTTTATTGCATTACTAGGCTGATTTGATTAGCTAGTTATGCTTTGGTTGTGTACTTAAGTAGTTAATGCGCTTAACTATTCAATTTGTGTTGTAATAACTTAATTAGTTAACTTGTTAGTTAATTAGTTTTGTGATGTAATAATTAGTTTAATTAGCTTAGATTAGCTAGTTAGCTTCTTATTCGGATCCCCCGTCGAGAGAGCCAACTGTTGTCATAAGCATACGTGTGTGTCATGCATGTCTTCTAACCCCCATTTCTTTCTCCCTTTTACTTATCCGCTTTCAGTGGTTAGTTTTAGGACATATTTCAATTAGCATACCTTATGCATGCATGCGTGCGTCATTCATCTATTTTGCATGCACCGAGCTCGGCGCATCGTACAAACTGCATTGTATTTCAATTCCAATTTGAATACATGTATCAATTGTTGTATTTCACATGCCATTCTAGATAGCTGAGCCTCTTTTAGTTGCATTTTTGCATGAGTTGCATTAGGCATTCTTGACATAGCTAGGATCATGCATTGATTACTAACTAGCTTCTTTTTTTGCTCGGAGTACACTGTGAGTGTTTATGCTTTAGCATCTTGCATGTGTGTAAGTGTTGCCATGTTTAGCATGCTTTCCATGAGGCTAACTACTTAACTGATATAATTGCATGAATGCCTGTGGGTGAAGGTTTGATTGCTTGAATTGGAACAATTCATCAAAATGTGAGTTTTAAGCCCACTTGAGAGTTGCAAAATCTCCGACTTAGCCTACTTACGAGTAGCTAACTTCAAACCGTTTTCAAACAAATGAACAGGAAACGTTTTGTTCCAACTTAGATGATCTATTCTATACTTGTATGTTGTGGGCATCACATAGTAATTCTAGGTTAATAACCGGAATAAGAACACATGTGTTTTCAAAAACAAAATATCATGTTAGTAAAGGCCGATCTTTGATCGGGCGAGCGGGGGCGCTCATTGCATGACCTTCCCCTCTCGTACCCAAGTTCCCCAGCCGAGGCAACTTTGGTGATGATGAGCACGTGGCCTTAGGCACGAGTCAGGGTTTCCTAAATTTCTCCAAAATAAAATATTTAGGTGGCGACTCTGTATCTGGCAAATCAGTCCATGTTTGGCACTTCTTTATAAAATCAATTTTCCAAAATGATTTGTCAGATTTTGCACACTTTGGTGATTTATCGGTTTCACATTGCACTTTGTGAGATTAGATTCAGAACCGTGACAAGAGTCCGAACTGTAGTAGCTAAAGAACAAACGATTCGCGCCCTCGCGCACGGACCAGGGACTTCTCTGGGAGGTCTACAGTTTCTGGCCACTCCGCTGGGGATTTAGAGAACTTGACTCGAACACTATGATATGTTGTTTTGTTTACGCTTATATGTTTCTTTGCATTGCATTTGCATTGGTGTGCCTAAGACACTGTGTTCGCCATCTGCTATTCCTGAATGGTTTGCCGGCGGCTGTGTGCCATAAGGCAGACCAGTTACGGGCTCTGCCACAATGGGAACACAAACCTCGGTTGTTACCGAGGCACCCTTTTTGACGATTCGACCTAGTGCATATCGGAATCCATAGTGACTATTCCAAACTAGGACAGGTTGCTTATCCGGTTGAAGGTTGTTTGAAACCGCTGCGTGCGTAGTGAAACCCTAGCTCTTGACAAAATAGGACAGGGAAACCCTATCCCAACATAGGGGTGTTTTGGCTCTTACTTGCATGGTATTTACTGTCAGAGTGTGTCTCTACAGGTTATGTGTATCAGTCTGTAAGTTTGGGTATCATGTAATAACCCGGCTCTCGTATGTGTTTCTGTGCAAATTTTAGTCCCTTATTCTGTGCATTAAAATGCTTAATGTAAGATTTTATGAGAAATTAAGCTTATGTACATGGATCTTATGGTTAGAGATCTAGATCTGTTTGATAAGAAAGAACATCTGTTACAATGATAATGTTTGACTCAGAAGTTGGAAGCTTTAGAGGTCTAATTATCTGAAATTGATTTTATATTTGGAATCAGCGTAATTTTTAAGTAATAAGAAGCATTGTTATGAAAATTCAACTTAGAATGATTAAACTGCTTTAATTTTGTCCTATTCACCTTGTATCTATATATAGCCATGTTCTTTAGATGTTTGACTTAGACTTAGAAGCCTCAATTTAAGGAAGCATCTTGAGAGAGAGAGGGTAGAGAAGAATTTGAGAGGAGGAGTTTTTCAAGGAAGGAATTGGGGGAAATTAGGAGGTTGTAGGGGATTTGACTCAAGGTATGTGTATTCCTTTTTGTTTTTTACTTAACCCCTCTCCTTCTCTTTGATTAGAGAAGGAACTTCTCTAGGTGTTATGCTAAGTGGTTACTTGAGTTGTTATTTCATGTATTGCATTGATTTGGGTTTGTGTTTTGATTCAACTTGAAGTATCTATGAGAAGATACACTCTACTCCTTCAATGGACTTGTTTGAATTTCATTATATGGTATAGTTGTATGCATATGAATGTATAGTTAGATATCTCACGAAAATGAGTGTGTATGAGCTTAACATTAAGAATCTAATTTATGTTAATTGATGTATGTATTTGGACTTCATATTATATGAATTTGGGACCTTATATTAGCCATTTATGATTAGGTTTTAAGGTTCTAAAATACCTACAAAAAATGGAACCTTGTAGAATTTCGGAATGTGCAGATTGTGCAAATCACCGCACGTGCGGGAGTCATGGCCACACGTGCAGGAACCCCAGCCACACGTGCGGGGGTTATGGCTGCACGTGCGGGAAATAGTGAAATTTTGGGCTTTGAACATTGCTAAAAAGGCACGTGCGGGGCATCATCGCCAAGACGTCTTGAGGCTCCACAGACGCGTCGACGCCCAGTGAAAAAAAACCGTTTGCTTCGTTTTGCGTGTTGGACCCTCAGATATTTTTAGAATTTGTATTTTATGCCTATTAATGTGTCTAAAATTCATTTGAAGTGAAATGAGTCCAGAAACGGTTCAATGAAGAGAATGAACTAATTTGCAAGTTATGAATGTGTGCAGGACACACTTTGGGAGTAACTAGCACGTCGTCATAGCACTGTGAGTAGTAGTACTGTAATCGCACGTTTACTACTATTAAGAATTATTCTTATTAATGCTCTACTCGTGCGAGTAATTCCGTTAATGTTTGAGTTGTTTGAAAATCGGTGAGAACGTTAAAGGACTCTGTATACGTCAGCATGACTCTAAAGTTACCTTGAATTCTGGTCACGGTTAGTAGATAGCATTACTGTGCTACAACCTGTAAGTTCCTTATGACTCTGTATAAGAATTACATGCGAATTATTAATACTGTGCAATTGATTGACGAGAAGGAATTGTGAATGTAAACCCCGCATACGAACATGATATTTTGAATACCCTATTATGGACTCCTATAATTTGGTTAGTTCGACGCATGCTTTATGATATACATGTCTGCCCAGAAGGGATTATCAAAGTGAATTATCAGATAGAACCATGGACCGCCTTATACGGCAAAGAATCGAATAGCAACATCATTGTTATATGACCCATGTTACGGTGTGAATTGGTCCGTTCTCGTAAATGGTACTGTAATGACGCATATACTTCTGTAAACAATGATTATTATGCTCTGTTAATATAAGTAAATGATAGAAAGGTGGTGTGCCTCTGTATAACTCCGAGACTAATAATGTATGTGTCTTATGTTAATGTTTTGCTATCTGTAAGACAAGTATGTTAACTGGTAATAAACCATGAGGTTATTCCATTCTGTTTATGCATTCCATTCATACCGTGGCATGATATGAATTGTTCGGTCCTGAAAACCTAATATTTTCTAGTATGGAACAAAGTACTGTACGGAACTAAGTGCTGCAATGCGTGTCACCTCTAGAATCCGTACAAGCCACCTCTTGAGTCCATACATATGTGAAAGTTATGAGGCCTATGGCCGTTCTGTGAAAGTTATGAGGCTTATAGCCATTTTGTATCATCTATGAGGCCTATGGCCAATCAGTGACATCTGGGCCTATGGCCATTCTATATGATCTGTTAGTATGAAACAAAGTGCTGCACAGAACTAAGTGCTTCCATGCGAGTCATCTCTAGAATCCGTGCGAGCCACCTCTTGAGTTCATACATTCTGATAAGGGCTTAATGCCGTTCTGTTAAGGGCCAATTTGTGTTATGAAGTTATGAATCTATGAGGCCGAAGGCCAATTTGTGAATATGTGAACCCACCAGGCCAAGGGTCAATCTGTGACGTTGTGAATCGACAAGGTCGTTCTGAATATGAGTACAGAATCAGATTAACTACATGTCTCTTATATTATATACGCATTGCTCTACATCATAATGCAAGTTGAACATTGAGTTATTTAAGTACTATTATTCACTGAGATTGTCTCACTCTGTATTTTGTCTGATTCTGTAGGTAATAAATTTGGAGGTCAGCCATAACCCTCAATGCTCGTCTCCCTTTGTCAGCCTCTGTATGTCCAAGCTTTTGGGTGAAGCCTACCCGTTTTTATGAATTATACTAAGTTTGACTTGTACTCTAATCGTCTATAATATGTTGAAATTTCCAATGTTTTTGTTATTCGTCCAAACAAGGGACGAGGTTGTATATGTGTATATAAATATGTATCATCTGATGCACTGGTTGGGATCCTGGCATGATAGTGGTCGCTCAATGGATATAGTTTCTTTTTATTTCATGTTATTTTATATATAATGCTTCCGTTCAGGAACCATATGTCGATACACCGAATTTTATGTTTGTTTTTGAAGTAGTCATGCCCAAACTTTTAGGGTCGAGTTTGAGGTGTGACATATCAAGCCTGAGGGCATCAGTATTTGGGAATCAGTTTTACTTGAGGGTATCAGATTTGGGGAACAGTGATCAGTGGTTGATAACAGTTATTTCAGCTTGTGTTTGCTAACTGTGTGTTGTCTTTAAATTATTCAGCTCATAACATAGCACACTGCACTTTCTGGTTGTTCGTTTCCTTATTAAGCTTTATTTATCTTTTTGCAAGGTAGTTTAGCGCTATTGCATCCGACCAGGCAGATATTCCCCGAGCACTCTGGGTTAGAGGTCGAAGACTTCATCGATCCGAGGATCTGATAGACGGACAAGTATTGTTCCTTTCTTTACCCCCAGTTACTAGATGGAGGTCATTAAGGCGCAGTGTATCAGTACAGCGGTTGCCAGATCAGTGGTCCTTGAGTAGTCGAGTTGAGATTTCCAAGTCTACTGTAGAGACAGATATACTGGTTATTCAGTTAGATCAGTACAATATGGCAAGTATGGAAGAGATGACGCGTTAGCTCCAGAAGACTATGCAAGCCATGCAGCGAGATGCTGCCCGCCAGGCAGAAGTGGCTACACGTCTAGCAGAAGTAGTGGCCCAACGGGCAGAGTTAATTGCCAAGCTACAGCAGCAAACCGGAGCATCTGCTTCGCACCCACCTCCTCCTCCACCTAGAGTTCCAACACTAGGGGAGACAGCAAACGTCTAGAAAAATACGGACGTTCCAATGGGGCCAACTTCGCTCCCAATCCTACCCCAACTGTCCAAAGCGCCCAACGACCTAGTGGATACACCATTTGAGTTTGAGGTGGATCCAACGGCGTTAAAAGTGAGCAAGCTAGAAAAGCTTTTCAAGAAGGCTCAAGGCGTGAAATCTATTCCGGACATAAAGGATGGATATACCGACTCGGCCGTGACTCGGTCGGACGGGTTTAAGATGCCGCACATAGACCGTTTTGATGGTTTTGGAGATCCTATGGTGCACCTGCGGCTGTTTTCGGATATCCTAAGGCCGATGGGCCTCTCCAGATTGCAGAAGCTTTCCTTGTTTGGCCGGACACTGTCGGGTGTAGCGGCTATTTGGTATGCGAAACTAGAGGACTCTGTTAAGAGATGCTGGGAGGAGATGGCTGAGGCCTTTATAGCTCAATACTCCTACAACACGCAAATCGAGGTCACAACTCATGATCTCGAGACAACCAGGCAGGAGCCCAAGGAGAGCTTCTTTGATTTTGTAACCCATTGGAGGGCCAAGGCCTCAATGATGACCATCAGGCTCGTTGACAAAGATTAGATACGGATTGTTGTGCGCAACCTCCAGCCTAAGCTCATGCAAACGATGATCGTCCAACCCCTTTCCACCTTTGTGGACTTGCACGAGATTGGGGTGAAGATCGAGGATGCCATGAAACGGGGTCTGATTGACCATGAAAGAGAGCAGCCCAAAAGGACATTCAACCGCAATACGAATGCAGGCACAAGCAATGCTGCAGCTGCTAGAACTTCAGATGTGGGCATGGTCACCACCACCACCCCAAAAACCCTTGTAGCTACACCCTTTACCGATGCGTCCGGAAGTAGATCGCAAACAGCCAAATATGCACCCCGAGGGCAAAGAACCTTCACCCCACTATACATGTCTATATCCAAAGCTTTGGGGGTTTTGATCAAGAAATGGCACTTGAAGCCCCTAGAGCCGCGACCATTACCAGAAAAGTTTCCTCCCTCCCATAACCCGGTGAAGTACTGTGCCTTTCACCAAGAACATGGTCAAGAAATCGACCAGTGATTTTGATTGCGTCATGAGATTCAGGATCTCATCGACAACAAGGTGATCGTGCCTCTAGAAAAGCCGAATGTCACCACCAACCCACTCCCATCACATAACCAAGCTCCACCTCCCAAACGCATCAATCTAATCCAAACATCGACCATCCTGTATGACCCGAGCATATATATCACCCCCTCCCACCTACCCAAGCCGGAGGTGTTCATTCCAGACAACACAAACTTGTGCATGTTGAGCACCTCCCAAACCCAAGCTGAACTGATGGTGGTGACTATCGAAGATAGAATGGGGTCCACTGTGGAGGCAGCTGAGAATGATGATACAGAGCCTGAGGGGTCTATTAGCTTCGTATACAACCCGAGTGGTTACATCACATCAGCAGGCCAGGCTAGGCCGAGGGTAGAGCTGCCGGTTGGGGCAGAGATCTGTGTAGTTCGAGAGGATGGACCCAGTCAGGCACCAGATGACCTAGCAAAGCTCGAAGAGGATATCGGCAACCTTCAGTTCTTCAACGAACAGGATCCGGGAGACGTGACTGTCAACTAGTTCGATTTGCGAGGGTCAGCGGAAGCTACTGGGTGGCTCAGCGACGAGCCAGATGTTGTTGAGCAGCCTCAGCCAGAACAGGGACCATCAGGAACGGGAACTTCAGTAGTGGCCGGAGTAGCCGAGAATCAGAATGGATCGCCAGAGAGCACCGGTGTTAAGAATTTTGCTCGGGAACTAGGCAGTTTAAGTATGAAAGATACTGCACAGTAGGCTGTACTGAAGCAGTTTGAGCGGGAAAAGGTCGAAGATCTTGAAAGGGCCAGGAAGGCCAAAGCCCCTACAAGGACAGAATGTGCTGTGAGCACAGGAACGGAGTGTTTGTCGATTGCTGACGCTATGTGGTGAGAAGACGACAAACTATGTCTTGCCCACACAGACGAAGATTGGGGATAGAACCAACCGGATGATACCTGGTATATTGGAGAGGTGGACCACAAGACCAGGAGTGGGCGGTACTTCAAGCCCCCACACCTAGATCAACCAGAGGCGTCCGGGAAGGACAAGGAGGATGAGAGGCAGAAAGAAAAGTTACTCGAGGAGGAGGCTGTACTAAAACAGCTCAAGAAAATCCAAGCAGACATCTCTATCTGGCGACTGCTTATGGCCTCAAGAGTTCATAGACAGGCTGTCCTTTCTGTGATGGACAGGGCCAAGCTATTAATCGATACCACGCCTGAACAGCTGGTAGGGCTGGTTTTTCCGGGAGGAGCTTCCCCGACGTTGACCTTCACTGACAACGAATTGTTGCCTGAGGGCTCAGATCACAACAAACCACTTTACATCTCTATGGGGGTGTAGAGAGAAATGGATACCAGTGGTCCTTGTTGACACAGGATCTGCTATCAACGTATGTCCGTCGAGGACGACATATGCTATCGGGTTAAAGCCCGCGGATTTTGTGCCTACTGCCCAGGTGATACGGGTTTACGACAATACCAGCAGAGAAGTGATTGGGATTGTACAGATTCGTACTCAGGTTGGTCTGGGGCAACAAGATATTGACTTCCATGTCTTGGATGTTCCCGCAACCTTTAATCTACTCCTAGACCCACCAGCTGAGGCTGAGTAGTGCAAGGAGGTGGGTTCCAAGAGCACAAAGATTGAAATGGGGGTAGCGCTGGCTTGTCAACTCTTAGATCCTCAGATCGTATAGGAGTGCTTGGGGGATAACTTCTTAGTCTCCATGATCGGGAAGAAAGCGGCTATGAGCCCATCTTCAAACATTCTGGATGCATCTATCACACTCTCCCTTGTCTGGCAATACGAGGAGGGCTTCTTATCGAGCAACACTAGGTCAGGTAGTGAGTCAAAATCTGATTCCACTGAGTCTGTGGAGTCAGAATCAGATTACAGCTCGTCTGAGTCTAAGTCCGGTAACCCGGATTCCATAGTCCTGTCTAGGTCATCTTTTTCTTTTTCCTTTGAGTCTATTGTAATAGAGGAGTCAGTCGATTTGGAAGTGATTAATGAGAAATGTGCGGCTGTGGCCTTCGAATACTTTTCTGTGCCCTTAATTTACTTCATTAGTCAGGACTTTCAAAATTTCGATGAAAACGACGAGGAAGAAATTCCTCCGGTTTTGAAATTTTTGCTTCATCAAGAGCAGGAGAGGTTTGTAAAACCCTTGGTTGATGAAATCACAACAATTAATGTGGGTACCGAAAAGGACCCGCAGCTGGTCCAGATCGGGTCTACGTTGTCTTCGGAGGAGCACGAGCGCTTAGTCGCTTTATTAAAAGATTTCAAAGTCGTTTTGCTTGGAATCGATCCTGAGACTGTACAACACCAAATCCCTCTTGACCTAGAGGCCCGACCTATTAAGCAAAAACTCTGAAGGATCCGTCCGGACTGGGCTCTCAAGATCAAAGAAGAGGTCACCAAGCAAATTGACGCAGGGTTCCTGCTGGTATCTGAATACCCAACTTGGTTGGCCAATATAGTTCGATCTTAGAAGAAGGGCGGCATCTGTATGTGTGAACTTCAGGGATTTGAACAAAGCAGTCCGAAGGACGACTTTCCTCTTCCGCATATCGACAAATTAGTGGACTTTACTACTAGGCATGCGTTGCTCTCATTGATGGATGAGTTTTCTGGCTACAATCAGATTTTGATGGCACCCGAAGACCGGGAGAAGACTGCTTTTACCACCCCGTGGGGGACCTATTGTTATAGGGTGATGCCGTTTGGGCTGAAGAATGCTGGAGCTACGTATCAACATACTGCGACCACAATCTTGCAAGATATGATCCATAAAGAGGTTGAGGTGCACGTGGACGACATGATTGTCAAGTCTAAGGAAAGAGAGGGCTACTACACCGCCTTGCAAAAATTCTTCCAATGGATCAAAGAGTTTCAGTTGCGATTGAATCCTCAGAAATGTACATTTGGTGTTACAGCAGGGAAAATGCTGGGGTTCTTGATCACACAAAGAGGCATCGAGGTTGATCCTTCCAAAATCAAGGCCATCTTAGAAATGCCACTGCCGAGGACTGAAAAGGAGGTGCGAGGCTTTCTGGGTAAAGTGCAATTCATAAGACGATTTATTGCAAAATTAACCTTAACTTGTGAACTACTCTTTGGTCTCCTGAAGAAAGGAAAGAAGTTCCAATGGGACAACTGATGCCAAATTGCTTTCGAACAGATCAAGCAATATTTACAGAACCCACCTGTGTTGTCACCGCCTAAGCTGGGGAAATTGTTGATTCTGTATCTTTCAGTGACTAAAACTACAATGGGCTGCATGCTCGCACAGGAGTCTGAGGACAAAGTGGAGAAGGATATCTACTACCTGAGCAAGAAAATGCTGGATGACAAGACCCGCTACACTTCGTTGGAGAAGGCTTGTTTGGCCTTGGTATGGGCTACCAGCAAGCTGCGGCACTACCTGTTAGCTTACTCTGTAATGCTGGTTTCGAGATTAGATCCCATCAAATATCTTTTCGAGAAACTAGCACTTATGGATAGGCTAGCCCGTTGGTTGCTTCTGCTTTTCGAATTTGATCTGAAGTACATGACGCACAAGTCAGTGAAAGGGAGAGTAGTATCGGAGTTCCTAGCCGATCACCCAGTTGAAGGGGATGAAGTAGTTGAGTATCTGTTCCTAGACGAGGCCATTCCGCATGTTGAAGAAGAGACCTAGACGATGTACTTTGACGGAGCGTCAAACCAATATGGGTATGGGATAGGGGTGTTGTTGATAGCACCCGATAATTCCCGCATACCCCTAGTATTCAAACTCCGGTTCAAAGTATCGAACAATGAGGCAGAGTATGAGGCATGTATTGCTGGATTAGAAGCAGCTCTGGAACTAGGGGTGAAACGGTTAGACGTCATCGGAGACTCGAACCTTGTTGTATCTCAAGCTAAAGGAGATTGGAAAGTTAAAGAAGAAAAGATGAGAATTTACCACCAGACCTTGGACGCTCTGATTCCTCGGTTTGAGAAGCTGAACTTTGCTCATCTGTTAAGAGAGAACAACAGGTTCGCTGATTCATTAGCAACTCTATCTTCTATGATAGACATCCCTTTCGGAGTCCGGATGCATCCAAACATCATCGAACAGAAATTTGTGCCGATCTACGAGCTGATTGCTGCCATAGATGAGGTATAAGATGAGAATCCCTGGTATTACGACATCTGGAACTTCTTGGAAAAGGAGGTATATCTACCAGGGGCAAATGCCAAAGATAAGAGGGCAGTTCGAAGAATGGCTGCTCAGCTCATCGTCTGCAGAGGTAAGCTATACAAGAGGGGTCATCTCGGGATGCACAAACTGTGTGTTGATGCTGAAGAATCCAAGTGCTTGATGGAGGTCATCCATGGAGGAGAGTGCTGAGCGCACATGAACGAGGTGATGCTAGCCCGAAAGATCCTTAGGCAGGGTTATTACTAGTCCACCATGGAGGAGGATTGCATTGGCTTTGTTCGGCGATGCCACAAATGTCAGATCCATGCAAACCGCATGAATATTCTGCCATTGAAGCTGTACAATATGACTTCGCCATGGACGTTTTCAGTCTGGGGGATTGATGTGATCGGGGTTGTCACTCCGAAGGGGTCCAACGGGCATGAGTACATTCTGGTAGCGATAGACTACTTCACGAAGTGGGTTGAGGCCCAACCTTACGCGGTGTTGAAGGCATCGCATGTTGCTAAGTTCATCAGAAACAACATCGTCTGTCACTACGGGGTTCTAAATGAGATCATTTCAGATAATGGTTCCCACTTCAAGAAGGAGGTGATCGACTTGTTGGAGAAATACAACGTGGCTTTTCATAAGTCATCTACATATCGGCCGCAAACCAACGGAGCAGTTGAGGCCGCCAACAAGAACATCAAGCATATTCTGCAGAAGATGGTGGAAACATATAGGGACTGGCTAGATAAGCTGCCATTTGCTCTGTGGGGCTACCGGACTTCAATTCGAACTTCTACTGGGGCAACTCCGCATTCCTTGGTTTATGGGATGGAGGTTGTTCTGCCTATCGAAGTTGAGGTTCCGTCATTATGGGTATTGGCTGAGTGTCAGATAGCTGAGGCAAATTGGCAGCAAAGTAGGTTCAAAGAACTCATGCTCATTGATGAAAGAATGCTGAAAGCACTGTATCACATCCAAGGTTATCAACGAAGAATCGCCAGGGCTTTCAACAAGAAGGTTAAGTCCAGAAATTTGAAAGTGGGGGATTTAGTGCTCAAAGACAACCGAGCTCCCATCCACGACCCTAAGTGCAAGTTCAGACCTAATTGGACTGGCCCATACATCATCAAGTCTATCTGGTCAGGTGGAGCTATCGTTCTGATGGACCTAGATGGCCTAGAGTTCTCCCAGCCGATCAACATGGACAAGTTGAAGAAATACTATCCCTGAGTGGTTCGCTAGGCCGAACACCCGAAAGGGTGACCTAGGCAAAAGTTAGAGCATGAAAAATTGGAAATAATAAAAACTGAGCTCGCAAGGTTGAAAACCCAGAAATGGCGGCCTTGGCAAAAGTTAGAGCGTAAAAGAAGAGGGTTAATACACGAGTGAACCTGAACCGAACTGCGTAAGGCTTGATTCCCATCTTCGGGATACGTAGGCAACTTCATTCTGAAGTCCAGCCATAAACACTTTCAAATCAATTTTGTCTGTGTGATCATCTTGGTCATCTTTGTCTATTCTGCATTCAAGAGCTTGGTTGTGATCTCCAGTGCAGTGCTATTCAGACTAGGGGCAACTTTCCAGTTGATGGGATTCGGAGTTGTACATCTCAGTGATAGATCTCAGGTGTATCTAGTTTTGATCCATATCGAAAATGGTTTTGAAAAGTTTTAATAAAAGTTGATTTTGCTCAAATTAATCTTTTTACAACTTGGACCATTTTTGGACCAAACGGAAAAATTTCAGTACCCACAACCTTCAATTACATTGATTTCAGTACAGAGTTCTCCTACTCTTGAATACAAATTGAAGTTGTTTTTTATTACATTCATAATGAAACTTGAAAGTGCTGATTAAAGCAAATAAACTCGGGGCATAGTTAGGTGTTCCTGCGTCCCCTCCCAGAGCTGGTGGAAGCTTTTGATGCCAAAGTAGGCCCAACCTGTGCCTCTTCATCAAGCCAAGCTATGCACTCATCAGAGAGGGTGCAACTGAAAGTAGGAGCGAGGGCCAGAAGCTCTCTCATCCTCCATGCTGTGGCATACCGAGCTAGATGTGCACCTCGTATCGAAAATATAGCAGGGTACTCTATCCCCTCTGCCGGGCAAGTCTGGTCATGTCCAAACTGGCGCTGGAATCGGAATGAGAAGTAAAAGACACAGTGAGTCAGGCCGATCAACTGAATCCTAGGCTGGCGAGACATGCTGTAACTCATCGCTGGCAGATTGAGCCAAGGGCAGCGCCAAGCAATACTGGTAGTGGATAGACCGCACATCCATTCGGACCACCATCCCTCGTCAGGGGCATCGACTAGACGTCGCCGGAATAAATAGCCGTGAGCTGAATATGCTGGGCATGAGTCCACAACCTTCAACTTATCCATCAACCATATTTGGGGAGGGATGAAAAATGAGTGATTAAAGAATAAAGAGGTGTACATTGAGAGAAAAGCGAGAAAAGGGTTTAGAGAGAAAAACCGAGCCTGAGGGCCGAGTGATGTGAGAAATATATGTAAGATAGGGTGGGAAACATTACCTGCAGCAGTAGTGGACTCCCCGCGAATCTAGTCGTCTCTCGGTGATGAAAAGAATCTAAACCCATCAATGTCTCAGCTAGTGTCATGGCGATACAACTCTTGCCCTCTCTTAAGCCTTGGGCAACTTCAATCAAACGGACGCTAGACCCTCCAGAGCCTAAGGCAAGCAAGAAATGAGACAGCATGCACAAGCAAAGCGCATGTCGTCGAAAACCCTGCCAATGATGATCGCCACGGTCACCGGCATCAGAAAACCAATGAACCAAGCTGGGGATGTCCAATTCTCCGTCGCAGATCAAAGACCGAGCGTCATGCATAGTGAGCCCGCACATCCTTCTTAAGGCTTGGATGTGGTCAAAGTGGAATTGTGGCAAAATCTTTTCCTCGCGTTCGGACTCCATCAAGGCTTGGAAGTCTTCGAAAGTGGGACATATCTCTTGTCTGCCAAAGCTAAAGACGTGTGTTACTGGATTCCAAAACCTTGCCGCGACATGAAGAAACGGAAAACGCAGCGGCGTACGGCTCAACGTGAATAGTATATTTATGCCGAGGCCCCGAAAATTCACCTTTTTCGAGCCATCCAAGGTAGCAATCCAATTTGCGAGATTTTGAACAAGAAATTGCCTCTATTTTGGTGCAAAACTAAGTTAGAATGACGGAACCATGAAGCTGAAACCTTTATGAAAGATAAGACACTGTTTAGCCGACCACCTTTTCTAGTCGACCAGACACTTTTTCTGGTCGACCAACTACTTTTTTTGGTCTACAGAACAAACAACTGGTCGGTAGGCTCTTTGATTGTCGGCCATGACCAAAAAGTGGTCTGCAGCCTTTTCCTTGTCTCCAGAAGAGAGTCTCTAGCTTTCCTGAGTGCCGAGAATCAAGGTCCGAAGTTTACTGCTTTCGTATGCTTCTGTTGCTTAGTTTGTCCGAAATGCAGTTGTTTATCGAGTTGTTAAGTTTTGCTTATCGAGTTGTTACTCTTTGGTTATCGAGTTGTTGCTCTTTGATTATCGAATTGTTGCGATCTGTTTATCGAGTTGTTGCTCTTTGCTTATCGAGTTGTAAACTTGTTGAAGTCGTGTCGTTGCTTATTGTTTTAAGTTGTTTAGTTTGTTACGTTGGTTCACTACCTGACTTAGCAATACACGATGTTCAAATTCCATTCAATCTCATTTTTGTGTAAAATGATGCGATGTGATGCTAAGAATACAAATGCAACACTTTTTGAACAAATAGCTATTTTCATTCCATCATAGCTTCTTTTTACAACATTTTACAACAATGTACAAGTTTTGAAGCAAATAAAACTGCCTAACGCTGCACAATGTGCTACAACTACTTGTAAAAAGAAAAATAAAGCAGGAACATCGGTATCAGTGCTATCAAGCTCAAGACCGAGAGGCCCTCTTCACCCTGTTCGGCTGAGCAACCTCTGCACCACCGCCGCCGGTGCCATCATTTGAATCGGAGTCACCCTCCTCGGAATCGGAATCCTCGTCGGTGTCGCCTCGCCCTAATCGAATCGAGTCATCATCTCGCCAAAGAATGTCTCGATCGAGGATGCGCTGACTCCTCCTCGCCAAACTCGTCATCCCGTCGACAGTTTCTCGCCCCTTCACCATGAAGTCGAGACCCCTTCCTAGCCGCCGAGAAGGCTTGGATGGCCCTACCAGAAGTGTGTGACTCGAAACGCAATTTGAATACATCAGCCAGAATATGTATATCAGATGCAAGAATGATGCATAGAGTGAGTGCATATAGATATAGTATGTGAATGTGATGTGTCAGATGTGCTCTACACATGCAGTGAATCAATGCAGTGAAATATTCAGTTTCAATATGTCATTAGAAGTATGATAAAAACAAGAAAATTGAAAAGTACCGGAATGCCAGAGGCGTACAACAGCGTCTCCCTCTGCAAGACCATACTCTCGAGTGAAGCCACCACCCTGAGCAAACCCTCAGTATACTCTCTGGAAGGCTACAGATACAAGTTCAAGTCATCAGTAAATGAATGAATGTCTAAACATCTGAGTGATAAATGAAAACTGTGGAGCATACCGGCGGTGAGTCAGGGTCACTAACGTATCGATGATCGGGCAATGGAGGCTCCAGTGGAATCAGGTAAGATGTCCCATACTACCAGCCTGTCAGCTCGGTCGGAAGATCTAGCCATCCAGCCCACTACCTAATGGGAGGCATCCCTCTAGCCCTACCCCTCGAAGTGCTAGCCCGGCTAGTCGAAGAGACGTCTACAGCTCGGGCCCGACTCGATGATGACATATCAACAGCTCTCCTCGTAGGGGTGCAAAAACCTATCAGTGGGGGCATCAGGAATGTGTGGACGTATGTCATGTACTCCCCCTCCTCCAGGAAAAGGACTGCATCGACACCCAACATATGGTCGTCAGTCTCCCGAGGAGTGAGAATCTCTGTGGACCACATGTCCAGTGGGGGCGCTGAAGGGATCTCCTGGACGGGATTACCCATAGTCTAGCGCATGAAGCGCTCCCCGAGAAACCAGGCTCTGCCCACCTGTCCCTTGAACAAAATCGTATACTGGGAGGCGCCCCATGCCCCAGTGAACTGGAACTGGGAATACCCTGCCATAGCTATCCATGGCTGCCAAGTGATCTGCGGATATCAAATGCATGAATTGATCAGTTGTCATAAATATGCAAGGTGCATGAAAGCTGAAAGCATGAAGAACTAAGAGTTTTAGTTTACCTTCGTTGCCCGTACAGTGTCAAAGTACTGTCGGATATATAATAATGTCTCCCAGGGACTGGACCGGCACCGACCATCAAATTTGTGTAAGTACGGTATCTCAAGCGGGGCCTCAACCTCCAGCTTAGGAGCAAGTGTCGGGAAGTAGGCATAAACCCACAGCTATAAAAGGCAAGGCAATGGCTGCCAGAATACAGAATATACATAAAATGCAGAATGCTGAGTGCAGAATGCGAATATAGAATATACAAGAAACGCAGAATGCTGAGTGCAGAATGCAGAGTACAGAATGTAATGTGTGGTGCGCGGTGTGTGCAGTGTACAAAAAGTGCAAAGCAGAATGAAAAGCAGAAATGTAAATCAAGAGGGCAGAATGTACCTCCCAGGCTCGCCAGTAGCCACCTACTATGCCCATGTGCCCGCGGGAGGTCGCGCTTATGTAGCAGTAAAGGGTAGCGAGGCCGGCGCCGCCCCAATCAAACTGTTGGACCTGTGATAGATCTACCAGAGCGCTCAACAGATATAGTCCAACTGTGTTCCCCCTGTTAGATAACAGTGTGATCCCATGAAGGAACATCAGAAAACCCCAGGCATACTGCTCTGTCGCCTCAACAGTCTCGGGCGTAGTCCCCCTGTATTGCTCAATAAACCAGGTGTACCAGACCATGCATGTCAATCTGTAGATTGGCGAATGCGCTCCAAGAAGACAAGTCCAAGTGGCCACTCACTCACCCATATCGAAGTCATACGGGATAGGCCGGCCTCCCACGTCGAGGCTCGTCAACATGGAAAAGTCATACGGGGTCATCGTCATGTCCTCGGCGGCAGAGAAATGAAAGGAGTTGATGGTGTCCCACCATCTCTCTTTTAATGCGCCCAGAAGGGTCCTGCTCGCCGGAAGTCGCGACAACCCCATACAAAACGGGCCAAACCCAGCCTTATCTATAATATGCCGAACAGCATTCAAGAGCTCCATGTACCACTCCCTCGCAATGATCGACCCGTAACCCCGTGTGAAACGGGAAGATACCTGCGTGTAGAATGAACAGATGTATTCAATTTCAAACTAAACAGAATGTTGTGTTATGAACTGTGTGTTCAGATTGAGTAGTGTTATGAGCTGTGTGCGAACTGAACAGAATGCTGTGTTATGAACTATGTGTTCAGATTGAGCACTATTATGAGCTGTGTGCCAACTAAACAGAATGCTGTGTTATGAACTGTGTGTTCAGATTGAGCAAGATACTGCATTATGAACTATGTGTTCAGATTGAGCAAAATGCTGTGTTATGAACTGTGTGTTCAGATTAAGCAAAACACTGCGTTATGAACTGTGTCCAGATTGAACAAAATACTGCATTATGAGATGTGTGTTCAGATTGAACAAAATGCTGCGTGCCAAATGAACATAGTGTTGTGTCGTGAGCTGCGTGCCGAATGAACAAAGTGCTGTGTTGTGAGCTGCGTGCCAAATGGATAGAGTGTTGTGCTTTGAGCTGCATGCCCAAAGGACGGAATGCTATGTGTAAGCTGTGTGCCAAATGAACGAAATTTTGTGTATGTGAAAGTGTTTAGAACGAGCAGATATAATACATAGCGAAAGCATGAAATTTGCAAGAAATGCAAAGCACTTCACAGAAAATGTAAAAGTGAAGTAAACACCTCGAGCGCATGATGAGATAGATGAGACTCCAGCTCCCATAACA
Source organism: Camellia lanceoleosa (assembly GCA_025200525.1). Taxonomy (NCBI): domain Eukaryota; kingdom Viridiplantae; phylum Streptophyta; class Magnoliopsida; order Ericales; family Theaceae; genus Camellia; species Camellia lanceoleosa. The sequence goes on along the minus strand of CM045761.1, from coordinate 140,996,919 downwards.
GCATGTCTGCGGGCGCTCGTCGCGCGAAATCGGTGAAATGATGGAAGGTGCTGGGAGGTAGGATGTGCTCCTCCGGATGGTATGTCGTAGGGATGAAAGGCCACATCCTTGGCGGCAACGGCATAATGTCTGGCTCGTCCTCTACCCATGGACAACCTCCGCCATATGGAATACCGTCATCCATCTAAAAAAAGATGCAAAAATGAGCAAAAATGAGCGGAATTAGCCAAAATTGAAAAAAGTCAACAAAAGTCAACTCTCGGGAAGAGAAAAAGTCAACCAAAGTCAACGCCCTAGAAAAGGTGCTAAACTTGAAGACAAACATACCTCAAGTGGTGAAAATGGAGAAAGAAGCTCCGAAAACAAATTCTAATCGGTTCAAAACGAAGAGAATCGAAAGTTTTCACGAAACAACTTCACGTAGGGCGTTGGAAAGCGCGTATAAAGGGTAGATCTGAGAGGGAAAAGGGTCTAGGAATGAAGGACAGTGGATTTTGGCCTTGTGTTTGTGAGCAAAAGTGATTTGGAGTTGTCCACTTAAAGATCCGGCCTTAAAAAGACCAAGTTGTCTCTGTTTTCATAAACTGGTCGGCCGACCAGTTTTTCTGGCTGACTGACCACTTAGATGGTCAACAACTAGTCAGCAGCCATTCTAGGTGGTCGGCAGCCCTCCTGGATGATCTTCAGGGCTCCATTGTTCTCCCTGTGTGTTTTGGTGATGATTGGGGTCTTTGGCTCTCGAGAAAGTGCAAGAAAAGTACACTTTTCGGCTCAAAATTGTCCCCGCGGGAACTTCAATTCAAGTCTGCGATGCGTAGCTCATCATTACTCGTCAAGAGCAAGGTGTATCCTTTTTGAGTATGTTGTGACCCCTCCGAGAGGTAAGTCTAATTTGGTCTTGTCAAGGCTTGTATTTCTTTGATCGGCGTTTTGTTTCGAACATACATTCAAAGTGGCACACTTTTCTTGCATTGTTATGCATACCACTCGTTGCATTGTTATGCACACCACTTGCTTGCATTGTTTTACGTGTTTCTTTTGCATTGTTATGCACTTTTCACTTGCATTGTTATGCACGTTCCAGTTGCATTGTTATGTACACTTCAACTACATTGTTATGCACACTTTTCACTTGCATTGTTATGCACTTTTCACTTGCATTGCTGTGCATATTTCCATCGGCATCATATGTGCACGCGTCTATCTTGTGTTGATATTGCATCTTGATATAGCATTGATCATATGTTCCTGTTATATTGTACCTGTTAAGTTTCTCTTTTGTGCAGACACGATATTGTATGTACGATTCATTTGAAGCTGGCACGACCAGACGATATTGCACGTACGGTTCTTTTGAGAGAAGTTCCGGTTCGGTTTGTCTGTTACCTTTCTCCTCTCGCGTTTGGTGCGCGTTTGGATACCCTTTCTCCTCTCGCGTTTGGCCCGTGTTTGGACGTACATTCCTCCTCTCTTGCGTGTGATACGCTGGGAGATGTTGTGTTTGAGACTTCGGGTGTTCCTAATAGTCGCTTTTTAGCCTTCTCCGCGTGAGACGCAGTGAGAATTTCATAACTTTCTTTCATCCTTTCCGCATGAAATGTAGTTTGGTTCGTGTTTACTTGCTTGCATGGCATTCGCTTAAACTGTTGCATTTATTTTGCATAATTGCTTCATTACAGCTTTCTTTGCATGATCATAAGTTATGTTCGGCATTGTGCATGTCATTTGCATCTTGCCCCTGCCTGCGAGCGCATCTCTTTGTTATCTTGCCTTTTTGTCTAAGTCTTCGGCCTTGTCAAAAATGGGTCATCTCTTGGCTTTGACATTCACTCCCGTCACTTCTTGACTTTCGAGTTCTTTCAAAGAGGGGCAACTGTAGATACCCCATTTTTGACCGACCTTAAGATGTAGACGTCATCGATTGAGCGCTCGGTGATTATGCATGTTATGCTCGTTTCCAATTTCTGGAGCCTTTCGCCGTGCGCCTTGTCTTGCTTCCCTATTGGTTTGGTTTCGAACCGAACCTTGTTTTCTCTTCCCTGGAGGGAGAGAGAGGTCTTGTAGACCACCTTTTTGTGGTCGTAGACCACTTTTCCAACTTGCAGACTAGTTTCTGATTTTCGGAGCCTTTCGTCGCGCGCCTTGACTCGGGACTGCTTAACGTTCTCCGTTTGGCTTGGTTTTTGAACCATGCCTTGTTGACCTTGCCTAGAGGGACACTGTGGCCTGGGAGACCACTTTTATTGGTCGTAGACCACTTTTCCCTCATTGATCGGTTTTGGTGCCCGTAGACTAGTTTTCGAGGCTTCCGGCTGCGCGCCTTGCCTCCCGGACTCTTGTCTTGCATCCGTTTTGATTTGTTTTTGGCACAAACCTTGTTTTCCTTGCTTTGAGGGTGGAATGAGTATGGGAGACTAGTTCTTCCCCTTGGAGACCACTTTTCCTGCTTGCCAGCCAGTTTTCTGGTCGGCAAATTGGTTTTCTTGGTCTTTAGACCACCAATAATGGTTGGCCACCACACCACCACCTTGCTTTTAGTGTGCAGACCACTCCTCCCCCATGGCCAACCACTTTTTATCCTGGCAGACCACTTGTGGTGGTCGGCCGACCACTACAAGTAGCTGGCCAACCATTTTAAGTGATAGGTAGCTTTCCAGCACCTTTTTGGAGATATTTTCTAGTCAGCTGTAACAGCTGGAGGACACAAAAACCATCATTCACACACGTGTATGGAGGGATGGCTTCAATGCCTAAGCTTGCTCAACAAGCTTAACCTTTGGTTCTCTATAAAAGAAAACCTCCCCCCTCATGCCTTAGGTTCAGAAAAAGTTGGCTTGAGCTATAGATATACATCTATCTCTATATCTCTCTTTGTCTCATTTTTGTGCTTGAAAGTGCTTATTCTTCACACTATTGCACACAAACACACACTCAAACACCATTCTTTTGGAGCTAAGGCATCCTGAGGTTGTTTTTGGTTTTTTTGGACTAGTTTTGATCGAAAAAGGTTGCTAGAGTTGCAGCTCTAAAGTGGTTCTACAAGGGTGAGCTTCTAACCCTTAAATCCCTTATTTTTTATTAAGCTTTTGGCCCTACTTGCATGTTGTTTTAGGCCTAACTTTCTACTGCAAAAAGATCTGATTTTTTATGCTTGAAATGTTTGCTTAAGGCCCTGTTGGTGTTGGGGGTGGTCTACCCCCTCTTGGGCCTTGTTTGGCCTTGTTTTGTGCTTTCCTTTTAAGCTATTGCGACCACCTCCTTTTGGCCTTCTCACCACTGAAAACTCGGAGGAATTTCAGTGGTGGAAATAGTGTTTTAAGGTCCCAAATAGGAGAGGGTCATCCCCTCTCCTTGTATCTTGGATGCTTGCTTCATTTGCCTCATGTTTGAGCATGTTTCTCAAGCTTGTGTTGGCTCCATCTTAGCATGTATTTGGGGTTTTTTTGACATGGCATACCACTGTTTTGGTTTCTCTTGGTCATTCCTTGCATGCTTTTTACACTTGTAGTGCAAATTTTGCAAACTAGTCATATATGCCTCGTGTCTGAACATGTCTTTCTAGCATGTTTTGGACATATCTCAGCATGTTATGGGTGTTATTTTGCCATGATATACCTCTGCTAAGGTTTGGTTTGATAGCCCCATGAGTGCTCCATGCACTTGTAGTGCAATTCCATTCAATAGCCAAATGTGTATCATGTTTGAGCTCATCACTCTAGCATGATTTTGGCTTAACTCCGAGAAGCTTTTGGCCATATTTTACCATGCTTAAGGTATAATTTGTGTTGTTTGGTCAATCATGCATTTTTTTGTATAGCCATGGTCCAATCTAGCTCACTAGCTTTGTGTATTGAGTCCATTAGCATGCATTGCTTGGATTATTTCCTTGATTCGACATCATTTGAAATGTTATTTCAATCCATATAATGTTGCCATACAGTCACTTTTGTCACTCTTTCAATGCTTTGGAGAGTTGGTGTTTTGTGCCTTAAACATGAGCCACTGTGTATGCCTTCATGCCTAAACTTACGAGCTATCATTTCAGTGTGTTTTGGTGGTTATTTTGCCATAATATAATTCTGATTTTTGTTGGTGAAGCCATCTAATCCTTGGTCTTAGTAGGTGTAGTGTAATCCTCCCTTTTGGCCTTGCATATTTCATGCTTCATGCTCACCATGCTAGCTTATTTGGGCTTCCTTCCATGTATGTTTTAGTATCATTTTGACATGCTCTAGGACTATTTTGGGTTTTATTTGCCATATGCTTCATGTATTGTATAGATGTAGTGCAATTGGTCTTGCTAGTTTCAAGCTTTGGGGACCATAGCATGCTTCATTTATATCATGTACATGATTTGCCATCATTTCACATGACATTTCAGAGCATATAGTATTGCCTTGTTCCCACTTCTTTCACCCTTTGAGTGCCTCTAGGGGTTGTGCATTATTGCCTTGTTTGTGGCCTTGTATGTATGCATGCATGCTTAGACATTTGGGCCTCCATCTTAGCATGTTTTGGTCATTGTCTTGACCTATTTGAGCTCTGTCCATGGTTCGTTCATGCATTTGTGCCATGTGTTGCATGTCCCTTTGTATAGTCCTCTTTGCTAGCTTTAATGCTTAAGGACCCTTGCATGTTTTGCTTGTGTTGTTTGAATGATTTGGCATCATTTCATACTTTATTTTAGAGCTTATAGTGTTGTTACACTCCCATGTTTACCACTTCTTGAGCGCTCTTGAGAGTTGTGCTCTTAGGCCTAGTTGATGGGCCAATGCATGTGCATGCTTTGATTTGCATTTCATGCCATCATTTTAGCATTATGGCCACTGTTTGGGCATGACTGAGGTCTGTCCATTTTCGATTTAAGTCCATTGAGCATGCTGTTCAAATGTTGTTACATTGCATCATGTTTGCATGCTTGAGTTGCATTGTGTTTTCCATGCTTGTTGTTTGCATTGTTAATGCATACTTATGTTGCATTTCATTATGATTGCATTGTTGTTTGCTTTGTGTTGAAATGCTTATGTTGCCTTGCATTGTGTATGCATGACATTAGCATTGATAGATTGCTCATGTTGCGTTGCATTGTGCATGCATGCATGACATTGTGTTTAGCATGTTTGAGTTGCATTGCATGTTTACATGCTTGTTGTTGCTTTGCATTTTGTTTGGATTAAGTGTTAATCCGAGCACGAGAAACGGGAGATGTTTCATACATGAAGTGATGAAACGTGCCTTAATTCTCAGTCGCCGACGCCCTTGATCATGCATGATAGAGTTCAAGGCATTTATGTGTTATGTGTGCATTCATTTACATTGAAATGTGCAATCTTGCCTCTTTGGCCATCATGCATCAAGATGCGTGATTGGTGGCCCGAGGGTCGAGAACCGCACTCCCTTCAGCTTATGAAATGATAGGGAGGGTGGTTGTGCACACATACATTGCAAATACATTGCCATGCCCCTTCTTGTTCTCCGTTGCAGCAAACTAGAAGTATGGCAGCAAAACTGGTCGGCTGACCAAAAAAACTAGCTGGCCGACCACTTTTTCTAGTCTGTAGCAATGGCAAGTGGTCGGCAGCCCTCCTGAGGGTCCCGAAGGTGAGTTAGAAGCTTTCTGGAGCTTGGTGCAAAGTTCTAAGAACAATTGCAAACAGAGGCAAGTTGGGGCATCGCGATGGATTTTTGAGCGAAGCGACCAAGCATGCATGCACTCTTCTCCCCTTGAGGGCCTCTTCCCTTACAGCTTTACTAGGCTGATTTGATTAGCTAGTTATGCTTTGGTTGTGTACTTAAGTAGTTAATGTGCTTAACTATTCAATTTGTGTTGTAATAACTTAATTAGTTAATTAGTTTTGTGATGTAATAATTAGTTTAATTAGCTTAGATTACCTAATTAGCTTCTTATTCGGACCCTCCGTCGAGAGGGCCAACTCTTGTAATAAGCATGCATGTGTGTGATGCATGTCTTCCAACCCCCATTTCTTTCTCCATTTTACTTATCCGCTTTCAGTGGTTAGTTTTAGGGCATATTTCAATTAGCATACCTTATGCTTGCATGCGTGCATCATTCATCTGTTTTGCATGCACCGAGCTCGGCGCATCGTACAAACTGCATTGTATTTCAATTCCAATTTGAATACATGTATCAATTGTTGCATTTCACATGCCATTCTAGATAGCTGAGCCTCTTTTAGTTGCATTTTTGCATGAGTTGCATTAGGCATTCTTGACATAGCTAGGATCATGCATTGATTACTAACTAGCTTCTTTTTTTGTTCGGAGTATACTGTGAGTGTTTATGCTTTAGCATCTTGCATGTGTGTAAGTGTTGCCATGTTTAGCATGCTTGCCATGAAGCTAACTGCTTAACTGATATAATTGCATGAATGCCTATGGGTGAAGGTTGGATTGCTTGAATTGGAACAATTCATCAAAATGCGAGTTTTAAGCCCACTTGAGAGTTGCAAAATCTCCGACTTAGCCTACTTACGAGTAGCTAACTTCAAACCATTTTCAAACAAATGAACAGGAAATGTTTTGTTCTAACTTAGGGGATCTATTCTATACTTGTATGCTGTGGGCATCACACAGTAATTCTAGGTTAATAACCGGAATAAGAACACATGTGTTTTCAAAAACAAAATATCATGTTAGTAAAGGCCGATCTTTGATCGGGCGAATGGGGGTGCTCATTGCATGACCTTTCCCTCTCGTACCCAAGTTCCCCAGCCGAGGCAACTTTGGTGATGACGGACACATGGCCTTAGGCATGAGTCAGGGTTTCCTAAATTTCCCCAAAATAAAATATGTAGGTGGCCACTCTGTATCTGGCAAAGCAGTCTATGTTTGGCACTTCTTTATAAAATCAGTTTTCCAAAACGATTTGCTGGATTTTCGACTCTTTGGTGATTTATCAGTTTCACATTGCACTTTGTGAGATTAGATTCAGAACCATGACACGAGTCCAAACTGTAGTAGCTAAAGAACAAACGATTCGCGCGCGGAGCCAGGAGTTCTCCGGGCAGTCTACAGGTGTGTCCTAGTGTTTACACCACTTCCCTTTGGTTAAAAGCATTCAGGTGCATCCCGGTGTTTACACCACTCGTTTTGGTTAAAAGCATTCAGGTGTGTCCCGGTGTTTACACCTCCTTTTGGTTAAAAGCATTCTGGTGCATCCTGGTGCTTACACCATTTCCCTTCGGTTAAGAACATTTGTGTGCGTCCCGGGGTTCAGACCACCCTTTTCCTTCTCATGTGTGCAACACATTAGGATCTCGGTTGAGACCTCAGGTGTACCCGACAGTCGCTCTTTGCCTTTCCTGCGCGTTGCATAGTTAATTTTGCATAATTTTCTTATATATTTTTTGCATGAAATGTGGTATGGTTCATAACTCCTACGTGTGGCGTGTTTACTTACTTATTTTCATGTTTGAGGTTGCTATACCTTGCTTCGGTTTGTTTGAATGTGGCATTTTCATTGCATAGTATTTGCATCTAAATGTTTCATTACAACCTCATTGCATGATCATAAGTTATGTTCTTGCATCGTGCATATCACTTGTATCTTGCCCTAGAATTACGCGGGTTTGATTTCTTGCAAAGGGATACGTAGGCAGCCTGCGGGTGCAACCGTTTTTGTCTTGCTTGTCTGTTTGTCCAAGTCTTTGGCCTTGCCAAAAATGGGTTGCTCTGGGCTTTGACATTCACTCCCGTCATTCCATGATTTCCGAGTTCTGTCAAAGAGGGGCAACTGTAGACACTCCATTTCGACCATTCTCAAGACTTGGATGTCATCGCTTGTATACTCGATGATTGTGTTTGTTTGTGTTCGTTTTGAGTGCCCGAAGTCTTCGGCGGAACGCCTTGTCTTTCAACCTCTAAACCTTGTCCTTTATGTGCCTTGTTTTGGACCAAAACTTGGTGCTTCAAACTTGTGGTGACCTGTTGGCCACCACCAGAGTCTGTCGGCCATGAGCCTTGCTTGTCGACCAGTGGTATGGCTGGTTGGCTACCAATGGTGGCCGACGGCTACCAGTGGTGGCCGACGGCCACCAGTCTCTTTTTCCAGATATTTGTTGACAATTGTGCCAGCTGTTTGCACATTGAGCTGCATCTTCCTACACGTGTATGGTAGGATATTCCTAAGCTCATGGCTTGTTTTTCTATATATAGGAGGGTTCCTCCCCCATTTTTAAGGGTTAGAAATTTTGGAACAAAAATATCTCTCTCTCTCTAGATTTTTCTCTCTCTCTAACAATTTTGTGCCTTGCAGCTTGTTTTCTCTACACTTTTGCATACACTGCCTTAACCAAAGTTGCTTTTCTTTGGGGTGATGTTATTTGAGACCTTCTTTGAGCTCTTGAAGGTGGTTTAGCTTGGTCTTGTGCCTAGAATTGTGCTTTGCTTCAAAGGTATAACACTTATCATGTTTATACTTGTTTTGTACCCCTACTTTGCCATCCTTTTCAACTATTTTGAGGCTAGTTTTGAACTATAAAAGATCTATTTTTGTGGCCTAAAAGTGTTGGTTTGAGGCCACTTTTAGTTAAAGGGTTGCTCACCCTTCTTGCTCCATTGTTATTAAAGTTTTTGTGCCTTTATTCATCACTTTCAAATCAACTTTTTTGAGCCTTTTAACCAATGAAGTTTAGAGGTTTTTCAGTGGTAAAAACCTCATTTTGAAGTCCAAATTTGAAGGGGTTAGCCTCCCCTCCTTGTATCTTGTTTGCATGCCTAGTTAACGTCATGTATTAGCTTAATGTTTTAGCTTTTTTTGGCTTAAGTCCAGCATGTTTTAAACCATATTTAGGGCTGTTTTGCCTTTGTTTTTGGTTGTTTGTTTCATTTGAGCCTTGTATGACATAGTTGTAGTGTTAATTCCTTCACTAACTAAGTGTTTTAAGGCTTTAACCATCATTGGTTTGAGTTGACTACATGTTTTAGTGCTTTTTCCACTTCATCTCGGCACTTACAATCTCTGCAGTCTCCCTCAATTCTTCACCCTTTTATATTTCTTTGAAAGTGGTTTCAAACCACTTGTTTGCCTAAGTGTGAAATGGAGGTGCTATACCTAATGGTTTTATCCCTGAGGGGGTTCATTACCAACAGTGTAATGCCTCTTTCATGCCCAAAGAAACTTGTAGTTTGAGCCCTCTTTGCATTAGAGAACACTCACCAATGGACAATGAATTAATGAATGATTTGGCAATTAAAATGAGTAAACAAAATTGGCAAGTAAAAGAGGCAAGATAAGCAACTCTTTGTGTTGCATTGCATGTGTTCAAACCGGACGTTAGTTTGAACACAAGGAAAATGGAACATTTCATACTCAAAAGTGATGATACGTGCCATTTTCTTGGGTCTCCATTGCCCTTGATCATGCATGATAGGGTGGTGTTCATTTTTGGTCTTGTTTGTGCATTTATTGAACTTGTACAAACTTGGTTCCTTAGCCATCATGCATGGAAAATGCTTGATTGATGGTTTAAGGGCCAAGAGTTTCACTCCTTTGAGCATGTTTGATGATAAGGAGTGTAAACAATACAAACAAACCTTAAAAAATACATTGTTTTGCTTAGTTTTGCTTTCTGTTGCAGGAAGGGAGTCCAAACCATCAGTGGCCGACAGCCACCACCAATAGTCGACCGGCCACCATTGTTAGCCGACCATCCATCAGTAGTAGCCGACCGCTCCCCCTGTCGGCCAGCAATGAAATTTTAGCAAAATATTCCTGGGGCAAAACAGATCTGATTTGGAGAAGGAGAAAGTGTGAATGCTTCTGTGCAACACAGGCTTGCAGTAGCAAAACAATGGCCTTTCGGGTGGAAAATCGAGCTTGCATGCATTCCTCATTTCCCGAGGCCTGTTAGTTAATTTGTTTAGCTAATTAGTTGTAGCTAATGCTTGCAAACGTTGTTATTATTCAAGTAGATTTGTTGATTAATTCATGTTGTAATTAATTAGCTTAGTCGCTTTGTAATTAATTAGTTAAGTATTTAGCTAATTAGTTTACTTTGTAATACTTAGTTAACTTAGACACTTAATTATTTAATTGTCTTAATTAGCTTAGAATAGTTAGTTAATTCAATTTAAGTGTTGTAATAATTAGTTAAGTAGTGCAACTTAGCTAGTTAGCCCTTATCCATTCAGACCCTCCTTTGCGAGGGCGTAATGTTGTAATAAGTGTGCGTGCGTGCGTGTATGTCTTCCAACCCCATGTCTTTCTCCCTTTTATTTAATCGCTTTTGATGGTTAGATTAGGGACATATTTCAATTAGCATATCGCATGCTTGCCTTCATTCATCTTGTCTTGCATGAGGCTTGGTGCATCATTCAAACTGCATCGTCATTTCAAATACTTCTTTGAATAAGTGTTTAACCGCATGTCATCAAATTGACTCATATGCCATATTAGTAACCAGGCCTATTAATTGTATATTGCCTGTATTACATTAGACATTTTGTGTAGTTAGGAATCATGCATTGTTTTTCTAACTTATTTGTTTCCTAGCTTGTAGTACTAGGTGAGTTTTAATGCTTTAGCATACTTGCATGAGTGTGAATGTTGCCATGATTAGCATGCTTGCCATAAGGCTGTGTGCTTAAATGCTAAACTGCATGAATGCCTGTGGATGAAGGCTTGTTATTTGAATTGGAACAATTCAACGAATGTATGTTTTAAACCCACTTTGTTGAGTGGCAAATCATGTTTTAAGCCCACTCTGTTTGGTGGCGAATCCGCAATCTTTAAGCCCACTTGAAGTGGCAAACTCAAACCATTTTCTCAACCAAACATGACTTGAAATGTTTCAATCCTTGCGAACTAGTGTATACTTGATTGTGCACATCACATAGTAAAGCTAGTTTAATAACTAGAATAAGAGCACATAATGTTTATAAAATATCATATCATGAATAGTAGAGGCCGATCTTTGATCGGGTGAGCGAGGGTGCTCAATTCCTGACCATCCCCTCTCGTACCCAAGTTCCAGAGCCGAGGCAACTTTGGTGATGATGGACACGTGGCCTTTGGCACGAGTCATGGGTTTCCTAAGATTTCCCAAAATAAAAAAATCTATAGGTGGCGACTCTGTATCTGGCAAAGCAGTCTAATTTTGGCATTATTTGATTTAAAATCGATTTTTCAAAAAGATTTGTCGGATTTGGACTCTTTGGTGATTATCAATTTCACATTGCACTTGTGAGATTAGATTTAGAACCGCGGGAATCCAAACTATAGGGCTTTCTTTCGAGCCTCCGAAAGGGGGGGAGAAAAAGTCGAGCTATAGTGGTGGTCAATACTATGTACAAGAAGAGGGAGGAGCATTTCAATTAAGAGCCAAATAGATTACTTCTTAGTGAGAAAAGCAGACCGCCTAAAATGCAATGATTGCAAGGTGATTCTTGGAGAGAGCTTGGCCTCTCAACATAGGATTTTGGTACTAGATTTATGTTTTAGAGGGCAATACCAAGTTAAGAAGGATGGTGGGCATCGTAGTACGAGATGGTGGGACCTAAAAGGGGATAAACTATAAATATTTAAGAATAGAATGGATAAGGAAGGTACTTATGACTTGGAAGATGATGCCAATACTATGTGGTACTCGATGGCCAATTGTATGCGGAGAATCTCAAGGGAAGTGCTTGGAGAGTCAAAAGGAATATGACCCAACTCTAGGGAAACTTGCTGGTAGAGGGAAGAGGTTTAAATGGTAGTTAAGGCAAAAAAAGAGTACTTTAAAAAGTGGCAGAATGATAGAACTGAGGAAAACCTTAAGAGCTATAGATTAGCTAATAAGGGGGTCAAGAAAGTAATGAGAGAGGCTAATTTGAAAGCTTATGATGACCTATACACTAGACTAGGTAGAAGGGATAGAAAAGGGTATACAAACTTGCTAAGATACGAGAGAGAAAAACAAGAGATTTTCATCAAGTTAAGTGCATCAAGAGTGACAATTATATTGGTGAAGGATGAAGAGATTAAGGAAAGATAGAAGAACTATTTTGAGAAATTATTAAATGAGGAACATGGAGGTACGTCAATAGGGGAAGAAATAGCCAGTAATACGATAAACCAAGACTATAGGTTCTATCGCAAGATTAGAAACTTTCAAGTGGAGATTGCACTTAAGAAGATGAAATCAAATAAGGCTTTAGGACCCGATGATATCCCTATTGAAGGTTGGAAGTGTTTGGGTAAAAAAGGGGTTGCTTGGTTAACAAGGTTGTTTAGCAAAATTTTGTTGACTAGGAACATGCCAGATGAGTGGAGAAAGAGTATTTTAGTGCCAATATATAAGAATAAAGGAGATGTCCAGAATTGCCACAACTATAGACGAATCAAGCTAATGTTTCATATAATGAAAGTGTGGGAGAGGGTGATGGAACGCCGATTGCGAGATATAACAAAGGTGTCAGAGAATTAATTTAGGTTTATGCCGAGCAAGTTAACAATGGAAGGGATCTGTCTTTTGAGGAGAGTAATAGGAAGTATAGAGAAAAGAAAAGAGACATTCACATGGTGTTTATCGACCTTGAGAAAGCATATGATAGAGTGACCTAGGATATAATATGTTAGGTGTTAGAGAAAAAGGGGGTGACAAAAGGTTACATTGATGTGATTAGGGACATGTGTGAAAGAGTGGTGACCACTATTAGATCGCCTGCTAGAAAGACAAATGAATTTCATATCACTGTAGGGTTACACCAAGGATCTACCTTAAGTCCTTATCTTTTTCCTTTAGTTATGGATGAGTTGACGAGAAATATTCAGGATGGCGTGCCATGGTGTATGCGTTTTACCGACGATATCGTGCTAGTGGATGAGACTAGAGAAGGAGTTAACACAAAGTTGGAGATTCGAAGAAAAGCTCTTGAATCTAAAGGATTTTGGATAAGTAGAACTAAGACAAAGTACATGGAGTGTAAATTTAGTAACAGTAATAATGAAAGCAGAGGAGAAGTGAAGATTGAGAACCAAGAACTGTCTGAGAGTGAACATTTTCGTTATTTACAGTCTATTATCACAACTGTGGAGGAGATTGATACGAATGTAGCCCATAGGATTAAGGCAGGATGGTGTAAGTGGAGAAGTGCATCTGGGGTACTGTGCGATAAACGAATACCCACTAGACTAACATGTAAGTTCTATAGGGCAACTATTAGACCAACAATGTTGTATGGGACGGAGTGTTGGGTAACCAAGAAACAACATATAGATAAGATGAGTGTGGTTGAGATAAGGATGCTAAGGTGGATGTGTGGCAAGACTAGACAAGATAGAATTAGGAGTGAGTGTATTCGGGAATGGATAGAAATAACACTGATAGAAGATAAGTTGAGAGAATCAATTGAGATGGTTTGGTCATATTCAACGGAGACCAACAGAGGCAGTAGTGAAGAGATGCGATGCTGTAACGGTAGATGGAAGTGTTAGGGGGAGGGGTAGGCCTAGATTAACGTTGGCTAGCGTTGTAAATAGAGATATAGATCTACTTAATTTGACTAATGAAATGGTCATTGATAGGGTCGTGTGGAGAAGAATGATTCATGTAAACAACCCCATTTGATGGGACTTAAGGCTTGGTTTGGTTTTGCCCCTAGTTCTACTCTGTTCTGCCATGAAAATGGCACTGCTTGTTTGAAATGGAGTGGATAGTCGGTGTTGAAAAGTGGTCGGCTGGATTGAAGGGTGACCGGCCGACCACTATTTTTGGGCTCTGCCCTACTGCAACAGAATGGAAATAGAGTACAAACAGAGTGTTTCCAGGTGATGTTTGTCCTCTCTGCCACTCCCTTTCATGAAACTAGTCGAGGAATGAGTAGAATCTGTCCACAAATCATCAATATTCGCAAGGTTGTTGCATGATGATATATGAACCAATAGGAAAAAAAGGTCGATGACATGAAATGAAAGACCAACAACACCTCTTTCTTATCATGGAGTTACCTCAAAGAAAGCGGTGGATTGCTCCTCGAACCATTAAACAACACTAAGAGTATGTAATGATTCAAGACTCAATGCGTTCAATTGACGTCCGATTAAACCTGACTTGATTTTATTGTCTTGTGCCTCTTTTAGTCCAATTTTATTAGCCCTTTTTCATTACCTTTCCATTCTTTAATCATTTTGTCCAAAGGTGATAATTACATCCACTAATGAAGAGAAGTGTCAAACAAAAAGTTGTTCCTAGCATGAGAGAGATGTAATGCCATGGCAATGAACCTCCAAAGAGATTAAACCATTGAACATGGAAGGCCTCTTTCGCATGCCTTAAACAACAATTTTCTGAAACAACTCTCTTAAAAAAATAAAAAATAAAAGGAAAGAAAATCAAGAAAGGAGGGAGACTGCAGAGATGATTATTGCAAGTGTAAGCATATGTATGAAAACTATGAAATAAAGTTTATCAACTTAAATAGGTTGGTGTCTAAGGCCTAAACCACCAAACCTATGATGACTTACAACAACACAAGCCTAACATTCAAAGCAAGAATGAAGTAAACACATCAAAAGAGTCCCAACAACAGCAAAACAGTGATGGAATTACTTTGAAAATGCTAAAAAAAAGTAAGCAAAATGGAATAGAATAAAAACTAGTAAGCAAGCCTAAGAAGGGGTGGCTAACCTCTTCACTTTTTGGACCTTAAAAACACATGATTTAGCCTCTCAAAACTCTGAAAATCAATGACCAAAAGTAGAGAAATAAGTGGGAAACATAAGGACAAAAGCTTATGGAATAAGGTTCAAGAAAGGGTGGTTAACACCTCTAACTTTGGGAGCTTTAAATCACAAGTTTCAACCCACCAAAATAGTGTAAATATAGTATAAAAACAGCAAGAAAAGGATGGGAGAATAGTGGCTTAACTAAGGCAAAAGTTATTCTTTTGAAGAGAAGACACTCTTTTGTTCACACGCTACAAGGTGGTCACTCTCAAGGGTTGAAAATTCAGGTCAATAACCTCAGCAAAGAGCCTTAAAATATTGGTTTAGGAAGTGTATGTATATTGCAAGATAGAGAGGGAGAGTGTTTTTCAAGTTTTGGGCTCCTTGAGAATTTTTCTAACCCAAAACCATAAGGGATGGTCAAGTATATATAGAAAAATAGGTTCCTATCTTGTATACATCCGTATTGAGCCAGCCGGTGCAGTGCATGCACATAGGGGGACAACTAACAGTAAAATATCTGCCAGTCGAGAAGCCTGGCTGGCCGGCCAGGTAGAGGACGGCTGGCCACTGATTTTTGGCCAGCCGGCCACCTATCGGCCAGCAGGCCTCTGAGTGGTTAGACTAGAAAAAAATTAGGTTTTGATCCAAAGGAGGTACAAGGTTCTAGGCTTTGAAACTCAAAACCGTGGCTTCTTGCTGAAGAAATCGAATGTTTGCACAGTGTACTAATTCATCATTGAGTGTTCACCCTGAGGAGCTCAAGTCTTATGGGCGGTCAAAAATGGAGTGTCTATAGTTGCCCCTCTTTGACAAAGCTCAAAGTCATGAAAAATGACGTGAGTGAATGTCAAAATTCGAACACGACCCATTTGACAAGGTCGTAAGACTTGGGCAAGCTATCAAAATGCAGATGCAGTTGGTTAAACCCGAGGGTTGCCTACCTATCCCTTTGCAAGGAATCAAACCAGCGTAGTTCAAGGGCAGAATGCAACATGATATAATATAATGCAATGCAATAGTTAAGAACATAGTCATGCATACCGCCCATAAATGATGAAAATGAAATTCAATACAATGCAACAATTGAAACCATAAACGAGCATACCGCCCGAAAATTATAAAGAAAGTGGGCATAAGCTATACTACGTATCACATAGAAAGGTTGTAGAGAAACAAGCTTAACTACGCTTCCGCAGAGAAAGGTTAACAGGAAACAATCCTAATTAATGCTTACGCATAGAAAGGTTGACAAGAAACAAAACTCACTACACTTCCGCATAGAAAGGAATAAGAACAACCCAAACTACACTTCAGCGTAGAGAGGAACAAGAACAAAACTACACTTCCACATAGAAAGGTTAACAAGAAACAAACCAAACTACACTTTCGCGTAGAGAGGTTAACAAGAAACAAACCAAACTACACTTCTGCGTGGAGAGGTTAACAAGAAACAAACCAAACTACACTTCCGCATCGAGAGCTTAACAAGAAACAAACCAAACTACACTTCTGTATAGAGAGGTTAACAAGAAACATACCAAACTACACTTCCGCGTAGAGAGGTTAACACAAAGAGTATGATGCATATGGATGCAACATAATGCGATATAACTGACCAAAAATATGGTGCAATGCATGTTTCATGCAATAATAGGCAACAAAATTGAAACCAAAAAGTGGTATTTTGAAAACACCTCATAAAGATCTCTGGCTTACCACTCGGAGGTCCTCAAATGCCCAAAAAGGATACAACTTGCTCAAACCCGAGGCAGCATATCCGGAATCACATTTCAAAATTTTCTAATCGAAAACAAACCCAAATTCTTCAATTCTTCACTTTAGGATGCATACAGGACCCTCCATGCATAGAATAGGCAAAGGTCTCAGCAAAAACCAGCTCTGGACTAGCTGTAGGGCTGGCTGGCCACTCGATGGGATTTCGGGGGCATGTTTGAGTTTTCAACCCGTAACCTCTTTAAAACATAACCAAAGCAACACACAACCTAATTGAAATGACTCCCCCTGTCTCTCTAGGTGTTCTCTCTCTCTCTCTCTCTCTCTCTCTCTCTCTCTCTCTCCAAATTTATGCTTTATATACGTTACCCAATGCCCCACACAAACTTTTTTCGTAAAACACCTTTGGCCCTTTACATTTTGAACTGATTGGATTTTGTTTTGGTTGAGTTTTTGTGTTTTTCATTTCTTTGGGCACATTTCCATCGTGTTTTTCTTGGGTTTTGCACTTTTTTTCCCGGGTTTTGACTTTTTCTTTCTTTTTCTCTCTCCTAGGGTTTAACTTTTGACATTTTCACCCTTTTCCCCTCGTTTTTCACCATTTTCACCCACCACCAACTAACTTCACATGGCGAACGACCTTCCACATGAAAGTGCCCCTCCTGAGATACATGTACTTCCACATGTTGCAAAGGTCAAGGAGCCTATGGCTGACGAGACTGGTGGGGCGACGGAGGACATTGCCGCCGACATTGAGGCAAAGGAGATATACACTCCTGATCATGAGCCAGAGTTGCTACCACTGAGGGTGAGACCCTTTGACCTGGCCACTTACCATCCCTGGACCTATGCGATGGCCCCCGGGGGGATGTTGTGGTTCGAGGATTTTGCCATGGGCCTTTCTGAGGATGTCCTACTGAGGGAGCGGACTTCTCATCTTTCTCATGATGCCTCTGAGGTAAAAACTTTACTTTCCTACACTTTGCTTGTCTTGCCATTTCATTACCGCCTTTCATTCTGTTACACATCTAACATACTCCTCTTTCCTTTTTAACACAAGGTGTCACTCTTTCCTAGAGAGGATATGGGGCTGTGACAACAAGGGATTGGTACCAAAGGCACCCCGCTCAAGTCTGTGAGCTTGTAGATGAGGCAGGCTTTGGCCTATTCTACTTCAGGCTCTCATGACTATTGGCCAGCGGGGCCTTGCTCGAAGCTTTGGTGGAGAGGTAGTGGGACACAATCAACTCCTTCCACTTTTCTTCCACTGAGAACATGACGATGACTCCTTACGACTTTTCGATGATCACTAGTTTAAGAGTAGGGGGTAATCTGATCCCTTTCGACCTCGACATGGGCCAGTGAGAGGCTGCTTAGATTCACCTACTCCGTGCACGCCCTCCCCTGGACAGGTCGGCCATGGTCCGATATAGCTGGTTTTGTGATCGTTTCTGTGGGATTCATCTAGAGACGCATGAGGAGATCAAGTAGTAAACCTGGGGTTTCTTGATCTATGTCCTCGATACCACCTTGTTTGTGAACAGGTGGAATACTGTCGGTCTGTATCTGTTGAGTGCCCTCTAGTACTGCTCGGGTCAGGTTCTATGATTGGAGTGATGTTGGCCTCGCCACTTTATATGGCTATATGAGCTCCAGTTCCTCCAAGAAAGGGAACATGGTTAGAGGCTACTGGCGAGCTCGGGAGGTACGCACTGCACTTTCAGTTTCAGTTTTTTTACTTGTTTCTTATGATTTCTACTTTGCACTTTCTGCCTTTATCTCTGTTCATACATTGTGCTTTCTACTTTGCACTTTCTGTCTTTATCTCTGTTCATACATGTTGACTCACACAAAAGATCTCTCCTAGCAGCCATGGATCTATGCTTATTTGCCTGGCCTTGCCCCGGTTCCGAGAGATTTGGTAGAGCTGATCGTACCTTACTCCCGGCAGTATGATGGCAGATGCCATCCCAGGTGCTGCGACGATACCACTTTCGCCTATGACTACCGATATTTTGACACGGAGACGGCTCGCGAGGTAGTCTGAAACGCATACACATTTCATTCCATTATCATGCTTTGATCCACTTTGTGACAACTAATGACAACTAACAATTGTGAATTCTTTATTTGCAAATCACACGGCAGCCCTGGGCAATGATGTTGGCCGGGATACAAGATCAATATCCTAGGTCTTAGGCTACCTCCTGATTTCGAATCTTGTTGGAGGGTCCATTTTGCTGAACCTGGTATTTAAGAGAGCGGTTCGTGCGCCAGATCCTGGGCTTACCTGCTCCCATTGTTCCTGTTCCACCTCCATCGTATATGAGGACAATTGATAGCCTCCCAGTTGAGGCTATCGTACAGTTCATGGCAGGGCAAGATGTTGTTTTCTTTTGTGGGGTCAAAGACTATACTGAGTTCATTAGGACTCATCTCATGCCACCCCTATCCAGAGTTCATGCGGGAGGTGCTGCTCATGCACCAGTGGCTGGAGGTGTTGCTCGTGCAACCGAGGCTGATATTGGTGGGGCCCCTCCTGCTATACACGTAGCCAGTTGGCTAGCGATTCTGACTGCTATCCCATGCTAGTAGCCAAGTGGGATGGCCTATCAGATTCCAATAGAGCCACCGGAGGAGAAGCACGGGCACGTTAAGAATCTTAACGCGCAGCAGGTATGGACCTTGCTTTATAGTTGGCATTTCACATTCCACTTTTGGATACGAATTGTTCAAACTCACTTGCAGGCGCCTATGGAGTATGTAGATGGCCTTCTCGGGTTGGTCACTTCACTGGTCTAGATGGTACAGAGGAGAGAGACATTGCTGGCTCTCCACGGTTACCAGATATCCTTTCTTTTCTTATTCGTTTAACTACTTACCCACACTGTTATGCACCACATTGTGCCGATATTTCATACTCATATTGAATCTACTCATCATACTGTACTAATATGCCATACTCATACTACCTATGCATCATAGTCATACTGTATATATTCTACATTATACCCATACTGTATTGACATCTGTACTCATGCTAAATCTGCATCATACCCATACTGAATCTATATTTTGCATCATACTCATAATGTATTCTAATACTTTGATTCTTGTTTTTAGGCTCCACTAGTACCGGTGGCACTAGCTGCGCCAGCTATATCTCCTCCAGCAGTAAGGACAAGAGGCAGACAGGCCCCAGCACGTGGCAGGGGCGGGGGCGCCCGAGGTCAAAGCAGAGAGTCTGAGGCCGATGAGACTTCCTTCTCCTCGGAGCCGATTATGAGCAGAGACGCCACCAAGACCAGTAGTACTGAGGAGGCAACGAGTGGGCGTTCTAAGTCTAAGAGTAAGGATGACGATGCCGGCTCAAGGTCGTGGACTAGAGAGGAAGGTGACAACTCCGAGTCAGTAAGTGGAGAGGATGATGACAGCTTTGCGTCCCACTCTTCCAATGATGGCGGAGCTGACGTTGATAGTGCCCTTGAGTCCCCTTCTCGGAAGAGGACGAAGAGGGCCTCTCGAGCTTGATATGACTGACACTTCTTTTGTTCTTTTCTTTTGTTTTGGTAGTTCAACACTTGTATAGCTTCAAATAGGTCTTTACTTTTGTTTTCAAACACTTGTACTCCCTCTTTTGTAAAAACTATGATCGGGGCAAAACCCTGCAATTTTATAAAAGGAGTTTTATTTTGCATCTCGAGAATGGCACCACACCTGCATAAAATTGACTGTACTTTGAATTTTGAGACTAAAAATGCTTGTATTTGAACGGTGTTCATAATTGGATATTGGGCCAACAATTGACCCAAAATACGAAACACAACTAGATAAATGAAAAACAAACTAAAAAACAACTTAAACACAGCTATTTACAATTACTAGAAACAAGACTCAAAACAAGACCTCAAAGCAAAAAAGTCCAGAGCAAAACATTGCTGCCCAGATGCCTGGCCAATAGATTTGGTCGACCGACCACCTAAATGGACAGCTGGCCAAGAGAGGTGAACGGCTGACCAAATGTTGTGGTTGGATAGCTGGCATCCACTCACCAACCTTATCCTCTATAAAGGGTCTTCTTTCGCTGTTTCGTCGACATAATATCAACCTTGCTGTTGTTTTCTTTGAAAATGGAGATATTTCTTTCAGAGAGGCTGAAGGATTGGGTAGCCACTTTGGATGGCACAAAAAAGGTAAATTTCTGGGGTTTCAGCATAAACTCTCTTTTTTCGTTGAGCCGTACTTCACTTTTTTTTCCGTTCCTTCACGCCACGGTCCAATGTTGGAACCCGGTAACACATGTGTTTCACTTTGGAGCGCAAGAAATGTGTCCAACTCTTGAAGACTTTCAAGCATTAATAGGGTCTTGGCATGATGAAGAGATTATATCCCAGGCCCGTTTTGGCCATGCACGAGCTGTAGAATAATTGTGCAGGCTTACTTTACACGAGGCTCAATCCTTAGCTCATGACGGCGAGCTGGATATACCCAGCTTGATTCATTGGTTTTCAGGCATTGAAGACGGAGTTGACATTCTCTAGCGAGGTTATCGTCAACATGCCCTCTGTTTGTGTTTGTTTGCACACTTCCTTCTTGTCCCTAGTTGCGGCGGAACTAGCATTAGGTTAATCGAAGTGGCCCAATGTCTGAAAGAGGGTAAGAGTTGCCTTGGTTTGGCACTGGCCGAGACTTTGATAGGTTTGGATGACTTCCATTGGCGAGAGACCACTCGATTTACAGGGAGTCTGCTGCTTCTCCAGGTATTGTTTCCTACCCTTTCCTATTTATGATTTCATACATCACTCAGGCACTCATTCTCTATTTTTCTCCCAAAGCCCTTTCCTTACTTTTCCTTTCAATGTACATCTCTCTTATTTTTTATCCCTTCCCAGGTGTGGTTGATGGATAAGATGAAAGTAGTGGACCCTTGTCCCGAGTACTCGGCCAGAGCTTACTTCTTTCGTCCGCAGCTGGTGGACTTTCCCACAGAGGGATTATGGTGTAACTGGATGTGCAGCAGGTTTGTAGCTAACATCACTTGGCATTGCCCTCGACTCAATGTGGCTGAGATGGGCTACAGCATGGCCTGACAACTGGGTATACAGTTGATTAGCCTTACGAGCTGCGTGTTCTATTTTCCATTCTAGTTGAGACGCTAGTTTGGATACAATCAGATTTTTCGAAGGAAGCAGTGGAATACCAGGCTCCATTTCCAGTTCGTGCTTCGCACTTGAGTCGTTACCTCATTGCTTGGAGGACGAGAGAGATTTTGGCCCCTACTGTTAGCTTCAGTTACATTCTTTTTGGCAAATGCTTGGCTTGCCTCGAGGACGAGGCACAGGCTGTGCCAACTTTTGCGACAGAGACTTCCATAAGCGCAAGCAGAAGACATATCACCACCTAACTTATATGTGCCCCTAATTTATTGCTTTCACTTTTCTTTTCAAGTTTTATGGTGTAAAAGCAACTTTGATTTAATCAGAGAGTTGGAGAATGTACTTGTATTGAAATCAATGGAATTAAAGTTGAGAGTACTGAAAGTTTCCCTTTTTGGTCTAAAGAATGGTCTGTGTTGTAAAAGGATAAAATTTTGAGAAAATCAATTAATTAAAAATTTTCAAAACAATTTTCGAAAATGGTCACTACCTAACACACACGGAATTAGTCCTTAAGACATACAGCCCCAAATCAGAAGATCATAACCGCCAAAACTACATTCGCCGTCACTACTCTACATTGCAACCGGCCTTTTTACCAAATGAAGATAACACTACCAAGCTAGAAGATGATGGGCAAAGATGGCCCGATCAAACAGATGGACAGGACAGTTGAGTTGGAGATGGTTATGGCCGAACTTAAGGATGAAGTTTCCTACATATCCCAAAGATGGGAATCATGCCTTACATAGTTCGGTTAGGGTTTACTCAAATATTAACTCTCTCATTTTGCGCTCTAACTTTTGCTAAAGCCGCTTTTCGACCTTGCAAGCTCAGTTTTTCTTGTTTCCAATTTTTCATGCTTTAACTTTTGCGTAGGTCGCCCTTTTAAGTTTTCGATCCAGCAAGCCTCTCAGGGATAGTATTTCTTCAATTTGTCGATATTAATGGGTTGTGAAAACTCCAAGCCATCTAAATCCATAAGGATAATCGCTCCTCCTGACCAGATAGGTTTGATGATAAAAGAACCAGTCAAATTGGGTCTAAACTTACCCCTAGGGTTATGGATGGGAGCTCGGTTGTCTTTCAGCACCATATCTCCTTCCTTGAGGTTTCTGGATTTGACTTTCTTGTGGAAGGCCCTGGCAATTCTGCACTGATATCCTTGGATGTGATATAACGCCTTCAATCGCCTTTCGTCAAACAACATCAATTCTTCCAACCTGCTTTACTGCCAATCTGCCTTCACTAGCTGACACTCAGCCATAATTCGTAGCAACTCAATCTCGATCGGGAAAACAGCTTCCATCCTGTATACCAGCGAATAAGGGGTTGCCCTTGTGGATGTTTGAATTGATGTTTATAACCCTAGAGTGCAAAAGGTAGTTTATCTGGCAAGTGTTTGTAAGTCTCAAGCATCTCCCGCAAGATGTTCTTGACATTCTTATTGGTGGCTTCAACGGCTCTGTTGGTCTGTGGTCTATATGTTGATGACTTGTGAAAAGCCACATTATATTTCTCAAGCAAATCTGCCACCTCTTTCTTGAACTGTGAGCCGTTGTCCTAGATGATCTCATTTGCTATCCCATACCTGCAAATAATGTTGTTTATGATGAACTTGGCCACATGTGACGCCTACAACACAGAATAAGACTGAGCTTTCACCCACTTGGTGAAATAGTCGATCATCACTAGAATGTACTCATGTCCATTTGAATCTTTTGGCAAGACTACCCCGATGACGTGAAATTCCCCAGACTGAGAAAGGCCATGGCGATGTCATGTTGTAAAGCTTTGACGTCGGGATATTCATGCGATTAGCATGGATTTGGCATTTGTGGCATCACCGAACGAAGTTGATACAATCCTCCACTGTAGTTGACCAATAATAGCCTTGCTTAAGGATCTTTTGAGCCAGTATCACCCTATTCATGTGTGCCCCACATTCTCCTCCGTGGATGGCCTCTACAAGACGCTTCGACTTCTCTTCTTCAACGCAGAGCTTGTGCATTCCCAGATGGCCTCTCTTATACAGTTTATTTTCACAAATAATGAACTGGACGTCCAGACAACGTATTCCGCATTTATCCTTGTCATTTTCCCCTGGTGGATACGTATAGGGCTGAGCAAGCAATCCGTGAAATCCGTAATCCGATCCAGTCCAGTCCAATCCGATAGGTTTGGATTGGTTTTTTGAATCCGTGGTTCGGTTCCGGATTGAAGAATTAAAAATCCGTAGTCTACAGATTGGTTTTGGATTGAACTCCACGGTTCCGGATTGGAACCGATCTGGACCGTATACAAATAGTCTATATTTTTATTATACACCCTCCCCCATAGTATCCTCTCTTGTTCTATATAAAACCTAAACTCAAACCTAAACCCATATAATATCTTCTTTTATTACTTTTGTTTGTTAGTTTTTAGTTTTAATTTATAGTGGTCTAAATTCTTATGGTAAAACCAGTTTTCTTATGGTTGTTTAAATTCTAGAACAATATGACGCTATTAGAAAAAAACATGTTCTATTGTGGAACTAATATAGCGTTATGTTTATGTTTTTATGAAATTAAAGTGTTATATATATTTTTTGGTTATTTAATTATGTGAATCCGTGGTCCAAAACCGATCCAATCTAGGTTTAAATGGATTGGTTCGGATTGGTTCCATGATTTAAAGAGATTGGATCGGTTCCAATTTTTCAGGAACCATAGATAACGGATTGGTCCTGGTTTTATCCCAATCCGATTCAATCCGGACCATGCTCACCCCTAGATACGTATGCTCTTTGAGAAATGTAATGACCCCAAAATCTATATTAGAGATTACCCTTATGGCCTTATGGGTTAACGCATTTTAATTTAATGATATCTGTTCAAATTGAGGAATTATCTGTTGAGCCACGGCTTTAAAATTGAAATTACAGACCTTTACGGGTTCAAAAATCACAATTAAGTACTTTGGTGTGTTAGTGGGGATTTTTAGACCTATTTGGGAAAATTCATTGGAAATCCAACTTGTCTGATTCGTTAATGTACGTTTGGGTGGTTAACTTAATACTGCCAATTGAAGGCCTTAGAGACTTCAAAACCAGAATAGAGGACATATTTATGATCAGCACAATTTTTAGAGTCACCTAGGAAGTTTAATTGAAATTTGATTTTGTGCGATTCGTAAGGGCGAGTTTGGCCCTCCTTATTGTGAAAAGCTTAAGTGTGTGTATATTTATATATAGAGAGACATGTTATGTGTGTTGGGAACTCAGGATATTTGAGCCAAGAATATCTAAGGTAGAAAGAGAAGAGAACAGTGAGAGAGAAAGAGGGAAAGAGACCAAGATTCTTGAAGAAAAACTCAACAATCATGGGGGTTTGAAGATGATTAAAGGGAATTGAAGAAAGAGAAGGGGAATCAACCATGGAGGCTTGAGGAAATGGAGGAGAATTGAGAGGAAGACCAAGATTGAACTAAGGTATGATAATTTATCTTGAATCCTTGTGTTTAAGACATTAATTTCATAAAATCATGATGATATGGAAAGATTTGAGACCACTTGAGTTAAGGTTCTAAGTATGTATTTAATTGAATTCAATTTAAGGAATGAGACCTTGGGTTCTATGGTTTGTTTAAGATTGGGGCTCAATCTTGTGAATACCATATGAAATGCACTTTAGAATTGTCCAAAGAATAAAATCAAGCAAGAATTAAGTGAATTTGTGGATTGTGGGTTGTGTTCTAAGACCCTTGAAGATCATGAAAGATTAAGCATGAATCTTGAACCTTGAAGAAAAGATTGATTTGTTTGAGATGAAAATACATTCGGTTGATGTTAATTTATCATGACATGGGGCAATTTTACATGTTTTTAAGTGATTTATATTAGAAACCAAGCTTAAGAATGGAAGAACCAAGTGTTGGAGCAAAAAGAGCCATTTTCGGACTCCAAATTGTCCAGAGCCGCACGTGCGGCAGGTCTTCCCGCACATGCGGCAGCACAGTCCCAGAACCAAAGTTGAATCTGCTGAAAGAGCACATTCTTCCGCACGTCCAGCCCCATTCCCGCACGTGCTGCTCTGTTTCCCGCACGTGCAGGAGACATCTTTGTTCAGCCAACTTTGAATAAGCATATCTTTGGCCTCCGGACTCTGTTTTGAGTGATTCTTGAGCCTAAAATCAAGCCCCGGAAGTCTAGTTTCCAATGGTGGTGGTCTCACTCATAAATTATAATTAAAGAAATAGTTATGCCCAGATTAGTGATGACTATTCACTTTCTGTCAACCAGTTTTGTACCGTTTCTTCGTCTGAACCATTTTTCTATCGATTCCTCCTATTTTCTGGGGCATAGATTATAATCTATGGAGGATTAATGAGTTTAGAACCACCATGGCTATTGATTAAAAAAATAAGAATGAGGTTGATTTTATCCTCATAGTCTGCTATGTGCATTGTGTTTGCAGGTCAAGACGAGGACATCATCCCACTGCTACCAGAAACCTATCACTTTGAGTAATAGTATTGTCATAGTATGCTTTATTTACAGCTAACAATTACCATTAGCACTTTGTTAATTGCGGGTTAACTATGTTAACGTATATGAACGATTAAACAAATGTGTATACCTCTGTATGATTCTGATTCATAATTAATATTAACATTCTATTCTCCGCAAGTAAATCACGTCGTTTCTTAATGAATAAAGGGAACTTATGTTCATTCTTGAAAAACGGTTTCAATGTAAATATGAGAGCATACCGTTTTACTACTAATGGACCTGAGGCCGTTTAGTTATAAGTCATTGAGTATGGATATCTCTGAAGAATCAGAATAATTGGAAAAGCTATGTGTACCCGTATGAATCTGAAATAATTCTGTTGTGTTACATATGGACCCAAGGTCGTTCAGAACCTACGATATGAATGCAAAGGTTTAGCATTCTTATGTGCTCTCTGTAATAGTTACTATTCTTATTCTGTTATACGCGAGACAACTGTGTTAATCTGTAACTAAACCATGAGAAACTTATGTGCACTATTGTATAATGGTATTCTTAGGAAACTGCGATTATTCTGTTTCTCTTTTTTCGTTCCGGTTATGCTATGTTATGACATGATGTGGATTGTTCGGTCTTTAAGACCTAATGATTTCTGGTATGGAACAAAGTGTTGTACGGAACTAAGTGCTGCAATGCGAGTCACCTTTAGAATCCGTGAGAGACACCTCTTGAATCCATACATACATGAACTGGGCTTAAAGCCAATCTGGGCCTATGCCCATTCTGTATAATTTGTTAGGCCAGAGGCTATTTTGTGGGATCTGTTAGGCCTGAGGCCAATCTGTATTTTTTGGTATGAAACAAAGTGTTGTACGGAACTAAGTGCTACAGTGTGAGTCACCTCTAGAATCCGTACGAGACATCTCTTGGGTTCATACATGCATGAACAGGGCTGAGGCCGTTCTGCATTCTGGGCTTAACGCCACTCTATTCAAGGGCTTAATGCCACTCTATTCAAGGGCTTAAAGCCACTCTGTTTGAAGACTGGTCCCAAGGCCGTTCTGGAAACAATTACAGGATAAGATTAACTATAAGTTCTCTACATTTATACACCTTGTGATTCAAGTTATTTATTGGATTGTCACGTACTATTATTCACTGAGCCTTGCTCACTCCGTTTTTGTGTATATTTATGTAGGTGACCCATCGGAGATTAACACTAGAATGGTATTGAGGTATACCTGTCTGCCAAGCCGCCTAGGGTACGCCTCTGTGTTGAGGCCTTAATTTGTGTTGGGAGTCTTATAAACTATTAAGTCTTATGTATGTTGGTGTGAGATCTATATAAATTCTATGAATGTATATGAAACTCTGGAAAAGTATTTAAATGCTTCAATCCAATTAAACCATCATGTATGCACAAGCTCAATGGATATTGTCTTGTATTTGATTATGCTTCCGCTTAAGGCCCCGTATGTGGTTAAATATTATTTTAGAATTCTGTTTTGAGGCCTACGTACAGGCCGGTCATGGACCAAACTTTTAGGGGTGGGTTTGGGTTGTGACAGGTAGTATCAGAGCATGAGTTAAGATCTCACACAATTGTCCATTGAGCATTAGAGTGTCTAGAATGCATTTAAATTGCATGTATCTAGTAATGAAAGGATATGATGTGCATTTTAAAAGATGTTTGTGAGCTTGTACAATATGTTGAGTATTGAGATTAAGAATGAGAATTCTCATGGACTTTGAGGTAATAAAAGAAGATTCATATGTTTTGTTTCAAGGACTGAGTTTTGTGACTAAGGAAAATTGGATAATTCTTCTAAAGTGAGAATGGGTTAGATAAGGCTAAAGTTTTGAAAGATGTGGAATATCGGTGCTCTTCGACTATTCAAATTGATAAGTATAAGCCTGTTGTGGAAACATAATGCGGAAAAAAATATATATTAAACTTAGCATCTATCTGTGTTATATGTGAAATTAGACCAGGAGGAATTTTGGGGAAACTGAGGCTGTTGTGAATCAATGAAGTGTATTGCAATTGAGAAATACAATGATTAATAGTGAGTGTGGGATTTGAGAATGGTTTGATATAAGAAGTGGAGATAAAGGGATTGCCCCACTCATATCCTTGTATGCTTATGTGTGGTATGACTAGGTATACGAAACTATGTGTTATGGAATAATTAATGAATGATATGCGATATGTTAACAGTCTGCATCTTATGACTCTAGGAGTGGGGATGAAATGGAATGTTATTAAATACAAATATTATGATCTGTGATCATATAGTATTCGGTGGAATTTTATGGAAGTTTAGTGATACAGGGAAATTGAAATTTTGATTGGAATGTTGGTGGTGTTGAGTATGTTAATTTGTAGAGATAGAGTGTATGTTTAGGAAATTGAGATATGTATGCTAGCAAAGGAAAATATTATCTGAAATCTTGAGCCATGGAGTTAAATGACTTGTATGATCTTATGTATTAAGCTAATTTGTATTCAGTGGCTTAAGGGAAAGGTAGTAAGAATGAGGTAATGTTTATGTTGTTTTATCACGTGTAAGAACACGAATGGGCATTGTTAACGTAGTGAGATGATATGTTTGTTAATCAAATTATTTGGGTTACTGAAGTGGATCATTGGTGAAAAGAAGGTCATGTTGTGAATTTTTCTACGGGATGATAAGTGAAGTTTTGTTTCTCCTTTCAGTACAGACATATATTCTTGCGAATGAATGTAAATAAAAGAAAATTTGTGTTTCTTTTGTGGATTGCCATTTGTCTGAAAGACATAATTTTGTTATGATGCGTTTTTGTTTTGAACCTAACATATTGTTATCATAAATTCACCATTATTGACTAAGAACAAAATAATTGTATGAGAATTAATTTAAGGCTGGTTCCTTTATTGTGATCTAAAAATGAGTGCTCATTGGAAAGGAACTTATGTGATCTGTGTTATTTAGAGGGGTCATACCATCAATTACATTCGGTACTTCTGACATAGATGAATAATGTGTGATCCTGTGTGAGTTGACTATAGATCTAAGTAAGTAATGTCCTTGTAAAGATACTTTCGTATAAATGATTTTAAAAATGGCTATGCTATACGATGTTTAATGAAATCTATATTTTGGTTACGAACTGTTCTATATGATAAGTATTTTCTGAAATGATGAAATATGTTATGAACCTCCAACATGTTTATGATATGATGAGTTTTCCGAGTAATTTCCCCAAAATGACTAGATATGCTACGAAACTCCGATTGTTCAGGATATGACAAATTTTCAGGAAAAGGTATTTTGCTATACATGAATGAGTTTTCCGTTTAATAAATTGTTGTGGCATGTTTGATGCATGCCTTATGATGAACTTGAAATCATTCTACCTTATCTGTTATAAGTTGGACCGGAGGTTGTTCTGTCAAAGTTTAAATAAGTTTGATACTATTGGGAATTATCCCATCATCTGATAATCTTTAAAAGGTCAGCTAAGTTTCTGAATAATATCTCTGAATAATGTATTGTGTGAAATTATGAATGGTTTGATGAACTTTGTGTATTACATATTTTTGGAAAATGTTTTGTCCATGATGGTTTGATGAACATTGATGACATACTTTTGATGATTTGGAAAAGGTTTGATGAACTTTGATGACATGATGTCGACTTTAAGATCTTCCAAGCGAATATGGATTTTAAATGATTATTACCTTACTGCAATTTGGGAATTGTGACCATTGAGGTTTGATCCGTATTTGATTTTGCTAACAATTTATTTTGGAATTCGGGTTACCATTTGAAGTCTGTTAGGAATCTGATTTGAAGTAATAAGTTTAATTTTGATTATTTGAACCTTCATTTAAGTTGAGGATTTGAGCCTGAATTTGAATATTCAAAATTTAGACCTCACTTATCCTATCTGTTATGGAAGTAAAGCGCTTGAGGATACTTCAAATTACTGAAACTATTGCTCTGAATATTTAATTTATTAGTGAGCAAGGGTTATAAAGTCGTTAATGTAAAACGCATCTGTTTATTCTGGACCTAATTGTTGTAGTATGTTTGTACCATTTGAAACCTGATTGAGTAGTGAATGTTTCCTTAACCATTGAGGAATTATGATAATTAAGGAGTGTCGTATACCCTAGACGAAGTTCAACTTGTGGCAGGGTAAATCAAGTTTGGAGGACCAAACTTTTTAAGGTAGGGAGGATGTAATGACCCCAAAATCCGTATTAAAGATTACCCATATGGCCTTATGGGTTAATGCATTTTAATTTAATGATATCTGTTCAAATTGAGGAATTATCTGTTGAGCCACAGCTTTAAAATTGAAATTACTGACCTTTACGGATTCAAAAATCACAATTGAGTACTTGGGTGTGTTAATGGGGATTTTTAGACCTATTTGGGAAAATTAATTGGAAATCCAACTTGTCTGATTCGTTAATGTACGTTTGGGTGGTTAACTTAATACTGCCAATTGAAGGCCTTAGAGGCTTCAGAAACCAGAATAGAGGACATATTTATGATCAGCACAATTTTTAGAGTCACCTGGCAAGCTTAATTGAAATTTGATTTTGTGCGATTTGTAAGGGCATGTTTGGCCCTCCTTATTGTGAAAAGCTTAAGTGTGTGTATATTTATATATATAGAGACATGTTATGTATGTTGGGAACTCAAGATATTTGAGCCAAGAATATCTAAGGTAGAAAGAGAAGAGAACAGTGAGAGAGAAAGAGGGAAAGAGACCAAGATTTTTGAAGAAAAACTCAACAATCATGGGGGTTTGAAGATGATTAAAGGGAATTGAAGAAAGAGAAGGGGAATCAACCATGGAGGCTTGAGGAAATGGAGGAGAATTGAGAGGAAGACCAAGATTGAACTAAGGTATGATAATTTATCTTGAATCCTTGTGTTTAAGACATTAATTTCATGAAATCATGATGATATGGAAAGATTTGAGACCATTTGAGTTAAGGGTCTAAGTATGTATTTAATTGAATTCAATTTAAGGAATAAGACCTTGGGTTCTATGGTTTGTTTATGATTGGGGCTCAATCTTCTGAATACCATATGAAATGCACTTCAGAATTGTCCAAAGAATAAAATCAAGCAAGAATTAAGTGAATTTGTGGATTGTGGGTTGTGTTCTAAGACCCTTGAAGATCATGAAAGATTAAGCATGAATCTTGTACCTTGAAGCAAAGATTGATTTGTTTGAGATGAAAATACATTTGGTTGATGTTAGATTATCATGACATGGGGCAATTTTACATGTTTTTAAGTGATTTATATTAGAAACCAAGTTTAAGAATGGAAGAACCAAGTGTTGGAGCAAAAAGAGCCATTTTCGGACTCCAAATTGCCCAGAGCCGCACGTGCGGCGGGTCTTCCCGCACGTGCGGCAGAATAGTCCTAGAACCAAAGTTGAATCTGCTAAAAAAAGCACGTTCTTCCGCACGTGCGGCCCCATTCCCGCACGTGCGGCTCTGTTTCCCGCACGTGCGGGAGACAGCTTTGTTCTGCCAACTTTGAATAAGCATATCTTTCGCCCCCGGACTCCGTTTTGAGTGATTCTTGAGCCTAAAATCAAGCCCCGGAAGTCTAGTTTCCAATGATGGTGGTCTCACTCCTAAATTCTAAATACAAAAAAAGTTATGCCCAAATTAGTGACGACTATTCACTTTCTGTCAACCAGTTTTGTACCATTTCTTCGTCTGAACCATTTTTCTATCGATTCCTCCTATTTTCTGGGGCATAGATTATAATCTACGGAGGATTAATGAGTTTAGAACGACCAGGGCTATTGATTAAAAAAATAAGAATGAGATTGATTTTATCCTTATAGTCTGCTATGTGCATTGTGTTTGCAAGTCAAGACGAGGACATCGTCCCACTGCTACCAGAAACCTACACTGTGAGTAATAGTATTGTCGTTGTATGCTTTATTTACAG
This sequence comes from Camellia lanceoleosa, assembly GCA_025200525.1. Classification (NCBI taxonomy): domain Eukaryota; kingdom Viridiplantae; phylum Streptophyta; class Magnoliopsida; order Ericales; family Theaceae; genus Camellia; species Camellia lanceoleosa. Next base: position 140,964,897 of record CM045761.1, on the reverse strand, counting down.
CTAACAATTACCATTAGCACTCTGTTAATTGCCGGTTAACTATGTTAACGTATATGAACGGTTAAACAAATGTGTATACCTCTGTATGATTCTGATTCATAGTTAATATTAACATTCTATTCTTTGCAAGTAAATTACGCCGTTTCTTAATGAATAAAGGGAACTTATGTTCATTCTTGAAAAACAGTTTCAATGTAAATGTGAAAGCAAACCGTTTTACTACTAATGGACCTGAGGCCGTTCAGTTATAAGTCATCGAGTGTGGATATCTTCGAAGAATCAGAATAATTGGAAAAGCTATGTGTACCCGTGTGAATCTAAAATAATTCTGTTGTGTTACATATGGACCCGAGGTCGTTCAGAACCTACGATATGAATGCAAAGGTTTAGCATTATTATGTGCTCTCTGTAATAGTTACTATTCTTATTCTGTTATACGCGAGACAACTGTGTTAATTTGTAACTAAACCATGAGAAACTTATGTGTACTATTGTATAATGGTATTCTTAGGAAACCGCGATTATTCTGTTTCTGTTTTTCCGTTCTGGTTATGCTATGTTATGACATGATGTGGATTGTTCGGTCTTTAAGACCTAATTATTTCTGGTATGGAACAAAGTGTTGTACGGAACTAAGTGCTGTAATGTGAGTCACCTCTAGCATCCGTGCGAGACACCTCTTAAATCCAGACATACATGAACTGGGCTTAAAGCGAATCTAGGCATATGGCCATTCTGTATGATCTGTTAGGCCAGAGGCCATTCTGTGTGATTTGTTAGGCCTGAGGCCAATCTGTATTTTCTGGTATGAAACAAAGTGCTGTACGGAACTGGCTGCTACAGTGTAAGTCACCTCTAGAATCCATACGAGACACCTCTTGGGTTCATACATGCATGAACAGGGCTGAGGCTGTTCTACATTCTGGGCTTAATGCCACTCTATTTAAGGGCTTAATGCCACTCTGTTCAAGGGCTTAAAGCCACTCTGTTTAAAGGCTGGGCCCAAGGCCGTTCTGGAAACAATTATAGGATAAGATTAACTATAAGTTCTCTGCATTTATATACCTTGTGATTCAAGTTATTTAATGGATTATCACGTACTATTATTCACTGAGCCTTGCTCACTCCGTTTTTGTGTATATTTATGTAGGTGACCCATCGGAGATTAACACTAGAATGGTATTGAGGTCTATCTGTCTGCCAGGCCGCATAGGGTACGCCTCTGTGTTGAGGCCTTAATTTGTGTTGGGAGTCTTATAAACTATTAAGTCTTATGTAAGTGGGTGTGAGATCTATATAAATTCTATGAATTTATATGAAACTCTGGAATTGTATTTAAATGCTTAAATCCAATTAAACCATCATGTATGCACAAGCTCAATGGATATTGTCTTGTATTTGATTATGTTTCCGCTTAAGGCCCCGTATGTGGTTAAATATTATTTTCGAATTCTATTTTGAGGCCTACGTACAGGCCGGTCATGGACCAAACTTTTAGGGGCGGGTTTTGGTTGTGACAAGAAAGTTCCAATTGTTGTAAGACTAGGGGTTCTTCGGTTGAACCTCATTCATTGCGGCTATCATCTTGTAAGCAGGCGTATACTTTTGTTCAATGATGATCGAATGCATCTTAAACCCAAACGGTAATTCTACCATGGAGGATAGAGTTGCCAATGCACCAGCAAACCGGTTGTTCTCTCTTAACAGATGTGTGAATATTAGTTTTTCAAACCTTGGAATCAAAATGTCCAGGGTCTAATGATAAACCTTTATTTTCTCTTCTTTGACCTTCCAGTCTCCGTTGGCTTGAGAAACAACTAAATTTGAGTCTCCGTTGATGTCCAACCTTATTGTCCCTAGTTCTAGGGTTGCTTGCAATCTAGTGTTACATGCCTCGTATTCAGCTTCATTATTAGAAACTTTGAACAGGAGATTGAAGTCTAGGGGTATATGGGAATCATCTAGTGCTATTAGCAACACGCCTATCCCACAATTGTATTGATTAGCTAAGCCTTCAAAGTACATTGTCCATGTCTACTCTTCTACTTGCAAAATATCTTTATCCGAAAACAAATACCTATTGCTTCATCTCCTTCCACAGGGTGGTCTGCCAAAAATTTTGCTACTGATCTCCTTTTGACGGACTTGCAAGTGACATACTTTAGGTCAAACTAGGAGAGAAGAAGCATCCAACGAGCTAGCCTACCTGTAAATGCCAATTTCTCAAAGAGATATTTGATGGGATCTAATCTCAAAACCAGAATTACAGAGTGAGCTAACAGGTAGTGTCTCAACTTCTTAGTTGCCCATACTAAAGCTAAGCAAGCTTTCTTCAGGGGAGTGTAACGGGTCTCATAATCCAGCATCTTCTTGCTCAAATAATAGATGGCCTTCTCCACCTTCTCTTCAGATTCTTGCACCAGCATGCACCCTATGGTTGAATCTATTACCGACAAATAGAGGATCAGTGGCTTTTCTGGCTCTAGTAGCGATAATATAAGTGGATTTTGAACGTATTGCTTGACCTGTTCGAAAGCAAACTGACATCGATCATCCCATCAGAACTTCTTTCCTTTCTTCAATAGACTAAACAGTGGTTCACAAGTCAAGGTCAATTTTGAGATAAACCGTCTTATGAATTGCACTTTCCCCTAGAAGGCCACACACCTCATTTTAGTCCTCAGTGGTGGCATTTCTAAGATAACCTTGATTTTGGAAGGATCTACTTTAATTCCTCTCTACATAATCAGAAATCCCAGCATTTTTCCTATAGTAGCCCCAAAGGCATATTTTTGTGGGTTTAACCTTAGTCTATACTTCCTGCTCTGTTCAAAGAATTTTTTCGGTGCGATGTACTGGCCTTCTCACTCTTTGGACTTTACAATCATGTCGTCCACATACACCTCAACTTCCTTATGGATCATGTCATGCAAGATTGTGGTCGCAGCCCTCTCATATATAGCTGCAGCATTCTGCAACCCAAAAGGCATAACTCTCTAGTAGTAGGTACCCCACAGCGTGGTGAATGCAGTCTTTTCTCTGTCCTCCGGTGCCATCAAAATCTGATTATACCCGGAAAACCCATCCATGAATGACAACAATGCATGGCCTATGGTGAAATCTACTAGCTCATCTACGTACGACAATAGAAAGTTGTCTTTCAGACTAGCTCCATTCAGATCCCGGAAGTCGACACAAACCCTGATTCGACCATCCTTCTTTGGAACCGGAATGATATTGGCCAACCATGTCAGATACTCGGACACCATCAAGAATCCCACATCAATCTGCTTGGTTACCTCTTCCTCGATTTTCAGTGCCCAATCCAGATGGACTCTACGGAGTTTCTGTTTGACTGGTCAAGCCTCGGGGTCAAGAGGGATCGGGTGCTGTACAATCTCAGGATCGATGCCAGGCATGCCTTCATAGGACCACGAGAAAACATCTTTGACATCTTTTAATAAAGTGATAAAACGCTTGTGTTCCACTGAAGACAGTGTGGAATAGCACGTCACACTTCTCTCGGTCAATCAAGTTTTTCAAAGCCTGAGGAATTTCTTCCTCTTCGTTTTCATTAAAATTTTGAAAATCTTGGTCAATGCAATAAATCAGTAGCATAGAGAAGTAAACGGAATCTGCAGTATTCTCATTCATAAGTTTCGGCTCTTCGGTTACAACCGACTCGAAAGAAAAAGCGTAAGAGGGCCTAGATAGGACCTTGGCATCCGAGTTACCACTCTCGGAAATGGTAGACTCAGACTCCTCAAATTACACAAAGATAAAACCAAGTACCATTTCAAACTGGCCACGGGCCAAAATAATTTAAAATTTATGTTACACCGCCAAACTATCACACGTAAAGTCATTCCAAGACTCCATTTGGAAACCACTAGACTAAGTAACCAAACACAAGATGTCCCCAAAAGAAAGCATAATCATCGGTCAAAATACTACTCATTCCCTTTAAGATAATTCTTTTACTAACGAGTGTCGGACACTCCCTCCTGACACCTAGAGACAAAATAAATAAGAATAACAATAATTATAAATATTGTTCATTTCAAATCTTGTCGTTAAACCTTACATAGTTTGCAGTTTATAGATTTTACAACCAAATCTCAAAATAATAAACATTTTCAAGGAAATAAGTCCCTTACCACCATTCACAATCCTCCCATGTCTAGGCCACGCCTCTTTCAAAATACACACAAGGGTATACAAACCAAGGTTCAAGACTAATTCCACACATACTCAAGTAAATAGAGCAGTTTCACAATCATGCAAGGCCATATATATTCCATTCATAACATTTAGCATTAACACCTCTCACTAAGGTACACTCTCATATTCCAGCACGAAGCTCAACATATGTATATCAAATAGCATAGAATCACATAACCACATAACAGATATCGGGCTATTCCTACGAAAATTGTTAGTTGTTCTAGAAATTCTTTTAGACCTCTATTTAGAAATCACGTTGATCAAGCGCATTTCTAAGAAAATTACTGGACCCGACACAACACCCCCAAGACTCAACCCCATGCCCACATAAACATATAACATCTTAGCACATAAGCATGTTATTACATAGAATGTAAACGTCGCTCACAATCTCAAGGTAAAACCTAACTGTGGTGAAAACCACTTCCCACGAGCCAATGTATTCAAACCCAGTTCGCTCTGAAACCAAGTTGTAACGCCTCAATTTTTCTAAAGATTAATTAGGTGGAAATTAACTAACCAAAGCGTGAGGTTTTTAAAAGAAACTTCATTCTCATTCAAATAATTATAAAAATCTTTTTCAAATCCATTTTCTTTTCACAAGTCTACAAGAAATACAATGGATGAAACCATAAACCCACTATTCGTGTATTACATTGAATATAACATATTCTTTCACAAACAAAATTTCCCGAAGGTTTAAAATAAATAAGAGGGCATTGCCCTTTACAAAGCATAGAACTCGGCCAAATAAACAATTAAAAAGCACTATGGCTCATCACCAGTTTATAACCATGTCAAGGTAAAACCTGTTGTTTGATCCTCAAGTACAAAAACATTCCTTGTACACATGTACAAGTATGGGGAGAGAAAACCACTAGCTCACCAAACAATCTCATATTAAACATTAAAACACATGCAGGTCCAGCGATACAGTGATACCAAACAGATATATATAAAAAGTCACATCATGCCATAACCTTATGATTTTATTACCTAATTCCTTAAATCCAAATTTAATTAATTAACCACACTTGTTAACTTAAATAAATGAACATACTTTAATGTCAACAAAATCACTTTCTGAATTTCTAGGCAAAACTGGTTGTGTAGAATTGAAAACTGCCTAAATGGATCCTTACAGAGTTTTTCAAAATTTTCAGAGTTTTCTGGACAGAAAACTGCTCGAGCGAATTTTGGGTCCTACTCGAGCGGATTTTTGGGTCAATTTCTGGGCAGTTCTCTTGAGCACTCCGCCTATGAGGCAGAAAATTTCGCTTGTGCAGAATTGAAACTGCTCGAGCAGATTTTGGCGTGTCTGTCTTGATTTTTGTTCTCTTTTCCTCAAAACTAATGCCAAAAATGTTTTTGCTCAGATTTTCTCTTCTCCCTCTCTCTATATATATATATTCATCTATTCTCTCACTTCTCTCTAAAAACACACCCCAAATCCAACTTCTCTCTAAAATTTAGCTCCAATCTTTAAGAGTTTAAGGGAGTTTCTCGCACCAAATCGAAGAAGGCGACGAGGGCTACGTTTATAACCGATTGGATCGTATTTTCGTCGACGTTGATTTCTAGGGTTTTCATCCTCTTCATCTTCAAAGCTTGATGTAAGGATAATCTTTGAGTTATATATACATTTTTGCAAGTTTATACGTGTTTTGAATATTTCATCATGTTTTGAGTTATGATTTTGGGTTGTTGAACCTTAGATGATGTTAGAGGTGGATTTCATCTATTTTTCCCAAAAACTTTTGAGAATATGAGTATGTTCTAGGGTGTGGGTGTTGTTTTGGAAGAATCTTTTCAAAAAATGGAACGAAAACCTTGTTTTGGTGGAGACCCTAAAATTTGGGGATTTTGGGAAAAAGTTGTGATATTGTAAAATTGATACTTGATAATTTGTCATGTGAGTAAATGATGGAGGAAAATCTATAGTAGTATTAAATGAAGTGATTTCATGAGAAAATAATAAAATTGTATAATTGGAAAGCTTGAGCAATAGTTGGTTGGTGTTATTGTGGAAAGATTAAATGCTACAAAATGATGTTTGATATGTGGAAAATGCATGAATGTTGATATTGTATTTTGTCTCTTGGAAAAATATACTACGATGTTATATTGATAAGAGATGTGGAATTTGATCACAATTCTAATGACCTAGAATTTCCTTTTTTAAAATAGTCAGTGCATAATTTAATTGAGCAAATTTTCATATTTGACTGTTGTATAAATTCGGTGCGGAAATAGTTCAGTTTTGTATTTTTTAAAAATAGTTCCCGATCTCAGAAAATTATGAGATTTTTATATGTTGTTCCCACATAAGTCTATCATGTTGGATAAAAATTTCATAATTAAATGATGAGTATTTATTTTATGCAAATGTGCAGACTGATTGGTATTCAGTTTAATTTATAACATAATTTTGTTATTAAATTTTGAACGTTTAGACCGTGACTTGAGATAAATTTGTTGGGTCTATTTTTGTATATAATTGGACCTTGTTTGACTTATAGGTGAGAATTTAATCCAAGACTCATGACTTAGATTCAATTTAATTTGAGTTTGTTTATGACTCATGTTTAACTGTTTGGTCCTTTTAATTATGTGATTGGTAGTGATCACTTTGGGAGCTGTTAATATTTATTATATAGGATTATAATAGATATTTGAAAGTTGAATTTATGGTTTGTACCATACGGTAAAAAATTATATATTTTTGTAGTGAATGAAAATGTGTATATATTTCATAGTGTGCAAAATATTATTTTGTGATGTACAAAAATATTATATTTTGTGATAAAAAAAATATCATTTTATAATTTATGTTACAAAATTTTGAGATATTATTAGAAAAATTATAATTTTTTTTAGGAAAACCAATTTTGGGAAAGGCAACCCACGTGGGAGTTGGCCCCTCCTTCTTTCCTTGTCTCTTCTTTCTTTTCCTTTTTCTTTCCCTTTCTTTGTTTTGGTTTTGACAGAGGGGTTTCACCCTCTCTGTCCGTCTCTCTCTTTCTCTCTCTCTCTCTCTCTCTCTCTCTCTCCACAATTGCTCAAGTTTTAAGCTTAGAGTGGGAGTCTTTAGAGTGAGATTTTGCAAAAATTTTATAAATGAAAGTCGGAGAGCTCATTGTGATCTTCACAATGGTACTCTGGGATTCATGATCAGGCGAGGTTTTCCTTTTGGATTTGCTCATCTTCATTATACAAGGTAGGGACTTTCTTCATATTATTACTTTAAGGCTATGTTAGGGATATTTTGAGAAAATATATCATTATAGGAGGTATTGCATATATATATTTCTTAGATTTTTGTTCGGATAATTTTTGGAAGAAAAATTATGTTGAAATGTTAAGAATATTGGTATTTTGTAATTGATTTGGGAAAATCATCTTGTGTTGGTAATATTGTTAAAAATCCAAAACTAAAATCAATAGTTGTGTTGGTTGTATCTACATCATATTATGATTAGATAATTTATTTTGAGAAATATAAAGTTGAAATATTTTTCATCTTCGATTTTAGAATTTATTTTGAGAAAAATAAATTAACGTTGATGAATATTAAGTTGGAATTATAGAGTTCTTTTGGAATTAAAAACTCTAAAAGTGTTGTGTTCATGATATTTTATGAATGGTGATATATATTGATGATTATGTCTTATTCATTTTTGTGAAAATGAAAAAATGAAATGTAGACTTTCGAACTCCTAACCTCAAAAAGTTTACTCTTGGACAATTTCATGATTTTTGATGTAAATATCATGTGATTAATTAATTTTAGAAAAGTTGTGAAATTATTATTTTTAGGGAGTTGGGAAAGATTGGATATTTGAGAAGCTTGGCTGAAATATGGGTGTAATTGAGAGATGAGACATGTGAAGTTATGTTGGTGTTATTAATTTGAAAGATGGTGAATATAATGAACTTACTAATTTGATGGATTAAATTAGTTTGGTTAATATTTTAAATCCTTCATAATTAAAAGTGTATTATTGAGATTATACCATAACTTTTAACATAGTAAGATGGAAATGCTAGTATTTAGTAAGTATGAGATATTGGTGAAAATTATTTTGGTCAACTTAGTTGAGGTGAAACAAAGTTGATTAAAAGTTTTGTGTGAGTCAAAAAAATTGGGAAATTGATTATTGGTTTTAATAGTTGGAGTATGCTAATATGCTATTTTTGCACATCAAACTCATATATGAGATATTTGAATTGCATGTGAGTATTTGAAAGTGAGGGAAGTCCCAATTTGTGAAAGATTCTAAATGTTGACGTTTTGGGAGTTATTGGATTATTCAGAAAATATTATGTTTGGTTTTAAAATTGTTGAGTTTGATGGAAAACTATCTAAGTTTTGAAAGTTTGGCTTTAAAAAGTGGAACATGGATTGTTTCCAAGTGTTGGGAATCATAGGGGATTCAAAGTTATGGTTGCATGTTGGATTGTATATCCATGTTGCTATCTTCTAATTAATGCATTAGAGATAACTGTTTTGACTATCGGTGGAGGATAGTATTGATTGTTGTAGAAATTGCATGAGGATTAGGTGAACAGAAACTAATTTCTCATATACATTGCATGGAACATTGTTGCATACTTAGTCATTGGAAATGAATTGTTTTGAGAAAAGTGGATGAATACTTTGGTGAATCTGGGTAAGAGATGTGGTTACTTCAAATTAAGTTGGCATGTGTGTCTATGGTAAATTTTCTAAAATCCGCATGTATACATGGGTGCCAATTCTGCAGACAAAATTTTTGTGAAATGGCAATAGTAGTGCTTATATAGTCTACATTTACATGGGTGCCAATCCCGCGGGTGAAATTTCCGTGAAATGGCAATAGTAAAGCTTGTATAGCCTACGTTTACATGGGTGCTGGTTTACTATTTCCTGTGGACGAAATTTCTATGAAATGTTATGCCTGATAGAGATTCTCAGTGTGTGTATTTACCTCCTGTTTTCTGCTTTGAAGAAAAGACATGCATATAACTCATATTATAAACTATGGCATGGCATTCATTTTGAAAAGAATATCTTTTGCCACTCAAGTTGAGCCCACTTGAGCGCAAAAAGAACCACTCGAGCATAAAATACACCCTCCCAGTAGTTTTGTAGACCTCCGAAGTACTGAGAGTTTGCAAAGCCCGCTTGAGCGCAAAAAGTGCTGCTCGAGTGGAAGAGCAAAATCCTGAGCAACAAAAGGTTTGAAAATCAAGCAACCAACTTATTCCAAACACAACCACAACAACCCAATAGCCAAATTGAAGGATATACAAGGGGAGCAAGAGGTTAACGACAATATGAAACCATGAAACCCAAGTTCAGGATACAACAAGGTTTGGGTCAAAACCGAAATCGCTATAACCTCCTCCCCTTAAAGAATTTCGTTTTCGAAAATTCAAATCAAGTTTACAGTTATGCTTAAACCAAAGACAACAATGATAGTTACTCAATTCCAACATCATGACCCATTTCCTGGTCATCCATTCTCATCAACTCGATACACAAGTTCCAACATAGAAAGCATAATTTACATTTCCCAAAACATTTACAATGTTTACATTAAATTCATGTTTCCAAAACATACATAACATATATAATGTTTTCGTATTTCCAAAACATATACAATGTTTTCATATTTCATTAACATAACAATAATACAATATATGTTCAAGCTTCTACAAATAAATCCAGATATTTCTCATAGACTTCCAACTCACGTTCCCACGTTACTTTCTCAACCGCATGATGTTTTCACAATACCTTAACCAAGGGAATTGTCTTGCCTCGCAAGACTTGGTCCTGGGTATCCAAGACTCTCACCGGTCTCTCCTCATATGAGGCATCTTCATCTACCTCTAAGTCGGTCCAATCCAACACATGTGATGGATCCAGCTCATACTTCCGAAGCATGCTAATATGAAACACATCATCAACCCTAAAAAGCTGTGGCGGCAAAGCCAAATGGTAAGCTACCTCTCCAATCCTCTCAAGGATCTAAAAAGCCCAAAGAATCTATGGGACAACTACCCACTCTTTCCAAACCTCATCAAACCTTTCCTAGGTAATTTCTTCAAAAAGAAATGATCTTCCACCTCAAAAAATAAGGGTCTCCTTCTACGATCGACATAACTCTTCTGGCGACTCTGAGCCGTAACCAACCTCTTACGGATAAGTGCGACTTTCTTAGTCGTTTCCCAGACCAACTCTGGACCCAACATAGGTGTATCACCTACCTCGGCCCAACACACAGAGGATGTACATAGTCGGCCATACAAGGCCTCAAACGGTGCCATGCCAATGCTCGATTGGAAACTGTTATTATAGGCAAACTCCACTAAGGGCAAATGTCTCTTCTACGACCCCTTAAAGTCGAGGACACAACCCTATAGCATATCCTCAAGAATCTGAATGGTATGCTCGGACTGCCCGTCGTCTGAGGACGATACGCAATGCTAAAGGTTAATCTCGTACTCAAGGCACTCTATAGGCTCTGCCACAATCGAGCTGTAAAACGCAGATCTCTATCTGAAACAATTGTCACAGGGACCCTGTGCAACCTCACAATGTCCCTAATGTAAAAGTTGGCAAGATGATATACCAAGTCACTCATGCGCATAGGTATAAAGTGCGCCGACTTGGTCAGCCGGTCAACTACCACTAAAATGGCATCACTACCCCGCTGAGTCCTCGAAAGGCCCACAACAAAATCCATCGTGACATGCTTCCACTTCCACTCAACGATAGGCAAGGGTTGCAACAAACCAGCTGGTCTCTGATGTTTGGCCTTCACTTGTTAACAAGACACTTTGACACAAACATAGCCACATCCTTCTTCATTCTTCTCCACTAAAACTAGTGACAAAGGTCGTGATACACCTTTGTGCCTCCCGAATGCACCGCAAGGCGTGAATGGTGCAACTCTCGGAGTACTTCCTCTCGGTAAGACTCTGACACAAAGAGATGGTCAAGGTATCTAACACTCGAGTCGGAGTACACGTTCAAGCCTCTTTCTACCTTCCCACTAGAAATCTTTTCTAGGAGGGTGTAGACGTGCCCGAACTCCACTCCGCGCGCGAGGGCGCGAATCGTTTGTTCTTAGCTACTACAGTTCGGACTCAATGTCACGGTTCTGAATTTGGTCTCGCAAAGTGCAATGCAAGACCGATAAATCACCAAAGAGTCCAAATCTGGCAAATCGTTTTGGAAAATTGATTTTTATAAAGAAGTGCCAAACATGGACTACTTTGCCAGATACAGAGTTGCCACCTAAATATTTTATGTTGGAGAAATTTAGGAAACCCTGACTCGTGCCTAAGGCCATGTGTCCGTCATCACCAAAGTTGCCTCGGCTCGAGAACTTGGATACGAGAGGAGAAGGTCATGCAATGAGCACCCCCGCTCGCCCGATCAAAAGATCGTCCTGTACTAAGCATGATATTTTGTTTTGAAAACATATGTGTTCTTATTCCGATTATTAGCTAGAATTACTATGTGATGCGCACAACACACAAGTATAGACTAGACTGCCTAAGTTGGAACAAAACATCTCATGTTTGTTTGTTTGAAAACAGTTTGAAGTTTGCCTCTCGCAAGTAGGCTAAATTGCCGATTTCACTAAATTCTTCCAATTCAAGCAATCCAATCTTCACCCACAGACATTCAGGCAGTTAATCAAATAAGCAATTAGCCTCATGGCAAGCATGCTTTCATGGCAACATTAACACACATGCAGTATGCTAAAGCATAAACACTCACAATGTACTCCGAGTCAAAACAATAGCTAGTTAGTAATCAATGCATGATCCTAGCTATGTCAACAATGGCTAATGCATCACATGCAAAATGCAACTAGAAATAGGCTTGGCTATTCTAAGATGTCATGTGCAATGCAACACTTGATAGTCATGTATTCAAATCGGTATTGAAATACAATGCAGTTAGTATGATGCGCCAAGCCCGGTGCATGCAATACAAATGAATGGATGCACACATGCAAAGCATAAGATATGCTAATTGAAATTGCCCTAAAACTAACCATCGAAAGCAGTTAAATAAAAGGGAGAAAGAAATGGGGGTTGGAAGACATGTACACACACACGCACTCTTATTACAACATATGCCCTCTTGACGGAGGGTTCGAATGAATAATACAAACCGACTAATTAACTAACTAACAAGCTAATTAGTTATTACACAACCAAATGAATAACTAGCTACAGCTAATTATTACAAAACCTTAACTAATTAACAAATTAAGTTACAAAACCGAATGCTAATTAACAAATAAAGCATCAAAATATGTAGACTAGGCCGCCTCAGCTCTGCCTTGAAGAAGTTGAAGATGCATGCTCAATTCCCGTCCCCAAAGCTCTCCAAATGCTCTTTAGAGGCTCTGTCTGCAGGGTGTCTTTGAGAACTAGCTTCTTGATCTTACCAAAAACATGTTGGGGATTGCACCAGTGGCTTGCCGGCCATGAGGAGCTACTGCCGACCCCTCTGCTGGCCAAGAGTACACACTGCCGGCCACAAATGAAGATGTGCCAGCCATCTGAAGGGCACTGCCGGCTACTGGTGTGCTGTGACACCAAGCTGCAGCAGAGCACAAAATAGAGAAAATGGAGGGCCTCCCAAGGGTATGTACGCACTATGCCACCCCATATCATCTAAAAAACATCAAGGGAGAGGCATAGTCGGATCCAAGACCATCAATCACGCATCTCGATGCATGATGGCCAAAGATCCAACTTGTGCAAATTCAATGTAAAATGAATGCACAAATAAACATATAAATGCCTAGAACTCTATCATGCGTCATCAAGAGCGTCGGCGACCAAGAATTGAGGCACGTTTCATCACTTCAAGTATGAAACGTCCATCGTTTCTCATGCTTGGATTAACAATTAGCCCAAACAAATGCAAGCAAATAACATAGCATGCATGCAATGTGACTTAAGCATGCAAACATGCAACTACATGGCATGCTCAATGCTATGAACTACATGGCATATACAATGCTATGAACTACATGGCATGCACATTGCAATGTAGGATGGCATACTACATGCAATAAACAATATGGCATACTCAATGCAATATACATAGCATACTTAGTGGACTTAAACCAAAAGGGTAGACCTCAGTCATGCCCAAACAGTGGCCATACCAAAATAAGGGCACAAAAAAAGGGCAAAGCAAGCATGCACAATGCAATGGCCTAAAAACTAGGCCTCAGAACACAACCTCAAGCATGATAAAGAAGCAATAAACATGGAAGTGTGACAATACTAAAGGCTCTAAAATCAAGTGTGAAATGATGCCAAATCATTCAAACAACGCAAGTAAAGCATGCAAGAGGACCTGAGGCACAAAGCCATTAAGGGGGTTACACAAAGGGCATGCAATACATGGCATAAATGATTGAACCAAACATGGACAGAGGTTAAATAGGTCTAAACAAAGACCTAAACATGCTAAGATAAAAGCTCAAAGGTCAAGGTATGCAAGCATACAAGCTAGGCCACAAATAAGGCAATAATGCATAACACTAAAAGGCGCTTAAAGAGTAAATGAAGTGCTAATATGGCAATGCTAAAAGCTCTGAAATAACATGTTATATTATGCCAAATCATGTACACAACACAAATGAAGCATGCTATGATGCCCGAAGCTTGAAGCTAGCATAGGCACTTGTACTACAACTATGCAAAACATGAAGCATGTGATCAAGGAAACCCAAAACAATCCTAGAACATGTCAAAATGAGTCTAAAACATGTAAGGAATGAAGCCAAAATAAGCTAGCATGAAGGGTAGAAGACATGGTGAATACAAGGCAAATAAGGTGGTTTACACTACACCTACCAAGACCAAGCATGGGATGACTTAACCAGCAAAAATCAGAGTTATATCATGGCAAGATAACCCCAAAAACACATTGAAATGATAGCTCACAAGCTTAGGCATGAAGGCATACGCAATGGTTCATGTTAAGGCATAAAGGGGCAAACGCTCCAACGCAGTGAATGGATGATAAATGCAAGTGCATGACCATGAAACATGGACTGACATCACATATGAAATGATGCCAAATCATTCAAATAGGCCAAGCAATGCATGCTAGCGGACCCAATGCACAAAGCTAACAAGCTAAAATGCATTATAGCTATACAAAGCATGGCATGCATGACCAAAACAACCAAAATTAGAGCTATAGCATGCTAAAACATGGACAAAAGCTTCTTGAAGTTAAGCCAAAAGCATGCTAGAATGACATGTCAAAGCATGATGCATATTAGGCTATTTCATGGAATTGCACTACAAGTGCATGGAGCATGCAAGGGCCAACCAAATCAAACTAAAAAAAAATCATGACATGGCAAAACATCACCAAAAAACATGTTAAAATGGAAACAAAACAAGCTAGAATGACATGCTACTTCATGAAGCATACAAAGCTAGTTTGTGAGATTTACACTACAAGTGTATAAACCATGCAAGGAGTGAGTCCACCAATCAAAATCAGAGTTATAACATGTCAAAATAACACCAAAAACATGCTTTAACTAAGCTAATTCAAACCACAAAAGCATGCTACTTTGTAAGGCTAACAAGGCTAGCAAAGAGGATTTACACTACAAGTGCAACAAACACGCAAGTAGTGACCAAGACAGCCAAAAACAGAGTTATGGCATGCTAAATAATGACCAAAAACATGCTGAAATGGAGCCCATACATGCTAAACAAACACGCTACTTCATGAGGCATATAAGGCCAGTTTGTAAGAATTACACTACAAATGTATAAAGCATGCATAAGGTGACCAAACCATCCATGGACAGAGTTAAGGAAGGTCCTAAAAGTCACAAAAAAGTGCCTGAACTAAGCGTCAAAATGGTAGAAACACATGCTCATTTGATAGGCCAATAAGACATGCAAACAAGAGAAGAGAATGGGGGACAACCCCCACCCATTTGGGACCTCAAAACAAGATTTTTACCACTGAAAATCCTCTAAATTTTAGTGGTTAAAAGGCCATGAAAATTTGTTTTGAAAGGCCTTGAAAGATGGCTCAAAAGCTATACAAGCTAAGAAACAAAAGGGAGAGACAACCCCCTAGCCAAACAAGGCTTAAACCAACATTTTTAGGACTGAAAATCTGACCTTTCTTCAGTTCAAAACCAAGCCAAAAACAGTTTGAAATGGTGGCAAAACAATAGTGCAAGACAAGCTTAAATGGGGTAAGTTGTATACCTTTGAAGCAAAGCACACACTAGGCACAAAAGAGGCACTAAACCAAGCTTTAATCCTCCATTTAGAGCTCAAACAAGGCTCCAAGTAAGCTTCAAGCAACCTTAACCCATAGATGGACCACTTTCACCAAGGATGCCTAGGCAAAAGAGAGGTATTTCTCTACTTGCATGCACAAAAGGCAAGAGGGAGAGGCTTTAGAAAGAGGGGCAGAGATCAAGCCCTGAAAATTATAGAGAGAGAGGGAGTTTTTAGTGAGAGAAGCTCTCAAAACTTGCTTAAGAAGTTCTCCAAATGTTCTAACCCTTCAAAACAATATATAAGGCCTCCATATATAGCAAAAAGAGAGGTTTGCATCGAAAATATCTCAAAAAAGACAGCTGGAGCAAGCTGGAGAAAAATATCTGTCGAAATCTGCCTTCTGGCGTCAATGGCCGGCACTTTATCATTGTTGGCCGGCACCTTGTCATTGTTGGTCGGCACCTTACCATTGGTGGCCGGCAGGGGGCCATTTTTGGATGGCATAGGGCCAGCATTGGCCATTCATGGCCGGCACACTCCCATAGAGGCCGGCAGCAAAAATTAGTCCTAGTCCCCGACTTGAAGAAAGCCTAACTCCTTCATCTGGATGCCTTTTTAGGTCATTCTTGTGTGCAAATTAAAGCCCCGGAAGTAATCTTTCCAATGGTTGCAGCCTTATATCAAAATTCCAAGTGTGCTAAGAGATATCCCTCTTTTAGTGAAGCCTGCTCAGTTTCTATCCAAACGGATTGATGCCTAACTTCCAATAACCATATCTCTCTCATCCGGACTCGACTTGAGGAGATTCTTGAATGAAAAATGGAGCCGCAAAAGTCTTCTTTCCAACGATGGCAGTCTCATAGCTAAAATCCAAGTGTGCAAACGAATAGGCCTGACTCAGCAAGGGCTACTCGACTCTCTCTTAACAATTCATACCCAATTCCTTCCTCAACTGGGTTTCTTCCGTCTCCTCTTCTTTTCTTCAACTCCAAAACCCTAAACAAGGTGTTTTGAAAGATTTTTTCAAAGATTTTATCTCTCTTTCATTCATTTCCACTTTGTCCTTGCTTGGTTTACCGAAAGGCGCGACATTTAACAAAATGCGAGCATCGGGACATCGTAGGAACCTATTTTCAAAAATGTTTTGAAAGAGAGGGTTTTAAGGTCTAAAAACCATTCAAAATAGTTTTGGTCCAAAAAAATGGTGTGAAATTGGGATTTGACTCTCTCCTTGCCAAAGAAATCGACCCTTTGCCCTGCACACCTTTCACCACCAAGTAAACCATCAATAGTGCCCCAAGTCTTAAGGAGGGTCAAAAATGGGGTGTCTACAGAGGGATTCTACCTCAAGGTCACCCTTTTGTGCTTCTATCACTCGGTTCACAAGTGTAGGTTGTGCAACTACTAAAAACAAGGCTGCAAACTCAATAGACTTGCCAAGATGCAAGTCAAACTCCCTAATAGCACCCAACATCTCCCATTCCTGAATGACAATACACGCTATACTGCTAATTGATTTCCTACTGAAGGCATCGGCCATAACATTGGCCTTTCCCGAATGATAATATAACTCGAAATCATAATCGTCTATGAATTCCATCCACGTCCTTTGCCTCAGGTTCAAGTCTTTCTATGTAAACAGATATTTCAGACTTTTGTGATAAAAAACACCTCAAACTTCTCACCATACAGATAATGCCTCCAAATCTTCAAGGCAAAGATCACTGCAGCTAACTTTAGGTCATGAGTAGGACAGTTTCTCTCATGTGTTTTCAACTATCGCAAGCCATAAGCTACTACCTTCCCATATTTCATCAAAACACAACCCAAGCCTTCCCGTGAGGCATCACAATACACCCAATAGCCCAAACCCCTCTCTGAAATAATCGAAACTCGAACAGTGGTAAGTCTAACCTTAAGCTCTTGAAAAAACTTTTCACAGGTCTCATTCCACTCAAACTTAACTCCCTTCCTCGTCAATCTAGTCAGTGGTGAGGCTAATCGAGGAAAATCCTTCATGAACCGACGGTAATACTTGGCCAACCCCAAGAAACTGTGAATCTCAAAAGCATTCTTAGGTTTTTCCCAATTCTGCATTGCCTCTATCTTGGATGAATCTACAGTCACCCCTTCCCCAAATACCACATGGCCTAAGAACTTAACCTCTCTCTGCTGGAGTTCACACTTCCCAAACTTAGCATACAATTTGTGGGCTTTAAGTAACTCAATTACTACCCACAAGTGTTCCTCATGCTCCTCCTTAGAGGGTGAGTAAATCAAGATATCGTCCACAAAAACAACCACGAAATGGTCTAAGAACTCACGGAAGATCTGGTTCATCAAATCTATAAACACAACTGTGCATTGGTTAGCCCAAAGGGCATTACCAGAAACTCATAATGGCCATACCGCGTAGGGAATGTCGTCTTTAGGATATCCTCCTCCCTTACTCTGAATTGGTGATAACCCAATCTCTGGTCTATCTTAGAGAAACAACAAGACCCCTCCAACTGATCAAACAAATCATCTATACGAGGCATTAGGTACTTGTTCTTAACAGTTACCTAGTTCAACTTCCGGGAATCTATACAAAATCGCAACGTACCATCTTTCTTTTTGACAAAAAGAGCCGGGGCTTCCCAAGGTGAAGTACTAAGGTGAATAAAACCCTTATCTAATAATTTCTAAAGTTGAATTTTCAACTCAGTCAACTTGGTATGTGCAAATCTTTACGGTGCCGTGCCAGGCACTAAATCAATAGAGAACTTGATCTCTCAGTGAGGCGGCAAACCAGTAAGATCATCCCGAAAAACATCTGGGTATTCACAAACTACCCTTGGCAACTCAACTCGGACTTCATCACACTCACTACTCAAGAAGGCAACTAAGTTCACTTTGCCCACACAGATCATACATCAGTGATAAGACTCTATCCACCTGGTCCACTAAGAAATAATAGCAATCACCGTTCAAGGTACATACAGTAACCCTCTGACGGTAGCAATCCATAATGGCCCGATAAGATGACAACCAGTTCATTCCCAAAATAACATCAAAACTAGACATGTCAATCAACACAAATGCAAAAGGAAGTTGACGACCAGCAACCTCTATGTCACAACCCCGACACCTTAGCTTGAAAACAATCTCACTACCAATAGGAGATTCTACATAGATAGGAGATGCTAAATGAGCCAACTCTAACCCCAAAATTGATGCAAATGTAGAAGAGATAAATGAATGAGATGCACCCGTATAAATCAACACATTACCAACTGAATTTCAAAATAAGAAGGTACCTCTCACTACTGAAGGAGCTGGTACAAGATCTGACGCAGTAACAGCATACACCTGCCCTGCAGGTCTCTATTCAACCTGCTCACTGCTCGGAGCACAAGTCTAATGCATTGACTGAGCCAAAGAAGCTCCGTGATTAACCCTCGAGGCCTGTGCTGACTGTGCAGGCTGGTGGCTCTGTGTCTATCTCAAACTAGATGCACCAGGTGTGCCACCCAACTGTGGACAAAACCTCTTCATATGCCCCGTCTATCCATACTGAGAACAAGTGAGCGGCTGCCCTCTCTCTTGACTTTGGCTCTGAGAACGAGTCGAAGACGACGCAGACCGTTGCCCTTCTTCTCTTTGCGAGCAAACTAGAGACTTGTGGCCCAACTGACCGCATTTCAAACAAGTAAAATCTCCTTGACCACCCCTCCCAGAACGCGAACTCGGTATTGGAAAAGTAGACCTCGACTGAGCTCCTTGGGACGGCTGTGGGTTATAACTCCTCTGCCTTTTACTATCCCCTTGAATATCTTAACTCCTCCTGGAGCCCCTCATCATCTCCTCTTCCATCATCCTCTCCTCCTCCATCTGCATCACGATCTCAAGATGAGCTGCCACCTCCACAAGACGTCCATAATCTCTAACCATTGACCCAGCCACTTTAAACATGAGCCCGATCCTCAACCTCTTATGTGACAACCGGGTCTCATTTTTTCCTTTTCTTTCTTTCTTCGCTCCATTCTCCTTTTATCTTGGTTTGGCTTGAAACGTTCGGAAATGGTTTTCTAAATTGGAGTTCTTGTTCTCGTTTGGTTTGGTGTTGATTTTCGCTAGTTCCGCAGAACAGGGGGTCAGGTCCGGAGTGGGCGGGGGCTGTACCAGAAAATTTTCTAGACGGTTGGTTGGCTGCACGTGTAGTGGCCCAAGGCTAGACGTGCGGGAGGCTAAGTCCGCATGTGCGGATTTCAGGGGAAGGTTGGGCGTACACACTGTAATATATGAATGTGTGTGAGTGAGGTGCGGGAGGTGCCGCACGTGCGGGAGGGCACGCTCCGCACGTGCGGGGAAGGGCGCCGCACGTGCGGTCAGCCTGGGTCATAATTTCTGCATTTTTCTATCTTTAGGGCCGAGTTGTATATCATTTTTAGGGCTTCACTTTCTCACTCTAAAGTCCATTTTTCTCTCCCTTCTCTCTAGAAAACCTCCTCAAACATTAAAAAATTCTTTGATTTTGCAAATCCCTTGGATCTAGATTCATCATCCTCATCATCTCTCCCTCTCGAGCCTTGGAGATCAAGAGCTAGGACTTTCTTGGTGTAGGAGAAATTGAAGAATCCTCATTTTGGATCTAGGGTTTCCTCTCTCCTCTTCATCAAACCTTGAGGTAGGGTTTTCCTCTGAGTTATATAGATGTTTATGTAACTCTTGAGTTGATTTTGTGAGCTCCTACTACTATTCCGAAAATGGGTTTTGATGGTTCTAGAAATTGGTGATTTAGTGGAATAAACTCTATCTTGCTTTCTTTAAAGATGTCTTCTTGAGATTTGGGTAAATATGGGTTGAGATTAAGGAGTAAAAATGTGGTTTTATTAAAAGATGATAATGTTAGTTTCTTTTCGTGAAAACCAAGTAACTGGGGGGTTTTCTTAAATCAAAGAAGATGAAGGTTCATATTGCATTATACGAATATATATATACATATGTTTATATACATGTTTGTGGAGATCTTGTTGTAAACCATGGCATGTGAAAGAATGGGAAATGTGTGATGATATACATATGAAAATATGTACAAATATATATAAAATATTTACATTGACAAAGAAATTTTTAACATGTGGAAGACCTTAGGACATGGAGGTGACATCCCTACATGGTTATAGTTTAAAATGATTGAAATGTTGAAAGGGCATGAAATGTGGTTTTATTGTTGCACATGGGTGTTTGATGATAATTGCTTGGCTATCGATGAATTGACAATGAAAGGGGAGAATGTAAGTTATGAACCTCTATAGAGGGTTAATTGTGGTTATGGACCATGTTGAAAGACACGTATTAATTTGGGTAATTATTATATTGGCATTATTTAAGTCTTGCATATCATGAAAATTGTTTTGAAAAGAAACTTGAAATTTCATTGAGAATGTCACGCCCCAACCCACCCCTATAAGTTTGGGCATGGCTAGCCTGATGACGGACTCAAAATTCAATACTTATATAATATGGGGCCTGAACAGAAGCAATTATCAATTTAAAATAACATCTATTGAGCCAACGCCTACATGCCAGGATCACAAAACATTCCATCAAATAGCCCAACACATAATGAACATACCCATAAGAGACGATTGTGCACATACATATATACAATCCCATCCCCGTAGCTGGGGGGTATAACTAAAACATTGGTAGTGAAAGTCATACATGTCTTACTACATTGACAAAAGCCAGTGACCAATGCTATGAGTAAAGAAAGGAACTACACAAAAATAAACAAGCTTCATCTAGTTGCTTGGACACAGCGGAGATTGATAAAGAAAAGCTGCCAAGGCTGGACTAGGACTGGCTTCCAAGCTGATTAGCTACAGAGGCAGACATAACACGGAGTGAGCAGGGCTCAGTGAAGAATAGCAATATAAGGAGGTTAGGTGAATGAGCATAGCCTTGGAGAATATAGATATACATATAACAAACCAACCATAAATAAGTCTTATCCATATTATATTTCAAAACGGCCTCAGGCCCACATGTAATACAGAACGGCCTCAAGCCCACACGTAATACAGAATGGCCTCAGGCCCACACGTAATACAGAATGGCCTCAGGCCCACATGTAATACAGAACGGCCTCAGGTCCACATGTAATGTAGAACGGCCTCAGGCCCACATGTAATCCAGAACAGCCTCAGGCCCACATGTAATACAGAACGGCCTCAGGCCCACATGTAATACAGAACGGCCTCAGGCCCATATGTAATACAGAACGGCTTTAGGCCCAACATAACGACAGCTGTCCAAAGCAATATAGGGAAGATGGAACATTGGCATGTCTCCATCTCCCTTGGCGTAGAGCCATTAGTCATGTACAATTTATATCATTATAAGGTAGATAGAACATCGACATGTCTCCATCTCCCTCGGCCTTAGGGCCACGAGTCATAAACAATTCACGTCATAACATACTCCATTGTAGTAAATGTAATTTATATCAATAACATACATGGATCCTAGTGGGACTCATCTCACTACACCATTCACAATCAGAGACATCTAAACCATGGCACAGCGACTCCAACGTGCCAATTATAATCAATGTATAATAATTCGTAGACAGAAATGCAAGAGCAACTATATACATCATTACACTATTAGTACTCACAGTGATGGGCTTCCGATAGTAATGGGACGATGTCCTCACCTTCCTCTATTTTAGATCTTTCTACACTCAGTGGCTTATAACTGAATGGCCTTGGGCCCATCATTAGCAAAGCAGAATGACCTCAAGTCCATAAAAGATATCATTGTTCAATATCGCACATAAGTTTTCCGATTGTTCATCATGAGGCAACAAAGTTAGCTTACAAATAACAGAACACCAATAATAGTTATTAACGATAAACGAAATATGTCGCTACAGTACTATTACTCACAGTGATGTGGCAGAGCGTTAGTTCTCTCCTGTATGTGACCTTAAACTCAATTCTCTACAAATCTTCTCAATTTCCAAATCCTCCTTCTTGTTGAGATTCTCTGCCCCTTGTTCTTCCTATCTCACTCTCTCTTCTTCCAAGAGATATTTGTTTCATAAAATGACAAATGGCTAAGGAAGGAACTTAAGAGGGTTTATTAAAAGTTGACTATAATTTAATCAATTTAATCATTACAAATCAGATTTTTACAAAAATTCAGATTACAAACTAAAAATCATGTTGAACACAATTATAAAGTCAATTTCGGATTATCGAGCTTCTAAGGCTTTCAATTACTGATCCAAACATTTCAATTGTAACATATTTTGCTCATAATCAACAGATATAAGTCCATAACTATATAATTCACACAATTAAGCTTAATTTCACATGGAATTTCACATTAAGCACATAATATGAGACTAAAAGCATACCGGAAAACATATAAGGAGATCGGGTTATTACAGAGAATGAATTATCGTGATTGAAATTTTGGAAATAATCTGGGGTAAATACGTTGGTAAGTCCGATTAGGTGGTGTAGGTTGTATTTGATAAGTTAGTCTGAGTGTCCGTAGTGAAAGACCAGAAACCCGCGCGGATAAGTGTCGAGCCTTCCGGTTAATACCGGTAAAAATGACAATTTTGGTAGTACTCATAGAGTCTACTTGCAGACACCAGCCTAGGGAATTACCAGTATCGTATTTACCGCCCCCTGTTGATAAAAATTATTGGAAGCTTGAAATTGATGAGAATGCATATTATTATTGGAAACATGGTGATTTTGAGTTGTGCATCTAAATAAAGTTCTTCCTGTATAATGGCATTGCATGGTATTTACATCTCGTTTAATATTAAGTATCTTACATAAACGTATATACTTTGTTAAGGAATTCCCTACTGGGCTTTTGCTCACCCCTATGGGATTTGGTGCAAGTAAAGATATGGTGATCCCGCCGAACTGAGGGCGTGGATATTTTTTTGTGAAGAGTAAACAACTCTTATATTTGGTTGTAAATTTTGTAAAGGCCAAGGGCTAAATGTATATGGGTCCGAGAGACCATTGTGTGTAACTGAGCTATTGCCTTGGAAGATGTAAGCCCATAAGGGCATGTTAATTTGTTTTGAGATGATATGCTTCACATGCTATAGATTCATATGTATTCTACCGATGAATGTATAATTTCCATGTCAAACTTTTGTATAACCTTGATTATTTATCATGTAAAAATGGAAGGAATATGGTGACTGATGAATGATTGTTAGTCAATATGGGTAGTTCATGTTGAATTATTTCAAGGCATTACATCATCTCAAACTCCAAGCAACGGCACTCCTCTATCGCATCAAGCTTAAAAGACATTTAGGGTACAAATTGATAACTTAGCAAAACTCCGTGACATGAGCGGTCATCTGCTAAGGGCTTAGATACTCAGGGATTGACAACTGGGTAACGGAAGCCACAGGCTAAGGCTGACCTCCAGGTTGAGTGCCTACAGAGATAGACATAAAATAAAGTGAGTCAAGCTCAGTGAATAATAGCACATCACAATTTACTGCTCGACATGAAGTATAATACATATCCGTGCATTTATCAATAAAGAGCACATATGGTTAACTACATCCGGTAATTAAATCTCAGACAGTCATGGGTCCAGCTTTCTTAACAGAATGACTTTAAGTCTAGTAGGTACAGAAGATACAGAACGGCCATAGGCCTAGAAATAACAGAACGGCTTATCAGCCCAGAAATAACAGAACGGCCTTAGGCCCAATAATAACAGACCGGCCTTAGGCCCAATACTAACAGAACGGCCTCAGGCCCAATACTAACAGAACGGCCTTAGGCCCAATAATAACAGAACGTACAAATATGTACGTATATCTTTTCAACATTTCATTTTCCTTGAGTTCCAATCATTGCATATGCTAATATCGTAACTGAGGGAAACAGAATGTTATTAACAAACATTATGTCACCAAACATACATGAAGGCAAACATAAGTTAATATCATGTCATAGCATAGCACAACTGGAACAGTAACAGAAATAAATTCAATTTCCTTAGAACACCATTATGTAATAATGCACATAAGTTTCCCATGGCGTGACTACAAATTAATACAGATGTCTTGCGTATAACTAAATAATAACAGTAACAATTATTAAGTGAGGCCACATATATCATTGCCATATGCTTAACAAGGACAGAATAACCCACATTCTAACGTGAGTCTCATAATAATGTTAAACATTTGCATGCATGTCATAGGTTCTTAACGACCTCGGGTCCATATGTAACACAACGGAATAATCTCAGTTTCATACAGATACTTGGTTTAAAGATGAACATAATTCCATTTATTCCTTAAGAAATCACGCAGTTTGCTTATAGATAGTAGAGAATTATCATTCGTCATTGACAGAACAGAGTCATTTAAAGTCATACCGATGTAAGCCAATCTTTCAACATTCACATTGACTTTCAATCATCATAAATGTTCGTGTAACATGTTCGTGTAACACTTATAAGAAACAGAGCGTTAGTGATAATAATCATCAATGATAAATAAAATGTACATCTTCGTACTATTACTCACAGTGTTCAGGTGCTTGGCCACCCCTGTAGCTGACCCTACACAATTTACGTAATTCAAACATAATTTATCATAGTACATCCCCATTCAATTCAACATTATTCAACACAACATAACTTCAACAAAAGTCAACATTTAGTTCATCAACACCATTTGTAATTTAACATAATCTAAAATAAATCCATGAATTCCATTTCAACGTTCCAAAACCGAGTTCATATCATCCATATCATTAATAGATTATTTCCCCAATTTTCCTTTCACATTACAGCATGAATTACAATGTTCATAACATAGTTCATTCGCAAATTTTTAATATTATTTCAAAACATCTCAAAAATCCAATTAAACTTGTACACGTATAATTCAACCCATCAATTCCATGATTCTATTATCAATTTGGGCAAAATCATTATTTATCATTACAAATTAACCTAGGGTTTCCAAGAAAAATAAAGTTTCCATAAATATTCAAACTTCTCATACCATTATCTTACATCCAAATTTTCTCCTTGATTATACATCTAAGGGTCATATTCCATCACCTTAACCCATCAATTGAACCCCCAATGTTCAAACCCGAAATTCCCAAAATCTCATAATTTCTTCTATATACTTATAAAACAAAAATTTGTACAATTATACAATGAAAATACCTTAAATCTATCTATGGATGTAAGTATTGAAGAGTATTAGAACCCTTACCTCAAGAATCAACAAAGGAGCATGCTTTGAGCAGAATTCTTCGCAAATCTGAGTTCCAATCAGGTAAAAAGGTTGATCCTCTCTTGTTCTCCATCCTTGATGCAAAAACTATGGTGGATTATTGATCAAAGTAGAGGAAGTCAAGGTTTTGGGGCTAGGGTTTCAGACTTAGAGTGAGAGGAAAGAAGAATGAAAAAGAAAATGTGAGAAAAGATCCAAAAAACCCATTTTTAAGTTGCTGTTCTCGTAAAACCCGCTCAAGCGTCCCTATTCCCGCTCGAGCGGACCTGCTCCCAGCACATATTCCAAAACTTCAAACATGCGTAACTCTCTCATCCGGACTCCGTTTTAGGTCGTTCTTGTGTCCAAATTGAAGCCCCGGAGATAAGCTTTCCAATGGTTCTAACCTCACATTCAAATTCAAAGTGTGGAAAAAAGAAAGGGGCAAAAGAGTGACTACTGAACGTGAACGAATTGTTCGAATTAAAGTTCTTGATCCAATCTTACCTTACTATCATATTACCACCTCAATCAATACACCAAAATAAAATAAGAAGGTTCCAAATACTAATACAACGCCAAGGGCAATCTTACTTTTCACGCTCAAGCGTCGCTTCAACCCGCCGGCGCCAAGACAAACCAATAAAATCGCCGCCGAGCCAACTTCTCTCGGCGAGATTCACAACTCCCAGAATCTCAAGTCGTCTGCAAAATTGCTGGAAACCCCAAAAGTCCGCTCGAGTGTCAACTCCTCCGCTCAAGCGGAGGAAAAAATTCTGGGTCGTCACATCCTTCCCTCCTTAAGAAATTTCGTCCTCGAAATTGAAGAAAACCAAATAGAAGACAAGTCAAACATAAACGGAAACACACCCTGTAATGTTCCAAAACTAGATCCACACTTGGGATAGGAAAGGATCACAAATACTTTCGATCAACATATACGCATCAGAATTTCAACGGGCAAGAAGCAACACTAACCATTTATAATCCCAAAGTCCATAACAACTTCTCAATTAACAATTAAGCGTACCACGTCTAGTGAATGCCCAAAACTCAATCTCAAAGACAATTCACATTGTACGGTCCAACACCAAAATTTTCACTTGCACTTCAATTAACGGCATCACCAACTCTTTATTTCATTGACATTTAAAAACATAGAATAGTGAAGACCATCATACAATTACTCCTTAAAGACACTCACATAGAAGAGTTCCTACTCAACTTCAAGAGAGGTCAATCAAAAGATCAAACATACCTTAAGCTTTGAAATCTCTACAACCTTTTCACTTCCTCCCTTACTTCCTTGAAGATCTATGCTCTTCTTTTCAATCCTTATTTCTTTCTATACGTAAGAAGACTTAGATATATATATATAGATGGTCATACATAAAAACATATAGGACAAAATTCAATCGTTTAATCATTCCGAAATTGAAATCTCGTAAACATACATAGAGTTTCCAGTTATTCCTCGTACGTATATTCTACCAGGTTCGTTCATAGGATCATAAATCAGTAACCATAAGAATACATCCTTCCAGATTCTATAATATCAAACAACATATGCAATAGTATGGCAAAGGAATAATTTGGTTTCGTAACATCAAGGTTCATAATTCTTAATAAGATGTAATTCTTGATAAGATTAATTCAATGTGGTAGTCAATCAATTTGTAATCACGTAGTGAGTATTGTACAAAGTTGTCTAAACATGCAAGAGAAGGTAAATGCCCAATACGTATCACTAACCCATTAGCAAAATGGAATATTCCCATGTCCATTTGCTTTCACCGAAATCCTCGATATCATGCAGAACAATTCACATCATAACCTCCATATAGGTGATAGAGGACAATTTCGCAATATCTAACATTTACATAGTTACACATAAATATTTCACAGGAATGATTTCTTAACCTTAAATCACTTAATATATAAAGGCAGGATTTGAATTCCTGCAGTGGTTTATCTATTTAGTTTGACTTTGAAGTAGTCAATAGCTACCCCTTTTTTTTTTTTTCTTTTTTTTTTACTCCCATGTAAGTAGACACGTGATGTGGGTGAGGTCCTTCATATCATTCAATCATTTTTGACAAGAAATCTTGATCACAAATTACAGAATACACGTAAACAAACCAGATTACAGACTTCAGATCACAGATCACAGATTCCATAAAACAATCCCGATTACACATAAATTGAACTCATTCGACACTATCAATTCACATCACGTTATAACATAGCATAAATGGAACGGATAAACAGAAACATATTCATACATATTCTTAGTTATACTTGAATCAGAAACAGAAATAGGAGTTTATGCTTGATCATAATCCACCCGTACAAGACCGTCGGTGGCAAGAGATATCTTGTAACATACTTAAAACACGATATTATTACCCCCGGGCAAGGGCCATAAGACCACGGTATTATTACCCCGGGTAAGGGCCTTGTATTCAGGATGCCATTAATACTTTTACATACATGGATCATCATTCCTTAATTCGTAACGTAACATATCGGAAAATAAAGCATTGCTTGTCATATCATGTCATTATCATGCGCTTAACAAAATAGAATAATTCACTTCTCATATGGGTCACTGTATACATAACTTTCTCTTGCAGCCGGTCATACGTAACATGATTCAACTATTATACAAAACACAACTTATCAAAATACGTATCACAATAACTTTTCAAATCATAGGTCCAAATAGTACCATGACAAGGAAGACATCACCATATCATAACTAAATATTCCATACTTAGTGTTTAAGCAATTCACCTAAATAAATGATAAGTAACTATCAGTTCACAAATAACAACCAAAAATTGCATGTGCATTACTTACCAATCATTTTCCCTTTTCATTCAATCCGAGGTGATCCTCTATCCTTATTTCTGCCATGCTCTACACAACAATCAATCACAATATATATACACAAGGAAGGTACAATAGACATGGCTCATAATCGTTAACATAAACAAATTACATTTAACGTTGCTATCAGTCTTTTCGTATGCACTAAGGATGTCATGCATGAAGCCTAAGTCTTTTCTAGACATCCTACAGCTCAATGGATCCGTGTGTGAGATAGCAACTCGTGCTCTGATACCACTTGTCACGCCCCAAACTCGCCCCTAAAAGTTTGGGCATGACCACATCAGAAACGGACATAAAACCTGGTGAATGTAATTTATGGGGCCTGAACGGAAGCATTTAATATCATATAATAGCGTAAAATAAAATCCATTGAGGTACCACTACTATGCCAGGATCGCAAACAGAACATAATGCAGATAAATATACAGTGACGTGCATCTGGAGATAGCTAAACACATATACATATACAGACCCAGCCCTTATGATCGGGCGTATAATGAAAACATGGGAAGGTATACGATTACATACACATCAAGCTTAACAGACATTTAGGGTACAAATTGATAACTTAGCAAAACTCCGTGACATGAGTGGTCATCTGCTGAGGGCTTAGATACTCAGGGATTGACAAGCGGTAATGAAGCCACAAAGCTAAAGTGACCTCCGGTTGAGTGCCTCTGACAGACATAAAATAAAGTGAGTCAAGCTCAGTGAATAATAGCACATCACAATTTAATGCTCGACATGAATTATAATACATATCTGTGCATTTATCAATAAAGAGCACATATGGTTAACTTCATCCGGTAATTAAATCTCGAGCATCATGGGTCCAAATTTCTTAGAGAATGACTTTAAGTCCGGTAGGTACGAAGATCTGAACGGCCATAGGCGAAATATGAACGGCTTATCGGTCCGAAATAATGAGAGGCCTTAGGCCCAATAATAACAGAACAGCCTTAGGCCCAATAATAACAGAACGGCCTCAGGCCCAATAATAACAGAACGTACAAATATGTACGTATATCTTTTCAACATTTCATTTTCCTTGAGTTCCAATCATTGCATTGCTAATATCGTAACTAACGGAAACAGAATGTTATTAACAGACATTATGTCACCAAACATACATTAAGGCAAACAGAAGTTAATATCCTGTCATAGCATAGCACAACTGGAACAGTAATAGAAATAACTTCAGTTTCCTTAGAACACCATTATGTAATAATGCACATAAGTTTCCCATGGCATGACTACAAATTAATACAAATGTCTTGCGTATAACTAAATAATAACAGTAACAATTATTAAGTGAGGCCACATATATCACTGCCATATGCTTAATAAGGACAGAATAACCCACATTCTAACGTGAGTGTCATAATAATGTTAAACATTTGCATGCATGTCATAGGTTCTTAACGACCTCGGGTCCATATGTAACACAACGGAATAATCTCAGTTTCATACAGATACTTGGTTTAAAGATGAACATAATTCCGTTTATTCCTTAAGAAATCACGCAGTTTGCTTATATATAATAGAGAATTGTCATTCGTCATTGACAGAACAGAGTCATTTAAAGTCATACCGATGTAAGCCAATCTTTCAACATTCACATTGCCTTTCAATCATCATAAATGTTCGTGTGACATGTTCATCTAACACTTACAAGAAACAGAGCGTTAGTGATAATAATCATCAATGATAAATAAAATGTACATCTTCGTACTATTACTCACAGTGTTCAGGTGCTTGGTCCGCCCCTGTAGCTGACCCTACACAATTCACATAATTCAAACATAATTTATCACAGTACATCCCCATTCAATTCAACATTATTCAACAGAACATAACTTCAACAAAAGTCAACATTTAGTTCATCAACACCATTTGTAATTTAACATCATCTAAGATAAATCCTTGAATTCCATTTCAACAATCCGAAACCGAGTTCATATCATCCATATCATCAATAGATTATTTCCCCAATTTCCCTTTCACATTACAGCATGAATTACAATGTTCATAACATAGTTCATTCGCAAATTTTTAACATTATTTCAAAACATCTCAAAAATCCAATTAAACTTGTACACGTATAATTCAACCCATCAATTTCATGATTCTATTATCAATTTGGGCAAAATCATTATTTATCATTACAAATTAACCTAGCGTTTCCAAGAAAAATAAAGTTTCCATAAATATTCAAACTTCTCATACCATTACCTTACATCCAAATTTTCTCCTTGATTATACATCTAAGGGTCATATTCCATCACCTTAACCCATCAATTGAACCCCCAATGTTCAAACCCGAAATTCCCAAAATCTCATAATTTCTTCTATATACTTATAAAACGAAAATTTGTACAATTATACAATGAAAATACCTCAAATCTATCTATGGATGTAAGTATTGAAGAGTATTAGAACCCTTACCTCAAGAATCAACAAAGGAGCAAGCTTTGAGCAGAATTCTTCGCAAATCCGAGTTCCAATCGGGTAAAAACGTTGATCCTCTCTTGTTCTCCATCCTTGATGCAAAAACTATGGTGGATTGTTGATCAAAGTAGAGGAAGTCAAGGTTTTGGGGCTAGGGTTTCAGACTTAGAGTGAGAGGAAAGAAGAATGAAAAAGAAAATGTGAGAAAAGATCCAAAAAAAAACCCGTTTTTAAGTTGCTGTTCTCGTAAAACCCGCTCGAGCGTCCCTATTCCCGCTCGAGCGGACCTGCTCCCAGCACAGATTCCAAAATTTCAAACATGCGTAACTCTTTCATCCGGACTCCGTTTTAGGTCGTTCTTGTGTCCAAATTGAAGCCCCGGAGATAAGCTTTCCAATGGTTCTAACCTCACATTCAAATTCAAAGTGTGGAAAAAGAAAGGGGCAAAAGAGTGACTGCTGAACGTAAACGAATTGTTCGAATTAAAGTTCTTGGTCCAATCTTACGTTACTATCATATTACCACCTCAATCAATACACCAAAATCAAATAAGAAGGTTTCAAATACACTAATACAACGCCAAGGGCAATCTTACTTTCCACGCTCAAGCGTCGCTTCAACCGCTCGAGCGCACACAGACCAATAAAACAGTCCTCTCGAGCGCCAACTTCTCCGCTCGAGCAGAGATTCACAACTCCCAGAATCTCAGGTCGTCTGCAAAATTGCTAGAAACCCCAAAAGTCCGCTTGAGCGTCAACTCCTCCGCTCGAGCGGAGGGAAAAATTCTGGGTCGTCACACTAACTCTGTTGCAAACCTAGAGACGATAGTAAACGTGGCCTTAAGCTCGGCTACCGGAGTATTCAACTACACTAGCTTGGAAAATTGGTCTCTCAACTTCTTCCTAACTGTGAGAGGCAAGAACTTGTCCTAAAGGCGTTGACAAAAGTCTCCCAGGTCACTCCAATGCTTTTACGCACATACTTCCACCACTGACCCCGCATTTCCCTTCAGTTGGAAGGATGCCAAGGTCACTCGCAACTGATCGTCCTTGATGCCAAGCATCTTGAATGTTTTCACTATATGTTCCAACCACTCATCAGCCTTTAGTGGTTCCTTGGGATCACCTACAAACTCATTCGGATTTGACCGAAAAAACTCCCACTTCAAGAAAGACGGCCCTGCCTCAGCTACTTGGGCCTGGACTTGATTCTCAGCTCTGAGAATGTCCATAGACTCCCGCAATACTCCGGTCATTTCGCAAGCTAAGGCGCCTATGCCCAGCTGACCAACTGGTTCGGCCACATTGGCCTGACCAACCCCTTCTTCCTACGCTGGAATATCATCCGGTAAAGGCACCTCATACATCCTACGCCTACCACCACCACGTCCACGTCCACGTCCACGTCCTGACATCCTAATTGAGGTAACAAAAGAGATTAGCAAATTTACAAATGTGCTGAAGCTAACTCACTAGCATCCCAATATGGTGGTCAATAATAATTCACTCTACATAAGCACGTAGTCACGTAAACACATATGAATTTCATTCCTGGATAATGACCATCCCACAGCGTTGCCAGAGTTTGCAAAGCCCGCTCGAGTGCAAGAAGTGTCGCTCAAGTGGAAGAGCAAGATCCTAGGCAACAAAAGGTTTGAAAACCAAGCAACCAACCTATTCCAAACACAACCACAACAACCCAATAGCCAAACTTAAGGATATACAAGGGGAGCAAGAGGTGAACGACAATACAAAATCATGAAACTCGAGTTTGGGATACAACAAGGGTCGGGTCAAAACCAGAATTGCTATACTTCTATTGGATAGGAAGAGAATTAATAAATACTGATAATTGTCAGATATAGTATTAGAATGAAAAGATTCATTAGATAATGAACTATGTGTCCTAAGTTGTCTCTGGTGATTAATCAACTATTTGAAGTCCTTTTCTTACGTATACCTGATGTAACACCCCCAAAAAATAAACATAAGAAAAGTCCAAGATTCCCTCCTAACCATATATCTAACATAGATATAAAACTCATCTCCTTACAATAATATCCATCCCAAGACTTGAATTCATTAAATTCTGAAGAGTTAACAAAAGCACAACACATGCAATTATACATTCATATTTCTAGAACATGAATCTATAGCACGTGATACCCTTATCCAAAATAGATAAATGCCCTCAAGGCCATAAGTTCCAAGGCTTATGCCCGGCTACACAAAAATGGTTGTCGAAACCCATACATGTGAAGCCCTTGGCTTCACAAAAATACTAACATAAAATAAAAGAGCCACATGCTCTCAAAACACACATTTCTCTTTCCTCAATTCGGCGGATTCACCCGTTCTTTTCCTGCACAAAATTCACTAGGGTGAGCTCAATGCCCAGTAGGAAAATCTTAACAATGTATATACATTTTATACAATCCCGTGAGATAAATGCAAATGCCATGCTCAAATATATTTCTCATCTTCAAAAAAAATCATGTGCACAATGTCAATTTGAAAACACAATTTTCCAACAACTTCAAAAGGTAATTTCAAGGGAGGTAAATACGATTCAGGTAATCCTTAGGCTAGTGTCCACAAGTAGGTCTAACAAGCTCTACTCAAACCCTATTTTACCGGTCTTTCATTGGAAGGCACATGGTACCTCCTCACCACTTCATCGGTCTCTCACTGGAACGCATATTGCACCTCCTAACCACTTTACCGATCTCTCACAGGATGGCACGTGGCACCTCCTCTGTGCGTGTTTTCGGTCTTTTACCATGGACACTCAGGCCAACTTAACCAATTTCGAACTACACCCTCTATCCGGACTTACCAATGTATTTACCCAAAACAAATCCAATGATCTTGCTTTACAAAACAACTGTTCTCTCAAAACATTAATTTCTCAAATGTAATATGAAATCAAATCCAACCATAATGTAATGGAATGTCAATGTAATATGTCTCCATGAATTTTAATATTTCCACCCTTTTATTTAATCCACACAATTTTCCATTGTCATCAAAATATCCATATTTACT
Source organism: Camellia lanceoleosa (assembly GCA_025200525.1). NCBI lineage: Eukaryota > Viridiplantae > Streptophyta > Magnoliopsida > Ericales > Theaceae > Camellia > Camellia lanceoleosa. The sequence continues at coordinate 140,930,727 of CM045761.1, read as the reverse complement.
ATACAATGTGCTTCCATTATACATATATCAAGAGTTAAACAACAATTTCATAATATGTACTTTCACTACATGTTACTCATCATTTTCAACTTGTCATTTTAAGACCAAGCAATAACAACATGCTCAACAACAAACTCTAAAGAAATTCAACTCTTCCCTTTGCCATGGAATTTCTCATTTTCATGTAACATAGAAATTCTTCTATCATATATGCCTCAAATCACTTATCAAGCATAAATTTCATAAAATCACCACATTTCTCCAAAATCCCCAATTGCTAGGGTTTCACCAAAATTAGGTTTTTCACCATTTTCGAAAAGATTTTACCCAAACAACACATTTCCAAGACAACATCACTTGTACTCTAAAGATTTGAAAAGAATGTTGAGAAACCCACTTCAAAATCCCTTCGGAGTTCATAACCCAAAAATCAAATGCCTTAACAACAAGAAATAGCTCCAAACGAGCAAGGACTTGTAAAAATTATATATATAACTCAAAGAAATTCCTACCCCAAGTTTTGAAGAAGAAATGAGAAGAAACCCTCAAATTTGACGATGTTGAAATCCAATCTCCACCGCACAAAACGAAGCCCTTGATTAGCTCTCTAAAATTAATGAAGGATATTAGGTCAAAACTCTAATGGATTGGAAGAAATCAAGAATTTATGGTGGTTGGTGGAGGTTTTTAGAGAGAAGGGAAAGGAAAAGATATTTTTAGAGAGAGAGGGAAGAGCAAAAAGTGAGATACACTAAGTCTAAGGAGAAGAAAATGATGAAATTTTCGGACTCAGTACTTCTTCACACGAGCGGCACCATCCCCACACGTGCGGCACCATCCCCACACGTGCGGCCCTACTTTTCCACACCTGCCCTCCCTTGTGCAATAAAAGTAGTAGTGAAAGAGTGAAGGGTCACCTCTCTGCACGTGTGGCCTCAAACCCCCTACACATGCGACCTCACTTCAGTACGTGCGGCCTATGCCCCTGTACGTGTGGTTCTGCCGCTCACCCAGAAATTTCCTTGGCTAATCTCAAGATAGCAAAACTCAACCTCGGAATGAAATAAAAGAAAAAGAAGAAAGAAGGGGAAAAAAAAAAAAAGAGAAAAGAAAGAAAGAAATCAGTGAAAGGTTTCAAGAACGGTGAATTCAAACGATCGACGAGACCTTAGATTAAATCCCGACACTAAGCACAATTAAAGGAGAAAGAGATGGGTTATATACCCAGGCATCACACCTGATAAACTAACCTTTTTATATAGATGTAGGGGGATTTATTTGGGAAGTAAGAAGCCCTTTTGAAACTAAAGGAAGTGTTGGTTTACAGAATACAAGATCAGGGTTGTCTGAAGGTTGGTCTTCCTTTCTTTCATAATATATATAAATATTATATATGTATAAATATATGTATGTATGGATGGATATATGTATATGTACATGGTAACGAAGCGAGTGCTGAAATGTTTACAGGATACATGTTCAAAATATGGCTTCTATCTATCAGAAGTCTTATTGATTTGAAGTTGATTTTTTCAATCCATTTAAACTCAAATGATACTAGTTTAATTTTCATTCAAACATAAGAAAGCTGAGAAGTAGAAGTATATGGAATTTAATCATGTAAATGACATTGATAAAATTTAAGCTGTTGTGAAATTTCAATTTTTATCTAATAATAATAATGATATAATTATTCTCTCAGATCAATTAAAAGTCTTTTACCAATATATGAATCTTGTCCTTGTCCTTCTCTTTGTCTATATATGTTCATTTATAGGAACTAAAGTTCCACAGTTCTGCCTGCATATACCACAAATTAGCCTAGCTATCCAACCAATTCTTATGTACTAATCAAAATTTAAAATTTCAGTTTTATTGCTTAATTGTTATTCTTCAAATTTGGGAATTTTCGTATGAGTTTGGACTGCCACATTATGTAGCGAAAGGGTTTGATTTTGCTGTATAATTGCTGCAGTAGCTACATAAATACCTTTTTTGTGAATCTCTAGCAACAAATAGAAAAACAGTGAAAGGAAGTGAGAACAAACCTTATGAATTCTAGGTCTAATGTTTTGTTTTATCTATCTTTTATTTATAGGAGACAAAAAAGAACAATGGGGTTCCTACTAGTCGGCCACAGATGTGGATGGCTGCATACATGAAAGATGGAATGTCAAATAGTGATTTAGTTAATGAGGTTATGTTATGTGATACTACTTTATTGAACTTTTAATATGATTTATATTGGAGGTTAATTATTGAATTCAAAACTGCAGACTCAAATGAATGAGCTAACAGAGGGCATGGAGGGATCTTTTAGTGACCCTGCTACATTAAATGAGCAGATCTTCACACAAGTTATGGGCCCAGAGCAACCTAGTCATGTTCGGACATTTGGATTGGGACCGTCCCCCACTGATGTTTTTGGAGGTAGATATAGGCAGTCACAAGAGCAGAATCATATCTTCCAAACTCGAGTTCAAGAACAAGTTGAAGAGCAACTTCAACATTATCAAATGCAATTAGAGTTGAAGATGAATGACTTAATGGAGAAATAAATTCAGGCTATATGCATAGATTTTCAGTCACGAATTGAGTTTTTGGAATCTCAATTGTAAGCTACGGGCGTGCCCATTGCATTAGCTATTAGACTCTCAAACCCATTACATAGGTAGCAAGTATTTTAACTATAATTATTTCTACTAGTTATTACTTTAAATTGCCTAGAGCTACTATACAACTTAAGCCTCTTATTGAATGATAAGTTGTGGATTCACTTAGTAGTCTTCCCACTATTCGCCCAATAACACATCAACAACAATCTCATACATTTTCATCCCAAGAGGTGAGCAATCATTCAATCAAAGCCTTTTTGACAATACAAGACCTTATTAATTGAAATACTTGTTCTTATTAAATGTAGGTTCACCTTTCCAAGAAAGAGCAAAAGAAGGACAAGAAGAAAAAGAACTAACAAGGTAAAAGTACCAACATCGCTAGTTTTAAATTTCTCAACTTTCTAAATCTATTAAGACATGATGTGATTTGGTGTCGAATTTTTAAAAGATTATGAGATGTTATCTTCAATGCTAATTTAAAAGGTTTATGTGCATGTCAAAAATATCATACATGTGCATTGGGAAATTTTATACATGAGAATCTTTTACGTGTAACAAGTATTGGTTTTTTGGGATTTTTTTTTCATGCCATTCCATTTTTGTATTTCAATCTTATTCCTTTATAATGCCAATCATTTTTCTTACTACCATGCTATATGAGCCTAGGCCTTGCATAGGAAAACCTTATCTGTGCAAATCTGTCACAACTACCAGAATTTTGGCTCTAGTCTCCCCATATTGGTTTGTACTATTTCATTTGTATTATGTTAATCTGAAATCTGAAATTCTTTAATCAAGGAATGATCAATGGAAAGTAGTGCATGATAGTCTGCAAGTTAAATTTCAATTTGAAAGATTATGCTGCAAGCGATGAATTTTGTATAATTACAAATTCTAGGTCTTTATTGTTCTTAATGTTGATTTTGGTAATAAGGATTTTGGTTTCTCAGTCAAAATACTTTTGCCATCATGATGAATTATGTGTTTTCTGACACGTTGAATTGAATCTCTTGAAGGTGATTTTGTAGTACGAACTTCATATCTATTGGTTTTTCTTGCCATATGTGTTGGGAATTGGGGTTAGAGCTGTGTTTTGATGGCCGGCGTGTGCTATTTTTGATAGGTAATGTTCTTCTGTTAAAGAACAACTTGAATTTAAGTCCAGACATCGCAGAAATCTAGCAAGAGAAATTGCTTTCCCTTGTTGCAGAGAGGTTGATTGCTTCAAACAATAATGTTAATGTAATTTCTTTGTTTGTTTGTTTTGTCAACTTTAAAGCCCTATTTGGTTTTTTAGAATGAGAAAATCAAAAGGAAAATTCTAACAATTGGATGCAAGTGGCTTCATTTCTTGGATGTTTGTATTTCTTTCTTTTCTGTTCTCTCATATGTGACGAGAACTATACAGAGGGAAAATGCTTTCTTTCACTGCTTTGTGTTAAATTTGTGATCCATTTTCAAATGGGTGCAGAGCAAAGATGCAGGGTATATTGAAAATCAACAACAAAACATCTCTGATGCTATTGATTTGCTACCCCAACTTGCGACTGGAACTAATGTGAATATTTTATTGTTAAATTTTTATTTGCTTATTACTGTGCTAACCAAGATTGTAGAAAATTGATGTGGAACTTCTGTTGAAATCATATTTTTTTGCTCGTCTTGTTGAATTTGTTATTTGACAGGTTTGCAATAAATGTGTGATAAAATATTTTTTCCTTTTATTTTTTGGTTGTGCTTGTTGCTTGATTTTGGTTTAGAATAATTATACATTGTTTGCCTAAATTTAGTCAATATTTTGAAATAGCAACAAACTTTTATCCATAGTATTGCTCATTTTCAACTTTATTACAGGCATTTTTTTTTTTTAGTTAAATCTCACAAAATTAGCACAATTTCAAAAAATAAAACAAAATAAAGCTATAATGGCATTTTTCAAATGCCACTATAGTATAGTACTAACGGTCATATTTTAAAAATAGAAAAAAGCTATCACGATGTTTTTAAAACGTCGCTAAATACTGGCGCGACGTCATTCTACCGTATGTAACACATTTAGCGGCGTTTTATACTAATATAACAATGCTTTTAAAGCACCATAAAGATACAGCGAAGGCCGCGTTTTCGGCATTTGGTACTAAGCGTTACAAAAAGAATTAGCGGCGTTTTTTATAGATATAGCGGCATTTTTTAAACGCCTCTAAAAGCCAAATTTTCAGCAGTGATAACTAGTGTTTAGACATAGATAATAAAAATATTATATGTATATGTAAACAAAGTATGACGCAGCGGATTAAAAATATTTAGATCATACCTTTTAGCGATAGAACCTCGTGGGTAAATCACGTGCTTCCTGAATCTGATCAATTAACCCAGCAGTGGGGTGATATTACAATGGTGAATATCACCCACACAAATCACAGTGCAAATAGCTTGATCGTTGTTTTTGGGAGAGAGTCAGAGAGAGAGGAGAGTCTGGGAAAAAATGTTATGGGTAAAAACCCCATAACGTATCTGATATACGTATCATTCAATATATTAGATTAACCATATAATCTGATATATATAACCAATATCTATCTATCTATCCATATCTATTGATATGATAGATAGAGATATCTTGAATGGTTATCCAAATAAGTTTGAATTAAAATTCAAACTTACATGGATAAGGTTCAAGAGGTTCAGGCTCAAAAAGCTCAAAAGGGCCATGCCACATGGGCGCCCAATTTCTAACATCTCCCACTCGCACATGAGTTGGCATGACACTGCCACATCTCTATCTCAATCTCCCCAAGAAGAACAATCTCATACTAGCCAATGCACCGTGTGACCGCTGAGAACACCTGCATGTGGGAGCTCTATACTAGAAACTCAAAATGAGCCAGCATAGAGACATCAACCCAAAAGGAACAAAAATAGTGTCTCATATACCCCAGACCCATCTAATTACACGGTCCAAAAACATCTCTAATCCTCAAAAGAGCATGTTTGACCCTCTCAATTCTTGCAATATATTCACACTCAATTAGCCTCTCATACAGGCGATGTGAGTTCGGCAATGAATATACAACAGTGGTGGTGTAATACTAGATGATCTTCCCTTTGCACTCATGCCATTTAGTTTAGGATTGACCGCTTTCCCAGTGATGTCCCTTAAGGCCGAATCATACATGACCGCAGGCAACATACCAAAGTAGCAGAACATCAACCCCTTACCTTATGACATAGTCAAAAGTCACAAAAGGGTACATAAATAAAAGTCATATCAATAATGACACATAAGACTCACACGGTGAGGAAACAGGGATCCATTCTCTCACCTCATTACCTGGTCGCCAAGCACATGTAGTATGAATACATGCTACGGCGGAGTAACTCTTCCAAAAGAGTGACGTCATACTCGATTCACCGTACAGATATTAGTCTAGTCGCTTTCTAGCGCCTAACTCGAATTCTCTATTTGCTCGCCTTCTAGGCGCCAAATGAGATCTCGCATCTGGCTAATCATAACAGGCACAACATGGAAAGTGGGTACTAACATCCATGTTTGGTCCTTAACACGACCTCATCTTGGTTGTAACCAAGGCGACATGCGTAGTGGATAATTTCAGTCTCTCTTGGTTCCAAACAAAAATAAACCACTAGTCTCATCCTTGCTCGCTCCCAAGCGCCAAGGGCGATTGCTCGTGTGAGTGAGCCAATCTTGCCTGCTGACATCATCATCTGCTAATCATTATGACACAAATCATAATAGTGTCAACATCCCATCATCTCAAAATAAGTGATCGATTTTTTTAAAAAAAATGACCACAGCATGCGCAATTCTAGATTCCAAACATAAGCCTTATCAGCACCTCTTGCGATAAGTATATACAACGGAATCCACCATGTGCGCCTCACATGAAGTGATTCAAAATCACAATTCTAGATTCCAAACATAAGCCTTATCAGCACCTCTTGCGATAAGCATATACAATGGAATCCTCCATGTGCGCCTCACATGAAGTGATTTAAGATCACTACCTCTTGCGCAATATCCTCTCTAAAGATATTTTGGTGACCAATTTATGCGTTCATTCTTGATCGCCCAACTAAGCGCAGATGCCCAACTAAGCGCATTGAATCTTACAAGAAGCAAATTAATATACTACTAGTAAAGCATTTTATCCACGATCTAATGAGCAAGGTCAATGTCTAAACAACTCAGTTGACCATTTACCAAAGATAACATTTATCATGCGAATCGCCCACATAGCGTGCTTTAGGCTCCACCACAAAAGAAAAGATCAAGGAATATAGGTCATTTGTTTCTCCCAAAGACAATCGGGGATACACTTAATAGCTAAGGCTCGCTTTTACCGATAGGTAAGTCAATGGGTTGGTAATTTTGCATCTAGAATCATTCTAGGATATTCCTTATGTAAGTCATCAAAGACAAAATAGAATTCTCCCAAAACAATCCCTAAGGATCGTACATCCGAGCATATAAATTACATCAGCCATGTCCATCATATCTAAAATAGAGGACTGCCCACCCTAGGTGGCGACAAGCCTATAAATTCCTGGCTTATAATGACTAAGTAAGGAAAAACTTCTTTTGGACCATTGATCATGCCTCAGTGGTCTTCATCGATTATCGTTTGCCTATCATGGCTTGACGAAATCTAAGAACCACTATTTGGATAACTGTTTTAGGCTGTAAAAGATTTATTGGAACTAGCAACCTTTTTGCGCTCCTAACTTTTCACCATAAAAACAGAAGGTAAATCCCTACGGATCTACTTATCCAATTCTCCAACGAGAAGTTGGGTCACAATGTCCATAAATTAATGTTCCGAACTTATGTCAATCATAGCCTAAGTCAAAATAACCTCACTCCCCAGGAGGAAGTCTTCTCATGGTCTACACTTTCCTCAATGGTGCGACTTTTCAGTGTCTAGCGAGCCTTATGCCTCAACAATGACTATCCAAATTACGCATAACTTTAGAACAGTTTCGCGTCATAATGGAAAGTCAACCAATTTATAGAAATGGTTAATCCTCAAAGACTTTGTCTTAAACTGCGCAACATTAATCCACTTTCTAAAAACAGGAGACTAGAGCCTTTGGCATTATCCTAGGCTCTTTATCATTTTGCGGAGCAATCATGAATATTTCCTCTCAATCACCCAGTGATGATGTGGAAAATTTTCATATTCGCTACCACGCAACTAAGAATGTAGAGTATTCTTCTCTAATGGAGTAATCCATTAGTAGGCACATCGCTCCCACTGTCCCTAGGATATTGGAAATTTCTTTCCATTCTCAACTAGGCTACATAAAAGCGCTATGCTTAGAATTCTCTATCTTATAGAGTTCCAAAACTCTATATACGTCACCTTTACTAAGAAAACTTTATGTGACTTAGTTACACTACCACAAAGCTGCTTACTTATATGCATATGACCCGGAGGATTTACATGACAGCATACAATAATGCGCCACATAACCCTATGTGTTTACAAGACAGCATACAATAATGCGCTATAGAACCTTAGGTCTTAACTTCGCAATCTTATGAGAAGTAGAATAAAGATAAGCTGCTTAACGGTTACAGATCGCCCATAGATGGCTCTCTGCTAACCCATTACTCAAAATGGAGTGTAAAATCTGATATGGAGGGCACTGAGTTAGGGATATAGGCAATAAACTAGTGCAATTCCCAATTGGGAAACATTTGCGCCATTATCCACCTAACATTAACAATATTTAATTCCTTATCTCTACTACACCATTGTGTTGTTGAGTATTAGGAATAATCAATTTTCTAAGCATCCATTTCTCTTCACAGAGTTCTCTAAAATAACTCAAATAGATACTCGCCACCTTGGTCAAAACTAAAAGCACAAAAGCTGTTATCTAATTGATCTCAACCTCATATGTGCAATGTCAAAAAATCATCTCAAAACTTTTGACTTATGGGAGATCAAATAGTCTTGACTCAGATGCGTATCGTAATCTATAAATGTGTCGAGATTGAGGCTTAGCTATCATACCCTTACACATATCTAGTCACAAAAATCATAGTGGACTAAATGCGCCAATACAAATGACATTCTATGGCCTTTCTACTTACTTGTGCACAACCATTGCGAACAAAGTTACACATTTACATGAGAACATGATGTCATAAGCGAGTGGGCCCGAGAAGGCCTACTCAAACCATCGTGTCATCATCTCATTAATGTGATTAAGTATAATAAGCCACCGGTTCATGACCAATGTCATAAACTAATTCCAATCATCTTTATGTGTGAGTTCTCGAAAACAAGTTTTCAAGGTTTAGGCCCAACTAGGTAATGACTCACAACTAACTCATATTTACTAGATCATAAAAGGATGTCATGGAGATTTCAAGTGCGCCTAAATCGCAAATTTAACTAGTAAGTGCTAATCCCCTGCACCTTCAAGTCAATTTTATTCTCCATACACTTTAATGCATCTAGTTGAAAAATGACGATACTCCTCTTGCCATATCTATTTCTCGCTTCATAGTTACTTGCAATTAATTCTACTATCCACAAGAAGGAGAGAATAAGCTATCAATCTTTGACAGCTCTTGAAGTAACTTAAGCGGGAATTAGGCTAAAGAGTCTAATTCAACACAATGCTCTCACAAGCGATGCTTCAAATTCTTAGAGTCATAACAACCTTGTCGGCCTTGACCTTTTCATTACTATGCTGCAACGTTTGCGCTTAGTGGTAAATGTTATTCAAAAAAAAAACGTTAGCCTAGCTAAGGAATAATACAAAGAAGCACCTCATCATGTCTCACACTCAATTGTGGAAACAGTAAGTGTCCAGACTTAGACAAGTTGGCAATGCTAATAGATTTTGCTGCCTCTAAGCGCTAATCTTTTCACTTAGCGTGATATTTCAACGCACACTATTATAGTGCATGAAATTTTGCTCCATCCACTCCCGAGAATTGGGTAGAGCAAAACACTTGCTCATCGCTACTCGTCTTACACTTTAATGACTAATTTATTTAAGCTCGCATTTCTTGGATGACGTGACTCTTGAATGTTACTTCATCCAATGATGCAACATTATTAAAAGTCAAATTACAAAGTCAATCCAAGACTCAATAGTCAAGATCATATCTGAGATCTATTGAGGGCTTAATAATTTCATAACTCCAAAACTTGCCAACCAAAACTACGTAGCATGCCGCTAACCATAGCGCACACATTAGTTTTATTGTGCCAAACAAGGCAACAAAACCACGGCGACTTTGAGTCATTTTTCCTTACTTTGGCTCAATTAAGGTTTGACCTAAAGTCTCCAAGACTTTTGCTCATCTAAAGAATGGGATTACATTGTTCACATTTGAACATCTCTACTAAGTCTAGGTCAACCAAATTAACTTCCATAAGCTAAATCAATTTAGTGAGAAATTCGCATTGGGATTAATTTGATTAGCATAATATAATTTTGCCGCAAAAATCTAAATTAAGTAGTGACAATATTACACAAATCGCAAGATCGAAAATCCGCTAAGCTCGTAATCATCTCTTGCGCCACAGGTGACAATTATCCAAAATTTAATTTAATTTATGCGCAAAATATTGGTTTTCGGGAGTTAATTTACAAAGATTTCTCTCAACCGAATAACCTCCCACTGATTATGGCATGTTTAAAAGCATGATAAAAAAATTCTAATTCCATACAACAGCATCATAATGTAGATTCACAATCAATACATGCTATGTTACATTTAATAACGGAATTAAAATAAAAACAATTAATCATGCTATTACAACAATTTAGAAATTCTAGGCAAAAAATGACAACATGCTTTATTTAATATTCAAATTATGCCATAACAGAAAGTATATCACTTCTGGAAATTTCTGGAAATTTCTGGTATTTTTCTGAAATTTCAAATAACTAATAAACACACATAAAATTAGAAATAAAAAATCCAGAAATTGATAAACTGAAATAATATTCAGATTATGCCATAATTAAGATGTATATCATTCTGAAATTTTCTGGAATATTTCTGCAATTTTCTGGAATTTTAAATAACTAATAAACACACATAAAATTAGAAATAAAAAATCCGAAACCCGATAAACTGACACAATTATACCAGTAAATAGTAAAACATTTCAGAAGTCCACAATAAAAATTTCAACCCCAGAAAATTATTTATGCAATACCAGAATCATTTTAAAGCATAAAAAATGAATTATTAACACATAAAAAATATTTTTTATTTTCGTAAAATTTTCAAAATTTTACACAAGATGCAAATTTTAATTCTGAGTCTGATGATACCAACCATGCTTAAAACAAAGCTATAACGAATAAATTATGGTCAATTAACGCAATTCAGAATTAAAAACAAACAAACAGAGACTTAGAGCCAAGCTGCCATGAACGGCTCGGCTCGGCTGACTCAACACGCGGCTCGGCGCGGCTGCTCGGCCAGCGTCTGCTGGCGACGTGCGCGGCGTGCTGGCGCGTGGACGTGCTGGCGTGAGCTAGCGTGAAGCGTGCGCGTGGAGGTGCGCGAGGCGCCACGGCGTCAGTGGCGCGTGCAGCCCACGTGCCGCCTTCCAGGGTGTTTTCTGGTCCGATTTTTATACTTCCGGACTCCATTTTCCAAAATAAAATCATTTATGGTCCTAAAAATGACATTAATGATCATAAAAAATGAAATATTTTGGATTTCTTCATCTTTAATGAGTATCGATGTGTATATATATATATATATATAAATATACACATGATAAAATAAAGCACGAAAAAACCCATACATGGCTCTGATACCAATGTAAACAAAGTATGACGCAGCGGATTAAAAATATTTAGATCATACCTTTTAGCGATAGAACCTCGTGGGTAAATCACGTGCTTCCTGAATCTGATCAATTAACCCAGCAGTGGGGTGATATTACAATGGTGAATATCACCCACACAAATCACAGTGCAAATAGCTTGATCGTTGTTTTTGGGAGAGAGTCAGAGAGAGAGGAGAGTCTGGGAAAAAATGTTATGGGTAAAAACCCCATAACGTATCTGATATACGTATCATTCAATATATTAGATTAACCATATAATCTGATATATATAACCAATATCTATCTAAATGTTATGGGTAAAAACCCCATAACGTATCTGATATACGTATCATTCAATATATTAGATTAACCATATAATCTGATATATATAACCAATATCTATCTATCTATCCATATCTATTGATATGATAGATAGAGATATCTTGAATGGTTATCCAAATAAGTTTGAATTAAAATTCAAACTTACATGGATAAGGTTCAAGAGGTTCAGGCTCAAAAAGCTCAAAAAGGCCATGCCACATGGGCGCCCAATTTCTAACAGTATATATATTAGTATAAATATATGATAATTTTGTTCGTCAATACAAATATTGATGCGAAAAGAGAAAATGTTGTATGAAATGAAGTTTTAAAGAAATATATTCATAAAGCTTAATATAAATTTTTTTTTTCTAAACCTTGACAGTTATTAATGTAAGGAATTACCCTAATAAAAATGCTAGTATAGCGCTAGAAGTAAAAGGAGAATGAACTGAAATTTTTGTTTCTAAACCTCTACACAGAAATATCATTTATTTATAATATAATGAATGATAATTTTATTTGAACAGTATAATAGAATAATGATTTTATTCAATTCCATTCCAACCCAATTAATTAAGGAAGGAGAATCTCCCAAGTTTACAATTTAAACTTTACTGTTATGTTAGGATATATGAGATTCATCATTTATCCAATTTCAATAATTTGAATTGTTCAGTTTGTAAATTTTGTTGTGCATATCATCTAAAAACACGAAAAAAAAAATAATAAAATAAATTTAATGATTATAATATTTTTATTTTATGGGTTTAGTTTTTGAATGAATAACGGTATCGTGTTCACACAATGCCTCGCGTATCACACGGATCAAGCAACCTTACCTCGCTAACAGTACCGTATGCATAATAAAAAAGAAAAGCAGAAATTGCAAGAAAAACTTCAAGATTTGACCATTCTAACATAAATTAACCGTTCAAAAAAAAAAAAAAAAAAAAAAAAAAAAAAAAAAACCATAAAAATTAAGTTTTTAGTTTTGATAATTTAAAATTTAATTTTTATATTGTTTTAAATCTAAATCATTTAGTAATTTTCATTTAAAATCGATGGAAAAATTATTAAACTCAACAAAAAATGATATTTTAAATATTTTAAGTATACCTACATTGAGTTTAATAGTTAACATATTATTATTTTTTTATCAATTTTAAATAAAAATAGACAAATAGTTTATTATATTGAAAACAAATGAAAAAAATTAGAATTTAAATTGCTAGAATTAAAAATTCAGTACTTATTTTATTATAAGAATCAAACTTTGTATTTATTTTATTTTATTTTATTTTTTTTGTAATTTTTCCAAAAGATAAAAAAGAAGTCAAATCAGTTGGCCGTGCTAATGGACGGACGGCTCTTGACTTGAGGGAGCAGTCACTGCTGACCTTCCAATTCTATTTTAATAATTTTAATAATTTATTTTTTAAGATATATTAAATATAATATATTTTAAATTTAATTTAATTGAAAATTAATAACATTTCATCAAATCGTATTGTTCAAGTAATAAGTTCATCTAAAATTCTCAAAACTAAATAGAATAGTTACTCAATTTAACTTGGCTCAACTCATTTACAGATTTTCAAATTTTATGTTATTTTAGGTGACTATAAATGGCTGAAATTACAAATAATGTAATAGTGTTTGAGTTAGGGCGAGAAGATTACAGTCAAAAAGGACTAAATGATCGTGTCTCACTTTGAGATTAGCTTATTACTTTGGAGGTTCATGGAACTGTGGAAACTTTGGACATTTGTGTTGAAAAGTTCTTCGTAGTAGGTAAACATTAGAGGCAACATCACAACAGCTAAAAGTGTGTCAATATTCCACACGCTTCATGAAATGCACTGCTCTTTTCATAGTAAATTAATCAATTAATTTTTTTAAAGATTTGTCTTCAAAAAAAGTAGATAAATTATACTAATCTTTTTTTAAGTTTAAAAACATTAAATAAATTTTACAATTTTAACATAATTACACTAACTTAAGTAGATCGAAACTAATGCAAATGATGTGAAAAATATAAAATAAACAACATAAAAAATATATTTTCGTGTAAAAGAGATGACATAATTTTTTCATCTAAATAACTAACAAATTATTAATGAAAAAGGAAGTTAAGTGTTATGTAAATTAAATAAAACTATAAAAATTTAGAGAAAATTAATGAAAAATCCATCCTAGAGAGGGTGTAAAGCATTAGATCCAAGAAAAAAAAATTATTTGGAGATAAGAACACTCTAAAAAAACTCGTTGGAAAATTTAGCCAATGCCAAAAAAGTCACTGAAAAAATGGCCGGAAAAGTCACCGGAAAAGTTGTCGTTGGCAATAGTGACAACAAGTGGTGGTAGTGAAGTAGAGAAATGTGTAATATTCAATAGATATAGTGTTGAATAAATGACATGTGTAGCATTTCAACACATAGGTTGTTTTGTGGATTTCAACGGATAGAAAAATAGGTTTGATGAATTTCAATAGATGGACAAATTTTGTGATTTTAATAGATAGGGTGATTTCAAAAGATAGATAAATAGATTGATTTCAAAAAATAGTTGTCCTTTTGGACAAATTGTGCCATTTTAGCCAGTGGGATTAGAGTTTGGACTTGATGGTCCAAAAGATTTAAAAATGGACTCATAGCTTGAGTACTCTAAAATTTATTGTATTTTTTTCAAATATCAAGAGTCAATGTAACTTATCATGAAATTTGTGTTTTTTTTTTTTTTTATAGGTAAATTACTAATACACCCTTAGAGGTTTGTGTAAAATAAGGATTTCCACATGTGGTTTGGAAAATTACAAATATCTCATTGTCAGAATTTTTTATTTAACAAAATTAACTGAAAAAGTGAAATTTCTAACTATTTTCCTATGCAATGATAAAATTACCTGAATTATTAATTAAAATAAAATTTTGACATCATTAAAACTATTGATTGACTTAATATTTTATTTTTAAAAGGAGTTATTTATTATAAAATTAAAAACTTCTCAGGATATAATTTTCAGAATTATAGAGGGCAAATCATGTTTTAAGTAAACTTTAGGGGGTGTATTTGTGATTTATCTTCTTCAAAAAAAATTAAGTCCACTATATATATATATATATATATTTTCATTTTTATTAGTGGGGTTTTTTATTTTTATTTTTATTTTTTTATTTTTTATTTTTTGGTCTCTCTCTTTCCATCTAATCTAGTAGAACCTAAAAGATTAGATTTAAAATAAAATTAAAATAAAATTCACTAAAAATGGGGAAAAAAAAATCAATAAGAAAGTTGCTAAAAAATAATTGCCAAATCACAGTAGTTAAGAACACCAGAACGGAAAAACATAAAATTGAATCTATATATATATATTATATAAGTAAAATGGAGTTTTTAGTAAGAAACCTCCTAAGAGTTTCAAACTCTCATTCTAAAATTATTGATTTTTTAATTTACAAAATAGATTAAAAAAAAGCTATTGGCTAATTTATTTATTTAATTATTTTAAATAATAATAATTATCCCTTAATTTATGGATTTCAAATGGAAAAATAACAAAAATATTTCATAATATCTGCATCATAATCTCTCTCACCGATTTCCAAAAGAAAGTATTGAAACATGCTTTCATTCTCTCCCCAAAAAATTAGATAATATTTTTCATAAGAATTGCAGGTATCTTTTTATATCTTATTGGGAAAATTAGTGAAACATCCCTCTCCAACTTTGTGTAGTAGAAGAGGTCCAAGGTATTTTTCATTATTATTAACTAAAGTCTCTCAATGACATTTCTCTGGGATCATATCAGAGAAATTTCAAAATTTCTCTATGTCAGAGTCGAAATTTCTTTGAGTCGAGCTGAATTTCTCTGAGTCAAGCGAAATTTCTTTGAGTCAAATTTTCTTTGTGAAAATAATGAGGGATCTTAACTATTATAAAAATAGTGTATGTCCTTTATTTTATAAAATCTTAAAATTAGGAACCTTAAAAAAGTTCTCCTATCTTATTATATCTTATATAATATAATATAACATAACAAAAAAAAAAAAAAAATCAGATATACAAACAGATAAAATTAATAAATTTGATTTCTATTTATTTAGTTAAAATATTTCTTTTGCCTCTTAATATCCAATTTTAAAATTTAAAAATCTTTAAAGTCTATCTAAACAAATCTATTTTCAAAATTTCTCTGTGAAATCAAAGAAATTTCTCTATGTCGGAGCCAAAATTTCTCTAAGTTTAGCAAAATTTCTCTGAGCCGAATTTTCTCTGTGAAAATGTTGAGGGACCTTAACTACTATAAAAATTGTATATGTCATATATTTTATAAAATCTTGATATTAGGGACCTTAAAAAAATTCCCATATCTTATTATATCTTATATATTATATTATAACATAACAAAAAAATAAATAAAAATCAGATATACAAACATATAAATTTAATAAATTTGATTTCTATTTATTTAGTTAAAATCTTTCTTTGGCCTTTCATTATCCAATTTTAAATTTTAAAAATCTTTAAAGTATTTCTAAACAAATATAATTTGAAAATATCTCTCACCATCATACTTTAAATCAATAAAACTAGCATGGCTATTACATATATAACTCACATCATAATTTACCTAAATAATAATAATTAAAAACAAATAAAAATAAAAAATAAATTAAATTTTTTAGAAAAAAACTCCATCTTGAATAAACTGAAAAAACAAAAACAAATAGAAACAACACAAAAATAAAGAAGATAGGAATTTAGATATAAATCTCAAAAGATATGGCAATATTTAAATTTGAATTATGATTTAGTAATATAACTATCTATTTTTTGAGGTATATCTATCAAGAGTTTAAATCATTTAATGGGATAAATGAAGCAATTTTCATGTCTTGTTTAAAGCATAATCTGATTAGTCATTCAAACTCCTAGACTTCGCAGGCACTGGCAGATGAGCTGATGGATTGGGCTGAGCAGGGTCTAAGGTGTTGGAGGTAACATTCTACCGCTCCATGAATTTATTTATTTTTTAGTTTTAATTTTTCTTTGTATGATTCTCTTTCTCTACTATTAGTTTTCGTTTTAGTGAGGTTTATGTGTTTGTTTACAAATTTGCATGATGGAGAAGAATTATTAGTAATGATGGTTGCAATCGAAATATCTATGCACGTTCTATGTCAATAATTTTCATTGGATTTTGTATTCTTCAATGAAGACCATAAAATTAAAGTAAAAAATTGGGTATCGAATTTTTATTTATTTTTTCTTGTTATTTTATTTATTTTATAGAAAATGTGAAAATTTATTGGGAATTCAAGATTTTTTTGTGATGATCGGGTACGTAATTCGCCTCGTCCTCTTTCAGTTATGATGGTTTACTCTTGTTAGAGTATCGGGTTTTAACATGAGGTCTTGTCATTTGTTGGGTTCATTGTTTTTGAAAACTTTTTCTCAAATTCTCATTCTTATTTCAATCTCGAGTTTAACTTGTTTCGGAAAGTGCGAGGTTGGATCCGGGGTGTCACGAGCTGAGCTGAGAATTTTTTTTGGCTAGGAGGCAAAACTGCACGTGCGGGGGCTTGGGCAGTACATGCGGAGAGGAAGTGAGTGTCAATGGTGCATTCTACTTTTATTGCACGAATGAAGGTCAGGTGCGGGAGGATGAGCCACACGTGCAGGGGTGAGTGTTGTATGTGCGGAAAGGGGTGCCACACGTGCGGGGATGAGTGTCGCACGTGCGATAGGCAGTTGAATCCGAAAATCTGCCTTTTTCTTTCTTCTTGGGCTCTGTGTATATCACTTTTTGTAGATCCCTCTCTCTTTAAAAACCCATTTCTCCTCCTTCTCTCTACATTTCCTATACCAAACTAGATTAAATCTTTGATTTCTTCAAATCCATTAGAGTTTTGTTCATAGCCCCTTCATCAAAGTTGGAGAACTTCTCGAGGGCTACATTGTGTGCGGTGGAGATCGCGTTTTGACACCGTTGAATTTGGGGCTTGCATCTCTTTTTATTTCAAGAACTTGAGGTAGGCATTTTTCCTAGAGTTATATATATATATATATATTTACAAGATTGTGTTGATTTGGAACACCTTTGGGAAGGATTGAAACTTTGATTCTTGGCTCATATGTGTGGATAATCTTTAAAGGTGGGTTTTCATGATGTTTTCTAAAAAGCCTTGAGATTTTGGGTCATTTTGTTGTAGAGGAGCATTAGCTTGAAATAATTTCTTTCAAAATGAAGAGAAAACCTAGTTTATGGAAACCCTAGAAATTTTGGAAAAATTTTGAGAAAGTGTAATGATATTATGAAATTGATATGTGAACAATATTGTGACAAATGTTGACCTATGGAACTCCACGGTACATAAGAATTAATTGGCTTTGAAGTTGTTGCTCATCAAATGTTGATATAGTCATGAAAAGACCAAATTGTTTAGAATGCATGAAATGCGGAAATGTACTATTTTTTTTTTGATAGATATTAACAAATACATGTTTATCTTTTTACGAAATTGCATGGGAAAGAGGAAATGGGAATTTTGATCACAATGAAAGGATTGTGTGGAAGAATTGAAAATGCAAGGATGTTGCATTCCATTAATAATTGTTGCATTGGCGTTTCAAGTCACATGGTTATTATGAGTTTTGAATTGAGATTTGAAAACTTTTGCATTGAGAAAGGGTTGTTTGTGAAATAAGTTCTCATTGAATTACTTTGGGGTAAATACATTAGTAAGTCTGGATAAGAGGTGTAGATGAAATTGATTAAGTTGGCTTGAGTATCCAGGGTGAAAGACCGAAAACATGAGTAGAGAAGGTACCACGTGCCTTCCGATTAGCTACTAGTAAAGTGGGGTTTTGGTAGTGCTAGTTATGACTACTTGCATACACCAACCTAGGGATTACCTGAGTCGTATTTACTGCTCCTTGAACTAAATTGATAAATTTTCAAGATGTCATTGAGCATGATGGTTTTCAAAAAGAGGATGATGTGACTTCTTTTAAAAGCATAGCATGGCATGTGCATTTTATCTCATAAGACTTGTATAAAATGTATATACTTTGTTAAGAATTTCCTATTGGGCTTCATGCTCACCCTATGGGATTTTGTGCAGGAAAAGATGTGGTGGTTCCGCCTAACTAAGGGCGTGGATATATGTGTTGAGGGCATAAGGCTCTTGTTTTGTTGTGATTGTAATTTTTGCAAGCCAAGGGCTATACTTGTATGGGTTTGAGCAAACATTTTGTGTAACCAGGCTTAAGCCTTGGACTTTGTAGCCCTTGAGGGCGTTTATTTATTTTGATTAGATGTTTTACATGCTATAAATTCATGTACCAAAGTCATTGAATGTATATCCGCATGTGGAACTATTTTGTAATCACCTTATGATCATGTATTTAAGTGTTGGAGAATTACTTCTGTTATCATAAAGAGTAGTGGTTGATGCACTTTTATTGTGTTTTTTCTTGGGGCGTTACATTTTTAACATACCATTAGATTTTTGTATAACTAGAAAAATTTGGAACTTTTAAATATCATTGTGTTATTTATTTTTATCCTCTTTCTATGCTATTGTAACATTACTGCTATTTGTTAGTTTGTTAATTGTAATTCAATTAATTGAAAATGAAAGCTAGTCTAACTTTTCATATATATTATAGTTAATTTGTTACCACTATAGTTGTATATAATAGCATAATATATAGGAATAATCTCTAAACATAATTTATATTTTTTTAATGTGATTAAAATAGTCCATCTTAAATAGTATATAGAGGAGTTACAACACCCCCAAAAATTAGCATTTGATATAACCAGATTAACTCATAGACATAATCTAAATCCCATTACTTCTCATTATTACATACAAAAATATTGAATAATATAGACCTTTTAATAGTTAATCTTCATACTAAATCTCCATTTTTCCATTAATGATATCCAATATGAGATTTCACAAAAGAGAGACCACATGCATGCATTAATACATCCATCATCCCTAAGCTATGAATCTACAGGATGCGATAATAACAAGTTAAAGCAACAAAATACAAATTAATGCCTTAATGGCTACAAGTTCCAAGGCTTGACCTGGTTACAACATAGTGGTTTTCAAACCCATACATAGACAGCCCTTGACTTGCAAAACAAAACAAAACAAAACAATAACTGAGCCTTGTGCTCTAAAAAGATCCGTCACGCCTTCACTTTGGCGAGGGCACACCACAATCACCTGAAAAACGATTTCCACTAAGAGATGAGCATATAAAACTAGTAGAGATAATCTAAATAAAGTGCACACAACAATATCATGAGGTGCAATGCATATAAGATGCCAATGCCAATATCAAAGGTTTTCTCATTTTGAAATTCTCATTTCATGCACTTTATAGCGATCCCAGTTTTCCCCTGTCATTTACTATATTCCGGACTCGAGTTCCGTGGTTGTATGTTGTTGTTTGTATCTCGTTTTCATCCTTTGATTCTTTGTATTTTAGTTTTGGCATCTGTTGGTTGAGTTTGGAACAAGTTGGTTGTGAGTTAGAACAAATGGTTGCTGCCCAGGATTTGGCTTCTTCGCTCTAGCGAGGCTTTTTGCGCTCGAGCAAGGCCTGGGTATTTGCTTCTTCGCTCGAGCGAGAGTTCTTGCGGACGAGCGAGGATTAAGGGTCTTCAGGTTTCTTTTCAGATGCAGCTTCTGCTCAAGCGAGCCTGGTCTAGTGTGTCTCTTCGCTCGAGCGAGAACTCCTGCGCTCGAGCGTGCGTCTGTGTCTCTTTTTGACCTAAAGGGTGGTATTCTGTGCTCGAGTGAGCTTTCTTGAGCTTGAGCCAGCTCTGTGTCCTTCGCTCGAGTGAGGACTCCTACGCTCGAGCATGCGTCTTGGTTGCAGAGCTGAAGCTTTGCACTTTTTGCTCGAGCGATGCTTCTTATGCTTGAGCGAGGTCCTTTTGTGTCTGGTCGCTCGAGTGACCACTCCTTCTCTCGAGCGAGCCCTGTATATATCAGTTCACAGCAGCGTGATTCTACATCACTTTTTCATCTCCATTTCACTCCAAACCCTAGATCCGGCTCTCTCTCTCTCTCTCTCTCTCTCTCTCTCTCTCTACAAATACACTTGATCTAGAGTGTCTTTACCCTATTTCCTTTGTAAAAAAAGGTAGAGTATCGTGTGGGCTATCATTTGATCCAAAAAAGTTGGACTTTGGAGCATCTTGGGTTTTTCTCTTCATCTCCTTTGAGCTTCTCCATTTGAGGTAGGGATAATCTACTCATTTTTATGGACTTTAACATAGACATTAGTCATTTTGTATAAATGGTGGGATTTGGTAATTTTGGGAAGTTAGGGTTGAAATTTGAAATGTTTGAAAGAGGGGTTTTCTATCTTTGGACTTCATTGTGTGTGTGAGGTCCTGAAAATGGAGATACTTGGGTAGAATGGATGAAATTTGGTCTTAGGATCAATGTTTGAGAAAAGGGGGGAAAATGCCCTAATTGAATTTAAATAATTAAGTTGCATAATTAATTTGGTAAATTGTGGGAATATGAAATTGGGTTGAGAATCTTGAAATTGGGGGAAATTGTGATTGAATGGTGTAGTTGGATTGATAAATCACTCACTGATGGAAAATGTAATAAATTATCTGTTTGATAGATTTATTTATCTGTTTAGAAATAACTGTTTTGGGCTATCGGTGGAGGATAGTCTTGATTGTTGTAGACACAGCATGATGATTAGGGAAATTGAAACTAATCAATTGGATTATGTCATTGAATGTGATGGTGGAATTAACACATTGAATATGTGAATTGTTGGGTCATTGTATATGATTATGCGTTTAAATACATTGTATATGTATATTGTGTGGGAGGAGATAGGGGATGGACTCTATTGATAATTAAGTTGGCCGGAGTGTCTAGGGTGAAAGTCCCGAAATCTTTTATATATTTGGTTGTCGGTTCCCTCAGACGTAGTTCTGTAAAATGGCAAGAAAATGGAAGTGTTCAATGTTGTTGATTATTGAAGTGTTGATATATGAGTTGTAGTCACATTTTAAATTGTTTGGATAATATTAAATAATGCAAGTGGATTGATTTCGATAAACGAAGGGAAGCGGTTTGTAAATGTCAATTGGTTATGGAAAGAATGCAAGTTGGCTTATAAGTGTTAAACATTTATCAAATGCTAATGTTTTAGTTAATTCTCATATGTTGTTTAGCATATCTCTACTGGGCTGTGGCTCACCCTACTTGGGACACCATTTTCAGGTACAGGTGATATGCCGCCTCCAAGGACATAGCTTGGGAGGTATAGGGGCTGAAGGCTTCTTTTTGTTCTTACCTTTTTGTGTTATGTGTAATTCAAGCCAAGGGTTTTATATATAACAGAGTTAGAACTCTTCTTTTATGTAACCAAGTATTGACTTGGGAGGTTGTACGCCATTGGGCATCTATTTTGTTGACAAGCATGTAACATCTTTTGTAAAGAACACTCTGATGTATGGAATATAATACTTCTTCTATGTTTTATGGATCTTATGAATGAATGAGTCATGTCTTGTTTTGAGGGTGTTACAACTTGGTATCAGAGCGTACCGGGTTTGAATACTTTGGGTACATGGGAAGTGGTTAGTACCACAATGGGTTTGTCTCGCTTGTTAGAGACTTAAGTGTAATGTTATGTACTTATGTGATAACATGTTTATGTGACTATACGGGTATGGGATTTAGTTTCTAGTTTCTAGGATGTTGATTGGATCCTTGGGTTTCTAGGAGTCCTATTGGAAAGGCACTTGATCATTGCCTTTTGTAACTGGAACTCTAGCAACACCACGAGACGGTCATTATCTGGAAATGAAATTCGTAAGTGCTTATGTCATTATGTGCTTATGTGGAGTGAATTACAGTTGTCCATCGTATTAGGACGTGAGTGAAATAGCTTCAGCACATTTGTGAATGTGCTAATGTAATTTTTACCTTTATTAGGATGTCAGGACGAGAGAAGGTAGGAGATGCCCATACCGGATGAGATTCCGGCGCAGGAGGAGGGAGTTGGTCAGGCCAACGTGGCCAAGCCAGAAGGCCGGCAGGCATGGGTGCCTTGGCCTGTGAAATGGCCAGAGCATTAAGGGAGTCTATGGACATTCTTCGAGTTGAGAATCAAGCCCATGTCCAAGTAGCTGAGGCAGGCTGTCTTTTCTAAAGAGGGAGTTCTTTTGGTCGAATCTGGATGAGTTTTTCAGCGACCCTAAGGAGCCACTGAAGGCTGATGAATGGCTTGAACAGATGACGAAGACTTTTGAGATGCTTGGTATCGAAGACGGAGGTTTGCGGGTGACCTTGGCCTCCTTCCAGCTGAAGGGAGACGCGGGTCAATGGTGGAAGTACGTGCGAGGGCGCATTAGAGAGACTTGGGAGGCATTTGTTAAAGCTTTCCATGACAAGTACCCGCCGGCTACAGTGAGGGAAAAGTTGAGAGATCAGTTTTCTTAGCTTAAGCAGTTGAGTACACCAGTGGCGGAATTTGAGGCCACTTTTACTGGCTTGCCTAGGTTTACACCAGAGTTGGTGGCAATCGAGAAGCGTAGATGTTTGGAGTTCGAGAAGAAGTTGAGGACCAGGCTCATGTTTCGAGTTGCCGGTTCCATGATTAGGGACTATGGGCGCCTTGTGGAGGCTGCAGCCCATCTTGAGACTATTATGCACGCAGAGGAGGAGCGGATGAGGGGCTCCAGAAGGAGTCAGGATGGCGAAGGAGACGGCAAGAGGCAGAGGGGTTCTAACCCTCAGCAGTCCTAGGGAGTGCAGTCGAGGTCTACCTTTCCAGTATCGAGTTAGGGTTCTGGGAAAGGCGGTCAGGGAGACATCACTTGTTACAAATGTGGTCAGTTGGGCCACAAGTTTCCAACTTGCCCACAGAGGTGAGGAGGGCAGCGAGCAGCTTCATCTTTAACTCGTTCTTAGGGCTAGAGTCAAAGCAGGGGCCAGCCGCTCACTTGTTATCAGTGTGGGCAGGCGAGGCACCAAAAGAGGTTTTGCCTGTAGTTGCGTGGCACATCTGGTGCGTCTGGTTCGAGACAGGCACAGAGTTATTAGCCAGCGCAGTCAGTTCAAGCCTCGAGGGCCAATCAGAGAGCCTCTTCGACTCAGTTTGTGCTGCAGTCATATGCTCCAAGGGGTGAGCAAGTAGACCAAAGACCTACAGGGCGTGTGTATGCTGTTACCGAGCCGAATCTTGTACCGGCTGCATCTGTTGTGAGAGGTACCTTCTTGTTTTACAATTCGGTTGCCAACGTGTTAATTGATACGGGTATATCCTATTCGTTTATATCTTCTGCATTTGTATTTATTTTGGGATTGGAGTTGGTATAGTTAGCATCTCCTATTTGTGTTGTGTCACCTATTGGGGGGTGAGCTGATTTTGAAACATGGGTGTCGGGGTTATGATATAGAGGTCGCCGATCGTCGGTTTCTCTTTTCTTTTGTGTTGATGGATATGTCTGGGTTTGATGTGATTTTGGGTATGGACTAGTTATTGTCATACCGAGCTGTTATAGATTGCTACCGTCAGAGAGTTACTGTATGTACCTTGAACGGGGATCGTTTTCATTTCTTGGGAGATAGGGTTGGTAGGGTTTTACCACCGGCGTATGATCCGTGATGGCGGAGTGAACTTAGTTGTCTTCTCGCTAGCTGTATGAGTAATGAGTGTAATGAGACCCAAACTGAGTTGCCCAGAGTGGTTTGTGAGTACTCGGACTTTTTTCCCAAGGATCTTGTTAGTTTACCACCCCATAGAGAGATCGAGTTGTCTATTGACTTAGTGCCTAGCACGACACCGATTTCCATGGCATCGTATCGTTTTGCCTCAGCCGAGTTGAGTGAGTTGAAGATTCAACTCTAGGAGTTGCTAGATAAGAGTTTTATCCGCCCTAGTACTTCGCCATGGGAAGCACCGACCCTCTTTGCTAAAAAGAAAGATGGGGTGTAGACCGCCCGAACTCCGCTCTGCGCGCGAGGGCGCGAATTGTCGTTCTAGCTACTACAGTTCGGACTCCTGTCACGGTTTTGAATCTAATCTCACAAAGTGCAATATAAGACTGATAAATCACCAAAGAGTCCAAATCTAGCAAATCGTTTGCAAAATCAATTTCGAATAAAAAGCGCCAAACATGGACTGCTTTGCCAGATTTCAGAGTCGCCACCTAAATATTTTATTTTAGGAAATTTAGAAAACCATGACTCGTGCCTAAGGCCACGTGTTCGTTATCACCAAAGTTGCCTCGGCTCGGGAACTTGGGTACGAGAGAGGAAGGTCCTGAAATGAGCACCCCCGCTCCCCCGATCAAAGGATCGGCCTCTACTAACATGATATGTTGTTTTTGAAAACACATGTGTTCTTATTCTGATTATTAGCTAACCTTACTATGTGATGCGCACAACACACAAGTATAGACTAAATTACTCAATTTGGAACAAAACATCTCATGCTTGTTTTTCGAAAAAGTGGTTTGAAGTTGCTACTCGCAAGTAGGCTAAGACGTGGATTTACCACCTTCAAGTGGGCTTAGAAAACAACATGATTTTGCCACTCCGCAAAGTGGGCTTAAAACGCACATTTTGATGAATTGTTCCAATTCAAGCAATGAAGCCTTCATCCACAGGCGTTCATGCAGTTAAACACTTAAGAAAATAGCCTCATGGCAAGCATGCTATCATGGCAGTCACTTACACACATGCAAAGATGCTAAAGCGTAAACACTCACAGTGTACTCCGAGCCCAAACAGAAGCTAGTTAGAAATCATGCATGATCCTAGCTATGTTAAGATGCCTAATGCAACACATGCAAAAATGCAACTAAAGTAGGCTCGGCTATCTAGAATGGCATGTGAATGCAACTTGATAACATGTATTCAAATTGGTATTGAAATACAATGCCGTTTGGATGATGTGCCGAGCCAGGTGCATGCAAGACAGATGAATGATGCACGCATGCAAAGCATAAGGTATGCTAATTGAAATATGCCGTAAACTAACCATCGAAAGCTGATAAGTAAAAGAGAGAAAGAAATGGGGTTGGAAGACATGCATCACACACACGCACACTTATTACAAAATTTGCCCTCTCGACGGGGGTCCGAATAATAAGCTAACTGGCTAATCTAAGCTAATTAAACTAATTATTTCAAAACGAAGCAAATTAACTAACAAGTTAACTAATTGCAAACACAAATCGATTAGCTGAGCACGTTAACTACTTAAGTACAAAATCAAAGCATTAGCTATCTAAGCAAAGCAGCTAAGTAAAGCAGTAAGAAGAGGTCCTCGGGGCAAGGGGTGCATGCATGCTCAGTCGCCTCATTTAGAAATCCATTACTATACCCGAACTTGCCTCTGTTTGCATTTGATTTCAGAACACTACACAAACCCCCAGATCGTTTCTACTCCAACATGGAGACCTCCAGGAGGGCTGCCGACCACTTAATGGTGTTGTAGACCACTTGTAGAGCACCTAAACATGCTGCAGACCAGAAAAAGTGGTTGGCTAGCTACTTTTTCTGGTCTGCCGACCAGAAAATCCTGCCAAGTTCCAATTTGCTGCAACAAAGAACAAGAAGGGGCAAATCAGTGTATTTGCGAGGTATATGTGGATAAGCACCCTCCCTATCATTTCTTAAGCTCAAGGGAGTGCGGTACTTGACTCTCGGGCCACCAACCGAGCATTGCGATGCACGATGGCCGAGAAGCCAAGTTTGTACAATTCAATGTCAATGAATGCATAAATAACACATAAGGGCCTTAACCTCTATCATGCATGATCAAGAGGGTGGGCGACCGAGAAATGAGGCACGTTTCATCACTTCAAGTATGAAACATCCCTCGTTTCTTGTGTTTGGATCAACATTCAATCCAAACCCAATGCAATGCAACAACATTCCAAACATAATGCAATGTAACATGAGCATGTCAAGTTAGAGTCCTCAAGCATGAAAGCTATTGAAGGATACAACACAAGGGCTATGTAATGCAATGCTCAATGGATCAAACCAGCCCTAAATTGACTTCATGCATGCCAAAACAATGGTCAAAATGCTCTGAAATGATGGCATGAAAAGCAAGATAATGCATGCTCATGCATTGGCCCATCAACTAGGCATAAGGGTCAACTCTCAAACACAATCAAGAAGTGACAAACATGGAAGTGTGACAACACCATATGCTCTGAAATCATGTGTAAAACGATGCCAAATCATATAAACACACAAGCATAACATGCTAGAATGCCTAAGGCACAAAGCTACCAAAAAGGACTACACAAGAGGCATGCAATACATGGCACAAATGATTGAACCAACCATGGACAGAGCTCAATTAGGTCAAAACAAAGACCAAAACATGTTAAGATGGGAGCTCAAAAGCCTAGGCATGCATGCATACAAGTTAGGCCATAAGCGAGGCACAAAGTCACAACTCTTTAAAGCACTCAAAGAGTGAAAGAAGTGAAAATATGGCAATGCTATATGCTCTGAAATCATGTACCAAATGATGCTAAATCATGTGAATAGCCCAAGCAATGCATGCTAGTGGACTCAAAACACAAAGCTAGTGGGCAAGAACGAACTATGGCTATACAAAGCAAGGTCCAAATGATCAAGACCACTTACAACAAAGCTTAAGCATGGCAAAACAATAGTAAATACATGTTGAGATAGAGCTAACACAAGCTAGGATTAGAGGCATGAAGCAAGGAGCATACTAGGCCAACAAAGGAGATTACACTACAAGTGTAAAAACCAAGCAAGAGATGACTCTACCAACCAAAATCAGAGTTAAGGCATGTTAAACAATGACCAAAAACATGCTGAAATGGAGCCAATACATGCTAGAAAGGTGAGCTAAAACCTTAAGCATACAAGGCTAGTTTGCAAGGATTACACTACAAGTGTATAAAGCATGCAAGGGTGGCCTAAACTAAGCCAAAACAGAGGTATGCCATACTGAAATAAGGCCAAAAATAGGCTGAGATGGAGCCAAAACAAGCTTAACAAACATGCACCTTTGATGAGCCATCAACACAAGTATACAAGAGAAGAGGAGGGGGGAAAACCCCCTCTTATTTGGGGCCTCAAAACACACTTTCTACCACTAAAAATCCACTGGATTTCAGTGGCTAAAAGGCCAAGAGAAGGTGGTCCCAAAGGTCTAAAGATGTGGCACAAAACAAAGCCAAACAAGGCACAAAAGGAGGTAGACCACCCCTAACACAAACAAAGCCTTAAACAAACATTTCAAACACTTGAAAATGAAGCTTTTTACAATTGAAAGTTAGACCTAAAACATTATGCAAATAGGGCCAAAGACTTAATAAAAAATAAAGCTTTAAAGGATTAGTGACTCACCCTTGAAGAACAAGGACAAAGCAGCAACTCCAGCAACTTTTTTTGGACCAAAAGCAATCCAAAAACACCAAAACCAGCTTCAAGGTGCCTCAGCTCCAAAGCAAAGGTGTTTCACTAGGTGTTTGTGTGCAAAAGTGTGAAGAATTGGCACTTTTAAGCACAAATATAGAGAGAAAGGAAGAAGTATGCAGATAGATGATATGTATAGCCCCCAGCCAATTTTTCTGAACCTGAGACAAGAGGGAGGAGGCTCCCTTTTATAGAATTCCATGCTCCAAGCTTGTTTGACAAGCTAGAGGCACCAAGCAATCCCTCCATACGTGCATGGAGGATGCCTTCTGTGCCCAACAACTGGCACAACTGGTAAGAAAATATCTGCAGAAAAATGTAGGAAAGGTGCCGACCAATTAAAGTGGTCGACCGACCACTCCCACTGGTCGACTGACTAGAAAAAGTGGTCTGCAAGGAGACCAACTGGTCGGCAGGGGTGCAAAGGTGGTCTGCACAAAGAAAGGACGGTGGTGGCATGGCTGCCGACCACTTTAGGTGGTCCACAGACCACCTATCCTAGCTGGCCGACCAGAAAACTGACTGGCAGGGAAGAAAAGTGGTCTATAGGGGGAGAAACTGGTCTACACCCCCTGTTCCACCCTCCAAGCAAAGGAAAACAAGGTTCGGTTCAAAATCAAACTAAGGGGAAGAAAGACAAGAGTCCGCGGGACAAGGCGCGCAGTCGAAAACCCCGAAAACTACTCTACGGACACAAAAAGTGGTCTACGAGAGGGAAAGGTGGTCTACGGCCACAAAAGTGGTCTACAGACCTTTGTTTCCCTCTAGGCAAAGGCGACAAGGCATGGTCCAAAAATCAGGCCAAGAGGAGAACGTTAAGAGGTTTTGAGACAAGGCGCACAGCCGAAGGCTCTGGAAACTGGAAACTAGCCTACAAGAGGGAAAAGTAGTCTACAACTACAAAAAGTGGCCTACAAACCTCTCTCTCCCTCCAGGCAAGGGCAACAAGGCATGGTCCATGAACCAAGCCAAAACACAAAGAGTTTAGAGGCCCAGAGGCAAAGCACTCAACCAAAAACTCCAGAAACTCGAAACGAGCATCAACATGCGCGATCATCAAGCGCTCAATCGATGATGTCTTAGTCTTAAGGTCGGTAAAAAATGGGGTGTCGATGGTTGCCCCTCTTTGACAGAACTCGAAAGTCAAGAAGTGACGGGAGTGAATGTCAAAGCCCAGAGACGACCCATTTTTGACAAGGCCGAAGACTTAGACAAACAGGCAAGATAACAAAGAGATGTGCCCATAGGCAGGGGCAAGATGCAAATGACATGCACAATGCAGAACATAACATATGATTATGCAAAGAGGGCTGTAATGAAGCATTTATGCAAAATAAATACAACAGTTTAAGCAAGCGAATAAGAAACAACAGTTTCACACATTCCAACAAAAGGATGTAAGAGAATTATACAATCTTAACTACGGCTCACGCAGGAAAGACTAAAAGCAACTATCGGGAACACCCAAAGTCCCAAACAAAACACCTTCTAGAGAATCAAACGCAAAAGGAGAAGGACTACGTGAGAAAATGCAGTCATCCAAATGCGTGTCAAACGCGAGAGAAGAAAGATACGTCCAAACGCATGTCAAATGCGAGTGGAGAAGGGTATCAATCAAACTAGGCCGGAACTTCTCTTGAATGAACTGTACATACAATATCGTCTGGCTTCACCAACTTCAAATGAACCGTACATACAATATTGTTCCGGCACAAAAAAGAGATTTTGACAAGTACAATGTAATAGGAACACATGCTCAACGCCGTATCAAGATACAATTTCAATACAAAATAAACGCGTGCACATAAGATGCCGATGAAAAGGTGCATAGCAATGCAAGTGGAAAGTTGTATAACAATGCAAGTAGAACATGCATGACAACGTAAGTGAAAAAGTGCATAACAAAGCAACCGAAGTGTGCATAACAATGCAAGTAGAACGTGCGTGGCAACGCAAGTGAAGAGGTGCATGACAATGCAACCAAAGTGCGCATAACAATGCAAGTAGAATGTGCGTGACAACACAAGTAAAGAGGTGCATGACAATGCAACCAAAGTGCGCATAATAATGCAAGAGAAATGTGCATAACAATGCAAGAGAAATGTGCATAACAATGCAAGAGAAATATGCATAACAATGCGACTGAAACATGCATAACAATGCAAGCAGAACGTGCGTGACAACGCAAGTAAAGTGTGCATAACAATGCAACCAAAGTGCGCATAACAATGCGAGAGAAATGTGCATAACAATGCAAGTGAAGAGGTGCATAACAATGCAATCGAAGTGCGCATAACAATGCAAGTAGAATGTGCGTGACAAGCAAGTAAAGTGGTGCATGACAATGCAACCAAAGTGCGCATAACAATGCAACTAGAACGTGCGTGACAACGCAAGTAAAGTGTGCATAACAATGCGACTAAAACATGCATAACAATGCAAGTAGAACGTGCGTGACAACGCAAGTATAAGGGTGCATAACAATGCAGGTGGAGTGGGTGCATAACAATGCAAGGAATGTGTGCATAACAATGCAAGAGAGGTGTGCATAACAATACGACGAATGTGCATAACAATGCAAGAGAAATGTGCATAACAATGCGAGAGAAATGTGCATAACAATGCGAGAGAGGTGTGCATAACAATACGACGAGTGGTGTGCATAACAATGCATTTTCAGTGCAACTTCAATAGCATGTTTGAAGCAAGATGCTGAATAAGGAAATACAAGCCTTAACGAGACCAATTCAAATGCAACCTTCGATTTACCTCTCGAAGGGGTCATAACGTACTTAAAAAGGATACACCTTGCTTTTGACGAGTGACGATGAGTCGTGCATCGATGAATTGAATCAAAGTTCCCACGGGGACATTTCGGGTCGAAAATAATGAACTTTTCTTGTACTTTCTCGAGAGCCAAGGACTCCAATCAGCACAAAAACACACAAGGAGGACAGTGGGACCCTGAAGACCATCCAGGAGGGTTGCCGACCACCTAGACCAGCTGCAGACCACTTGTAGACCACCTAAGTGGTCAGTCGACGTGAAAAACTGGTCAGTCGACTAGTTTAGCAAAATTGGGGCAGTTTGGTCTTTTGAGGTTCGGCCCTTTAAGTACACAACTTCAAAACACATTTGCTCACAAACACAAGGTCAAAATCCACTCCCCTTCCTTCCTAGACCCTTTTCCCTCCCAGATCCGGGCTTTACACGCGTTTTCCAACACCCCACGAAAAGTTCATTCGCGAAAACTTTCGATTCTCTTCGTTTTGAACCGATCAGAATTTGTTTTCCGAGCTTCTTTCTCCATTTTCACCATTTGGGGTATGTTTCTCTCGAAGTTTAGCACCTTTTCCCGGGCTTTGACTTTTTTTGACTTTTTCTCTTCATGAGAGTTGACTTTTGTTGACTTTTTGCAATTTTGGCTCATTTCGCTCATTTTGCACCTTTTTTTTCAGATGGCTGACCACATCTCGCACCATGGGGGTTCTCCGTGAGTAGAGGATGAGCCTGGCATCATGCCATTTCCGCCCAAGATTCGGCCTTTTGACCCGGAGAGGTACCACCCTCAGGAGCACGTACTACTACTGAGCACTTTTCATCATTTCACAGATTTTGTGCGACGAGCACCTGCAGACTTGCTACTACGGGAGCCGGAGTCTCACTTGTCTCATCATGCGTACGAGGTACATACTGCACTTTTACATTCTCGTCGATGTATTTTGCATTTCTTGCACACTTCATGCTTTCGCTATGTATTATATCTGCTCGTTCTAAACACATTTACATACACAGTACTTCTGCTCATCCTGAGCACAACTCACACACAGCATTCTGTTCATTCTACACACAGCTCACACGTAGCATTCTGCTTATTCTGCACACAGCCTACACACAGCATTCTGTTTATTCTGAACACAACTTGTACACTGCATTCTGTTCATTCTGTGCATAGCTCATACACTGCATTCTGTTCATTCTGAAACTGAATACATCTGTTCATTCTGCACATAGCTCACAAACTGTATTTCTGCTCATTCTAAAACTGAATATATCAGTTCATTCTGCACACAGCTCATAAATTATATTTCTGCTCATTCTGAAACTGTATACATCTGTTCATTTTGAACACAGGTAGCTTCCCGTTTCACCCGGGGATATGGGTTGATTATCGTGAGGGAGTGGTACGTGGAGCTCCCAGACAGTGTTCGACATATCATTGATGAGGCAAGGTTTGGCCTATTTTGTGTGGGGTTGTCGCGTCTTCAGGTGAGTAGGACCCTCCTGGACGCACTGGTAGAGAGATGGTGGGACGCCACCAACTCCTTCCATTTCTCAGCCACCGGGGCCATGATGATGACCCCGTATGACTTTTCTATGCTGACGGGCCTCAACATGGGAGGTCGGCCGATCCCATATGACTTCAATATGGGTGAGTGGGAGGCAGCCTAGACTTAGCTTCTCGGAGCCCATCCGCCGATCTAAAGATCCTCGGGCATACACCTGGTTCACGGAGCAATACAGACGGACTGTGCCCGAGACTATTGAGGCCACAGAGCAGTATGCCCGGGGATTCCTAATCTTCCTTCTCGGGACCACATTGTTCTTCGACAGGGGCAACACGGTCGGGCTATATCTTCTGAGTGCTCTAGTAGACCTATCACAGGTCCGGCACTTTGATTGGGGCG
This sequence comes from Camellia lanceoleosa, assembly GCA_025200525.1. Taxonomy (NCBI): domain Eukaryota; kingdom Viridiplantae; phylum Streptophyta; class Magnoliopsida; order Ericales; family Theaceae; genus Camellia; species Camellia lanceoleosa. The sequence continues at coordinate 140,897,788 of CM045761.1, read as the reverse complement.
ACGCTGGCCTTGCCACCCTTTTCTGCTATATAAGCGTGACCTCCTGCGAGCGCAGGAACATAGTAGGAGGCTATTGCAGAGCCTGAGAGGTACATCCTACACTTGATTTTCATTTTTGCTTTTCATTACCTATATACTACACACTCCACACATTGCAGACATTACATTCTGTACTTCGCATTCTGCACTCAGCATTTTCTGTGTATTCTGTATTCTAACTACCACTGTCTTGCCTTTCACAACTGTGGGTATGCGTCTACTTCCCGACGATCGCTCCTGATCTAGAGGTCGAGGCACCACTCATGGTTCCGTATTCACATAGGTTTGAGGGTCGACGCCGGCCTAGACCTTGAGAGACCTTGCCTTATCTGAGGCATTACTTTGACACAATACGGCCCACCGAGGTAATCCAGAACTCTCAGTTCTTTATGCTTTCAGTTCATCTTGCACATTTATGACAACTAATCAATTCATGCACTTGCTATCCGCAGATCACCTGGCAGCCTTGGGTGGCAATGCCCGAGTATTCTTGGCTCCAGTTTGTTGGGGCATGGGCCGCCTCCTGGTATCGGATTTTGTTTGAGGGACCAGTTGGCAGAGCCTGGTTTCTCGGGGAGCGCTTCATGCGCCAGAAACTGGGTAATCCCGCTCAGGAGATCCCTTCACCGCCTCCATCAGATATGCGGACCATAGAGAGTCTCACTCCCTAGGAGGTTAGCGACCTTATGCAGGGTGCTGACGCAGTCCTTTTCCTGGAGGAGGGGGAGTACACGACATACCACCACACATGCTTGATGCCGCCGCTGACAGGTGTTCGTGCCCCCATTAGGAGAGCTGCAGACATCCCTTCATCAAGCCGCACTCGAGCTATAGACATACCTTCGACTAGCCGGGCCAGCACATCGAGAGGCAGGACCAAGAAGATGCCCCCCACTTGGCAGTGTGCTGGGTGGCCAGATCCTCTTACTAAGCTGACAGGCTGGCGGTATGGGACACCATACCAGATTCCGCTAGAGGCTCCATTGCCAAATCATCGATATGTCAGTGCCCCTGACTCAGCATCGGTATACCTCACAGCTTTTCTTCTATCATTCAGATATTTAGACTTTCATTCATTCACTAATGACTTGAACTTGCATCTGCAGCCTCCCAGAGGATATGTTCAGGGGTTGCTCGAGGAGATGGCCTCGCTCAAGGGTATGGTCTTCTAGAGGGAGACGATGTGGTAGGCCCACGGCATCCCGGTACTTTTCAATTCACTTGTATTTATGATACTTCTAATGACATACCAAAGCTGAACATCTCACTGCACTGATTCAGTACATGTGTAGATCACATCCGACACATCGCATTCACATACTATATATGCATGCACTCACTCTATGCACCGTACTTGCATCTGATATACATACTCTGGCTGATGTATTCAAACTGCTTTTTCAGGTCACACCTCTACAGCCCGGGCCACCCAGGCCTTCTTGAGTAGCAGGGAGAGGGATCCCGACACGCGACCGAGGGAGACGTGGAGCGCCTGCCAGACATGACGACGAGTCTAGAGAGGAGGAGGAGTCAGCACACCCTCAGTCAGAGACATCTGCGGGTAGAGGGGATGACACCGGCTCAGGTTCTAATGGTGGCGATGATGCTGAGGGGGGTTCCGAAGATGAGAGGGGGGATGGCTCTGGTTCAAACAACGGTGCTGACGGTGGTGGTGCAGAGGCTGCCTAGCCGAAGAGGGTGAAGAGGGCCTCTCAATCTTTAGCCAGATAGCACCGACGCAGATTTTTTGCTTTGTTTTCTTTTTACTAGTAGTCATAGCACATTGTGCAACGTTAGGCAGTTTTATTTTCCTTAAAACTTGTACCCTGTTGTAAAAAGAAAGCATGATGGAATGAAAATAGCTTTTTGTTCAAAAAGTGTTGCATTTGTATTCTAAGTATCGCATCGCATCATTTTGCACAAAATGAGATTGATGGAAATTGAACATCCGTGTATTGCCAAGTCAGGTAGTGAACCAACGTAACAAGCAACTTAAAGAACAATTCGATAAATGAATTAACAACTCGATAAGCAAGAAGCAACAACTCGATAAACAAATCGCAACAACTCGATAATCAAAGAGTAACAACTCGATAAACAAAGAGTAACAACTCGATAAGCAAAACTTAACAACTTGATAAACAAACGAATGTTGGACAAACAAAGCAACAGGACGCATCCGAAACAAAAGTAAACTCAAACCTTCAGCATTCTCAGCACATAGGAAGGCCATGAACTCTCTGCTGGAGACAAAAAATGGTTACAGACCACTTTTTGTTCACTGCCAACCAGCTAACATAGCTTGCCAACCACTTTTATGGTCTGCAGACTAGAAAATGTGGCTGGTCGACCAGAAAAAGTGGCTGGTCAACCAGAAAAAGTGGTTGGCCGACCAGTGAGGTTGGGGACCTCTAGATTTTCACGACCTGTCCTCTAAACAGTGCCTTATCCTCCATAAAGGTTCCAGCTTCGTGGTTCCCTCATTTCAACTCAGTTTTTGCACCAAATGGTGGCACTTCTTGTCCAAAATCTCACAAATTGGATTGCTAACTTGGATGGCTCAAAAAAGCTAAAATTCTGGGGCTTCAGAACAAATGCACTATTCACGCTGTGCCATACCCCGCTACATTTTCCGTTCCTTCATGCCGCGGCAAGGTGTTGGAATCCAGTAACCCACGTTTTTAGCTTTGGCGAACAAGAGATGTGCCCCATTTTCAAAGACTTCAAAGCTTTGATGGAGTCCGAGCGCGATGAAGAGATCTTGCCCCAATTCTGCTTCGGCCACATCCAAGCCTTAGGACGGATGTGCGGGCTCACTTTGCATGACGCTCGGTCTTTGATTCGTGACGGAGAACTGGACATCCCGAGCTTGATTCATCGATTTTCTGATGCTGGTGACCACGACGATCATCACTGGCAGGGTTTTCGGCGACATGCACTTTGCTTATGCATGTTGCCCCATTTCTTGCTTGCCCCAAGCTCCGATGGGTCTAGCGTTCGTTTGATTGAGGTCGCCCAAGGCTTAAAAGAGGGCAAGAGCTGCACCGCAATGGTGCTAGTGTAGACACCCCCTTTTTGACTGTCTTCAAGACTTGGTTGTGCTTGTAGGTACATCCAACAACAAGTTCAATTGCTCGTCGAGTACTCGGCTGTCACGGCGGAACGTCACAGGTTTGAGCTTTCCAAACCCTGTATCCTTTCTGCCACATTTTTGGATCATGTATTGGACCTTCCAGCTTGATCCTCTTAGCCCACTGCCGACCACTGCCTGCTACTACCGGCCATGCCTTTGTTACTGCCGGCCATTGATGAAGCCTGCCGGCCATCAATGAGCCACTGCCGGCCACAACTGATGGCCGGCAGAACACTTGTCTCAGTAGGTTTCACGCCAGATCTTTTGAGCCAGCTGGTTTTCACTCCTTTCCCCTTCATACACATGTATGGAGGGATGAAGCTCTTGCCAAGCTTGTTCAACAAGCTTTGCATTGCTCCACTTCTATATAAGGAGAGGCCCTCTCTCCTTAGCAGGGGTTCAGCCATTTTTAAAGGAGAAAGATCTCTCTCTCTATATATATATATTTCTCACTCTCTCTCTATATTGTATTGAATAGTGCTCTAAAGTTCATTTTTCTTGCACTTTTGCACTACAACACATAGAGATACACCACCATCTTTGGGCTGAGGTTCTTGGGAGTATTACTTGAGCTCTGAAACTTGGTTTTTGGCTCTTGAGGTTGCTGGTTTCGAAGTTGATCTTCAAGGGTGAGTATATTTCCCTTTTTAGCATTTATTTGTACCTCATTTTGGCCATCCTAGCATATTGTTTTAGGCCTTTCTTTCAATTGAAAAAAGTTCTATTTTTAAGTGCTCTAGATCTTTGTTTAAGGTCTTTTTTTCGTTGGGGGTTGTTTACCCCCTCTTATGCCTTGTTAGGCCTTATTTTGAGTCATCCCTTTAGGCTCTTGTTGAAATCTTTGTGTGACCTTTCTACCACTGAAATACAGAGGATTTTCAGTGGTGGAAAGGTGATTTTGGTGTCTTAAATAGGAGAGGGTCATCCCCTCTCCTTTGTGTCTTGTTTTCTTGTTTTGAATGCCTCATGTGTGAGCACCTTTGGTAAGTTTGTGTTGGCCATATCTTAGCTTGTATTTGGACTTATTTTAGCATGGCATGCCACTATTTTTACTTGGTTTGATCACTCCATGCATGCCTAATACACTTGTAGGGTAAATCACTTAAACTAGCTCTATATGCTTCATGCTTTGACATGTCATTTTAGCTTGTTTTCTTTCCATTTCAGTAGGTTTTTGATGATGTTTTTCCATGTCATACCTCTATTTTGGTTTGGTTTGGTCACCTCTTGCATGTTCCATGCACTTGTAGTGCAATCCTCTCTATTGCCTTAACATGCTTTGTGTTTTAAGCTATGTTTTTAGCATGATTTTGGCTCGACCCAAGGAAGGTTTTAGCCTTTTTTTTTTACCATACTAGAGGTCTGATTTGTGTTGTTTTGGTCATGCATGACTTGCTTTGTATGGCCTTGGTTCAATCTAGCTTGTTGGCTTTGTGTATTGAGTCCACTAACATGTGTTACTTGACCTATTTCAATGATTTGGTATCACTTGTTATGCTATTTTAGTCCATGAAATGTGGTCATACACTTGCATTTGACATGCTTTCAATGCCTTGGAGAGTTTGTGTTTTATGCCTCATGAATGGATCATTGTGCATGCCTCTATGCTTAGGTCTTTGGGATGCCATCTCAGTGGGTTTTGGGGTTATTTTGCCATGATATAACTCTATTTTTCATTGGTTAAGTCATCCCATGCTTGGTCTCGGTAGGTGTAGGGTAAACCACCTTATTTGCCTTGCATTCACTATGTCTTATGCCCTTCATGCTAGCATATTTTGGCTTCCTTCCTTACATGTTTTAGACTCATTTTGACACGTTCTAGGATTGTTTTGGGTTGCCTTGATCACATGCTTCATGTTTTGTATACTTGTAGTATAAATGTTCTTGCTTGCCTCAAGCTTTAAGGACCTTCACATGCTTTACTTGTGTTGTTTAAATGATTTGGCATCATCTCTTATCTAATGTCAGTGCACTTAGTGTTGTTACACTCCCATGCTTTTCACTCTTTAGGCGTTCTTGAGAGTTGCACCTTTATACCTTAATTGGTGAGCCAATTGGCATGCATGTTTGCCTGCCTTTTCATGCTTTTCATACCATCTTTTTAACATTATGGCCACTGACTTGGAGCATGACTGAGGTCTACCCTTTTGGTTTAAGTCCATTGTGTATGCTATGTATATTGCATTGAGTATGCCACCATTGCATTGAGCATGCTAATTGACGTTCGCATTGAGTATGCTAGTTGTTGTAAACGTTAGCATTGTGCATGCCATTAGCCTTGTTAGGTTGTTCATATCACATTACATGTTTGCATGCTTAAGTCATGTTGCATGCTTGAGTCTCATTGTGCATGCCATGTTTGTGTTGCATTGTTGTTTGGATTAAGTGTTAATCCAAGCATGAGAAACGAGGGACGTTTCATACTTCAAGTGATGAAACGTGTATCAATTCTAGGTCGCCGACGCTTTTGATCACACATGATAGAGTTTTTGGATCTTTGGCCATCATGCATCGGTATGTGTGATTGATGGTCGTGGATCCAATTATGCCACTCCCTTGATGTTTCGAGGTGATATGGGGTGGCATAGTGCGTACATATCCTTGGGAGACCCTTCATTTCCTCTGTTTTATGCTCTACTGCAGCTTGGTGTCCCAGCAGATCAATGGCCGACAGTCCTTCATTCTTGGCCGGCAGTGCCCACTCTTGGTCGGCAGGGGTTCGGCAGTGGCTCCCCATGGCCGGCAGGCCACTGATGCACTCCTCAGTACTGTTTTGGTGAGATCCAACAGCAAGTTCTTAAGGACACCTTGCAAACAGAGCCTCAAGAGAGCAACCAGAGAGCTTTTCGGGACGGGAATCAAGAGTATGCATCCTTCCTTGCTCAAGGCAGAGCTGAGGCAGCCTAGTTTACACATTTTAATGCTTACTTGTTAGTTAGCTTTAATTTGTAATTTAATTAGTTAATGTGTTAATTAATTAAGTGTTGTAATAATTAGTTGTAGCTAGTTATTCATTCGGTTATGTAATAATTAATTAGCTTGTTAGTTAGTTAGTTAGGTAGTCGATTTGTATTATTTAGTAGGAACCTCCGTCGAGAGGGCGCAATTGTTGTAATAAGTGTGAGTGCGTGCGTGTGTGCATGTCTTCCAACCCCACGTCTTTCTCCCTTTTACTTACCGCTTACGATGGTTAGTTTTAGGGCATATTTTGTTTAGCATACCTTATGTTTGCATGCGTGCATCCATTCATTTTTCTTACATGCACCGGGCTCGGCACATCATATTAACTGCATTGTATTTCAATACCAAGTTGTATACATGTATCGAATTGTCGCATCTCATATGCCATCTTAGAATAGCCGAGCCTATTTCTAGTCGCATTTTGCATATGTTGCATTAGCCATCTCAACATGAACTAGGATCATGCATGATTTCTAACTATTTTCTTGTTTTGGCTCGGAGTACATTGTAAGTGTTTATGCTTTAGCATCTTACATGAATGTGAGTTTTGCCATGATAGCATGCTTGCCATGAGGCTATTTGCTTATGTGATATAACTGCCTGAATGCCTGTGGGTGAAGGTTAGATTGCTTAAATTGGAACAATCTACTGAAATCGGCATTTTAGCCTACTTGCGAGTAGAAAACTTCAAACCATTTTCCAAACAAACGGATATGTGATGCGTTGTTCCAAATTAGGCGATCTAGTCTATACTTGTTTTGCTGTACACATCACACAGTAATTCTAGCTAATTAACCAGAATAAGAACGCATGTGTTTTCAAAAACAAGATACCATATTTAGTACAGGCCGATCTTTGATCGGGCGAGCGGGGGTGCTCATAGATGACCTTCCCCAATCGTACCCAAGTTCCCGAGCCGAGGCAACTTTGGTGATGACGGACACGTGGCCTTAGGCACGAGTCAGAGTTTCCTAAATTTTCCAAAACAAAATATTTAGGTGGCGACTTTGTATTTGGCAAAGCAGTCCATGTTTGGTATTTCTTTCTTAAAAATCAGTTTTCCAAAACGATTTGCCAGATTTGGACTCTTTGGTGATTTATCAGTCTTGCATTGCACTTTGCGAGACTAGATTCAGAGTCGTGACATATGAGTGCAAACTGTAGCAGCAATGCCTGATCCCCGGGTGCGTCTACAGTTTTTGGCGACTCTGCTGGGGATTTAGAGAGCTTGACTTGAACTCATGATATCTTGCTTTAACTGCACTTACGTGTCTCTTTGCATTGTATTTGCATTGGTGCACTTAGGACACCGTGTTTGCCGTATGCTATTCCTGAATGGTTTGTCGGAGGCTTGCTTTGAGAAGCGTGCCATAAGGCTAACCGGTTGTGGGCTCTGCCACGACGGGAACACAAACCTCGGTTTTTCCGGGGCACCTTTTTTGACCATTCGACCTAGTGCATATTCGGAATCCATAGTGACTATTCCAAAGTAGCACAGGTTGCTACCCGATTATAGGTTGTTTGAAACCGTAGCGTGCATAGTGAAACCCTAGCTCCTGACAAAATAGGATAGGGAAACCCTACCCCAACATAGGGATGTTTTGGCTCTCATTTGCTTGCTATGTGCTTTTTTGAGTTGGCCTCTATAGGAATGCACGTATCAGTTTCCAAGTCTGGGTATTAGGCCTGCGGGCATCCGTATTTTGAGAGTCAGTCATATCTGTGGGTATCAGATTCAGTTTTGGGGGCAGTGATTTGGGAACAGTGATCAATGGATAAGAACGGTTCATTCAGCTTGTGTTTGCCAACTATGTGTTGTGTTAATTTAAGTTGTTATGTTATCTGTTTTTCTATTCGTTATTTCCTTATTATGCTTTCTTTATCTTTTTGCAAGGTAGTTTAGCACCATTGCATCTGACCAGATAGATATTCCCCAAGCACTCTGGGTTAGAGGTCGTAGACTTAATCGATTCGGGGATCTGATAGACGGACAAGCAGTGTTCCTTTCTTTACCCCCGGTTATCAGACGGAGGTCAAAAAGGCGCAGTGTATCGGTACAGCAATCGTCAGATCAGTGGTTTACCCCATTAGTAAACAGTCAGGCTGAGGTCTCAGTTTTTACTCCAGGGACAGATATACAGATTGTTCAGTTAGACCAACACAATATGGCCGGCTTAGAGGAGATGATGCGTCAACTCCAGGAAAGTATGCGGGTCATGCAGTAGGACGCTGCCCACCAGGCAGAAATAGCTGCACGCCAGGCAGAAGTAGTGACCCAACAGGCAGAGTTAATTGCCAGGCTATAGCAGCAAACCGGAGCATCCACTTCATATCAGGCTCCTCTCCTACCAAGAGTCCCAATACTTGGGGAGACAGCAAATGTCCAGGAAGATACGGATATCCCAACGGGGCCGGCTCCACCCCCAATCCCACCCCAGCTTTCCAAGGCACCCACACCCACCAACCTACCGGATTCTCCCTTTGAGTTCGAAGTGGACCCCATAGCACTAAAAGTGAGCAAGCTTGAAAAGCTGTTCAAGAAGTCCCAAGGCGTGAAGTCCATCCCGGATATAGAGGATGGGTATATCGACTCGGCTGTGACTCTGTCAGATCAGTTTAAAGTGGCGCACATAGATTATTTCGACGGGTCTGGAGATCCTATGGTGCATTTGCGGCTGTTTTCAGACATACTAAGGCCGATGGGCCTCTCTAGATTATAGAAGCTTTCCTTATTTGGCCAAATCTTGTCGGGTGTAGCGACTATTTGGTACGCCAAACTGGAAGACTCCATCAAGAGGAGTTGGGAGGAGATGGCTAAGGCCTTCATAGCTCAATACTTCTACAATACACAAATTGAGATTACAACCCGTGAACTCGAGGCAACTAGGCATTCAACCTCCAGCCCAGCCAAAGCTTATGCAAAAGATGATCGTTCTTCCCCTCCCCACCTTTGCAGATCTACATGAGATAGGGGTGCAGATCGAGGATGCTATGAAACTGGGTCTGATTGACCAAGATAGAGAGCAGCCCAAGAGGGCATTCAACCGCAATACAAATGTAATCACAAGCAGTGCTGCAGCTGCCAGATCTTCAGACGTGGGCATGGTTACCACCACCACCACTCCAAAAACCCTTGCAGCCACACCATTCACCGGTGCGTCCGGAAGTAGCTCACAAACAACCAAGTATCCACCCTGAAGCCAAAGAACTTTCACCCCACTATATATGCCCCCATCCAAAGCTCTGGGGTTTTGATCAGGAAAGGGCACTTGAAGCCCCTAGAGCCGCGGCCACTACCAGATAGACTTCCTACCTCCCATAACCGAGCCAAGTACTGCGCCTTCCACCAACAGCATGGTCATGACACTGACCAGTGCTTTCGATTATGTCAAGAGATTAAGGATCTCATTGATAACAGGGTGATCATACCTCCGGAGAAACCAAATGTCACAACCAACCCTCTCCCACCACATAACCAAGCTCCACCTCCCAAACGCATTAATTTGATCCAAACTGGGGTTGTCTCATACAACCCTAGTATATACATCACCCCTTCTTACCTACCCAAGCCGGAGGTGTTCATCCCTGACAGCACTGACTTGTGCATGTTGGACATCTCCCAAACTCGACCAGAAGTAGTGGTGGTGGCTATCGAAGATAGGATTGGGTCAACTGTTGGAACAGATGAGAATGATCAGTCAGAGTCTAAGGAGTCTGCAAGCTTCATGTACAACCCGAGTGATTACATTATATCAGTTGGCCGGGCTAGGTCGAAAGTGGAATTGCCAGTGGGGGTAGAGATTTGTGTAGTACGGAAGGATGGACCTAATCAGGGGCTAGATGACCTAGCGGATCTGGAAGAAGACATGGCAAATCTGTAGTTCTTTGAAGAATTGGATTTAGGGGACGTGGTAGTCCATTGGTTTGATGGGTCAATAGAGTCTACTGGGTGGCTTGAAGACCAGCCGGATGTTGTCAAACAACCTCGACTAGAACAGGGTCCGCCAGGCACGGAGACATCAACAGTGGCCGGAAGGGCCGGGTATTAGTCTGCATCGCCAAAGAGAACCGGTGTAAAGAATTTTGTTCAGAATACGGGCAGTTTGGGAACAAAAGATACTGAACAGTAGGCTGGACTAAAGTAGTTTGTGCAGGAAAGGATCGAAGATTCCGAGAGGGTCAGAAAAGCCAAAGCTCCTATGGGGACAGAGCATGTTGCGAGCACAGGAACGAAAGGTGCTGTGGGCACAGGAATAGTCATAACGGAGCCGGATCTATGTCTGTTGGCTGCCGATGGCATGTGGTCGGAAGATGATGATCTATGTCTGGTCCACACAGATGAAGACTAGGGGCAAAGTCAGCCGGATGATACCTGGTACGTTGGTGAAGTTCACCACATGACTAGGAGCGGGCGTTATTTCAAGCCCCCGCACTTAGATCAACCAGAGGCGTCCGGGAAGGACAAGGAGGTGGAGAAACAAAAAGAGAAGCTACTCGAAGAGGAGGCGGTGTTGAAACAACTGAAGAAGATACAGGCAGACATCTCCATTTGGGGACTGCTTATGGCTTCAAGAGTACATAAGCAGGCTGTCCTTTCTGCGATGGACAAGGCCAAACTTTGAATAGACACCACACTTGAACAGCTGGTAGGGCTGGTCTTCCCGGGAGGAGGTTCCCCGACGTTGACCTTTTCTGACAAGGAACTGCCGCCTAAGGGCGCAAATCACAACAAACCTCTCTACATCTCTGTGGAGTGTAGAGACAAGTGGATACGAGTGGTTCTTGTCGACACGGGATCCGCCATTAACGTATGCCCGTCGAGGACAGCATATGCAATCGGGTTGAAGCCTGTGGACTTTGAGCCGACTGCCCAGGTGATAG